>CM055655.1:13795461-14533138 GCA_029378335.1 Agrilus mali | reverse complement strand
GAAGATGGAAATAAGTACATCGTAGTGGCAATGGACTACTTTACGAAATGGGTTGAAGCGTACGCCCTTCCAAACCAGACGGCAACTACAGTGGCGGAAACGCTCGTGAAAGGGTTGATTAGCCGATTCGGAGTACCACTAGAGCTGCATTCCGACCAAGGACGAAATTTCGAGTCAGCCATATTCCAAGATATTTGTAAGATATTGGGCATTCATAAGACTCGAACTACAGCCCTACATCCCCAATCAGACGGCATGGTAGAACGAATGAACAGGACCATCAACAAGTACCTGTCTAAAATGGTCTCCAAACATCAGCGAGACTGGGATCGTTATCTGCCATTGTTCCTTTTGGCATACCGATCTTCCATACATGAAACCACTGGACAAACACCAGCAAGGGTACTGTTTGGCCGAGAGTTGCGACTACCATGCGACTTAAAGTTCGGGTGCAAACCTGGCGAAGACGTGGCTGGAGAAGATTACGTCAGTGAACTCCGAAGACGATTGGACGACATCCATGACGAGATACGTTCCCATATGCAGATAGCCAGTGACCGGATGAAGGACGCATATGACATTAAGGCCACTGATGGAGGATTCCATGAAGAAGATTTGGTGTGGCTTTAGAATCCGAAGCGTCAAAGGGGTCTTTCGCCGAAGCTGCAACAAGATTGGGAAGGCCCGTACAAAGTTATCAAACGAATCAATGACGTAATCTACCGAATTAGACGTACTCCCAATGGAAAACCAAGAGTAGTCCACTTCAACCGACTGGCTCCATATGCTGGGGACAACCACGAAGAAGCTTGAGTTAGAGTTGTGCAGCCTCGATCGCCAGAGCCCCAGTACGAAGAATTTATGGCCGAACAGAGCTTACACCGTAAAGCCCGATTTGGAGTCACCACCGAAGTTCAGCAGGACTTATTCACTGTCCCGAAGGAATACTCGCTGGCCCATTGTGTGGCAAGGGATTTGGACATGAGCCGTGGGATTGCCACGGTCTTTCGGAAGAAGTTTGGGCGACTACCGATGTTACTCGACCAGGTCAAAGATGGAAGAAAAGTATTGCAGTTACTCGATGGGACCCAATCCATCTTCTATCTAGTCACCAAAAGCAAGTCGTCGGAGAAGCCTACCTACCACTCCTTATGGGACTCCTTTATAGAACTAAGAGAGCAATTGCTGCACGCTGACATCCTGAAGCTAGCAATACCGAGGATCGGATGTGGACTCGATGGGCTGGATTGGAGAGTAGTCAGAAACATGCTGGAGGTTTTGTTCCGATACACTGGAATAGAAATCTTGGTGTGCGCCGGAAATCCACGACGAGGACCGTCCCCATTGAAGACAGTTGACTGCCATTTCCACTTGACAACCGGATGCCGAAGCGGATCCACCTGCAAGTACCGGCATGATCCTCTGAAGGAACGGCAGAATGTGATTCGGGACGAGTCACCCTTAAGGAGGGGGTAGTGTAGCGACCAGTGACACAGTACGTGTGCGCGATAACAATTTGTGGCATGTACTTGTTATCACTAACATGCTTACGGCGTAAACAACACCACACACGGTACTTTTCGTGTTATCAACTTACAAGATGTAAATCATTCTCCGGCGACAAGTAACAAGTTCAATTCTGGAATAATCGAGGACTTTCTAATTATTACTCATCATTCGGGAATACTCAGGATTTCTTCGAGTTCCTGTCTAGAAAGTTCGAAAGGTGTATATATAGTGATCATCTTCGGACCGAAAAACAATTAGTTGAAGAAAGCATCAGTGCGCGAATTAAAACCGATAATAGACAAAGTGATATAAATAAATTGTAATATAAATAAGTGAATTGTTGTGATATAAATGGTAGTTCTAAGTTAGTGTTTAAGTGTTATAAATAGTGTTGAATAAATAATTGTTTAAATAAATAGTTTAACTAGAAAATTCGTTACAGTATATAAATTTTGCCAAGGCAAGAGTCAAACTCTTATCTTACGCAATTTCTTGGTCATGGTTTTTTGAATTAAACAAAAATGTCTTTAAACACCGCATCAAAAGATTTAACTAATAGATTCTTGTCATGTTTTTATTACTTTTTCAACTTTTACTTTTTCTTGTCGTTTTAGAACATTTTTTTTGTAAATCGAAATTAAAGGAAAACGTCATCAAGCTTAAAGGCCCTTTTTCAAATACAACTATAATTACTGAACCTTTTTGTTGGCGAAAGGGTTTGTAACACAATGCTTCTAAACCCTGTAGAAATTGTCAACCCTAGACCATGGCCATCAAGCCCAGATTTCACAATTTCTTCTAATAACGCCGGCCGTGAAAGCCTTTTCTTCCTAAAATAATAATATTTCAGTTACACAAGAAAAATGTTAAGGATGTCTTAATCTCCAACCAAAAAAGTGAAAATATACACGTAATTAAACTTGGATAAAAATTATGTCTTATTAGCTATATTTACAAGATGTTTTATTTTTCATGACTAATGTATAAGTGTGCATAGTACGAAATAATTTTTTAGAAAAGGGTTTTTAATGAAACTAAATAACAGGAATCAACAATATTTATAACTTGGAAAAGTTTATAACCGACAGAAAGCAAATTAGAAAAACGAATGAATGTAATAAAAATTATACAAAAATTAGCCGAAAACTTCTTAAATTTGCAATAAATTCTGTTAGGAACAGACGCAGCAAGTTGAATATTTTGAATTTCAAAAAGTACCTTATGTCGAATTTAGCTAGAAGATGTTCAACATGACCATTAAACTATGTAGAATAAACCTAGGGAATACTTATGCAGCACACAAAAAATTATAAAACGTAAAGAGAAACTTTTCTGTGAATTTCTAGCGAAAAAATCTGTTGTTATATGTATTTGTATAAAAAATTATATTTCAATTCACACATGCATCACAATATAGTCGCAACGTTTTAAAAAAATTAATGAACAATTGCATTCCCTATCTTGATTTTTTTAACACAACAAATCAAACGGGGGCTGAGTATGAAAGTCAGAAGTTTTAAATATCAATTTATTAATAGGTATCTACTACTTAAAGTTTGCAAGCCTATCAGTTGCCCAATTCCCATAAAACTTACTGGAATCGGTCGATGATTGAAGGGGAGTCCAAACTGCACATGACATAATCGCTATTAACATTAACAATATTCCATGCGTTTGAAATATGAGTACTACATACAATATATTAATATAAACATAAATCTTAACATTACAGTTGAAATAGACGAAACCCGTATTTCAAATTTTTTTTGTTTGCTCATTTAAGAAATATATTCAGAGTGCTTACAATCTACGGCGGCATAGTAATCTAAAGTGAGTGAATGGTAATTAAGAGTGGATATTTATGGGTGCAACGTTAAAAATGCAAAATGAACTTAATTCATGGTACGATCTTAGCCTTGAAATAGGTAATAGTACATTTAATCTTGTATTGTATCAAGCATATAAATTTGAATGCATCCAATTCCATCTCCAACAGATCACCTTTGATCTGAATGAACTGCTTACCTGCCATAAGATAATTTGGAGGGGGAAGATTTGAAAATGTTTATAAAGAAAAACAACACCCGTCCACCGATAAAAGGTGGGAATGAAACACCCAAAAGTTTAAGTTTTCGTAAATGACGAAGATTCTTTGTGGGGTAAGAGGAGGGAGGGCAACTAATCACCATAACCCCACTTTAGTCATTAAAAAATAGTTTTATTGTGGAAATTTGCATTGTTATTTGGTTAAAGATGAATTATAAAATAGCATTGCTGAGGATCTCTTTTAAGGGGCAAATTGAAAAAATTTTACCGTGTGATATGCTTATCAAATGAATGGGCTGTTTGAGGTTTTTAAATATATAATATTTTCTCTTATAATTCTAAAATTGTTTGAATGTTAGTTAAGATAACAAATGAAAATTCACGATTCCACCCATTATTTCCGAAATTACTAAGCCTAAAATTTTTAAAAAATACAGAAACACTAAAAAAACGGTCATAGTTTTACATTTCCAGTGTTAGTTAGCACTAGAGTATTTCAAAGTGATGAGTTAAATTAAAAAAATTGACACTTTTAATCATTTAATGACAATGAAAAAAGTAACACTAGAGCTGAACAAATGGAATGTTACTTAATTTAATGATAATGAAAAATGGTATGTTTAAAAATGGAAAATATTTAGGACTGATTTGCTTATTACTGATATTGGACTGATAAACTTAAAGTGATATTTCTCTGCTTCCACCGGGGGGTAGTGGGTAGTAGTAGTAGTATTCTGGCCATGTCTTTGATTCTGGAGAGTTCAATTATACTGCAAGAAATATTTATTGCTATTTTTATATTGGACTTTCAAAATTAGCCCGAACGTGCTCCAACAATAGACATCGTCCAGTACCTAAATTACATTTAATAAATTTGTTTAAATAGAATTGAACAATAGTAAATCACTAAATATTGAAATGTGTGGGAAAACATTTTTTTTAATTAATTTTTAGAAACCATCATGATAAATAATACAATTGGCTAGTTACGGAACCTTCGGCAAGCGAATCTAACTCACACTTGACTATTTTTTTTAAACCAAATAATGCCGGTATGTCCCCTGGTCTCCATAGAAGGGTTACTTGCCAAGAACTTACCAAAACATTCCTCGCCTTGCAAAGTCAAGAATATTTGCAAGAATACAAATATACTTATACTGTGTCATGTTTGAGTGAATTAAGTGTGGGCTTACAAATCTATAAACACACCTACACTGCAATGTGTTTTCCAAAATATAAAGTTCAATTCCGGAAGGGTAAAACACCCACTCAAAAATTCCCGCGGAGATACAATTACCCCCCATTACCACATTATCAGCCAGGCCTAGCAACTCGCCACTGTTAACAATTGTATCCCCTTGTTTTCGAGGCATTATTTTAAATTTTTCTAAATTTATGTTGTTGTATTCGATTATTTAATAAAAGAACATGTTAACATTATTTTAATAAAATTTGATGCATTAATACTGCTATAATGTTATGATGACTTTTTTTAACTTTCTAACGTTTTATTATTTCTAGCTGGCGTCTCCTGGAGGTCATCTTTTCGTAACAAGGCAGCCACAATGCATGGGCCAAATTTTAGCTGCTTTGGCTGTGTCTCTTGGCCCTTTTTCTGCTGGTTTGGGAAAGGGCTATAGCTCTCCAGCCATAGCATCTTTGCAACAAAGAGATGCAAATGCTTTCCCCGTTAGTGGACAGGAGGCATCATGGCTGGCAAGTCTCTCCCTCCTGGGTGCTTTGTTTGGAGCTCCTCTTGGAGGAGCTGCAATGAGATGGGGAAGAAAGCGTACATTACTTTTAGCTGGAGCACCACTATCTGGGTGTTGGATTATGATCTCTTTAGCATCTAACGTAGAGCTAATTTGTTTTGCTGCTTTCTTAAGTGGTTTTCTTGTAGCCATAGTACAACTTGCTGCTCAAGTTTATGTAAGTGAAATTGCCACTCCATCAATTCGCGGTGGACTCAGTGCTCTCCTAAAAGTAGCCGGACTTGTAGGGGTGTTGATAGCATTTGCTTGTGGAGCAGCTTTAAACTGGCGTCACCTCGCTGGGATTATATCTCTTGCACCGGCAGCAATGTGTGTAGCTGTTTGGAAAGCACCGGAAAGTCCAGGATGGCTTGTCTTGCGAGGAAGAGATGCCGAAGCTGAAGAATCGTTGAAAGTTTTGAGAGGAAATAACGTCGATTTAAGAATGGAGTTAGGCATTCTTAAATCGTACGTTGTTTCAAAAAGGGTCCGAAGGAATCCGGTAGTATTACTTAGCACTTTGAGGAGTTCCACATTAATATCGTGCGGTCTTATGTTTTTTCAACGTTTTTCTGGTGCAAACGCATTTAATTTTTACGTGGTTAGTGTGTTTAGGCAAACCTTTGGTGGCACAAATCCCCATAGCGCCGCCATTGCTGTAGCCATGGTACAATTTTTGTCGGCATTATTATCTGGGCTTCTTGTAGATAAAGCTGGTAGGTTGCCCTTATTGGTGGCCTCCAGTGTGCTCATGTCTTTGGCCTTAGCCTCTTTTGGCTCTTTTGCCTACTACGAAGATGCTCATCGCTCAACGTTACCCCAATTAGACTGGATACCTCTTCTCTGTGTGCTTGTTTTTACGATTGCATTTTCATTGGGTATTAGTCCCATTTCTTGGTTACTTGTTAGTGAGCTGTTTCCCTTAGAATACCGCGAGATTGGAACCTCATTTGCCTCAACCTTCAGTTATCTTTGTGCATTTGCCGGGGTCAAAACGTTTATTGATTTTCAAGAACTTTTCGGTCTTCATGGAGCCTTTTGGTTTTATTCAGCCGTATCAGTGTCTGGTTTATGCTTTATAGTATGTTGTGTACCAGAAACTAAAGGCAGAGATCTGAATGAAATTGATACCAGTGGTAGGTGATTTCTCTTTTTTGTTTTTTCAATATCAAACGATCTAAAATATAAATATCAACTTTGGATTAGCATGTGAATAATATGCTCATATTTTTTTGCAACCAATATAAAACAATCATTTCCAAAGTGGGACCGAAGCACTATTTTGACCCGATATATGAAGTAAAACATATCATGGCAAATAGCTCAATAAATAAATTTAAAAAAAAATGCAATGTACACATTCAGTATAACTATAACGCAAGGTAAAAATAGCGTGTATCTTATAAAATTATTGAAAAACTCTATAATACTTCTTCAATCATTCAGCACCATTTGAGACCACTGTTTTAAATTTTAAAAGTGTTTAACATTTACATTTTCAAACGTAATTTTGGGGTAGGTAACTATCTCTAGCAGAACGGTTGTTCCTAATATTACTCCATACATACCAAGATTCCAAAGTGCAAAATCAAATTCCAAAACATTAGCTAATTTTGTTTTCCAAATTTAAGAATACAAAAAAATACTGAAGCGGATACCACAGCATGACATATAACAAGGCAGTGAAACGCATAGGAGCTCGAACCATAGAAGTAGAATCAAAAATTACAATTAATATTAGTTCCTCAACGAATGCAACAATAAAAATGATAATTAAATTCGCCAGATAAAAGGAATAATTCGTTGATCATTTCAGTTGTACAATAACTGTCGATCGTGAATGCGAGAAAAAAGTAACAATTCTGTACTTATCATTATTATGATAATTCATAATTACTTAAATCGTATGAAAAATGCCAAATCAGATAGAGAATTATACACTTACATGTGGCACAGTACAAAGGAAATCGTCAAAAGGTGAAATATACTTATACACAATAAATTCTAAACAGAGAACGGCTTTAATAAGAATAGATCATATTAGTAATCCCTCCATTTACGTGGATAATTAATTCCATAAATCAATCTATACATGAAACACCATTCTCATTTTCAAAATAATTTCTACAAGCATATAATCAGGGCAGTACCTAAAGAGCCCAAATCTCTCCAAATGTGGCCAAGACCGTAAGAATGACGGTCCTCATCTGTTTGTAAGGACAAAAAGGAAACCTGTAAAATTTTACACTGTTCGATTAGTCCCCTAATTGAAGCTATGGTCAAGTTAATTATCATTTTGGTAAATAACAGTCATGTGGTAAGTGTACCTATTAAAGGCTAGATTATAATTGGAAAGATTGCTCTGATTCAATTTTAAAACACGACGACCTTCATAACCAATAACATTTTTTTGTTCGTTACAATTTCATTTTAAATGCATACAATAAAAGTTATTATTTTAATAGAAAGTATGCATATACAATACAGAATTCTTCAAACTGAGTGGTACATTAAACGTTTTATGGAAAATAAATTGATAATAACGATATATTAACTAAAATAATTTCAACTGTAAACCACTTACAGTTATAGAGGAGTTGATACAAACTTTTTTTATTAAATGAAATAATATATTTATTACGGTAAATTCGTGTGAAACACAAAATTTTTAGGTATCTTTTATAGCCAGCCAACTTGTGGGCCTTTGTGAATAGCTTTTTTTAATTATTTCATTTATAGAGAAAGATTTGCTACCGCAACCTATGCATTTTAAAACGTCCTAACTTCTCTGAAAAAACATTTACTTACTTACAGTTTTTAAATTGTTATCAAATCAAAATTAGAAGTCATAATTTATACAGGGCATTTGAAATAATATCCAAAATTTTAAATCTTAAGATATGAACGATTTTATTTTTTCTAATGGTACTATCCGTATTTTAATCGATTCCTCTTTTTATTCTCATTTAATCCATTTAGATGACTTATTATTTCCTATTACATTATTTGAATACCAAATTTTTAATAATCTCCTTTAAAATAGCCAAAATGGCATCCACTTCCGCTACAACCCAAATGGAAATAGCCGTGGCCTACAGATCAAATTATTTCAAAGTCTAGTTATAAAAATCATCTTTAATACCCCCTACCTCCAATCTCTAATGTACAACATCACAACTCAGTTTAAGCAACCAAGCTCTCTTTCGTCTACTTGTCACGTTTTATCCACTCATTTGCTGCACTCATAGCCGAAACAGATGCATTCAAACTATTGTTCGTATAGACAGAGGTATATTCATTTCGATATAACATAAGCCCATTTAACGCTAGCAGTAGTATTTTAATACATATATCTAAGAAAGTTGAGGAAAACCATTGCGGAATATAAAATGATAAAATGAAAAAAATTGTAATTTACTTAATACAGATACACTCGATTTATCGCTATGTTTTTTAACTTATCGGTATTTGATATGATAATGGCATACCTGATAGAAATGTTGAGTCAGAGCCGTTTGCTCTAAAATATATAATTTCTTCGAATTTCGCATTATTTAGGCAACTTCATATTGTGGATATTTTGGATTAAACAAAATATTAACAACTACAATTTTAAATCTTCCCGATCCCCTAAAATTACACAGTTTAATATATTATAATAACCTTGAACGTTCAATCAAATTAACGTTAATCCACGTAAATAGAGAGTAAATTTCATTTTCAACGAAAGGTAAACCCCTTTGTAATGTCTATTTCTTAAAAGATATTGAAAATGGTAAATACAAATGTTGTAGAGATTTTTGAGAGAAATAAGGAAACTCTGTCATAGAAGCAATTGAATATCAAATAAAAGAAATACGTGAAAAACTATGCCTTTTTGCTTATTTTACATGGTGCACCCTATGTATGATTGCAATTTTGAATTTTACGCGAAATTCTACATACAGCAATGGAAATGGAAGGACCTTTGAAGAAGCTCCCACTCGTGCTAGCGAAACATTATTAGAAAGCAATTCCAACCGACAACGGTCTTTAGATACAAATCAGGACACCACCAGTCCATCAACTGGCCGCGAAAATAATTTAAAAAACTCGGCCTTTTAGCCACGTAGTACTTACCATCAAACAACTCTTGAAAAGTTAGAAAAGGAAAGTGAAATTCATATTGCTCCACATCCAACAGTGCTCTTTCTACAATAGTGCAAATTAGCGAAAATACTGATTTTCAAATGTTTTTAACTCCAGAATTATTAATTTAAGAGGGGTGACATCTTATATCAAATTAATATACGTAGAATTTCAGGTGAAATTTAAAATTGCAATAATATATAAGATGTTCCGTTTAAAATAAACAAAAAGCATCGTTTTTTCGCGTTTTTCTTTTATTTGAAATTCAATTGTTTTTATGACAGAGTTTCCTTATTCCTCTCTAAAATCTCTTCAACTTTTGTATTTACAGTAAAATCTTATTCTGAAACCGGCATGTTTGTTAATTTGTATAAAAAAATGTTTTTAGTATCAGCGTTTTTAAATATTTTTTTAATAGGTAGGTTTTTAGTGTAAATTCAACCTTAATTAAACTGTAGTTTTCTTCATGAACTCCGATAGTCATAAAATAGGTTTTAAACTTGCAAATACTAATACTAAACAGAGTTTTTTTTACACCTATAACGATACCTATTTAATCAGTTTCCGTGTGCAAAAAAATGTTTTTGATTATATTATCAACAACAATAATATCTTCATTTACTTGAGTTTAAAATTTTTGTGTTCACTTAAAATTTACACACAATACATTTATTAACTTTATCGAAGATATCAATTTCATGAAAGATCTCGAACACCCACCTACTTACCATTGATAAATTGATAAACATCATGTGTAAAAATAAACGTCTTTAGCCTGTTTGCTATCTGTGTTCCAGGATAAGTGTAAAAACTGGGACAAATTTTTCAGCTTATTTATTATTTACCGATTGCTTTATTATAGGTACTACCAATATTTTTGTTAACTGTATCCATCGTTGAATGTATAAATGTTCCAAGATTAGAGAGAATTATTTGATAGCATTAATCATTAGACAAAAAGAAAGGAAATAATTGAATAATTGAACACGCAAAAATAACCAAAATCTATTTTGGGTTTTTCCATTTAATTGTAATTATAAAATTGAAACCAAGCTACTTCAAAAAACTGAAAATTCTCTTATACCTACTCATAAAAGAGTGACACAGAAAAGTACGGCAATCCTTATAACTAATTAAACCAATCAAAAGAAGCATTGAAAAGTATTTGTTGGTATAGTACATCAGTTTTATTGAACAAAATAGTGACTACGAATTTAAAGTTATTAGCACATTTAGATACATAGAAATGGTTGCATTATAAAATATGCCGAATTAAGATCTAACTTCAATTTTTTGCGATATGCTAATGAAAATATTATAGAACCTAACATTACCAAAATAAAATTTAAAAATAACAGCAAGTTGAACTTTAAATAAGACGTATTTATTAACAGGCGTTTCGTAGCTACTGGAATGGATAAATTATTCGATAGAAATCGTTTTCTAGCAATTTAGTGAAGATTTAGTAAACTTTAGAATGATAATGCGATAATCACTAAAAGTAGACATCAAACGATGTAGAAATC
Organism: Agrilus mali; assembly: GCA_029378335.1. Lineage (NCBI taxonomy): Eukaryota > Metazoa > Arthropoda > Insecta > Coleoptera > Buprestidae > Agrilus > Agrilus mali. Next base: position 14,522,178 of record CM055655.1, on the reverse strand, counting down.
AATTTCAATCAGCTCAAATAGTGATCCTAAGACAATATTTATATCTATTTTTTAGAAAAAAATTCTTAAGCTTCCAAATTAAAAATTTTTAGAAAAGAAATTTTGTAATAGAATAAATTATTGAAGTTACTACTTCTTTAAGTTTATTCAGTAACGATACAAGACAATAATATATAATAAAAGGTTCCGAAATATTTGACAATAATTTTTAAGTCTTTATAATAGAAATCTTTATTATATCATAAATGTAGCTTTTAAAAGCTTCAGTACAATTTAAAAGAATAATAAACATAATTTTAAAAAGTTTGTATTTTACTATAATATAATTCCTTCTACATTTAAAACTCCCTCTAAAAAAGAAGAAAAATAGTTATTTACGTATACGTATTATTTTTACATTTTTCTTTATACTCTGGGGCCGTTCATAAAATAAATTCGCATACAAGGGGGGAGGGTCTTGCTTAGTGGGACAAGATGTTACGAGGGGGACGGGGGCCTACGGCAACGTGACGTTCGCCGTTCATCAAAAAATTTTACTGAATTTTTACAGAATCCTTGGACTTCTCATAAATAGAAATATTATTTATTTGTTTATTACAAGAGATATTTATTAATTTATTTGAATTTTATTATCAAAATTTGTGTATTATCAATCAAAATTTATCATGTTCAGGGGGGGTTAGTTTTTGTGACGTAATATTTACAGGGGGGGCACAGAAAGTGTGACACAGCGTGACAACCGGGGGGGAACAGGGTCAAAAAAGCTAATTTTAGCGTGACGTATTTTATGAACAGCCCCTCTACGAATCTTGTAAAAAAAATAAAAGTGAAATGTTTTCCTTTATCAATTTATTTCCAGTATTACTTTTAAATCAATATGACGTTAATGGTGAAATAGAGCACTAATTGATAATTACTCATCCGAATTGCGGCAACCAGCGAGTGCGCAAATGGGGAGATTCTATTGCATAATATACTGTATTTTAGACGCATGGGTTATTAATTAACAGGGTGAGGGTTTATAAGGACAATGATGTATAACATGCAATACTTGTATTTCCCTGTACTGATAAACCGATTTTAGTAGGTATTAGCCGGTAAATCATCTTGAAAACTATGAATATTTAATAATAATTTTGCTAATTTTATTTCCACATTCAGCCGCTTTATTTAAAAATTCGGTTACACGCTGTCTCATTATGTATCCGCCACTGTATATTTCCTTTTAAATTTACGTATCATTACTTTTGCCACAACATGTACACATGGCGTGCCTATATTTACGTCACAGTTAAATGACAAGTACTTGATAGTCTTGTTACATTAACCAATCAGAAACAGACAAATACGACAACATCCTGTGCTAAACGAATACACGTATGTTTGTACAGGTAATTTGTTAATAATAAATGGAAGTTGCAGCTCTATAATTTCGCCAGTAAAAACAAATCAAGCCCCTCTGAGATATAATTTGTTAAGTTTACAAAATTGAATCGTGGATTTGCATTTAATAGAGCACATTAAGCGTAATGGAGGCTTTTCCCGTAACATTAATAGTGAAAGTTCCTAATCAACAAATTGAAGATCAAACTGTCAAATGTGAATTGTCATGGACTATAAATAAACTCAAACAACATTTATCGGAGGTACACCCCAGTAAACCGGTATGTTTATAAATATTTTTCGTTTTGTTATTGTTGTACTAACTTGTATTATATTTTTCTGTTTTAGCCGAAACATGACCAGAGGCTTATTTATTCAGGCCAGTTACTTCCGGACTCAGCTTGCTTGAAAGACGTTTTACGACAGTATGAGGGCCAGGAAGTCCATACAGTACATTTAGTATGTGTTTCAAAGAATGATATGTTCAAATGTCAATCTTCATCTTCAAATATGACGAACAGAATGCCTTCAAGTACAAATTCTAACAGTAATGTAGCATCAGAGAGTAGAAATGTAAATACAGAACAAAGAGTGCCAAACTTCCAATACCCAAACATGAGTCAATTTCCAAACTACAATCAATTGGATTCTAATCAGTATGCCCTTCAAATGGCTTGGATGCAGCAAGCTTATGTGCAGTACATGATGCAATACATGAACTCGTAAGTTGTACATTTAATTAATGGATCAAAGTGCAGTTTACAACACTGTTCTTCAAGTTAGCATAATTATTGTAATATCATATCATTTTAACAAATCTTAACTTGTTTAAGTAATAATTGAAATCAGGGCAATTTTAATTTTATAATATACAATAGGAACATGGAAGGTAATTTTTGTCATGAAAGGAGACTGAGAGCATATAAAAGTTTGATTGTTACTAAGTCAACTGTAGTGAGAATGTCATAAACTGAAGAACAAGCAATTGTTGTAATTACTTCAACTACGATCATTATTTTAAAATTCATGTTTTTTTTATAGAACTACAAACCCAAATTACAATAACACACAAACTACAGCAACAAATTTAAATCAGAGAAATGTTGCTGAACAGCCTCAAGTAGTAAATGGACCACCTGTCGCTGCTGTAAGAGATCCAGATATTCCAGAAAGAGACTGGCTTGATGTTTTCTACATGGCTGTTAGAATGATGGTGCTATTCAGTATTGTATATTTTTACTCAAATCCTTTACGTTTTATAGTTGTACTGATGTTAGGTGTTGTCTTTTACTTATACCAAACAGGGTTCTTTAGTAACTTCAATAATAATAATAACAATAACAATACTCCTGCTGACCATCAAAATGCAGAAGAACATTCACCTTCTGTTTTGGCCATAATGTGGACATTTTTCACCACATTTTTTGCCTCTTTAATTCCAGAAATACCAAATGCTGTATAATTTATATTTTTTCTCAAATAGTAAAGGTTCACTTCTGGTACTCATGTTTTTCGTTTGGGCGGTAGTTGGCATATAAATGTTTGTTCCTTAGATAGCTTTATAGGACAACATTTATTAATATTTGTGATATTACTTTTTTATATTGTATATGAAAAATCTGTATAGTTCTTATTAATAATAAGTTGTGTTATCCTCATCTTAATAAATGTATTTATCTGTTGAATGTACCTTCTTCAAATTTTTTTTTTAAGATGCATTTGTGTAATAAAAGGATTTTTAACGGATGGTTCTCTGTATGTACTTTGAATAATAACATTAATTGCACACAAATAACTAATGAAATTGACAGGTACACCGGGAAAACCTCGTTGAAACGTTCAATTTTTAACATTAAAAAGTATTTTTTAGACTCTGATGGTAACATGACAACAATTCGTAATGGTTTTTGTATTTCATGTAAATTCTGTGATAAAAATACACCTCAATAAATAACATTCCTGTACTACGTAAATTTAGAGTAAAGTATGCAAGAGTACAGTTTTCAAATTAATGTGATCTAAACCAACCAATACCCGTAAAAACTGAAAAATCTTTAATTGGGTTGAATGCAGCTCAGTAACTTGTCTAAATTTGCAGTTTCATGTTAATGAGTGTGTAAAGAGAACCATTGTACTAAAAGGGCTTGTGATAATCTAATAACACAAGAGTACTGTGACAAACAACTAAAGTCAATACACTACTTAGCACAAAACGATCTCTAAAATATCATTTCGTTAAAACTGTTTAGTGTCTTGTCTGATTGATAATTATAGTAATAAAGTTACAAAAGTACATTTTTTTTGTAGTTTGCTTATTTATTTAACAGCCACTTATGAAATATAAATTTACTAAACTTAAATGTTTTTTATTTTTTCTTATTAGTAATACAAAATCTATACAGAAAATGAAATTATTAATTTTATACCCATTACATAGTGGAGTTGCTTACATTAAGAAAATATTAAACTAGTAAAATATAAAATATATTTGTTAGATATTGAAAAATAAGTTTGAATTTGTTCAAGCTTTGTTTTCAGTCAGTTATGACCATGTTCACTGTTTCATTAAAGTTGTTATGAGATGCTTCCTTATTTTCATTTAAATTTCCTTCTGAGTTAGTTGGTTGTATTATATCTTTTACAAGAGAGTTAAAAGTTGCTTCTTTAATATTTGACTCACCAGAAATTGATTCTTTTTCTGATTCAGTTACAATATAATCTGTTTTCATGATATCTGAATTCATTACATTATTTTCCGTATCACATTGATATTCCCTGGTATTTATCTTTTCTATATTTTCAACATTAGAAATAGTCACTGTATTATTTGTAAGAGATCCAACAGTTGCTTCTTTAATATTTGATTCACAAGAAATTGACTCTTTTTCTGCTTCAATTGCAGCACAATCTGTTTCCATAACATCTAAATTCATTACATTATTTTCCATGTCACTCTGATATTCCCTGGCATTTATTATTTGCATATTTTCAACATGAGAAATATTCATTTCACTAGAATTGCTACTTTGTAGTTGACTGTTTTTAAGCTTTTCTTCTCTAATTTTTTTAGCTTGTTCTTGATTTCTTCTTATTCTTTCCTTAATTTCTTCAGAGAGAACTATTTCTTCCTCGATATTAGATGTACAGATCTGTTGAAAAACTGGTTCTGATTGTTGTACTTGAATAGATGTCAAGGGTTCTTTATTTAGACTATCAAAAATTTCATCCCATCCATCTCTTTCTGTAACTTCTTTATTTTCCTCAATGACATCATTTTCATTATGATCTTCATCAAGCATACCAAGCCGAATTTTTTTGACATAGGTCTACAAATTATAGTAGTCAGATACAAAATTATACAAAATATAATACAAATATTGTACCTGAACAATTTTCTTTGAACCCAATTTTTCAATTTTTGATATACATTCATCAAATGGATATTTAGGAAAAAGCCTGTTACACCAATATTCGTAAGTTTTCATCAAATGACTCAAATCCTCTTCTTCATGTCCAGGACCTTTGAATTTAACATCTTTGAAAATACTTTCCAGAGCTACAAGCCCTTTTGGTCCTCTCAATGTGTCAGCATTTAGTTTAGGTTGCGGATTTCGTATTATTTTTTTAGGCTTAACAACTTTGGATGGTTCGCTTATTTGACCATCACTTGCTCCAGGTTCAGCATTTATATTTTCATTAGGATTATCTTCTTCTTCTTCTGCATTATTTGAAGCCAAATCCTCATTATCTGACTCCAAATTCCCAACACTACTTGTTTCAGACATTATTAAAGCTGGTAAGAGCTATATTCTTCTGTAATTACAATTTTTGAACACAGAAGGTTGGCGCTATTTTCATGACAATTTTGGGTTATGGTTATGGTATGTTTCTTTTTGTATTTAATATTGGTTATTTGTAAGCAACTACAGAATGTAAAATATACCAAGCTAAGCTAAGCAAACTCGTCATCGTCATCACTATTATCCATATCGTTGTTCTCTTCACTATTTTCAACAAATAAATTACTTATATTTCCTTCATTGAGTCTCTTTAGAAATGATTCTAAAAGCTTTTTATTCAGCCTATCTGTTAATGTGATTTCACGTACAGGTACAGGTACAGGAATTGTTTTTTCCGTTTCAGGTAAAATTTCGAATTTTTCTCTATTTACGCACGGCATTTTACTTTTAACACTTCTTATACTTTTACACTTTTATTTCTAAATTCTAATCTATCAATCGTAAAAAACTAGAGGTTATATATGATGACATAGATTTGTTTACTTAGTCTCGTCTATTATATCCATAGATAATTATATCGTCCATCTCTGTTCTCTGACCTAAAGCAGCGTTGCCATATGATATCCTTTTATTTTTTGTTAAAATTTCCCTAGATTTCCCCAACAACCCGAAAACCATTTTTTCCTAAAATTCCCTAATTTAAATACTGTTTGAAATATTTCGGTGGGAATCAGCTTTATTCGGTAACTCAATATTATTCAATTGACGAAGCTTTCAGATATTGTAACTCCATAATAATAATGATAGAAAAAAACACATTTATATATATATATATACATAGTGGTACTAATAAACATTTTTGTAACTTAACTGTGTTTTTCTATCATTATCAATATTATTGGCCTAGATCCCTAGATCATTGACAAGATTATAAGAAATGTATCACCTATCACTTTCTTTTGCTAAATAGCTAGTAGTTGTTGCAAATTTCGATTTAAAAACATATTTTCATAAAGTTTAAATAACCCCTATTTATGATAAACGAATTTTTTTTAATTTAATAAAACAAAAATAAAAAATGCATATGGTAACGAGATTATCCGAATGATACTGAAGTCCACGCAAGAGGGTGTGGTATATGCCAAATGCGCGCGAAATATTTGAAATTAATTAAAACAAGTTCCTTATTAATTAAAAAATTAAATAAAAACAACAACGTTTTCAGAACATTAATTCTTATGTTATGGACCCTTAAGCTTTAAAATTGATGTGTGATATCCAACTCCACGCTCGCGAGTCTTGATTATATTCACAATTAATTAATTTTGTATATTTTTTTCGTTATGTAGATTGGACTGCAGAACCATGGAAGATACTTTAATTAAAAACGTAGAATTCTTATTTTAACAAAAAAAATACACATGTATTGTATTATTTTAAAATTTAATTACATTTAAGCTGCTTTTGTAACTGTAATTCACAACCGCATATAATACTAAATATATAAATATACATATAGTAATCTTTATAAAGCTTAACTCCATTGAATTTTAAATTACAAAATTACAAATCACTATTAAACTGTTCCTAATTATTATGTTCTCTTTATACATTACATTCCATGGACGTTTTTCTTTGTTACTATTGAAAATTTACTACAATAAACCAATTTCCTATTTTTTCGTAGATTTGAATACAATATAAAAACTACCGCGGTGATCAATTTAGTCCTTAAATTAATTATATTTGTATTTAAAAAAAATAAAAAGTCACGTCTGTCAGAAACTGAGGGCGTCAGATGTAAAACTTTATGATATGCAAAAACTGTATAATGCACTTTACAAAGATTTAAAGTGACATTATCTATTTTTCGTTTTATAATTTTTTTAATTTATTCATTAGTTTTTCAGTGCGTTTTTGTAAATACAATATTCGATTATTATTTGAGATATGCAATTTTTTTTTGCGATTTTGCACATTCACTTCTTTAAAATTTTCCATAAGAATAAGAATTTTACAAATTCTGTTAGGTCGATGAGTTTACTCTCAATCTCAAAATTTGTATAGTACGCCAAGAAATTTCATTTCAATAAATTAATGTGTTTTTTAAAGTAATATCAGCATGTAGTCTCATATTTACCCTAAAATGTGTAATTATTTTCAAAGGCATTTGTCGACACTTTTGTACGTTTTAGTCAGCAATTTATTAAAACCGCAGGATGTGGATCATTTTCATCAACATGCAACATACGTACGTCAGTAGTTTCGATAAATCATCGATTTAACCAAAGTTGTTTCAACGGTATATAAGTGTTCATGAAAACTAATATGTTCAAAATCGCGATACACATCTAGTGGTTTCACTACATATGTAGTATAAAACAAAGTCGCTTCCCGCTGTCTGTCCCTATGTATGACTAGATCTTTAAAACTACGCAACGGATTTTGATGCGGTTTTTTAAATAGATAGAGGTAGAGTGATTCAAGAGGAAGGTTTACGTGTATAATACATGCATAATATAGTAAATAAACACTGATAATTTTAGAGGTTTCTAATGTGATGTAAATAAACACATTTTTTTGCGCTTACATTGCAAACGCTGGCTGAACCCTACGAGACAGATCAAAATAATGTACTACAGTATTATACACCTTAAAAAGGTCTACAAAAAAGTCCGGAATTGTATGTCTATCTCTTAAGAGATAATCCACAATAACCAATTTTTTTAATCCTTTTTAAAATGCAGGGACATAGAGGTTGCGGCAGTACCGTGCGAAGCCGGGCGGGACGCTAGTCACCAATAAATTGCTGATTAAAAACTTTTTGTTCTTTATTAATTTGTTCTATGTGCCTATCACGTACTACAAGCTAGATACCTTCGTCAGACCTTTGTAAATCATGAAAATATTGTACTATACAGCAATAAATATAAGTAGATGAAAAAAATGAAATCATGAAGTTCAATTTGTAATTACGTATATATACAAAAATTGAACATTACATCTTTGGAACAGATGCTTGCTTACAAAAGTGTGAAATAAACATATTACAGTTGGGACAGAGTTAGGCAAAGCCTTCGCTAAGATGGCTTCAAACCTTATGCTCTTACTTGAAACTTCGTTCTTAAAGTCCCACATACATTTGAAAATCCACGGACTTGAAATTACTAATTACATCGAAAAGTAATTAAATTCAAAGCCCTAAGCACTTGTTGAAAGGGCTTCATGCACGACAAAAGGGCTTCAATTACAAAAAAAAGCATAAAGCTCTTTTGATGATTTTGCTTTGATTTCAAGCATTCTGAACAGGGAGCAAACTCATTGAAAGGATTTCAAACATGTTAAAAGAGCTTCATGTACTTTGAAAGGACTTTAATCGCTTATAAAGTACTTGAAGTCCTTTTTTAAATTGCAAATTGCAAAGCGGTTTTATAAAGTAATTCAATAAACAGTCTTAACTACTTGTTCGAGAAAGGGCTCAAAATATATTACATACTTCTAAGCTCTCAAAAATCTTGGCGCACATTTTCAAGTACAAAGCACTAAAGCTCTGCCCACATCTAGTTACGAACAATACCACGGTGCTGACGAAATGACTGTTTCTACTAAATTAAGAGTATTTTGAATCGAATGAGCATGGGTCGCCGTGCGTGTATATCTAGACTCATGCTGTTCAGGCTCTCCATTTTAGAGAAAAATGGTCATTTTTTCAGCACGCTAGTGTTTGGCTCTAACTCAGGTACCTACTAGTAATGTTATTCTATAGATTAAGAACATTTCACCAACAATTATCTACTGTTTTTACAAAATAAAAGGCAAGTACGCATTATATTTACTAAAGCACTTTGGAGGCGAATACTTTTTTTTTATAAAGAAATTAAATTACCTATATTAAAATCAATATACTCACAATCACTACTACATTATTCAAATTTTAATCAATTACATATTTTATGATAAAAAATTCAAAGTTTAGCAGTAAAAGTATTTATCACATTGCATTCCAGAATTAACTGGAAAAACTTTTTATTTCCTTTTTCGCTCACCACAACCAAAAAACTATTTCCTAAATATCTGTAAAGGGTAACTTGTTAATAATAACTAAAAATTATGCTTTCGTTGCTACTTTGTTTCTTATTTATCAAATTTCAAAACTGTTGTTACTGCGATTATCGTTTCGTCTTGTTTTAGGCACAACTACTGCTTGATAAAATAACGAAAGGCGAAACCAAGAAGACTAGATAGGGGAATAAAACCAATCTGAAAAAATGAATCTAAAAGGCAATGGTAGAAAAGGTTAGAATCTGAAGACCAGATCATAAGGGCAAACACAAATTGTAAACAACATCTAATAAGTGACGCGTCTCTAAGTACTTAACGCTACTCTCTCTAGCCTTCTTGAGCAAAACGATCTTCCTAGAAAGACATTCAAAAAACTCAAAAACGGATAAACTAAACAACAGTGAAAAGAGATTTCATTTTAGATGTAGAAAACCTCATACCTATCAATTACAAAAAATGTATTGTCTAATTTAAGCTTCCTGGCAGATCACATTTCCTTAATAATATCAAATATAAACTATCACATTTCAATAGGACTCTTTGTTTAACATCTTCGTTTTTTCTTTATCTTCTTTACCTTACAATTACTGACATTTGCTGTTTTAATTGTCGAATAAAATTTAAGCATTTCTTTCGGAGAAACGTGATGAGATGTTATTACATATTTAACTGCACATGCACTGAAGTTGTGTTTCTCGTATTTAAAATCTGGATTGTGTAAACGTTTAATTTTTGCATTCGAAGCACAGATACCTGTAATACAAAAGTATAAATCATTCTGACACATAAATCAATTATATACGTACATTACGTACGTACGTACGTACTTACATACGTACAAAGATTAGGTCAGTAGGGCTAATTAATCAATAATTAGGGTAATATGTAATTATATATAAGTTTCTCCCACAGACAAGAAGCATTTTCTTTTGTGGTCCTTATTGAATATGTGCAACTTGTAATGTGGATGTATTCGAAGGGAAAAGAGAATAAATATTATCATTCTCATTAATATATGTACAAATTTCGTTAACTATTATTTAGGCAGCAACTAATACAAAAAATCATATTTCTTATTTAAAGAATAAATAAATATATAGAACTGAATAAAAGTCCCTTTTTCTCTAAACTAAATTTAAGTTCCTTAAGTGTAGGAACCTTCCCTAGATCTGGTAACCCTGAGAGAAAAGTTTACTCCTTTATTTATGTATTCCCTTTACATAAGTACAGGAATGGTTCCTTATTCTTTTTTTGTGCTTGTTGCTGTTTTTTAATGGATATTCATGTTGTTATTTGGAACAAAATCATTATCGAAACACATGTTGTTTTTTGAGTTCATACTATCGATTATATATTGTAAATTCTCAAAATTATTTACAGTCAAACGTCGACAACTCGAATCACCACGTGACGCAAAAAACTTCGAGGTATCCACACAGAAATTTTTGTCTTTTTTTTTTTATATGAGCATTTTTATGTTTTTATTTCATGTTATAGATAAATATTTGTATAGACATATATAGTAGGTAATATCTTTTTATATGATATGATTTAATTTTTGGTCATAAGACAAAGTTTTTAAAGTGAATGTTAAATCATCATAAAAATTGAATTGCCCCACTGCTTGCATAGTACATCTATTAAAAAGAGACGTTAAAGTCGTACATTATTAAGGGATTCTCCCAGGAAGTTCGACTTATCGAAGTTGGCGCCAAATATTATCTTCGAGTTATCAAAATAATCGAGTAATAGAAGTTCGAAAGTTCGAATTATCAAGTAAAAATTACATGTATTTCTCGTAACTGATGTTATTATAACCCAACTTGGTTCGACTTATCGAAGTTTGACTGTAGTTTTATAATAAATTAATTACATACCTGTTAGATAAACATCTTCTAAATAAAACAGTGGAGTTTCTAAGGCAACTAAGTATAATTTAGATGCCACATCTACAGAGAAGACGTATCCAGACCCTGATAGGTAGTCTGGGTAAATTTTACCCGAAAACATATAATTTGGGGCATACCTTAAAAAAGAAAAACAAATTGCAAAAAATTACCATTTTCTGTATTTTTTACGCCAGACCATTTAGTAGTAATGCAAAGAACACAACTGGGTATTAATTACAGAGTAGAATTATGTGAAAATAATTCAGACATCACTAACACCAATTTTATAGAGAAACTTAATAATGACAAATGATAGTTTACTAAGAACCTTAGAAATGTATATATACTTTTTAAAATAATAATTTAAAAAAAATAAATATTTTAAAAAAATAATTTTTGAACTCCAAAGCCCTCACCAAAGTGCTTTTGTTCCTGTTTAGTTTTAAACTCCAGATTAAATTACCATAATTACTTTGAAAAGTGAAGCAAAACACTTTTCAAAGGGCGTCAAGCATTTTGAAAGATCCTCATGTACTCTTTTGAAATACAAATTACAAAGTACTAATCCATTTACCAAGCCCTATCTACTTTTTCAGGATAAGGTTTGAATTAGTGTTTTAAGTCTTCCAATAACTAGAACTTGCGTATTTAAGTACATAAAATTAAAGCTTACCATTTGTTGTTACTATTTTTGATGGGTTTTGCATGGCAAATGAGCCTTCCAGTGAGAAGATCATGATTTGATGAATTATTAAGAGTTTTTATTAAAGGAGCTGTATTTACAAAGGTGTCATCATCACACTTCATCACATATGATGTGCTGTTGCTGCAGTAAGTATGAATTATATTTAGAATAGCCACTGATTTAATTGTCAAATTATTGTAAGAATCAATAAAGTTTCCTTGGACTATATCATTAAAAATTTTATTTTCGTTTTCTATTTCACCCTAAAAAAGGTTACAAAAATTGAATGGATGATCCAAATAATTATTTTTGCAGTATTATAAAAATCAATAACGAAAAAGTAGAATAGATTTCAAATAAATAATTTAAAATGTGTCAAAACAGTATCAAGTTTCTGTAACTGTTTTAAATGTTCTTTACATTTTAGATAAGTATAACTTCAAGCACATTCGTTTTTACTGAAAGTTATTGCCAGCAGGACTGATAACGTATGAATGAACCTACAATTGTACACCATATACCTTTTACATTCACATCTACTAAATCTTTTAATTCATTTAGTATTACTGGCAGCAGCTTTCAGCAGAATATCCTATTGGTTAAATAAAAGCTTTTTACTTGTATTGTAAGGTTAAGAGTTTCTCCCAGTAGAAAATATGTTTTCAAAGGTTTTCCAAGAACAATTTCATTTGATGACCATGATTTTCTTATGGCATTACGAGCTGCAAAATTTGAAGGGGTTGATACTACAAATATCAGTAAAAATACTGACTGCTCACAAAATTTATCAGGTTTCCAATATAATATGCTTGAATTTGGTAAAATATAGGTTGATATATTTCTCGATGTATTAAAATCCCAACCGTCTACTAGTGCTAAAATAAAGTACATGAAAATATAAACAAAAATGCCTGTCTTCAAAAATTACCTTCTGGTTGGTTAAGAATGTTATATAGATAAACATTAAACACTACAGCAATAATGATTAGAACACTTATCCAATGTTTTGCACTGAAAACTTGCATATTTGGATGTTGATGAACATTTTATTTTTTTCTTGTGTTCAGTTTTTTCTTTCTTTCCATCACTTTGTAATGGTGAAAGTACTATTTACAATCGGTTTTTGTTGGTTTTGTACCTATTGAATGAGTAACATCCACCATTATTATTACATAGTTTTCCTTATACTTACTGTTATTATATAATGACAATCATACAGTAATTGATAAGACAATAAGTTCAATATTTGTATTCTTTGTTGCCTAAAATAATTTAACATTATCGATTAATTATTTGTTACATTTGTTAGAAACTACGAAAATTATTACCAACTATTTGCATAATTTTCTGTCATATTGGACCATGGAACCTTGTCAGTTGTCATTAGATCAAGATTCAAGACATTAGATTATCATTATAGTATTATACAGAGACAACAACGAGACGGGAAACTGGGCCTGAAAATTTGTCCGTCGTTTTCTACTCTTTCTGGTTCACGTAATTGCCGATATTTGTCTCTTTATCACGCATCAGGGAAAGCAATCGTAGATGGAGCAGTCATCGCCTTACCCATTGTTGCCATATCATTTACAATTTCTGTATATACATTTTGATGTCCATGTTCCGCTCACGCTTAATGAAGAGACGGAAGATATAAACAAGAATAACTTATTTGCGATATGACAACGCTGCACCAGAACGTTTGGCATATTGTTTGGCGTTATTGTAATGGCCGCTTTGTTTAGTTGATTTGAGTTCAGAGTTGTAGCGTTGTAGGTGTTTAGTGTTTGTAGAGTTATTGTGCGATTTTCCAGTTTCCGACCTGGAAGTATTGACGTTAATTAGTGTGTAGTGTAGATTTATAATTTTTGTGCCTTTTAATGGTGAAATGGATGGTGTTAAACTACAGCTACTAACTGTGATTAATGTTTAACTAATAAGTATTTATGTTTATATGGCCATTCAGTTTTCCAATGTTCTTTATTTTAGTGTTTCTATTGGTATCGTCTGTAAGAAACATATATATGCAACCAAATACATGACATTTTTAAATAAAAATAATATGCGACTTTTTATTTAATTTAACCTTCAAATTGTGAATACAGACAAAAAACAAAAGTGGTTTGTTTGAATTTGGCGGGCAAATCGCAGGGTCTGTGCCGTGCGCCATCTACGTTCACTTTCCTTGAAGACAGACAAAGACGCATGGCACCTTTCTCTCTCTCGGACAATTTATTTCCATTGAGTTTCTCGTCTCGTTGTTGTCTCTGGTATTATACACAATACACGTGATCATTTGGGAACGTGATTTTTGTGGAGTAATTTCTGGGCCCTGAACCTAGCCCTGAAGACTGTAGATGTATAGACAGACTTCAAGGGCGTAGCTAAGATTTTTTCCGGGGGTGGGGCGAATTTGAACAAGACAACAGTATAATTATCTAAAAAAAATCTTTTAAAATGATAAGGAACTGAATTGGATACATACAGTTCAAATGTTTATCCAAAAGAAATAAAACAAATTCTTACAAAAATTTTCGAGGCTTGAGAAAATTGCCAGTTTAGTCCCCCCATTCCACTCTGAGGAGTGGGCAGAGTACAAGGCGAGCGGTACATCCCGAAAAAGACGAATAAAAAGTCACAAAACCTCCCGAATAAAGTTGCCAAGTTGAAACCAATTGAGATCGATTATTAGTTACGTTTTCAAAAATAAAAAAACACAAATAGAATTTTTTTGTCCGAATGGCAGGTATTTTATTATTAACAATATTTAAAAAAAAACAAACAAAAAATCTCGTTGGAAACAATTAAATCTTTAAGTCAATTGGGCAAAAATAAACACTGCTTTTTATCTTTTTTTAAATTTTTCAAATCGCAAAATGATCGTTAAGATTCATAGTGTAACACATTAATATTTTAGGAAACTTAGAAAAGCACAATTTAGGACCTATATCAAAAATTCTACGACTTTATCAATTTCATCTGAGGTAAAGCCTAAATATTTCAAACTACCCTTTCACTACATTTCATCTGGTATTGAAAAAGTCTTTAAAGAATTAGGTTTCACTACAATTTTTAATTTAAACAATAGTCTTGGGAACTGTTTAGGAAATACTAAAGATAAAATTGATCACAATCTGAAGTCCGAAATTTATGAAATAACATGTGAAGGTTGTGACGTGAAATATATTGGACAAACTAAACGTCCTATTTTAACTCGATATAAAGAGCATATTGCTCATTTTAGATTAAATAATACAGAAAAGTCAAGCGTTGCCCAACATATTTTTAACACAACCCACCCCATAGGTCCTAACAGTCTGAAATTAATCAGTTTTTTGCAATTTAGAACTTGATGCATATTGGAGTTTATATATTCAAAAAAGTAAAGAAAATCTTATGAATTATGATTTCGGACCCATTCCCAATTCAAGTTTATGCCAATTATTGCAAAAAGTTTAGTTGATAATTATTCAAATAGTTTTATGCTCCTATATTTCTCCACCTGACATGCGTTTTATTTTTTAACGAATAACGGTTATTGAACACGTATGTCCTCGAGTTTTCAGTATCCTCCACCGTGTCTGTCGAAGCATACATAATTAAAGTTCTAGTTTTAACCTACAAAGGTTTCCGAACTGATTTTATGGTATTGTGACGTGTTCGGTCACGGAAAACACAATTAAAAAAACAAAAATAACGAATTTATTTTAATTACTAAAGTTAATCTGACTACACTACAGTGATAAACAAGTCTACACAATTTACTTCACTAAAAGTCTCTTTTCCCGCTCGCCTCTGTGTGTACACTATCTATCGCTCTCTGTAATGTAGACACACTACTTGTCGCTCGGTATGAATTCTATCGCCCGTGTTGCCTATCGATCGCTTCGCTTCCAAATATCAGCCGTCCACTATCAACTAACTCGGTGTGAACGTCTCGCCTTTATATAGTCTTTTCAGCCTTTTTCTAGGGAATTCTACAGCCGTCTAGTAATCCAATTGTTTTCCCATTGATCTTTGCTGGTGTTTTTCTAGATGTTTCAGGAAAGCCGAGAATATTCCTTATGTATTCAGGGAAGATGTTCGTTAATTATGCTCACACCAACTTGGCAAGTACTCGTAACAGTATTGAACGTATTTACGGCTTCCCCCCTTTTTCCTATTTATTTCCTATGTTATTCAAGACAGATAATACAGCTCATAATTTCAAAAACTAATCACAATATATATTTTCTTATCCATATAAAAATTGTAAAGGTCAGCAGTTCACAACCAGGTGCAACATGCATAAATGACGTCAGCTCCACCCTTTTTTTTTAAATTACAAAGGTAAACTAACTAATAACCCAATACGTAAGTCAAGAAAGGAAAATGCTTCTTTAATGTTTCAAATAAGTTTAATTACCTCTACGTATGTTTCGGCAGGTTAGTGCCTTTATCAAGAGTATAACGGTAAATACTAAACAATCGTTACAATTTATTTATACGCTTAGCAATGCAAAACTAGCGGTTTTTCTACGAAGGTATTTGTTGAAGTTTAAAAAGTGTTCAAACCATATCTGGTTCCTGAAACAGTGTCGCAGTAATGGTGTAACACCAAAACATATGAAAATTCGGTGTAATCACAGAACGAATGACGTCACATCAGTGTTAATTTTATTGTATCCGCCGTTACTTTATGGAAATTCATTTTTAATAAATAAAACGAACCAAAATCAAATTTTGTAATTTCCACTTTATTTTACTTGTTTTTACAATTGTTTCGCCCTACAAGGGCATCTTCAGAAGACGTATTAGTATAGTATTGTAACGAATTTTCTAGTCAAAGATATTTATTTAAATAACTATTTATTTAACACTATTTATATAACATTTAACATTCACTTAGAACTACTATTTATATTAGAACAATTCACTTTTTTATATAACAATTTATTTATATCACTTTTGTCGACGATTTATCGGTTTGGTTCGTGCACTGATGCTTTTTCACAACTACTGTCCTCCGACCCAAAGATGATCCCTTTAAATACACCTTTCGAACTTTCTAGATGATTCGAAAAGGAAATCCGGATGGTTCTCGAATGATGAGTAATAATTCACAGAATTGATCTTGTTACTTGTCGTAGGAGAAAGATTTATAGCTTGTAAGTCGCTTATGATAAAGGAGCCGCACGCGGTGACTATGCCGTAAACATTGCTATGTATGACTTGTCACCACAAATATTTACTTCCTATAATTAAGTAAGCAATTACCATTAATAAATAAGTAAACCATGTAGCCCTTCTAGTAATTAAGGAAGCCACTGTCACAAGTGTCTGGGACATTGCCATGTATGACTCGTCACCACGAATATTTACTTCCTATAATTAAATAGGCAATTGCCATTGATAAATAACTAAACCATGTGGCCCTTCCAGTAATTAAGGAAGCCACTGTCACTATTTTTGGAATGCCATTAAAAAGCCCTTTTTACGAAAATTATAAAGCCACCTCAAAATAAGAAATTTAGTTAGTTCTAGCTTAGAGTTCGACTTGTAAGTTAAGTGTAACTTTTAGTGCAATAAAGTGCTCTAATAAAGTTAGACTCTTTTCCTCGCAAATCTAATTAAGTGGTAATAAAGTATAATTATTATTAGATTCGCTTAAAGAAGCTATTATAAAGTATTCACTAAGTGAATATCCAATATTCGTGAGTTCTTTGTGAGTTTCTTGTCAAAAATACTCTGCTTCCGGAGTCATCTCAAAGAGGAAGGAAGATCTACGACGGCATAAGTTTATTTTGCGAACCATAAACGAAGTTCCGACGTAACAACATGTTAGCGATAAGAAGTACATGAACAAATTGTTATCGCACACACGTACGGTGTCACTGGTCGCTACAGTCACAGTATACTTCTAAGCAGTAGGGACATAACGCAATTTTCGCGTAGCGTATTTTTAATACGCATGCGTTAAAAGGATCCACTTTCAAAATGTCGTCGACAAAACAGCTGTTCCTCATGTTTACAAATATTGCATTATTTAAGGCAATTTAAGGTTAGAAAAGTTGCGAAGCAGTATTTGGTGTTACGTGTTACCTTGTTTTTCAAAATGAATGCGAAAAAAGCCAGCAGATGGTGTGCAGCTTCAAAGTGTAATGAATCTTTAATAAACAGTTTTCACTTTTCTGTGTGTTGTTTTAATTCCTTTCAATTTTAATACAGTCGTTTTCTTTCATATTACACATCGATCGATATTTGCTAAACAAAGCAATAATTTTGTACTCTCCATTGCCATTATCGCAATCATATTGCAAGCTTGGTTCGTTTGCACTTTGACATCTATTTAAATTCCCGCTTAAAAAGGATCCACTTTTAACATGGCGGACCCCTCTCAAGGTCACAGAAACGCGCTACGCGAAAATCAAAGGAACCGACAGTTATGTCCCTACTGCTTAGAAGTATACTGTGCTACAGTATAGTATAGTATAGTGTTAATTTGTTTGTTTTATGTATTTGTGTTTATGTATTTGTGATATTGTTATGCTAATGATATGATATATAAGAACTTTGTTTCACTCTTTTAAACTTTAGTATTTATCGTTATACTCTTGATAAAGGCACTAACCTGCCGAAACATGTGTAGAGTTAAGAGCGCTCTTCACCCCTGAATATACAATTTTGCACAGAACTTATGTTGAAAGAAAGTTAGCAATGACAGATTGCTCCAGTGTATGGGATATAAATGCCTCCAGAGTGGATGATAATAAGTTAAACTAAAAAAAAATGGAAAAAGTACCAAAAAATCTATAATTAATTAATTGTTTTTGAGTTGCAAATATATCCACGATTGTACAATTCTTATGCGTTTTATATGTATACAGTTTGTAACTGTGTAATTGTAGTAAATAAGTATATGCAAAAGCAATTTACTATAAAGGAAGTGCTGCTGCGTTTGCGGAGACTATCTAAAGTAAAAATTCAAAGACGAGAATGCATGTGCTTTGGCAATCATTTCCGTGTAGAGCCACGCGACGAGATTAGAAACGTCCGTCTATTATTGTTGCCGAAAACTTACTTTGCCGGCTCCGTGAAGCGGGGTGAGTGTGTGGTAGACTGGACTTGATCACGTGATGTATATGGCTCTTAATTAAACTTATTTGAAACATTAAAAAAGCATTTTCCTTCCTTGACTTACGTATTTCTATAATGTTTCATAATTATCCTACCGCTCAATCGTTACAATAACCCTATATTTTCTTATCCACAAAAAAATTACAAAGGCCAACAGTTCACAACAAGACAAGATGCAACATGCATAAATGACGTCCCAAAAATTACAAAGGTCTTCTAAAAAATTACAAAAGTCAATTAAATTTAATATTCCCTGTACGGTAGAAATTGATTTAATTTCTGTTTTAATTTGTATTTGTCAACTAACTCAGTACGTATTTTAGAAACATTAAGAAAATATCGTATACTACCTTTTCTGGATAGGTACTGCACAAAAGAGTGACTTAGTATTCAATCCTGATTCAATAGTTTACATTCTAATGAATGGTCTTCATTACGATGAAAAATATTTTCCCAATCCGAATAGATTCGTTCCTGAAAGATTTTCAGCTGAAAATAAGGATAGCTTTCCTGCAACGGCGTATTTACCTTTTGGTCTTGGCCCCAGGATTTGTATAGGTACATATTAACCTTAATAAAAAAAAAACTAAATTTACTTCTGTGTATATGCATATTTGTATGAATTACAGGAGAAAGATTTACTTTAACATCAATCAAATTAGCATTACAAAGCTTTTGTTAGAATATGACATTGAACCATGCGAGGAAACGCCTATTCTGGTTGAATTCAAAGCCAGTGGAATTACTTTGGTTCAACGAAGAAACTACTCCTTAAATTAAAAGGGCACTTAATTAACTAATAATATATGTATATAAAATGGAACTGTAGTATAAGGGTTAAAATATAATAATAACATGTACAGGGTGATTCATTATAATATCGCCCCCCCTTTAACTTTGTTATTTGGAGTGTCCCAAAAAAATTAAAAGTATGGTTATGTAGGAGCTAAAAAATACTTTTTTCTATTTATAACAAAAATTTGAAAAATGATCAGTATACAGGGAAAACCAAAAAGTTCATTTTTTTTAACGGATCACCCTATATATGAATTTATTTTTCGATTCCTCGTAAAATTCTAAACATAATTTATATAACATACCCTATACCTAAATTCAATAGTTTCTGAAATATTCGCATTTGAAACGTTATCATGAAATATTTTATTAAACAATTGTTACAAATAAGGAAGTCTTAGCCCACACTTTTTATTGAAAACAAATAACTAACAGTGACATTATATAACAAAAACCGTGTATACGACCACCAAATTGAAAACCTCGATCATCTTAAAGACTTGATACGGAATTAAATTAATAATTTAAATGAAAATAACCCAGCATATTCATAACAGATTGATTAGAGAAAATGCGAAGAACCCTTATACAATGTGTTGAAGAAAATGGAGGCCCAGTAGAGCATCTTTATATTCAACTGAAAATTGTTTTTGTCATATTATTTATTGTTATATTGCTTGGTTTGTTGTTGTTTAATAAAATATTTGATGATAACGTTTCAAATGCGAATATTTCAGAAACTATTGAATTTAGGTATACGGTATGTTGTAAGTATGCTTGGAGTTTTACGAGGAATCGAAAAATAAATTCATATAGGTATAGGGTGATCCATCTAAAAAAATTAACTTTTTGGTTTTCCCTGTATACTGATCATTTTTCAAATTTTTGTTATAAATAGAAAAAAAGTATTTTTTAGCACCTACATAACCATACCTTTAATTTTTTTGGGACACTCCAAATAACAAAGTTAAAGGGGGGCGACATTATAATAAATCACCCTGTACATATAAAACTTAAGTAGATTGAGGTTTTTCTTATAGATATATACAAAATATCTATTAAAGGACAGTTTTCTATAATAATACTATTTTTTTATTATACGTATTTGTATGATACCTAGGTACGTTTTCCTAACTCTGGGATGCTCATGTGTTGGTACACCAAGAACTACGAATAGTCATATGGATGAGAAAGAGGTAGAACTTTTAGTATATTTTGCCATAGACTTCAAAGAAGTCTGATTTCAAGACTTTTAAAAGTCATTTTAATTTTTTCATATCTTAATTTAATCCATTTCGTATTTGTGAAATGAAACAGAAAAATTAGTTTTTTAGTTATTAAAGCACAAGTAATTTTTCATCAATTTAGTTAGTCAAAACTGATGAACAATATTTTTTCGGTGAATGCTAGTTAAGTTTGTACTCTTGATAATGGTAACATCTATCCAAACAATATTGTAAAATTTCGACTAAATAAATTGATGAAAACATTACATGTGTTTTAATTTTATAATAAGGATTATCATCAATACGATGTTATCAATGTTTTAAACTATAGAATTAAATTTTTCTGTTTCATTTCACAAATACGAAATGGAATAAATTTTATTGTTTATTGTTTGTTTGTTTCAGTTTCATCTTTTGTTAAAAATAAAAAATCGATATTTCCTTAAATTTTACTTTTTATTATGAACACCCTTTATTAACTAGGCTATCAAAAGAAAATAAAATTAAAATATTTTATCCTGTTAATACAGGGTGCTCGCACGATTAGACAATAAGTATTTTCCGCCTAATACGAATTTCCCATTTTTGGGGTTACATTTTCTATCCTGGCAAAAAAAAATATGCACATCACTAAGTAGAGATCTTTAAGAGCAATATTAAAAAAAATAGAAAAATAAAATCGGACGTTCCATTAAAAATTTACAGATTTTTTAAGTTTCGAAGTGAAACACCCTGGATATAAATCAATGTTTTTGTTCAAATATACTACATCCTTTGTTCCTATTAATTATGCGAACAACTTGAGAAAAGTATTTTATAATAGTAAGTATATAATGATAACCGAAAGGCCATGTAGAAAGTGATAATACTAATTACGAAGACAGTTAGCATTTTATCTTTTAAAATAATTAATGCAGAACTACATGTTTATAAAATGAAATTACATAATTAATAAATATTAATTAGTCGAAAATCAAATATAATCTCAGAAATAAAATCCTTAAAACTAAAAAGAACACTTTGCGTTTATAAATAAATAATTAGTCAATTAACGCATAGAGGAGAAGGTCCGAATATGGGCCCCTGCAAAAATTCAGTAGTGCATTAAGCGACATCTGTGTAAACTAGCTGAAAATACACTTACTGGATAGTCAACTGTTTTACCAATAGTATGCTATTCAAATTTTATTCTGTTGTCAATAAGTCGTGACGAACGTGTTTATGAAAATCTGAATATTTATTTAGAGGTAAGTTGCATAAGAATATTTTGTATATTATTCGCTGACCAGGTTTCAAATATTCACAAGAATGTGTTGTATTAAGATGAAAGTTTGTTATATTTACGTTGTTACTGAGTCACCTATCCTTAAAAAATAATATAACATTTTATTTGTATGACTCGCTTTGCTGGTAATATTGGCTTTTTGTGGGTCCAAATATGGGCCGGGGCTCATAATCGGATCTGATTTTAAATGTTGTATTTTTTGAGGATCATTATGCCACGTAATCAACCAAAGTACATACCAAAGAATTTAAGAAAGAAATGGAAATCCGAAGACATGGTTAGGGCTTTGGACAATGTAAATAACAAATGTATGGGCTTAAAAATCGCTAGTAAATCTTTCAACGTACCAAGATCAACACTTCAAAGATTTTTAAAGCGACAGAAAAAAAATAACTTGACAGCTGAAGAAGTAGTTCAAACCCAACTAGGACGAAAAGCGGTCTTAGGAGACGAGATAGAAAAAGATCTGGTTAATTATATCTTAACCATGGAAGCCACGTTCTACGGATTAACACGAACAGATATTCAAAGAATGGCATATACTTTAGCCATTAAAAATGGGAGACTGAATGTATTCAAAGATGGAATTGCAGGGCGTAGTTGGTTTGATGGATTTTTACGTCGCTATGGCAGGTTACTTTCTGTTCGAAGACCAACAGGTACCTCCTTCGCAAGAGCATTGGGCTTCACTAAAGCAAATGTGAAGGAGTTTTTTGATAATTTGGAGCAGGAGTATGCAAAACACAACTTCTCGCCACATAGAATCTTCAATGTCGACGAGACAGGCTTGTCAATTGTGTAAAGCAAGGTGGCCCAAGTAATTGGAAGGAAAGGAAAGAGGCAGATAGCGTCTATTACATCCGCAGAACGTGGCTCGTTAGTTACGTTTATTGCGGCTATGAGCGCCGGCGGTCAATTTGTACCACCCATGTTAATTTTTCCCAGGAAAAATCGTAACAATCAGCTGATGCGTGGTGCGCCCCCAGAATCTATATACGCTGTTCATCCTAGTGGGTGGGTGCAGCAAAACCTTTTTACCGATTGGATGAGACATTTCATAAATTTCGTCAAACCTACCGAAGAATCTCCAATTCTACTTCTGCTAGATGGGCATTACAGCCATACGCGAAATTTAGATGTAATTCAGCTGGCAAGGGATAATCACATTTCCATCATTTCCTTGCCACCCCACGCCACGCACAAACTGCAATCGTTAGACAAAACCTTTATGGGCAGTTTTAAGATTTATTATAGTGAGGAAATCCGTAACTGGCTTCGTACTAATCAACGTGCTATTACTCAGTTTGATCTGGCGGAGCTTCTAGGGACAGCATTTCTAAAATCGCAGACTGCTGAAATCGCTGCAAATGGTTTTAGGGCTACTGGAATTTTCCCTTTCAACCGCCATATTTTCTGATTCCGAATTTATAGCTGAAGAAACTGAGGCCGAAAAAAACTGTTCTAGCATGACACCACTTGAAGTTAGGAAAAACACAGAAAACAGTTTTACCTCAGAACCTCAGCCAAGATGTTCCACGTGGGCAGACACCAATTATTCAGCACCTGTCTCTCCACTAACAAGCTCTACAGTCCATGTCTCTCCATTCAATTTTGCACCTATTCCTCTCATCAAAAAGAAGACTTCGAATCGCGGGAGAAAATCTGGAAAATCTCAAGTGATCACGTCGTCGCCATATAAAAATGACTTAGAACAATCGCTTTCCACCCCAAGAAAGCCACCCCTAAAGCGACAACTGGTTGCAAAACCAAAACCGACCAGGCAAAAAAAAAGAAATGTGATGATCCTGATAACGACCAACACTCCAACGCAGAAAACGAATCATTTATTCCGGCTGAAGATGACATGGATATCGATAATATCGGCCAACTCGTTCCAGATGATGATACCACATGCATGTTTTGTGATGGTTACTTTTCAAAAGACCACAGAGGGGAGCTATGGGTTCGTTGCCTCATGTGCAATATGTGGGCACATGAGCTATGTTCGGGGGCAGAGAAAGACAATTATGTTTGTGATTTTTGCACCTAATATATCGTTTCTATTTAAAATATATTAAGATGTAAGTTTAGTTTTTGGAAATAGGAATGATAGGGGCTCATATTTCACACAGTCTGTCTTCCTATGCGAAATTGGTATGATTTCGTATTTTCTCTCAAATCACTGCAATTCTTGCTTATTTGGAACTTTGTTGCTTCTACAATGACAGAAGAATCTTCGGGCTGGATGCATGCCGATTTTTTGTTTCTTTCGTCAAACAATTTAAAAATGGTTAATAAAAATCAAAATGGGGGCTCATATTCGGACCTTCTCCTCTAATTATAATAAACATTCTACAATCACGTGACTGTAAAAACAATCCCTACATTCTTTGTATAGATTATAGTTTTGTAGATTGAAGATGTCACATGCAATTAATGAGAAAACGTCGGCAACAGATAAATTGATACTTTGCAAAACCATCAAACTCAAGATTAGGTACAGTATTGTAATTGTACAAGAGGAGCTTACTATTAATAACAATACTATAAACTTTCTATATTAAGAAAATTGAATAATCCAATTAATTAAGTAATCGATTATTTCTATAACTATAATAGAGGTTATTGCACCCAGAAAGGATGCAGCTGAGAGATATATTTCCATCAAACTGTAATAAAAGGTATCTACGTGACAAATTGCAAATGTACAGTGCTTATGAATACCTATCTGTTTATCATAAAATAAAAAAATAAAAAACGAACAGAGAGAACATGCCAAATATTTGACAGCAACATTGTCTTACAATGTTTAATAAACAATTATCATTATTAATTAATATAGACATAATAAAATACTGACACTTTTCTGATGATAAAAAACATTGGCAGATGTGGACATTGTTGAACTTTATACATTTTTTCTGTAATCTGTAGTTATTTACCTAAATTTCAAATTTGCTGAAATTAAGGAACACAGCTACTCTTCAGGTAGAAAGGGTCTATCAATTGTCGTAGTAGTACCTCGATATCTGCATTTTTGTACCTAATAAAGAGGCCTCTTTGCCGACACAGGTCATTAGAATGTTTATTGATGTATTCATATTTTGACCATTTTTGAAAGCACCACCACCCCCTATAAGCAGTAGTTAGATTGCATTCGTCAAGACATTCGGTCATCAATCTCGTATTTTTTTGCTCTTTTTCTTTGTTGTATTTGTTATCGTTGTTGTTGTTTTTTTGTGTGATTGTTTTACATTTACGTTTAAAATAAACTGTTCTAACAGTGAATGTTTTTATTCATTTAATTGGTCGGTCAAGAATAATATTGAAGTTCGTCGTACTTAAGACGAAAAGTGATAACTGCTCCCTAATAAGTCACATTACGTTATCCGGATCTCAACAGAAACGAAACGAAAAAACTAATTAAACTTCTACTTTTCATTCTATTAGACTACAAGCCCATGGAAAAAATTAACCTGTGAAATGAACCAACGTGAATAACGCTTAGAAGGCTGTTACTATATCAGAAAATAACTCTGAACACTATGCCGTCATTTCTGAGCGGTACAGGTGAGTACGTGAGTAAATGGAATTTCCCAGGTACAAGTGAGGAATTACGACTAATTATTAATGTACGGCTTTTTCATAGTTTATAGATGATTAAAAATAAATGTCGAAAAACCTAGTGCCGTACTAAAGCGGTGGTGACGGAAGTCACTGCAAGTTTTTAATTCGCTGATAATTGTAGAAGCAATATTCCGGTCATTTATTACTGTACGGCATTTGTATAATTCCTTTTGTATACATATACAGATACTTTACTCATGAACGCCGTACATATTTCCGGCGCTGGGGTCGAAAGCCCAGGGTCGAAACCCTTTCCCTACACCCGTATGATATAAGGTCATTGTAAAATGTACGGCATCTAGTTCAAAATATTATTTAACACAGACAATAATGTTTAATAATTATGCCGTCCAAAATTTATTGTTAATATTTGTGTAAATAAATAATTATCTAAATTTTAGGATTTACCGAGTTATTACTGGTGTAAGATCATAAACTAATATACGGCAACTTTTTTTTTGATATAATGTTACTAAATATTATCGTTGTACCTTATAGCCGTTCATTAAAAATGGTAACAAATAAAAATATTTGGATAAAGAAAAAGATGAAATTTCCGCGATTTATAAGATTTTTCAAATTTTCCTGGAGTAATATGAGGAGTCATATTTTCACAGATTATTGCTATTTTACATGTAACAAATATAAATAAACAAAAAAAAACAGATGCCGTACATTTTACTTCAGATTATTCTTTACAGCTGATAAAAAATTCGATAACGTTTGAGATGTCTCTTAAGGTCATAAATAACTGTACGGCATTCGAAAAATTTTGTTTGTAATATTAAATAACAAAAAATTATAATGCCGTACATTTTAAATGACACATTACGTATAAAATACCTAGCAAGTGGAAACTGCCATTTTTCAGCATTCAAGCTTATGGTATTGCTATCCTTGTATAGTAGTAACGTATATACAATATGGTGAGTCACGGAGCAAGCGCCAAACTCTTAAAATTACTGAGTTTTCGATGAATTCTGTTTAAAGATAAAAAATTGTTCAAATAAAAACAAAATATTGTACTTGTTTGTTTTTTTAATTAACAACATTATTTTTAATTATGAGTTACTTTGCAAAAAACAGTATATACAATAAAAATCATTTGTTTTTTAATTTAAGATACTTTTTTTGATAATTATTACCAATTATTTTCAAATTTTAAGACAATTTGTTTTTTAATATTCATTTTAGTATGGCCAAGATAACAACTAACATGCAGCTTAGTATACTAAAGTATATTAACAGCCTTATCGTACCAGCAGAGGTAAAGGAAAAATATTTAAAAAAATAAATAAAAGGGGGTAGGTATTCTGCCACGTCACAGACAGCTGTTTAAGGCGGTGGAATAATTTGCCATTTCATTAACTATCGAAAGTGCACGGCATTCATCTTTTATTGAAGATTGTCTAAAGTATTAATAACCTATGTTATTACCGTACAGAAAGAAGTCACCGGAAAGTCACTCTTTTCGGAGGGAAGTAATTTACCCCATACACCTATGTGTTCCACAAAAAATGTACGGCATGCTGGAAAATGTTATCTATTCGTGAAGTACTATCAAGATCTTTTAGTTTTATGTTGTTCGATATCATCATCACCTATATGCTAATCAGAGATAAGGGTTGCGACCCTGGGCTTTCCACCCCAGCGCTGGAAATATGTACGGCATTCATGGGTAAAGTATCTGTATATGTATACAAAAGGAATTATACAAATGCCGTACAGTAATAAATGACCGGAATATTGCTTCTTCAATTATCGGCGAATTAAAAATTTGCACTGACTTCCGTAACCACCGCTTTAGTACGGCACTAGGTTTTTCGACATTTATTTTTAATCATCTATAAACTATAGAAAAGCCGTATATTAACAATTAGTCGTAATTCCTCACTTGTACCTGGGAAATTCCATTTACTCACGTACTCACCTGTACCGCTCAGAAATGACGGCATAGTGCTCAGAATTATTTTCTGATATAGTAACAGCCTTCTAAGCGTTATTCACGTTGGTTCATTTCACAGGTTAATTTTTTCCATGGGCTTATAGTCTATATATCCTTACTTGTAATTTGTAATTATTATTTCTATTTTTTAAGCACAAACGTAGATAATATCTGTCATTAAAGTATTCGTGATAACTACATAATTTGTAGTTTTTTATAAAAATTAAATGATACTCCTAATATAATTAATTTTTGAAACTTTAAAATCACGCAAATGCTTAACATGAAAACCTACCAGCAATATAAAATTTAATTAAAAACAAAATGATTTGTTAGAGTTGTATAATAGAAACTTTTCCATGAAAATGCGTTATCCTCTAAAACTTTGCTTTAATAACGTACATTGATGAAACCTTTTGTTCTATTCACTTTTTCATAACAAGAAGGAAGAGAAAATTTCAAAAGCAAAAATAAATAAATAAAATGCAGTCTCTGCCCTATTTTCCACACAAAAGCATAAATGAACGGACACAAGTTTCGCTCATTTCTAAAGTAGGCATTTTTAACTCGAAACTTATTTTTTTTTTATTCAATCACCCCAGTTTTCATCTTCTAATTTGAATCAAAAACAGTTTTGAAATATTAAACCTATTTGTAATATCTAATTTAATCCGAAGTAATGTTACCAAACCTTCCAGGTTTTTCAATGTTTTGCCAAATTTTTGGTTTACGTGTCTGTTGATAAAAAAAAGTTGTGTTTCGTTGCCACCAACAAATTATAAATGCTGACGGAGAGTATTCTTTCTGATGTACAGTCTAGTGCAAAAGGGAGATATTGATGGCTTACTTCACCTCTTTAGCCTTCTTTAGGAATCATGGAAATGTGTGTTGGATAAAGTTAAAAAAGACCGTCGAAATGGGGACAGAGGAGAATTGAAACATTGTCTGTGGAATTTTATTACTGCTTTAATCTTTATCTCAATAATCCAATGATAATGTAACAGAAAAACTAAAACCAGAGCAGCCAGACCAGGAGCCGAACTGGTGACCTCCTGAATATTAGTTCATTCAAGGGCGAGGGGTTTTCTCTCTGTGTTGAAATCGTTTCGCTCTCGGTTGGTTCAAATAGGGTGGAATACTTATATTAGTCTATTGGCCGTTGATCTGATCCCCACACCAGCAGTAGAGTGAACCTAGAGTATAACCGAAAGGTGGAGTTTGCTTTGTTTTCGTGAAGACGCCCCCCAGTTGTCATCCCATTTCCAGGGAGTAACTTTTCAGGATAGTTAGAACAAACGATGGATGATGTCTGTTTATTTATAGTTTATTGTCTTTAACTTTAGAAGAGAACTAAAACGGTAAAGGGTTTTTATTGTTTCCTATATTCAATTGATTCCAAAAAACAAAACTGCGGAGTGCTACCGTTTAAAAGGGGGCACTTTTGAGATCTAAGTAAAAATATACACTTTTTCCACTGCGCATTTTTCCTGTATACATTAGTAGCTATGTCTGCGACTTCGTCCGCGTGGAATAGTGACTTTCGGCAGCATTTAAAATTGTTTTCTTCTATGTTTTTATTTTCTGGGCCGTAAACTTTTTGGACAACGTCATTACACAAAAACTTTCATCGGCTTAAGGGTAAAATTTTTACAAACATTACATGTCGTATTATTTATATCTAATCAAAAGCCTAAAAAATAAGTTGCAAGCTTCCATCTTTAAAAATTACGGAATTTCCGCACAAACTTTCCTATTTCAACCCCTTACAACCCTTTTTTCGCATTAAAAAGTAGTCTATGTCCTTTCTCAGGCTCTAGACTATCTCTGTACCAAATTTCATTTAAATCGGTTCAGTAAATTTTAGGCGGAGATTGTGTAGCATACAGACAAAGTTACTTTCGCATTTATAATATTCCGCGAATTCATTTTCATCGATTTTCCCATGGGAATAAGATATTTTCCCGCAGTAAAACGTAGCCTATGTGTTAATCCAGGGTGTCAGCTAACTCCATACAAAATTTTATTAAAATCGCTCCAGCCGTTTAGACGTGAAGAAGTAACAAACTTACACACTCACACACTCACAAACTTTCGCCTTTATAATATTAGTGTGATATATTAACAGAAATGTAAAGAATTATATTTTCAATCTAAATGGTACCTTCAGACAGCAAAAAAAAACTTTTTACGTCTACAAACTATCATTATAAAATGTATCTACCAATAAGCTAATTTTCCTAGGCAGGAAACATGAAAAATGGAGATGGAACAATACTTTAAGATGGGATAAAATATTATTACAGCCCATTTAAATAAGAATACTGTCAGTACTGTGAATGTAGCAATATCTGTAAGTCCTACTTAAAACTATTGTTACGTAATTTACAATTTCACGTATTTTTCTCTCAACACTTTTTATTAAATTAACTCTATAACACAACAACGATTCAATATATATTTCGATAACAACAACAACTCTATAACTATTTCGCTCGTCAATCGCTTTATCTTCTCTTCTCGCTTATATCTGTCGCTCTCTTCAATCAAAATACTGTCAAACTGTCCAACGCTGTTCCTTATATAGTATTATGGACGTTTCGAGGCAACTCTCGAAACGTCCAGCAACTCTCGGACTTTCTGGAACGCGTCATAGGTTACTTCCACACAATTTTCGCAGTCGGCGCTTGTCAACGTCAGAATGACACATCTGTCACACTGCCCCCCCTCTAGCGCTGATCGCACAATAGTTCTTCTCGGGCTTTGACAGGCTAAAATATGCGATTACTCTTTCTTTACCGTCTTGAACTTGGGAAAGAACCCCTCCAATACCCACATTGCTCGCATCAGTGTCGACAATGAATGGTTTTCCAAATTCGGGATAAGTCAAAATCGGGGTGTTAGATAACTTATTTTTCAGAACTTAGAAAGCTTCTTAACAGGTGTTCGTCCAATCAAAAGGCACTCCATTCTCGGTAAGTCTGTGCAAGGGGCGAGCCACATATGCAAATCCCTTCACGAATCTTCTATAGTACGAACATAATCCCAAGAAACTCCTAAGTTCATGCTGATTTGTTGGTTGCGGCCAATTACGAACTGCCTCGGTCTTGTCAGGATCTGTACCAACGCCTTAACTTGATATGACATGGCCTAGGTATTTCACTTCACTTCTAAACAACGCACACTTCTTGGGATTTAATTGCTTAACTAAAATTAAGCAGATTTCCCAATTCAGTCCTTGTAAAATTGTCTCCATTAATCTTTCAAAAGTAGCTGGTGCGTTGCATAGGCCGAAGGGCATTACATTGAATTTCCAGAGACCGTTCCCAGTAGTAAACGCAGTCTTTTCCTTGTCTTCAGGATGTACTTTGACTTGCCAATATCCGCACTTTAATACCAACGTCGAGAACCATTTAATTTCACTCGACAAACAATCTAACGTGTCATCGATTCGTGGCAATGGATAGATGTCCTTATGTGTTACTTCGTTTAATCGTCGATAATCAACACAGAATCTCGTTGTGACCACGTGTTCTGGTAAATGTATTAGTGTATGTAATAAATTTCTAACTGATAAAAGCATTTGTGCCCTACTCCCTTCTTCACATTTAACAAATTGGCGACCGTGAAAGGACGCGGGAGGTATTTTGGAGAATAGAAAAGTTCAAAATAGTGTTCATTGAAAATAGACAAGATGGATGCTCTCAAAAGACAGCGAAAGACTACTCGTGCAGCATTTACGAGAGCCGTTACGAATTTCATGAACAAAATGGAAGATGATAGCATCTCCGCTGAAGAAAAAATGTTGGCCTTCCAACTCCTTGAAGTGAAGAAAGGTGATCTGGACAAAGCACATGCCGATTTTAATACAAGACTATTTTCGAACGACACCAATGACCGATGAAGAAATACAAAGAGAGGTCGATAGTGATGACGCGTACCATAATAATCTTTTGAGTGCACGTATCAAAGTGGCGTCGTTATTTCCTGCACAAACAAGTTCAAGAGGGCCACCAGTACAACCATGGAAGAGTACAAACTTCCCTAAATTGGAAATACCGAAATTTCCAGGGACCGTAAAAGATTGGCTGCCATTTTGGAGCCAATTTCGTAAAATTCACGAGGATGGTGGTATGCCGAAAGAAGATAAATTTCAGACTCCTCCAGGCTACCATCCCAGGTACAAGGGCCAGGGACATAGTGCAAAGTTATCCGCCGACTGCGGAAAACTACGAGAAAGTCATCAGCAGCCTAAAAAACCGCTTCGGGCGGGAAGATCTTTTGGTTGAATGCTATGTGCGAGAATTATTAGGTTTAGTGCTTCAGAATGCGGGAAATGGCGGGAAGTGTACGCTGTCGAATTTGTACGATAAGTTAGAGACTTATACACACGCGCTCGAGTCTTTGGGTGTCACCACGGAGAAATGTGCGGCAATGTTATACCCCTTGGTGGAGTCGGCGCTTCCAGACGAATTGCTGCGAGTGTGGCAACGTAGCATTGAGTACAAAAGTACCCAAGCAACAACTGATAACCATATTGAAGATGTGAGTGGACAACAAGGCACCGACCGTTCGACGAAGTTACTCTCGTTCCTTCGTATCGAGGTGGAAAGCGAAGAACGCATTGAGATGTCGCGTACTGGATTTGGACTACCCAACGATCAAGAGAAGAAGACATCAAAAGGTAAAACTATCGAACGCGCATCGGAAACAATTACTTCGAGAAATGTAGCGAGCGCTAGTGTTTTATTAACCGCAAACGAGGGAAAAGCTAGATGTATATTTTGCAATGCACCACACGATTCGTCAAAGTGTGAGTACGCGCGGAAGTTACCATTTGACGAACGACGCGTTCTTGTAAAAAAGGCAGGCGCATGTTTCTATTGCTTAAATCGGGGACACATTGCGAAAAAATGCCGCGTGAGAATTGTATGCGATTGGTGTGCTAAACGCCACACTTTAGTCATGTGCACAAATTTGGGTAAAAAGGACAACGATTCGCAAAATTCCGAATTAAAAACGAAGGCGAAGGATACGAATAATACTAATGAATGCGCTTTTACTAATTTTTCGGTACATCCAGCTGTTTGTCTGCAAACCTTAAGAGTTAAGGTTTTTTCCGATAAGAAAGAACGGACGGTACGAGCCATTATAGATACCGCATCACATCGTTCATATATACGATCCGCTGTTGCTCGAAAGATGGGTTACACGACGCGAGGAAAAAGAAATATCGTGCACAGTCTGTTCGGCGGTACTAGATCGGCTAATGTCGAATGCAATGAATATTTGGCTCGGGTAAAAAGTCTGGATGGATCCTACGCGTGCAACTTTTCGGTATTAGATTTTGACGTCATCTGCGATAATATACCGTGTCTCAAATCGGAAGTATTAACCGACGAACTTCGTGATAAAGATATTATTCTCACAGATGTAGGAGATGACGATGAACCGGTAAGTTTACTAATTGGAGCCGATGTCGCAGGCGAGTTGATGATGGGCGAAAAGATAAAATTGGCAAGCGGCCTTAATGCATTTAATACTCGCTTGGGTTGGGTCATCATGGGTAAAACATCGAGGGTTCAAGAACGCGATAGAACGGACGCTGCGTTATCCTTGCTTACGATGCTCGTGCGAGAGGCTGATCTTACAGCTCTATGGGAATTAGATACTCTAGGTATAACCGACCCTATACAAAAGCTTGAAAAGAAAGCGCAAGATGAGCGAACAAAGAAATTTTTGATAGATACTGCTAAATTAAATAATAACGGTA
Source organism: Agrilus mali (assembly GCA_029378335.1). NCBI lineage: Eukaryota > Metazoa > Arthropoda > Insecta > Coleoptera > Buprestidae > Agrilus > Agrilus mali. The sequence goes on along the minus strand of CM055655.1, from coordinate 14,488,655 downwards.
GATACGAGGTGAAACTGCCTTGGAGGGAAGATCACGCGCCTATTCCTGATAATTACGGGGTTGCTCTACATAGGCTAGAGAACAATATCGCTAAACTTAAGAAGCAAGATCTATTTTCTGCGTATAATGGAATATTAAATGATTGGCTTACTGAAAGTATAACAGAGGTTGCATGCCCTACACGCGATAAGCCATGTCACTATCTTCCCCATAGACCGGTGTTAAAAGCGTATGGTACGACAAAGATTAGGCCGGTATTTGACGCGTCATCGGCGAAAAGGGGGCTCCCTTCATTAAATAATTGTTTAGAGACGGGGCCGAACTTAATAGAACTCGTACCTTCAATCCTGAATCGTTTTCGCGAGTATAAAATTGGTATCGTAGCCGATATTAAAAAGGTGTTTCTTCAAATAGTCATAAATGAAGATGATCGTGATTTTTTACGATTTCTTTGGATTTCGGAAGGTAATATGATTACGTTACGACATTGTAGAGTAGTTTTCGGTCTCGCATGCAGCCCTTTTATATTGTCTGCTATAATTCAGTTACACTTGTCAAAATCGTTAAGAAAATGCACTTCGAAGGACAACATAGACGAGACAAAAGAAATCATTGAAAGGTTGTCTAAAGCATTTTATGTGGATAATTGTGTAGTAAGTGTCGAATCGCAAAAGAAGGCGACACAATTCATTCGTGAAGCTAGTACCGTGATGCTAAAAGGCGGCTTTGAATTACGAGGTTGGGAAACGACAAAAGACCAGGCTCAGAACTCATCGACATTGGTGCTAGGAATGCTATGGAATAAGATCGAAGATACGATTGCGACAAATCCAGATCTGCTCGATATAAGAAACGCGAATGTAGTCACGAAGCGAACTACTTTATCGCAAACGCAGAAAATTTTTGATCCTATAGGTCTCACATGTCCTGTTTCCCTGCAACCTAAATTAATACTTCGTTCTTTATGGGCCGAGAAAATCGGTTGGGATTGTGAGGTAACGGGCAAGACGAAACAAGAATTCGAATCGTGGCGCGATAGTATCAATTTGCTTAAGCAGCTAAAAGTACCTAGGCATATAGAAAGCGGAAAATTAACTGTGCATGTTTTCGGAGACGCGAGTGCGTCGGCATACGCGGCGGCGGTTTTCGCGCGGGTAGAAAACGGAGACAATATCACCGTCAGCTTATTAAACGCACGTTCGCGTGTCGCCCCAAAACAAGCAACGATGCCACGACTCGAGCTGATGGCAGCTACCATAGCAGCTAGACTTGCGACAGCGACAATTAATTCATTGACTAGGACGATTTCAAAGACATATTTCTGGACGGATTCCACAACGGTGTTAGCGTGGATACGACGGGATACGCAATGGGGGGTATTTGTTTGGAACCGCGTTAAAGAGATTCGAACCATAACTAATATAGAGGATTGGCATTATGTGCCAAGCGAGAAGAATGCGGCAGATCTCCCATCGCGCGGTTGCGATCCCGAACAACTTATTAAATCAGAATGGTGGTTTGGGCCTAAATGGCTGCAAAAGTTAGAAACAGAATGGTCGGTTCCAAGTTATACAACGAACGAAGACGAAGTGAAGCGCGAGATAAAAAAGACTGTCCTTGCTCAAATGGTCATTATAGAAAGGGAAAACTTTAAGGCTAGAGATTATTTTTCATCGTATTCCCAATTCCTTCGATTTTGCGCTTGGGCTAAAAGATTTTGCTCTAATTGTCGAAAAAGTATCGCAAAGAAAAAGGCCGCGAAATCGGACGTGTTGGGAATTAGTAAATTGTATAGCACAAAGCAAGAACGACAATCATTAAACATCAGCTATAAGGAGATAAAGGACATGGAGTGCCAAGTTCTACAACATTTACAGTATAAGACTCTACTAAACAACGATAAACAAAAATTGTCTTCATTCAAAACATGGATAGATGCTAATGGTTTATACGTTTTAAAAACACGAATAGTTAATCGCAAAGACGTATCGACATTTTTATCGCCCATTCTGCTAGATAATGACGACGATATAGTTTACTTATTAGTAAGGGAAACACACGAAAGACTAGGACATGGCGGCGCACTTGTTACGATGAACGTTTTGCGGGAACGATTTTGGATAATTTCTTTAAGAAAAATAATTCGTAATATAATTGCAAAATGCGTTGTATGTAATCGGCAACAAGCTAAACGCTTAGAATGCGAGCCACCGCCACTTCCTACCAATCGGGTACGCGATGCGGCGGTCTTTGAAATTGTAGGAGTCGATTTTGCGGGGCCATTATTCTTGCGTGAAGGAAGTAAAGCCTGGATATGTCTATTTACCTGTGCGGTTTACAGGGCCGTACATCTGGAATTAGCCTCGTCGTTATCAGTTATCGCATTTATCGAATGTTTACGTAGATTCGTAGCTCGTCGTGGACGTCCTCGCGTAATATATTGCGATAACGGCACAAATTTTGTCGGAACGAGAAACATTTTTAACAAAGTAGATTGGAATAAAATAAGAAAGTATAGCTCAGCCATTCAAATTGATTGGATATTTAATCCACCTTCAGCCCCGTGGTGGGGGGGATGGTGGGAAAGACTCGTAGGAGTTTTAAAGAGAATTTTAAGGAAAACTCTGGGACGAGCTAGTTTGACATATGAGGAACTTATGACAGTTCTATGCGAATCCGAGGCTGTTATAAACGCACGGCCAATTACATACGTTTCACCGAGCGGCATGGTCTAGTGGTCTAGATCATTGCTTAGCATTCGGGAGGTCACCGGTTCGATTCCGGGGCCGACTACTCTGGTCCAAGTTTTTCTGTGGTTTCCTTGGACCATTAGGCAAATGCTGGGGTAGTAATATTCCACAGATAGTCTTTCACTTCTCTTCTGTCTTCATTTCGTCCGTCTCATCTTTCTTCCCCCACACCACCACCCAACCATTCCCACGATTCCTTAAGGAGGCTGAAGAGGGCCTTCCGCCCTACCCCTCCGACTTTGCACAAAAAAGTGTAGGTCGGGGGGGGACAGCCCGCCCACCAACATGGTGGGAATGAAACACCCAAAAGTTTTAAGTTTAAGTTTACATACGTTTCGGAAGATCCGGATGATTTTAAGCCCTTATCCCCTTCAATGTTCTTACAAGAGAGCGCGACGCATGGCATGCCAGAATGTGATATGATTTACCACTCAAAATTGGGGAGAAAACTAAAATACAGACAAAAACTTTTAAATGATCTCAAGGTACGCTTTCGCATCGAATATCTAGGCAGTTTATTAGGCAAAAGCAACGGAAAAGGGTCCAAAAAGATTAGCATTGGTGATATAGTAATGATTGGTGATGATATCCATAAACGTATAGATTGGCCTCTCGCAAGGGTAATCGAAGCAATACCCGGTCGTGACGGAAAATCTAGAGTTTTCATTCTTAAGACTAAAGATGGTATTTTTAAGCGACCATTACAAAGATTATATCCCCTCGAGGTCGAACAAAAAGATACAAGTACAATTAGAGATTTACGCGAAAGTGTACGTAATGTTAAATTCGAAAAATGTACCCCGGAAATTGTTGATATAGTTCGTACTGATAGCAAAGATAAGATAGATAATATTGTAACTTCCCGAAAGGGAAGAATAATTAAGAAACCACAACGATATACATATTAGATTTAAGCATTTAATAATTAATGTTTGTCTATATTTAAGGATTTGTGAATTATATTTTTAAGAGAAAATAATGTAAGCCTTACGAAAGGTTTTTGGGGGGAGGATGTTGTGGCCTTATGTGTGTGCGTTCCCGCGTCCGATAGTTTTACAACGTTCGCGAGGTGCGCCGGGGTCAATTAGAGAGCCATGGGGTTGGTCCGCGCTTCTAATCGATAATTTGGAGTGTGCGTAGGGCGACGAACACCTGTGGAGGACAGTATGTGTATGTGTATAGAGACAGTCGATAAGTGACCACGTGTTCTGGTAAATGTATTAGTGTATGTAATAAATTTCTAACTGATAAAAGCATTTGTGTCCTACTCCCTTCTTCACATTTAACAAATAATTTACATTTTTTTTTTATAATTTCAATTCAGGTAAATCTTACTAAATTATTTTTTAAAAATTATTTCACTTAAAAAGTTTTTCAGGCTTGACATTAATATTTCATTTTTCAACTTTTATAATTTGTGTATATTTTCGAAAGGGGTAAAACATTTTGTGGTTCAATCTAAGTATGAAATGCCTTGTTGTAAGTACTAATATTTTCTCCCGTGTGGACGTTGATGGGAGTATAACAGGGGCTTTTGTTATATTGAGGGTTTTATCGATGATGCCTCGCTCAAGCAGAAAGATGTCTAGGCTAGATAGAAAATGCAAATAAACATTAGTCGTGTAGCCCGATGCGTTCCAACGATCATCGTTATCTGGATTGCTTCCATACAGGACTCCAGACCCCTAAATTAACTAACAAATATGTTTTTGGTTTTAATATGTGCTGCTGTTTGTAGAGATTGAATTTCAAATTGTGTCAAAATTTATCAAACATTCGTAAATTATAATAAAATTGGGTTTTGCTTACAGTTTGTGAAGTTTTTCTAAATTTTATTACACAAATTATTTTTCATTTTTGTTGAGCCTGAGAACTACAAAATTTGAGTTTATCTTTTCCAAGTTGTTTTTGATTTCATTTTATTTGAGAATTTTTAATTATATTTACCACAATTTCTTATTGATTATTTTACATACATTTTATTTGGTTTTGTCTTATTGTGTTTTTACCCTTCTATGTGTTTTTGGGTGCCCTGATTTTTATGTGTTTTATTGAATTTTCTTATTGATTTTATTTTTATGTGCCTTTTATTTTGTGTTGTTTTTACCCTGCAATTACTTGTTTTACCTGATTTTATTTTTGCACTGGATATTTTGATTTACCATTTTATTTGAATTTAATATTTTGATTTGCCTGTTTTACTTGAATTGATTTGTTACATTGGATATTTTAATTTTAATGTGTTTTATTTGAATATAATTTTTACATTTGCTACTTTGATTTACATGTTTCATTGGAATTTATTTTTTTTTATATTTGATATTTTGATTTATTTGTGTTTTATCTGAATTTATTTTTACATTGGATATTTGATTTATATGTGATTTACTGGATTTGATATTTTGATTTTTATGTTTATTTGAATTTATTTTTAAATATTTGAGTGGCTGAGATCGTGGTTTTCTCTGTCAGGCTCTTTTTCCACGCTAGCCACAGGCTGAGTCTGACACTCTCATTTCCAAATTTACATTTGATTTTGATTTTGAATTAAAAAGTAGGAATGAATTCATTGTCTTTTATTTAACCTTGTTCCTCGAATGGTAAACCCGTACCAGAGTACAATTTGTCATTTTTGGCAAGACCTGGCTTTTCAACACAACGAAGGGTAAGAAGTTTTTGACGATCACGTTGGCCTAGGTAAGTTACACTACATACTCTTACTTCCTTCAACTCTTCTTGAACGTCTTGAACTTCTACTCTTACTTCCTTTAACCCTTCTTTCACAATCCTTCTTGCTCAATTTTTCTTGACCTGCCTTAATTTCTTCTTGACATGCTTTAATTTCCTCCTTCATTTCTTCCTTGCCTGTTTTAATTTCTTCCTTCATTTCCTCCTTGCCTGCTTTAATTTCTTCCTGGCCTGCCTTCATTTCTTCTTGGCCTGCCTTCATTTCTTCCTGGCCTGCCTTCATTTATTTCTGGCCTGCCTTCATTTCATCCTTGCCTGCTCTAATTTCTTCCTTCATTTCTTTAAGCATTTCCATTAAAAATTTCATCTGCTCCTCCATTTTTGCCACTTGACTTCTTGTACTGGCATAAATTCTTACTACTGATACCAATTGTTACGTAATATACAATTTCACGTATTTTTCTCTCAACACTTTTTATTAAATTAACTCTAAAACACAACAACGATTCAATATATATTTCGATAACAACAACAACTCTATAACTATTTCGCTTGTCAATCGCTTTTCTTCTCTTCTCGCTTATATCTGTCGCTCTCTTCTATCAAAATACTGTCAAACTGTCCAACGCTGTTCCTTATATAGTATTATGGACGTTTCTAGGCAACTCTCGAAACGTCCAGCAACTCTCGGACTTTCTGGAACGCGTCATAGGTTACTTCCACGCAATTTTCGCAGTCGGCGCTTGCCAACGTCAGAATGACACATCTGTCACAGTATTTAAGAAATGAATTCTAGGCCCGTATTTAAAAAAGAACGTAAAATTAGAGAGTCAATAAAGGTAACAGTCTTCAAAACATTGTCTAGTTTTTATTTGTCGTAGAGACTTTTATCGGCCGCCATTTTAACAGGCGTGATACTTTAATATAATAATTAATATACCTACCAAATACACTATTACAACAGTATTCCAATTTTAAAGAAAAAATACAGTTCTTTTACATAGCGATATCTGTGCCTAAATGTATCTACCCAAAAAAGTTACAGGCTAAAATTAAAAAAAAAATAATTTTCTTGTTTTCTTTTGTTTTATTTTTTTGGACGTATTATGAAAAAAAAATCTTTTGCCTTCTGAAGGTATCGTTTCGATTGGAACTGTAATTCTCGATAACTTTTCTATTGGCGTGTTAACTTGTAAAACTCAAAAATGCGAAAAGTGGACCCTTTTACTTAGATCTCAAAAACGCTCTTCTTTAAATGGTAGCACTCCGAGGTTTTGTCATATTTTGAGATAAAAAACTGAAAAAAAAAATAATTATTATAACCCTTTAACGTTTTAGCATCTTTTAATTCTCATGCTTTGAACAATTAGTTGCAAACGAAACAAACAGTTGCGGTTAATATTTGTTCGTTTGAAGCAGTGTTGTAGGTCAACAACGTAATCCTTAAAGGATCATGATAATACGACAATACTATTTACGTAGACCAGTATGTATACTCACAATTATCTAAATAGTTTTGAATGGCGTTACTACGTTAGTTTTTGAGCCCTGGGACGTATTATATCATATCGTAATCATACACATTACGACTTTATTGTTTTCACGAATTGAAACATTGTCGAATCATAGAGTATCTTCAGAAGAAATTATGATATCCGGGCTTGTTGGCGGTGGTCTAGGATTGTTTCTCCTTAGGTAAGAATACCGATGAAGTTGTTTATCAGACGTTTCGCCAACTGTGGTTGTATCCTCAGGGAACGTAGCGTGCGCGTAATGTCCATCACTGCGGTTGTACTGAGACTGATAATTTCTTCTGATGACGCCGGCCGTGAAAGCCTAAGTCTTTCCTTCATAGAGAATCCTGCCTAAATATACAAAAAATGAATAGTGAAATGGAAGCTGGTATTTTGATCTTTTTTAACATTTACGTATCATAGTTCATAGTATGAGTAAAAACGGGTTTCTAGAAGTAGCATTTAAATTTAATTAACTTAAAAGGTAATTTCTGTTGTACAAACAATGAGTACGTTGAAAGATTTCATGCGAATGTTTTATTCAAAATATGCACTTATGTAAAAGTAATTGTTTGTCAAACTCGTATCTTAATATGTTATCATTAGGGCGTCGCTAGTTATTTATAACAGAACACATACAACAACAATTTCATGCTTAAGCAGTTTTTGTTTTTACTTAAATGAGTATACGCAAATGGAATAGTCCACCACATTGACTTGTAGAAAACAGAATATTACTTCAGTGATGTTCGAACTAATCATGATTCGGGACACGGTTTCTGCTCAGATATCCTATTTAGTTATTTTATTTGTGTTAGTATTTTGTCTGTATAAGTATCTTGTAAGAAATTTCGATTATTGGGAAAAAAGGAATGTTGAATTTGTGAAACCAATACCGCTTTTTGGCAGTTTATCTAAAACATTGCTTTTGCAAAAAGGCATAGGATTTTTATTGGCAGACTTTTATAATCAAGTGCAAAAAAGATTTTTCGGTATTTTTGTTTTCAATAATCCAGTTTTAGTAGTCCGGGATCCAGAATTAATTAAACATATTCTGATAAAGGATTTTGATCATTTTGTGGACAGAAGCAATCTTGTGGACGAAAATATAGATAATTTTAGCCCTAACTTCTTGTTTTTTGCAAAATATAAAAAATGGAAAGTTCTGCGGACGAAGGCATCTCCCATCTTTACAACTGGAAAAATAAAAAATATGTTTCTCAAAATGGAAAATATCACCGACGAGATGAAAATGTACATTAACAAAGAAATGTCATTAACAAATTCTGCGTTGGACGCGAGAGAATTATGCAACAGATATTCAATGAATGCTTTGGCAGCGTGCATTTATGGGTTAAAAGGGGGCTGTTTTGAAGAAAAACATGCTATATTTTATGACATTGGACAGAGAATTTTTGGATTTAGCATTTTGAATGACCTGAGGCTTGTTGGATATACGATTAATAAGTCCTTCATTAAATTAACTCGTTTAAAAGTGTTGGATTCTTATGTGATGAAATTTATTATTGAAACATTTGGATCTCAAGTTCGAGAAAGGGAAAAAGTTAATTTTAAGTTTAACGATCTTGTAGACATTCTTGTTGAATTAAAACGTGCTGGAAATGTTCAAGGAATTAATTTTGGTAAATATAAAATATTAATACTTCAGTATTTCTTAATATCACACTATACTTAATGTGTAGTTTTTAAACCTGAAAGTAATATTAAAAATTAATTATAACGTAGATATTGTTATTTTAAATTAATTGGTGATTTGTTTTGTTTAATGGTTAATTTTTAATACACATTTAATTCTAATCTGTGTATATTATGGTGTGCCAAAAGAAGTCGATATTTTTTTTAACTCGTTCCCCTCAAATATAAAAAATATCTTAATAAAAATTTTGTCATGGAGGCAGATCATTAGTTCAATTTGAAAAGGTTCATCGTCGAATCAAATATTTTCACATTGAAATAACACAAATAACGTAGAAAAGGGTATTTGTTTTATATTAGGTACATATTTGCTTGTGTAAGCTAAGACTTTTTTTAAAAAAATCAACGAATAAACCTTAATAATAAACTGTCTAAGGTGCAAATGTGAAATATCGTGGATATAACGTGAAATCAAAGACAAGATAAGACGTTCACCAATTTATTTATTAAGACTCGACATATGTTTCGGGTGTTACAGTATTTGTACTCTTGATAATGGGGTAAATAACACCAGAAACATATGTCAAGTCATAATAAATAAATTGATGAACGTTTTATCTTGTCTTTGAATAAACCTTTTTCAGCAATAAATTATTTCTATTATCAATATTTAACAGATTCCGAAAATTTCTATTTTTCGAAATTTGGCGTTTTTTACATTTTTAAGCTAATACAAAAAACACAAAATCTCGAAAAATTTATAGGAAGTTAAATATTGCTGATAGAAATTGGGCTCAACCAATTTTTTTTTTAAATCTTAAGACAGAATAATGTTTATGGTAGGTATTTGACACAATTTTTGTTTCGACATATGATATGATGATATATTGGGATGAGGGAGGAGGGGGTGAAAAACAAATATGGATGCTTTTGGCATACCCTACTGTGTATACCCACTATACTCGGATATATACATGGTGAGCAAATTTAGATGCTTGTACAGAACAACTCGGTAACTGCACGAGAAACAAAAAAATAAATGGCTGCCTCTCGATCTCTTTTCTTGAGACGTATTTCTTCGGGTTTTTCAAAAAACTGCTGTCGTCTTTTATTTTCGAGTTCTCAACAAAAATTGAAAATTTAAAGTTTTTGCTGTAGGTATAGGTATCTTGGTTGTTTGTAAAAATAAAAGAAAAAATAAGTTGAATGTTTTTCAAGAACTTTTTTAGTTTAGTTGCAAGTTAGACACACACCTCCGCTTTTAGGGTCGTTTAAATTATATTGGAGGCCGGGGTGAAAAATCAACCCCCTTGCCAACGAAAAATATAAAATTTTAATTTTTCATTCTTTATTTAATATTTCCTATACAATCTAATTAGGTAAATTCTCAAATATCAGATTCTTCTGGCTTTAATGTTGACAAACTTTCTTTCTAATAATACAGTTTGTTTTGAAATCTATTTTCGATTCGAACTTATGATGGCTAAATTTGTTAATCTACCTTGGGTCATGGTTGATCGTAAGTAGTTTTTCATTAATTTCAATTTATAGAGAACGATCAACTTATGCCCCCTGAGAACCTGCCGCTGCTTCCTATTCTTCAAAATAGTAGTTGTAGTATAATGTATGTCTATCTCTGCTTTTTTCTATTTCGGTTCCTGCTGGTACATCTTCGTTCCTGGCTTATTATATCCACAGTATTTCCATCAGTCGCATATTTTAAACGCTCTCTTTTGCGTTTCACACCTTAACATTCTTTTCCGAGTTTCTAAGTTAACCGTTTGCAAATATAGAAGTGATTTCCTTTCATTCAACCTTGTACCATCGCTCTTTTTATGTATATCTCAATCCATCTTTTGTTAATCGAATTTAACCTCCCTTATTTACCGAAGTTTGATTTTTTATCATAACTTTATGGTCAATACAAGTTTCATTCTATTTAAGGCTCTACCTTTAACTATTCTTTGCTAGTTATCAACTCTCTTCAGTTCAAGCATTCTAATATTTATAGACAGGTGATGCTTTCACTTGTAACTCCACTATAACAAATATTAATTAAATACAAAAATCCTCTACAATAATTATTTTGTCACACTGTGGTTTCTTTAGGTTCAGGTGGCCGAAATATTTCTACCGAAAATACTTATTGTTCGAACTGATAAAGGAATGGCGCACAAGAAAAAAAAAATGAGCGGGCAGCTTTGTTATATAGAAAAATAATAACACAAATAATTAAATTTATGTTTTTTTCTTTCTTATAGACAGTACCACGGTTCTTGCCATGGCAGCTCAATTTTTCCTTGCTGGTTATGAAACAGTTTCGACCACTTTGTCATTTGGTTTGTACGAACTTGCTTTAAATCAAAACGTACAACAGAAATTAAAAGACGAATTGAAAAACGTTCTCATGGAAGGTGGAAAATTGGACTATGCAACAATTCATAAACTTCCCTACTTAGATCAAGTAGTTACAGGTATAACGAAACAACACGCTTTTCTACAATTTGCAAATTGAGTAATAATACATTAAAAAAAAAACTAAAAAAAAGCAAAAGAATAAAATAAATATTAATATATGTTTTAAATCAAATAAAAAACGTTGGTAAATATAGTAACATTAAAAATTATAAAAACAAAACAGTACATATAATAAACTTAATTATAAGGTAAAAACAGTTTTTCTAAATTAATCCAATTATGGCACTAGTTTAATTAATGAAAATTATTTGTTCAATAAAATTTTTTTCTAGTATATTTGTCAAACAAAAGACAAAAGTTAAACCTTGAAATTTTAGAGATAAGTAAACTGGAAACAATAATGTATTACTTAACGATCAACTACACCCGAATAATTCTCCTTTACTGAATTTGTTTTTATAAACCATTTATTAAATTGTTAAATACTACGCAGGGCTTAATGTATAAGAAATTATTATAAATATTTAAAACAATGGCTCTGCATATCTTGGATGACACATCTGGAAAGTAAACAAAAAAAATATGAGCAACCAATTAAACTTATAGAAGAAGTAAACAAAATGGATAGGTACCTATATAAATAATAATTGATGTCTATGCATTTCAATTACGTGTCCTCTTATTTGCGTACATCCAACTTGCGTGCAACTGCAAAAACCGCCCCACTTGCGTACAAGTAATAATAATAGTGGGTAGCATGGTTGCTTCTACTTGGAACGACCTGTGGTCTACTCCAATTTGCGTACAAAAATTCAATAAACTACAATGTATATAATGTGAAATACTGATTGAATTAAAAATAGGCAACAAACATCATCTTTTAATAAGTAGGTTACAAAATAATTACATACCAAATATAATAAACAAATTTCATACAAGTATATTTAAATATTTATACTGAACATAAAACCACCCGGGATGACCTAATAAACACCCCAGCGCGCTGAAGCGGATTATAATAAATTATCATTATATGTATGTAATACCAAATACCATATTTAAGTAACAACATTTCCCTAATAATTAATAATAACACCTTATTGGCCAAACGTTTGCATCAACAATAAATGGGGGTGTCTTTAACCTACAATCAAATAAATATGACGAGTATTGATGAAAAATAAAGTATTCTAATTTCGCATCCTGTGTTACTTTATTAGGTATCTTACGTTTAAGTTTTCAAGATAAATACTACCAATTTTGAAATCATCGAAACGACAAAACGCCGTCCATGTGCTTTGCATAACAGTTACGCATATCGCGAATTTCGTACGAATAAATTCGGAATTGTTACGTGGCTGTGTCTGAATCAAAAATTGCACGCATGTAAAGGAAAATTAAGAACTAAAGGAAAAAGTGTTTTAAATGTTGTTGAACATGATAAATGTGTACTTAACATTGCCGACATTGAAGTGCTAAAATCAACCAATCGTGCAAAAAAACGAGTGCGTGAAGAACTTAATACCCCTGTTTCTGAAATCTATCATCAAGAGTTTTTGGCAGTTCATCAACGTGGATACGAGTTTGTCGCACGTGTGTCGACTTTTAGCAATTTACACAGTACACTTTATAGACATCGAAATAAAGTTTGTGGAGTGCAAAAAGAACCCATGTGTCGGGAAGATATTATTCTAACAAATGATATGCTTGAAATGACGAATGGCTCGAACTTTTTATTGGCGGATGATGGTGATAAAGACAAAATATTAATTTTTGCTAGTCCAAAAGGCCGAGATGCCCTTAAAACATACAATCGGTTTTTCATGGATGGAACTTTTAAGAGTTCTCCCAATCAGTTTTTTCAAATTTACATCATATATGCAGATGTGGGAAGTTCTCAAGAAGAAACTAATATCGTACCAGTAGTATTTGCATGTTTACCGAATAAAACTAAAAATACATACCTACCTACGAATGTTTCAATTAATTAAAGATAAAGAGTCCGAATGGAAGGTGAATATGGACTTCGAACAAGCAGAAATTACGGCTCTAGAGAATTTATTTCCTTTGGTTCATATACATGGATGCTATTTCCACCAAATTAAATGCTAAAACGTATGAAGAAAGTGAAAATATTTCAAGTTTTTTGAAAAAAATGGCATTCATTGTATAGTTACACTAAAACAAAAAATCGTATGTATTTTTCCAAATAAATGTAGATGTACAGTAAGACCCCGCTTAACGCTGTTTCGGTTTAGCGCTCTTTTTTTTCAAACCGGGGATTCCCCGAAATTGTGTGCAGCGGTAGGTTTCGCAATATGTACATAACATCTAAACAGTGTAGTCGTGTTTCTTGTTTCGTGCGGTGCTGTATGGACGCATTTTTATCATTTTCAACATTTGTGGACATTATTGTAAGTATAAGTTTATATAATACTATAACGATTAATACAGTAACAAATATTATGATCTTTAGTTTTTATCATCGGTGATAATGAAAAACAAGAAAAGAAAGCAACCAGAAAAAGCATTTCTCTGGAAACTAAAATGCAAGTGATTAGAAGATTAGATTCTGGTGAACGTCAATCTCAAATTAGTGCTGCATTTAATTTGGCAACTTCAACAATAAGGACAATTCTTAAGAATAAAGAAAAAATACAGTCATCGGCAACTGCAACTACGTCAAGCTCTGCAACTAGAATTACCCGTTCTAGAAATAACATTATAGAGGAAATGGAAAAACGACTGTCTATATAGATGGACGACGAAATTGAACGCAATATGCCATTAAGGCAATCTATCATAATGGAAAAAGCTAGAAGAAGTTTTAATTACATTCAGGTTGAGGCAAGTGACAAAAGTGAAACTTTCGTTGCTAGTCCAGGATGGTTTAATAGATTTAAACATCGAAATAATCTTCACAACATAAAGATTACAGGAGAAGCAGCAAGTGGTGATACGAAAGCGGCGGCTGAATTCCCAGTGACATTAAAAACAATAAGTGAACAAGGAAACTATCCTCCAGAATTGGTTTTTAATGTTGATGAAACAGGCCTGTTTTGGAAAAGAATGCCAAAACGAACATTTCTATCCCGTGAAGAGAAACGAGCACCAGGATTTAAAGCCGCAAAAGATCGCTTAACACTCCTACTGGGTGGTAACGCAAGCGGAGATTTCAAATTAAAACCACTACTAGTTTACCACTCCAAAAACCCAAGAGCCATGAAAGGCATATCTAAATCAACTTTACCTGTAATTTAGGAGTCTAATAAAAAATCATGGATAACTATGAAAATTTTTCAGGATTGGTTCACTGAACATTTCTGCCCGTCTGTTAAACGTTATTGCGAAATTAAAAAACTTGAACAAACAGCACTACTATTAATTGATAATGCTCCAAGCCACCCAACAAATTTATCAGATTTAACAACATGCATTCCGGTCGAAGTGGTTTTTTTGCCACCTAACACAACTGCCTTAATCCAACCAATGGACCAAGGCGTTATATCCAATTTTAAGGCTTATTACTTGCGGCGAACATTTAAGCAGATGTTTGAAAAAATAGACGGAGAAAAGAAGCAATCAATAAGAGAATTTTGGAAAAACTACAATATCATGAATGCTGTAGAAAACATAAACCTTTCTTGGAATGAGATAACAGAAAGATATTTGAAAGGAGTATGGAAGAAGATTTGGCCAGATTTAAATAAGAACGAAGACATTGGACACTGTAAATATGGATGAAATAGTGGAAGAAATAGTGGAATTAGCAAAACAAACCGGTTTAGATGAGGTAAATGTGGAAGATGTCGAAGAAATAGTTCAAGGAACAGCAGCTAGTCTTTCTAATGATGAACTCTCGGAATTAACGAAGACGAAAGCAAAAATATTGATAGTAGTGATTTCGAAGAAGAGCAAAAAAAACTTTCGATGGCGTTTGTAAAAAGGAGTTTGACCACTATAACTGAAATTATGGACCAATTTGTTTGTGAAAATTGTATCTCCTCTCCTTACAGTAATTTTTCCTACATGTTAAGAGTAATTATAGAATACGTATAAATGAACCATACTTTGTCTGTATAATTGAGTAATTTACTCCAATCTGAAGAAGGTTTAACACCGAATACTCAATTACTCAATAAACAAACTGTAGAAATTTAATAAAACGTGTTGTTTTTATTAATTAAAAATATATTTCTACCAAGTAAATACTAAAACCATCATTACTTACTTTAGTTTCATAAGGTTCAACATGGTAACAGCCTATTTACTGTTTTATCACATTATCCATAGAAATTATAAATCTGTAGCAACATACAAATAATTAAAAACAAAAATGCGAAGACTGAGTAGACGATTGTCTTGTAGAATACCAAAGGGAGGGGGGGTGAAAAATCGAAATTTTGGAAAATAAACTGGCATAACTTTACCTAGCTGCAAACTTACTTAATCTAATCTAACAAAGTAATTTTTGGAGCGATTAATGTACCTACTTTTTTTGTTGTATTAGATTAGGTTAGGTTATCTCCATTTTCACTTTTCGCATTTATTTTCACCTTTTACGCAAGACACTACTAACTGTTGAAACAGAACTATAATAATTTTTTGGTTATTAATTTATAAATAAATATTTCAGAAACATTAAGAAAATATCCCATACTTCCTTACTTGGATAGGCACTGCACAAAAGAGTATAAAATTCCTGATAGTGACTTAGTACTCAGTCCTGGTTCAATAGTTTACATTCCAATGTTTGGTCTTCATTACGATGAAAAATACTTTCCCAATCCGCATGGATTCGTTCCTGAAAGATTTTCAGCTGAAAACAAGGATAGTTTTCCTGCAACGGCGTATTTACCTTTTGGTCTTGGCCCCAGGATTTGTATAGGTATATATTAACCTTAATAATAAAAAAAACTTAATTTACTTCTGTGTATATGCATTTGTATTATTTACAGGAGAAAGATTTGCTTTAACATCAGTCAAATTAGCATTAGCAAAGCTTTTGTTAGAATATGACATTGATCCATGCGATGAAACGCCTATTCCGGTTGAATTTAAAGCCAGTGGAATTACTTTGCTCCCAACGAAGAAACTACTCCTTAAATTTAATAAGACGCTTAATTAACTAATAGTATATGTATATAGGATGGAACTGTAGTATACAGGTTATGGGTTATATATGGATATATTATTAGATTATATATTATATGAGATATATACAAAATATCCATTAAAGGAAATTTTTCCATGATAACTACATATTTTTTAAATTATATGTATTTGTATGATACCTAGGTACGTTTTCCTAACTCTGAAATGCTCATGTGTAGGTACACCCAGAATTACGAATAGTAAAATAGGCGAGGAAGAGGTGGAACTTTTTGTATATTTTGCCTATTATTGAAGGTATAATTTAAATTTTTGAATAAATATATAGACTCAAGTTTAAAAAAGTCTAAATTCAAGATTTATTCAAGCTTTTTTAATTCCTTCATTCTAACCAGCACCTTTATCTGGTAGGTAGACAGCACTTTCGATTTATATATACTGTGACGTGTTCAGTCACGGAAAACACAATTAGCAAAACAAAAATAACGAATTTATTTAATTACTAAAGTTAATTTGACTACACTACAGTTATAAACAAGTCTACACAATTTATTTCACTAAAAGCCTCTTGTCCCGCTCGCTTCTACTATAAATACTCGCTATACCATAGACACTATGACTTCTATCGCCTGTTGTTCGGTATCGATCGCTTCGCTTCCAAACATCAGCTGTCCACTATCAACTAACTCGGTGTGAGCGTTTCGCCTTTATATAGTCTTTTCAGCCTTTTTCTAGGGAATTCTACAGCCGTCTAGTAATCCAATTGTTTCCCATTGATATTTGCTGGTGTTTTCTAGATGTTTCAGGAAAGCCGAGAATATTCCTTATGTATTCAGGGAAGATGTTCGTTAATTTTTCTCACACCAACTTAATTGGCAAGTACTCGTAACACTGCTCCCTTCTTAGAATTGATCGTCCCGATCAATGTCTTGACCTTTGTAGGGCGCCAAGCGGTCCAAGTGAACAACTTTCATCTTGGCCTTTGGTTCTCTCTGAATACGGTAGACCACGTCATTCAGCCTTCTGACCACGGTGTAAGGTCCTTCCCAGGCTCGCTGTAGCTTCGGTGAGCGCCCTTTTCGACGGACAGGATTGTAAAGCCACACCTGGTCCCCTTCTCTGAATCCTGTGCTGTTGGCTCTCCGGTCGTACCTGGTCTTCATGCGGTCACTCCCTACTTGGATTTTGTTACGAACGGCTCTATGGATGGTATCGAGTCGTTCCTCTAGCTGCTGTGCGTAGTCGGTAGCCGAAGGTCGCCGATCTTCTGGGTGTCCAAACCGGATGTCCATAGGTAACTTCAGCTCTCTTCCAAATAAAATGCTGGCTGGTGTTCTGCCGGTGGTCTCATGAACCGCACTTCGATAGGCCAACAGGAACAAAGGTATGTGCTGGTCCCAGTCTGTCTGGTGATCGTTGACAACCATTTTCAAATTGGTTTCCAGCGTCGCGTTAAACCGTTCGACCATTCCGTCAGATTGTGGATGTAATGGAGTGGTCCTAGTTTTCTGTACTTCTAGCAGCTCACAGAGTTCCCGGAATACCGTGGATTCGAAGTTCCGTCCCTGGTCAGAGTGGATCTCCATCGGAACTCCATACCGACTGATCCATTGGTTCACCAGCATTCCAGCGATCGTAGTAGCTTCTTGGTTTGGGATTGCGTACACTTCGGGTCATTTGCTAAAATAGTCCATCACTACCAAGATGTACTTATTGCCAGCAGCTGTTGTTGGGAATAGTCCTGCTACGTCCAGAGCTATTCTCTCAAATGGGGCACCAACATTGTACTGCTTCATTCGCCCTCGGCTTCGAGTCTGAGGTCCCTTGGCTGACGCACACGTTGGACACTTCCTACACCAATTTTCGACGTCTCTTCTACACTTTAGCCAATAAAATCGCTCTCGCACCTTCTCCAACGTCTTTGTTACTCCGAAGTGTCCTCCACCAACACCTCCATGGACTTCTGTCAGCACCTCGTTGACTCTGTTCTTCGGGAGAACTACTTGATGTCGAATTTTAGTTCCGTCAGGGCTTTCCCACACTCGTTTTAGTACCCCATTCTCGATTATGAGCGAATCCCATAAGGCCCAATAGCTCTTCGTGATGGTACTCGTACTACTAACATCTGTCCAGGTAGGTCGTGCTGTTCCTGCCTTTTTCCACCGCAGTATCGGTTTAATGTCTTCGTCGTTATCTTGGTCTTTCGCCAGGTCTTCGTTCTGCCAGTGTTCTTCAGGTTCCACCATCGTCTGACAGATCGTTGCCAAGTTGACTGGTTCCTTCTTTTCGGCGGCCCTATGCAATGTTTGCAGTTCTTCGAGGATGGTCTTCGCGAGAGGGCATCAGCGTTACCATGTTGTTTTCCAGCACGATTCTCGATGCTGAAGTCGTATACTTGTAGCCGCTGTAGCCATCGAGCCAGTTGTCCCTCTGGGTTTTTAAATTGCAGCAGCCATTTCAGGGACGCATGGTCTGTCCTTAACAGGAATTTTCGTCCGTAGAGATACTTATGGAAATGTTCGAGAGTTTTGACGACTGCCAGCAATTCTCTACGGGTCACGCAATAGTTTCGCTCCGGCTTTGACAGTGCCGTACTGAAGTAGCCAATGACTTTATCTTTTCCTTCCTGCATCTGCGACAGTACACCACCAATTCCTACATTGCTGGCATCCGTATCGACAATGAAGTCTGTGTCGAACTGTGGGTACGTCAGTATTGGGGCTTGAGAAAGGGTAGACTTCAGGGTTTCAAAAGCTTGCTGACATCGTTCTGACCATTGGAAAGGGACACCATCCTCTGTTAACTTGTGGAGCGGTCGAGCTATATCTGCAAATTCCTTTACGAATCGTCGGTAATAGGAACACAGCCCCAAAAAGCTTCTCAGGTCGTGTTGGTTCTTCGGGACAGGCCAACTTCTCACAGCTTCAGTCTTGTCAGGATCAGTTCTTATTCCTTCTGAGGTGATAATGTGGCCAAGATATTTCAACTCCTTACAGAACAGATGGCATTTCTTGGGACTGAGTTTCAACTTGGCTGCTGAAAGCTTCTTGATCACTTCTTCGACATTCTGGAGGTGGTCTTCGAATGACTTTCCCAGTACTATCACGTCGTCTAGGTACACCAGACAAACCTTCCAATTGAGCCCTTGTAGCACATTTTCCATAAGTCGCTCGAAGGTGGCGGGAGCGTTACATAGTCCAAATGGCATAACGTTAAAGTGCCACAGCCCGTAACCAGTCGTGAATGCGGTCTTCTGCTTCTCTTGTGGACCCAGTTCAACTTGCCAGTATCCACTCTTCAAATCTAACGTTGGAAACCATTTGGCACCAACCAAGCTGTCAAGGGTGTCGTCGATTCTGGGTAAGGGATAGCTGTCCTTTAAGGTTACGTCGTTGAGCTTCCTGTAGTCAACGCAGAACCTGGTCGATTCATCCTTCTTCCTAACCAGCACTATCGGAGAAGCCCAAGCACTTTGTGATGGTTCGATTACCCCCTGTTCTTCCATGTTCTTCACCAGGTTGTTGACTTCTTCTTGCTTAGCCCATGGAACTCTTCTAGATGGTTGTTTAATAGGACGAGCTGATCCCGTGTCTAGACGGTGGTATGTCAGATTCATTCTCCCAAAGTCGTTGTCAGAGAGGGCGAAGACGTTTCGATAGTTGATGAGCAGTTCTTCGAACTTTCTAATTTGTTCGCTGTTAAGGTTTGTGGCGGAACGCTGCACTAAGTCTCGAAGAACGGTTGGAAGCGGTTCGCTCTCTGCCATTGAGGATTCAGCTTCGACTTCGCATTGGAGGATGGACACCACGGGATCAAGGACTCCTATTTCTATTCCTTTACACACTTTCTGTTCGAAGTCCTTCAAATTGACCACTCTGACAGATGCGTTCGGCGCCCCAGTTCGAATTAGTGTTCGTCCTATCAGTATGGCTTTCTGTGTCAAATCCGGGTTTTTGGCTTCTACTATCCCCACCAAACCATCTGCACCTTCGCCGTCGATGTTTATTTTGAGAACTACCTCGGATCTAACAGGTAGTAACCGGTCTTCTGCAACGATGACCTTTCGAAGGCCGCACTCTTTGGTGGGGTTTATCATCACCAACTCTTCCTTGCCGATACGTAAAATGCCGGAGCCCAAATCCAGATTAATCTTGTTTTGTTCCAGAAGGTCCAATCCACTGATACGTCGTCGGCGACATCGGCTACTAGTACCTTGTGTCGAAGACATACTTCTCCCAGTCTCAACTCGATGTCGCATTCTCCTCTAATCGGCGCTGTTTCTCCAGTAACCGTGGTCAAACGTAGCTTCCTCTGCAGGGGACGGATTCTCCACTCGTTAACGATGTTCGGCCGGATTATGGTCTTTGAAGCTCCCGTATCAACCACCATTCTAACCTTCTTGTTGTTGATGTGACCTTCAACGAATAAGGACTTGCTTCCGTTTAGTTGGGAAACGACGATTTCTGCTGGGGCTTGGTGGGGAGAAGCCAACTTGCGCCCCTCAAAGTTGGCTGATCTTAGTTTCCCGACTGCTGTCGGTCCGCACGGCGTTCATCGGCCGGGCAGTCTCGCTGTAAATGTCCGTGCCTTCCACATTCCCAGCACCTTGGCCTTCCTTTGTTTTGGCCACAGTCTCGGGAAAAGTGACCGACCTTCCCGCATTCCCAACATTTGGCCGATTCTCTCTTGTCGTTGATGGTAGTCTTCTTGACAGTTTCGACGCATTCTTTAATCAGCCTTGTGACTTCATTCTTGTATTCGTTGTGTCAAATAGCTGTTTGGCGTACACGCACGTGGCCTTTGGAAGCTTGTTTTGCAACTTCGAATTCTAAGGCGTGCGCCAGTGCGTCACTCGCAGTCTTATGCCGGGCCAAACGGAGAACTTGCTGTAAGTCGGTGTCCCTCACGCCATCGACGAATGTTTGGACTGCTAGCTGGTCTGCGAAATCCTGCGGAGCGGTAGGATAGGCCAATCTAACTAGACGTTCCACATCGGCCTCGAACTCCTGTAGATTTTCTGATGTCCTTTGATTGCGACACTTTAGTTGGGTCTGCTACACTTGTTGCAAATGTTTGTCGCTATATCTCATTTCAAGTCGCTCTAGCAGTGCAGAGAAGTCCCATTGTTGGCGCTCTGAGATACCTTGGAGGACGTCCAATGCTTCTCCTCGCAGAGCTATGACCAGCGCCGTTGCCTTCTCGAAATCGCTCCAATTGTTTGGTTCTGCCGCTGCCTCGAACTATCGTTTGTACACAGACAAGCAAACTTTTCCGTCGAAAGTCGGTGGTTTAATCCTAATCGCCTTGGCAGTGTCTTCGGACTTTACTTCACTTGCCGGTTTTGTGTTTTCGAACTTCTGTCTCATCTTCTCTACTTCCTTTTGTACTTCTTCTTGCAACTCATCTCTTAGCTTTTCTTGTCGTATCTAAAATTCTTGTCGTACTTCCTGTAACTCTTCTTTTAATCCTTCTTGCTCAATTTTTATTGTCCTTATATCTTCGACCAATTTCTCTTGAACTGCCTTAATTTCTTCTTTGCTTGCTTTAATTTCTTCCTTCATTTTCTTCTTGTGCTAATTTCATTTCGTCCTGTCCAGCTTCCATTTTATTCTTCAATTCTTCCTGGCCTGCCTTCACTTCTTCCTGGCCTGCCTTCATTATTTCCATTAAAGCCTTTATTTGTTCTTCCATTATTGCTGATTGTTTTCTTGTTACTGGCATAAGGCTTCAAAATTCTTCTTTATTTTCGGACCTCTTCTACGATCTGTCGCACTAACTTTCTTCGGGAATCTTCAATTCCCTTATTATCCCACTGCTGACACCAAATGTGACGTGTTCAGTCACGGAAAACACAATTAGCAAAACAAAAATAACGAATTTATTTAATTACTAAAGTTAATTTGACTACACTACAGTTATAAACAAGTCTACACAATTTATTTCACTAAAAGCCTCTTGTCCCGCTCGCTTCTACTATAAATACTCGCTATACCATAGACACTATGACTTTTATCGCCTGTTGGTCGGTATCGATCGCTTCGCTTCCAAACATCAGCTACCCACTGTAAACTAACTCGGTGTGAGCATCTCTCCTTTATATAGTCTTTTCAGCCTTTTTCTAGGGAATTCTACAGCCGTCTAGTAATCCAATTGTTTTCCCATTGATCTTTGCTGGTGTTTTCTAGATGTTTCAGGAAAGCCGAGAATATTCCTTATGTATTCAGGGAAGATGCTCGTTAATTATGCTCACACCAACTTAATTGGCAAGTACTCGTAACAATACATTCTAATACAATGCCGAAGTTAAGGATGGAGACCCTTTTTAGCCTCTTTTTGGAATTGTGAAAATAAACGGAAAATAGTTTCGAAGAGACTGATCACACAGATGAAAAGAAGACAGCAAATAACTTTTGTCTAATAAATGATTCAAAAGAACACAAAAAACTGAGAGAATGAATGTATAATAAATTTTTATAGTTTAATATGTTCCGAGATGAGTGCTGACCTGCTGACAAAATCGTAGGGTGAAAAGTGACCCCAGCTATCAGGCAGGTGTAAACACATTTACTATTTATTATCATAATTAAACAACTCATCCGATTTTATCGTAAAAACATGATTGATAATGTTCTTTAATCTTTAGTTATTATTCAAAATTTATAAAAGCAAATGCAACCCAATTTTTATTAAAACCTATCAACAAATTAAATTATGTAGTTAACTTAGAGTCGGATTAAAAGCATTACTGTTTCACTATTTAATATTTGCTGTTGAAGTATAAGATATGTGTAGGTAATATTAAAAACATATTACAGATTCGTATATATATAAAATATGGCACGTTCGAGATAGACATAGTGAGATAATTAATTACGCCAATAAGTAAATATATTAATGACTTATGTACATACATATTATTGGTACCTAATTAATTTTCATTTTGATAAAAATTTTATTTTTATCTATCGTTAGACGCATTGCCAATGGCGTAACTGGCGTTAGTGGCACGCACTTCATCAATGCTTAAAATTTGTTTTCATTTTTATTAAGAAAGTCATTATTAATTTCAAATTCTAGAAACACTGAGCATATTCTTTATTACCCTATCTAGACAGATTATATACAGATGAATATCGTATTCCAGACAGTGGGTTAATAGTGCAGCCAGGTTCGGTAGTATACATTCCAATGTTCGGTCTTCATTACGGCAAAAAATAAAAATCAAAACAAAATTCCGGAAAGATTTGTAAAAGAGAACAAAGATAAGTTTCCTTCAACAGGGTTTTTCAAGTTGATGGGCTATTAGAAGTATATGAATTAGTAGGAATTCAATTCTGAAACTTGAGCTTATTTGGTTAATGTTTATGCCGCTTCTTTTAAAAATATTTTCAAGTTCGATTTACATCCGGTTATATCGGAAGTCGACACCAACTTCGTTATTTTAAAAGGAATGGTATATTTTTTTTGCTGAATTCGAATAAAACGTGTAATTCTAAGGTAAGTTTGATAACCAACTTGTACACCTATGACGATCGGTTTCTGAGTTAATTTAATTTATGGAAAAAAAATCGCTACCGCAACCCAAATTATAAAAAATCATAACTTCCACAAAATGCGACTCAGTGTTGAAATTTTTACTAGTAATAGCTAAATATTAGTGGTAACGCCTTGACAAAATTGAACTAAATAATTTATACAGGGCGTTCAAAATAAAATTCTAAAATTTAAAAACTTCAAACACGAATCACATCAACTTGAAAACTCCTGTATACCATTTGGCATTGGACCAAGACTTTGTTTAGGTAAACAATAACAGTAGATTTTAATGAACAACTGAAATAAGTGTGGTCAGTGACAGTTTCTATTTATATTTTAGGAGAGTGGTTTGCATTAACTTCAACAAAAGTTACAATTGCCCAACTTTTGTTAGAATATCACGTAGAACAGTGCCATGAAACACCAATTCCAGTTGAATTCAAAGCCAGAGGGGTTACATTAATGCCAACCAAGAAATTATAATAATTATTACTTCTAAGAAAATCAGTTAATAACATTAAAGTGGTTTTGAATTGATATCAACTGAGAAAACAGCATAAAATACGTTTTTGTAGATGTTATATTATAAATATGTAGTTGAAAACATGTTATATATATTATTAAATCACAAAACTTCAGGATGCCATGGAGCTGTATAATTATTAACTTATTCAGATTCACATTAGTGGCAGTTCATGTCTCTCAAAATAAGAAAAAAATTTTCACTGAAGAGTTGTTTAAAAGAAAAAGAGTCTACGATGGCCATAGAATGCAGAACCCAGGGTTTCCTAATTACCTGGATGCAGATTTTTTAAATCGAATGCCCCTTAGTTTTTAACTTAAATTCTTTGCCAAGTAATAAGCTTTCTTTTTTATGGAGTATGTACTACGCCTGTCTTTAATAGTTTTTTCAAATGTTTTGGAAATTGCCCCTTTAAACTCCACAACATTCGGGCGTGCGAGATTTATTCTAAAATCATCCTTTATGCAATTCAAATAATAAATAAAATTCCAACTTCCATAATTTAACATTCAAGCAAGTTTGCGAATATCGTGCAAACTAGGTACTTTCATTTACATTCTTTAAAGTCAACAAAGCAGTTTACTAATGGAGTAGTATTTTTTGGGCTGATTGGCCGTGGTGCGTGATCCATTATTTCAGAGATTTCTAGACGTTTCGTCTCAAACTGCGGGAGACATCTTCAGTAGATACGTTGAAAAGAGCGTATATTCAACATTAAAAAAAAAAGTCAAGGAAAACAAGACCATTTATGCTGCTTATGAGCTGATGCCTCACTGACACTTATAAAGAGGCAGTAATTATCAAATTAAACAGACTAACACCGCATAACTCAAAGCTTTTTTTTAATTAATTTATTTTTCCACATTATATATTTAATTTAATGGATAGTTGCGGAACTTCTTGAGGAAGGGGGGTTTGACCCCTCTAACCCCCACTCCCCTTGTAATCCGGACGGGGTTTAGAAGAAATCGTAATGACGCCCCTAGATAAAATATGCCTTCGAATTTCGAATGTCCCGAATATGTGGGAAGGAATGTGTTTAACAGTATTTTTCTGGTGGGATTATCTATTATAATATATTGAGACTGAATGCATATACATATGTATTTAGTGTGACTATAACTTTTGAACAAAAAAGTATACCATTACTTTTTAAGGAAAAGCACCCCTGATATGTCATATTATGCAAAAATAATGATTGAAAAAGTAAGTAAATAATTCTTTGAAGACCAGTGTTTAAAAATAAAGTATACTACCATTAAAAAATGTAACTACAAATAGTATTAAGTAGTACACAGCGGCAGTCTCGTTTCTCTGTGTGATTGTTCTAGTAAACAAAAATTAACTCTCTTTTTCCGAGACATAGACGAAAAAGGCCATAGATCTTTTCTTTTATCCAGTTTTGTTTTCTAACACAATATGAAGATAGAAGTGTTATTTTTAATTTTTCTTTAATGTTTCTTTAATATGCTTTAACAATGTTCAATAATAATAAACAAGTTAGCATTCCGTTTACATTGATTGTTTTTTTCATTGCAGAAATATCCTCATTGGACCTTTTCTAATGTTACTCACTTATAACATCTAAATTTTCGAAAAATAAATGATGAGGATCCAGAAAGTTAAATTTGAGAAGCCTTTTACATCTTTTTTTTTTATAAACATTACATGGTTCGCTCACAATATATATGAAGATAATTGTCAGCTGGTACATTTCGAAGAAAATTTGCAACTGATTTAAAATTGTTTCAAAATCGCAATTCATTTTTATTTAGCACTGAGGTATTTCATCATTCGTTACTCCTCCTATTATAGGCCCACAAATACTTTAACAATTCTCAGAAATTTTTGTTTAGAAACAAGAACCTTCTTCTATCCGATCCACTGCTTTAATAAAATTCTTCATCAATCCAATTGGAATTAGGTAGTGATCATTACTAACACTATAAGTTCCGCAGGAAACAATAGAATTTGATATTTACACCACAGTTGAATTCCGAAGAGATAGACCTATCACTTTTAAATTGCTGCTTATGACCTACCCACATTAATTATACCTAACGACTATGTTCTACGTAAAAGAAGGCGCATATTTCCGTACGATTTCTTCATATGAACTACACGAAGTTTATGTAAAGATGGATATTTATTACTGATACCAACTAATACTGCCTTTAAACTAAGTTCAGAAAATTCAATGAACAGGCACCAATCATTTAGCTCACGTTTCTGTTCTAACGCGTTAACGAAATCATTGGCATCACATCAAATCCCCCTTTTATAGAAAACAATGCCTTTATTTGTTATTTTCGAAAAAAAGTAATATTTATCTCACTGCGAAGAAGACTCCATCCTTTTACTATGATTTTGATAGATTTAAAACTCGAACTCCCAACTAAGTTATTAAGTTCGCCCTGTGAAATCAGGTGGGTGATAGGAATCCAGTGTTTATGTGTTATTTCATCCGAGACCCAATAAATCTGCTCTGTAATATGCAACTTAATTTTACAGTTGTAGAATTATGACGTCAAGACCTTCAAACCAACTCATCATCTATCTAACTTACTAGGATTCGTTACACTCTATAGACCCCCTAAACGTTCTCCAGTGTGTATGTATGGAATATACTTTTTGTGAAAAATTCTACACTTGAATTTGAAAATCCAGCAACAAAACGAGAATTTCTGAACACAAACCAAGCCGTTATGCTGTAGTGGAACACTTAATATTCGATTCCATGTATTAACCACGATGAAAGTACTGTATTGCCAACATCTTTACAGTATTACCCCCGCTTATATAGAACAATAATTGAATTTACAAACTTCCAATGACTTTCAACAGAAAAAGGAACGTCGAGTGACCACTGATCACCTCACAGTCAACGCCGCCTCGCTACGCACTCTTAAAAAAACATGGGTGCTTTATTCCCATCGACGTTGGTGGATGAACTGTTCTTCAGACCTGTACTCAAGTGCAAATTTGTATGGTGGGACAGAAGATCCCTTCAGTATCTTTAAAAATCGTTAAAAAGCTGATTCATTTATTACTGTTTATTTGCCGATAGCATACAATATTCTTGCTTTGTAAAACACGCAATACTTCGTAACTTAAGCTATTAAAAATATTTGGTTGCTATGTATTTTATAGTTAGTAAGTTGTAGTAGTTCTAAAAGAACGTTGGGTATATTTTGTACTTTTTGTTCCCTGACAATAAAATGTCATTCGTTAAGAACCTCCATTTCGTACAATACTTGTTCAAGATAAAAAAATAATTGACTTACAAAAACAAACATACAGAAATAGGCCAGCAAAATGCTATACAAAGAATGTTTAACTTACTGTAATTGATAGAGAAAATAAAGATAATATCATGTGCTGTGTCGTCAAAAAACTGCATATTTTTCAGTTCAGTTTATATCATCTCAATAAAAAAAAAGTAATATTCTAAAATGTGATGCATATCCAAAAGAAAAACTTTCCGAATGTTTACAATAAGAAGGGTATTCATCTTCAATACTGTTGCATTTATGAATCTTAACACTTAACGTTAAATAATGTTGTTACATGCTACATAGTAAATGCAAAATTCACATGATGAACATAAATGTAATTAAAGTACCTACAATATATATAAAATATAAGCATGCAAAAATTACGTTCACAAAAATTGAAATAATTCGTAAAAATTCAAATAAAAATTAAAACTTAGGAAATATTTAACTTAACTAAAAAATGTTGAGAAACTTCAGACTGTTGATAATTTAGTAGTTTCGATTATCGGTATTGTTGTGGACGCTAAAAGAAAAAATAATTATTAGTAACGTGGAATGCAGGAATAGCTTATATGTATTAACAAAAAATATTAGTCGTTACATTCGTTGAAAAACAAGAAGAAAAAAAAAACAAATTGGCCTGGAAAGAATGTTATTAAAATACAAAAAATACATAAAAGGAAACTATTTAAGATACCTAACTAATAATTAACATAATAAACAAAAAAAGACGTATATATGCATATATCTTTTTCGTTTACATTAATACAGGCAGAAGAAACTACTAACTAGGTATTAAAAGTTAAGATCTTTAGTTAATATTTTATTCAAAGGTCTAATTTTAATTTTTGCCTTTTTTATATGAAAATGGTAACCGTTAGAAGTTTTCAATAGATATATCATTTCAGTGTGGCGTCCGTGGCGTCTTTAAGTATGATCCTTATGCCATGTCTGACGCATTAAAAAAAAAAAAAAAAAAAACTATAGCGCCTTTTATTCCTATCAGTTACTAAACGTTGGTGAATGGGCAGTATCTATGATCTACATACTAATTCAAAATCGTAGTGTAAGGTGGAATGTCCTCTTCAGACTGACATTGTGAGCACATTAAATACATAAATAAAGCAAAGCTGCTCAACTGTGGCTCGCGAAAGAACATTAAATGTCCCGCATAAGTAAGTCAAAGAATTCAAGTTGAAGAAGTACTACGTAAAAAACATTTGTTCTTCTTCGCTAAAAGCAAAGAAATCTGGTATGATCTATCGTTCTAAGTACGAATCTAAAATTAGACACAATCGTTTGAAAACTGATTTCAGGCCTTACAGAGTAAAAAACAAAATATACATTGTAAATCCTTTCATAATTAGTTCGATGACTTATCCTGCGATTGTTCAGTTAGACTTATTGAACTGAGTTATTTTGCTCTATAAATCTTTTTGCCGAAAAAAACATTTTCGCAACCACAAAATTCTTCAGAATATCCAAATTTCTGGAAATTGGTATCAACTGAAGATTTTTCTGCCTCAGCAGACCTGGCTTTACAATTATTAAGTAGCTTTGGATCAACACTACTTTTCATATTATTGTTTTTTTTTTATAGCACAATTCTTAAAAGTAACTAAAATACATACACCGGCTTATTTTAAGGATTAAATATAAAATTTTATTATTTCTTCTACAGTATACATACATATTTTTAAATATTCACAGATAATCTCTTAAACGAGAGTTAGGTGAAGTAATTGGAAAGGATTTTACAAAAATTGTACCACGTTGATGAAGAAAATAAGCCGAAGATGTCAAACTTGTTTTAAACACAATAACTGTTGTACACTAGTTGTGTCCAAATTCTACCATAAGAAATCGGTTATATCTACTATTTATTATAAAAAAAGATATTTCCAATTTTTTTATTGAAAACAGTAACGTTAGGAGTTGAACTTCAAAATATACTTTCTTGTTCCCAGTATACGTCCTAAAAGAAACCTTTGTGCGAAATTTCAGCGATTTAGACTGAAGAATTTAGCCTGGGCGTTTATGAGTGAATCATGATAGATTTGAGCTATTTGTTCCCTTAAATTTACTGAAGTGTGTAGTAATTGTCCCGCAAAAATGTTGAGCAGCCTTGTAATAAAGCAACCATGATATAGTAACTATACAAATCACATGTTCAATTCAATAAAAAAAAACACAGACAATTGTTATTACTAAAAAAATTTAGATTAAAAAATGCTATTGACAGAATACAAAAGCGAAACTCTTTTTACAATTTTTACCAGATTTCCTCAAGCAAGAGATGAACCACTATGGTTGTCCAAATACCAAAAGATTTAGGCTGCAATTATTACAGCATTATATATTTATCTTTACATATAATTCGAACTAAAAAGCTTAATTATATAAGAAATCTTTAGTATGTATATATTACAAACATTTTTTGTTTTGCTTCAAATTTAGGATAATGGCGACAAAATTATCCTTGAAGAGAGCAGATGGGTTTGTGGGAGGATTAGTGATTCCTTGTTACCAAAAGTAGAACAACAAAATCACTAGTCTTCCACACAACACCATCCATTGTTAGTAGCAATAAATAAGGGCTCTAAACCTGATTAGTTTCTTCTGACGTAGCAGTTATTTACAGCTTCTCTTCCACCACACCATCAACTGTTAGTAAAGAAATTGCGTGCGCCGTATCAAAATATGAACGTTGTTAAGAGATGACTAATTGTACATAAAATGAATGAATTAAATCGAAAGTGACACGTATTCAACATTTTCTTCCATGTAAGCACTATTCCGTTCGAAATTAAACAGTTTTCTAATAAAGCCCTTGGCTTATAAGATAATAATATTGAACTTTACGTATAACTTTCCATTTGACGTTTATTTTATTAAAACGATTGAATACTCTAACTTAAACACTAATTACATAAAACTACATTGTTTTGGAAAACGTTGAGACAGTAAATGACAGTATAGTACATAACAGTTTTAAAACCTTTTTATTTCTATTTTTGGTTCGTTAATGAAAATCAATCGAATAATTAAAAAATAGAAAAAAAAAATATATACAAATCGTACCTTTGTTGTAGGAGATATTGTGCCATTTGAATCTGATTCGGCGAGCCAGTTATAGTAATGATGCGGTCATTTGACCCTGGAAGTGGTTCGTCTATAGTTATTCCGGCTCCAGAATCTGCACGTATTTTTCGAATTCTTCCTCCTCCTTTACCAATTATTGCTCCAGCTAACTAGAAAAGTAAAAATAAAAAAATATTAGTACGTTTACTTATGTTGTACCGTATAAAATGCTTCTTAACTCTGTGAAACTGTATACCAAATTAGTTTCTGACATTTATACAGGGTATCCCCGGCTCAAGTGCCCGCTCGAAATGACGTACAGGAAAAAGGGCTATGTTTATATGTTATCCATAGAAAATATGACTATTTAATTTTTTTTGTAGATGATACGTATTCTAAATTTTGTTGAATCATTTTTGTAAAAACTCAACTAGATGGTTCCTTTTTTAATTTTAAAAACAAGTATTTTCACTGATTTTATGTTAAAAAAATGCAAAACTATCTAGTTATTTTTTAATGCCTGTAGAACAAAAAAAGTGGAAACAAAAAGCAAATATTTTCTGGAAATCAGACATGCGCTCATTTTCTATTATTTTTATTCTACACGATAATTCTTACAATAATGCAAACATTAAAAGTTTGTATTATCATTGGTTTCTAACATACTAGCGCTATTGACTACAACATAAAATACGTCATTTAAGAAACACTGGACAATGGCCGCGTTTGTTTATCTCTATCTGTCTGTTGGTATTATTTACACGTTTATTCTTTTATTTATTGACATATTCTATGTACGGTGCCAGCTTTACTACATTTGGCGCCCTCAGGCAAACACTATGTACAAAATATTTTCTTCTTGATTTTAATTTTTTCTGTGCCATCCTCATGCAACAACATAAAATAAAAAAAGGAACCATCTAGTTTGGTTTTTAGGTTATAGAACAAAATCTGGAATGCGTATCGCCATTTTCACAAAAGAATCCAAGTGCTCATTTTTTTCTGGATTTCACTTCAGCCGGAGGGCACCCTGTATATCACATATTTTATTTATTTGAGTAGTACTTATAAAAGTTATACAAATATGTAATTTTTAAAGATGTGCCATAATATTCGTACCTTTAGTGAATATATAAACAGTAACTTACATCTTTGGGAATGGTGACTTGTGTGGAATTTTTACCGGGGCCATTTGGAGGCATACCGGCACCCATTGGTGGCGGTTGGTTCATTCTTCCGCCACTACTCATTCTACCACCTCCACCTGACATTAAACTCCCAGTATGAGGTTGACCTCCAGCTCCTCCTCCACCTATAGAACCTCCGGGACGATTCATCGGAGAGTTCCACGTCGAATTTCTTCCAAATCCACCTCCGCCACCATTGCCACCTCCAGGCATTTCATTGCCCCGTGAAGGTGGTAAATTGAATCCACGATCATTACCTCCTCCAAAACCTCTAGAGGATGGGGGAGGACCACCCAAATTACCACCACGAGGATTAAAGCTGTTGAAACAAGTTATTTTGTATTTATTGGATATTTTACTACAATAACTTTCCATATATAATTAATTAATCAATTTATTAGAGTTTCAACAATGACACGTACCCTCCCCCCATATTTCCTCCCCTTCCTCCGAAACCTCCACCTCTTGGAGGAGGAGGTCCTCCATTTCCACGACCGCCAAAATCACCGCCTCTCATGTTCCTGTTACCCATATTAGACGGCGGTCCTCTATTACCACCTCCGCCTGGTCTACTTCCACCACGTGGACCACCTCCTCCCCCTCCTCCGCTTCCAGGGCCTTGGCGAGATCCTCCTGCATTTCCTCCACCGAAACCTCCGTATTCTTCTGAATAAAATTCATCAAAATTGTGAGGATCATAAGGATTTACAGCACCTTTTATAGGATTCTGCAATAAATAGGTCAAATAAAACTATAATCTTTGCATGTCAGTAATTTTTACCGATTTAAGTAGTAGAAGTATTTCTTTTATTGTGTCAATACATTTATCAGGTGTTCCTATGATTTGAATGACTCGGTCCGTACTTTGAGGGGCACAATTTGAAAAAATCTTAATCCTCGTACCGATTTGCTGAAAAACATAGATTTTAATTAATGTTTTACAGTCTTAATCAAAGTACATTGAAAAGTAAATTTTCGTGATACTTTGTTATAACAACCTACTGTTGTTGGTTCTTTTGTTTTATGATAATTACTATTTGGGGCTTGGAATGTACATAAAATATTAAAGCTTTAATCCACATTGATTATTGTGATTGACAGACGGTTTAACAATTAACCCAATTTCAGTTTACTCTAGCTAATTCATGTACTTAGAAATCGATTTTGTTAATTGTGGAATACAATTATAAAAGCTGAAGTAGGTGAGCTGATAGCTTAAACGACACAAATAAGACACCCGGGAAGATAGATGATACATTTTTTATGTGAACCCTGCGAAGGTAGAGTTGAAATAAAAATAACTTTGAGTTTAATATGAACCAAGAAGCACTGTGTGGGCTTTTCCGACTAGAAGTTTGCCTGTTATTTTAAATATACATACACATTTTTACTGATAAAGTAGATGTATTACAATTTTATAAAGAAGAAAAAAGAAGCTTTTAGGATTCCGCTTTCATATTCTATCATTTTTATATTAAAAGATTATTAAACTTAGTAAGTCTGCTCTACTCGATTGTCGGTTTTGGAAAGATTTGTTTTTGGCCACTGTTTCTATTGTAGCGGCATGGCGCGGCATCAGTCGATTTTTACCCCTTATCGATTGCGCCGGAAGGGTCCGACAGACGTTACCGTCGCGCCAATGTGACTCCACACGCGACTCAACGGGCAATATGAATATGACTAACTTGAAAATACTTGCGAATACTTTTTCCTTTTGCTACCATTCAGATATTCTCAGCAAGAGACAGCGGTAATAAATATAAACTACCGTAAATGTAAATAGACTGGGAGATGTTTATATGGCCATCACCTCAACTCTTTTCTCACCCACTTTTGACGTTAAAAACAATAAACAATTTCACAATTTTAAAAGAAAATGTAGGATTTTTACACGATACAGTTTAATTAGTGCGGCGATTGTTCAAAACGTGATGTATCATTTGTTTGATAAAAAATTATTCGGAAGTAAATAAAATTTTCCAGTTCTTTTCACTTTTTTTTAACAATTCGCTAGATTTCATTCAGAATAATTTGAAAATGTTTTTCCGATAAAAAACATTATTAAACATGTTATAATCCTAATTACAATTGCAATACAGGATGTAGTAGGATTTTTTTCCAAAACAAATGCTCAATAACAATAAAAAACATTGATTTTGGGTATACGAACATACTATACTAAAAAGTAGTTGATTTACAGTAGAAATTTTGTTCATTTTCGTTTGTTTGTTTTGGCGGTGAAGTCATCTTTTAGAACGTATTTTCAAAAACAAAATGAAGATGATATTTTTTTCTAGGGCCATGTGATAAAACTTTACTTTAAATAAATAAAACAATTCAATGGTGCACTAAAATATAGGGTGTTTCATTTAAAATATTGTTACGTAATTTAATATTATCACGTATTTTTTTCTTTCAACACTTTTATTAAATTAACTTGAACACAACAACGATTCAATAACTATCTCAATAACAACAATAACTCAATATCTATTTCGCTTGTCAATCGCTTTTCTTCTCTTCGAACTTATCTCTGTCACTCTCTTCTATCAAATACTTTCAAACTGTCCAACGCTGTTCCTTATATAATATTATGGACGTTTCTAGGCAACTCTCGAAACGTCCAGCAACTCTCGGACTTTCTGGAACGCGTCATAGGTTACTTCCACACAATTTTCGCAGTCGGCGCTTGTCAACGTCAGAATGACACATCTGTCACACTGCCCCCCCTCTAGCGCTGATCGTCCCGATCAGTTTTTTCCACTGTTTATGGAGCCAACCGGTCGAGGTGTACAACTTTCATCTTCGATTTGGGGCCTCGTTGTATCCTGTAGACGACATCGTTTATCCGGGTAATCACTTTGTACGGGCCCTCCCAATTCCGTTGTAATTTAGGGCACCTTCCTTTCTTGCGAACTGGGTTATAGAGCCATACACGATCGCCCACCCTGAATCCAGTGGAATTCGCTCGCTGATCGTAGCGGGTCTTCATCCGGTCACTTTCGAATTTAATTCTTGTTCTGACGGCTTTATGGATGGTGTTCAGCCGCTCGCGTAGTTTAGACACATAATTGTCCGTGGACAGCGGAGAATCTTCAGGTCGACCAAACATTAGATCAGCAGGTAGTCTCAGTTCTTTCCCGAATAGCACGCAGGAAGGTGTCTGTCCGGTGGTCTCGTGTATGGATGTCCTATAGGCCAGAAGGAATAAGGGAATGTGGCGATCCCAGTCGGTCTGATGATCGTTCACGAACATCCTCAGGTTGTTTTCTATACGGAGATGATGATTGGGGCTTGGGGACGCAAAGCCGACTTTCGCCCCGTAAGGTCGGCTATTCTTAGTTTCCCTGCTTGCTTCCTTTGGCGGCTGACGTCTGTCTTCTTCCAGATGGACAGCCGCTGCTCAAGTGCCCCGTACCTCCGCAATTCCAGCAAGTAAATTCTCTCTTTCTTTTGGGACAATCCCGTGAAAGATGACCCTGTTTGTGGCAAGTCCAACAGCGTGGGCGCTCACTCATCTCTTCTTTCGGTTTTGGAGACATTACTTCTTTACCTATTTTTGCAACTTCTTGTCGAAGTAACTCGCTGTCCTCATCAAAATTGAACCCAACCTGTCGAATTCTAACATGTCCTTTGGATGCTTGTTTGGCTGCTTCATATTCTAGTGCGTGCGACAAAGCTTCGCCTGCAGTTTTATGTCGAGACATGCGCAGGGCTTGCTGTATTTCGACATCTCGTACTCCATCGACAAACATTTGGGTGGATAGCTGGTCTGTAAAGTCTTGAGGGGCACTAGGATAAGCCAACCGCACAAGCCTTTCGACGTCCGCTTCGAATTGTTGGAGGCTTTCGCTGCTACGTTGATAGCGACTCTTTAACTGCGCCTGGTACATTTGTTGTAGGTGTTTATCACCATAGCGCATCTCCAATCGGTCAACCAGAATTTTAAAATCGTTTTGTTGCATTTCTGGTATACCTTGCAGAACGTCGAGAGCTTCCCCACGTAGCGCTATGATCAGGGCAGTGGCTTTTTCCATTTCATTCCATTCATTTACTTTGGCAGCAGCGTCGAATTGTTTAAGATACACTGACCAAGAGACCTTCCCATCGAATGTTGGTGGTTTTATTCTCGACATTCTTACACTTCCTTCTTCGCTTTTGTTTAGTTTTGGGTACTCTTGAACGTTCAGATTGGCCTTCATATCGTTGAAACTTTTTGTGCACGGCTTTTAACTCTTCTTGAACTTCTATCCTTACTTCCTTTATCTCTTCTTGAACTTCTTCTCTTACTTCCTTTAACTCTTCTTGAACTTCTACTCTTACTTCCTTTAACTCTTCTTGAACTTCTACTCTTACTTCCTTTAACTCTTCTTGAACTTCCACTCTTACTTCTTTTAATTGTTCTTTCAATCCTTCTTGCTCCATTTTTATTGTTCTCATATCTTCGAT
Source organism: Agrilus mali (assembly GCA_029378335.1). NCBI lineage: Eukaryota > Metazoa > Arthropoda > Insecta > Coleoptera > Buprestidae > Agrilus > Agrilus mali. Next base: position 14,452,466 of record CM055655.1, on the reverse strand, counting down.
CAATTTCTCTTGACCTGCCTTAATTTCTTCTTGGCCTGCCTTCATTTCTTCCTGGCCTGCTTTAATTTCTTCCTTCATTTCTTCCTGGCCTGCCTTTATTTCTTTCTTCATTTCTTCCTGGCTCTGCCTTCATTTCTTCCTGGCCTGCCTTCATTTCTTGCTTCATTTCTTTAAGCATTTCCATCAAAAATTTCATCTGCTCCTCCATTTTTGCTACTTGACTTCTTGTTACTGGCATAAATCTTTACTCCTGACACCAATTGTTACGTAATTCACAATTATCACGTATTTTTTTCTTTCAACACTTTTATTAAATTAACTTGAACACAACAACGATTCAATAACTATCTCAATAACAACAATAACTCAATATCTATTTCGCTTGTCAATCGCTTTTCTTCTCTTCGAACTTATCTCTGTCACTCTCTTCTATCAAATACTTTCAAACTGTCCAACGCTGTTCCTTATATAATATTATGGACGTTTCTAGGCAACTCTCGAAACGTCCAGCAACTCTCGGACTTTCTGGAACGCGTCATAGGTTACTTCCACACAATTTTCGCAGTCGGCGCTTATCAACGTCAGAATGACACATCTGTCACAATATTGTTATCAACAACCGGAAGTACTACAAAATTGAAAATATTTTTAAAATGTACATCAAGCGTCGTAACTACATGATTTTCAAAATTTCCCCATTGGTTTTGTATAAACGTGTAACAAGGCACTGACATTGAGTCACCATATATATGAAAGTAAGAAGAAACAATCAGTATAATAAATGCGGTTAGTATTAATAATTACAGGTGTTTATTTATTAATAATAATTTCATAAATAATAGTCGATGTGATGATATTGATCGAATGATCACTTTGCCGGCTATTTTTATACGTATATCAAGCTAGCGCGACAAAGTTATTTTTCCGATCGCTAACTTTATTTTGTCGCTAATTTGTTACCAAATTAATAAATTTGTCACTTGCCGTTTAGCCATAATCAGCTGATAGGCTAGCTTGATATCAAACTGTAAAGACCATAATTTTCCGCTAGTTTGTTGCTGAAAGAAGACACTTAGCTTTAGATTACGAGAAATATATTGGGACCGGATTGTGATGCTTTCCAAAAAGCAGCAGAGCTTCAGAAGGAATAAACTGGCTAAATAAAATTAGGGACCAAATTGAAAAAATTGGAAAGAAATATAAACAAATCTAATTATTATAAGTACGATAAAAGAAGAACCGTATAATTCCATTAATTAATATTTCACAATCAATAATAAAAAAAAAATCGTTTAAAATCTTTGATATATTTTTAGTAAGTAGTTTATTCTAATAGTTTCGTGTCATAAATCTCTCATAAAATGACCTAGCCCTCTTTATATATTCCCAGTTAAAAATATAAGCGGACGCTAATTTTAGAATCGAATGACAGAGAATAAATTTTTATCGTTTTCCTTGTGTTATCTATTATCTACTTTGGAAAAGATAAAAGGCTTAAAAGTAACAATAGTTAAATTCTTCTTTTATTATCACTGTTACAGAATATGTCACCGATATACATATATATTGATTACTAGTTGCCAGAATGAACAATAAATCTAAATACATCTGCTAATAATAATTCATAGTACAATTTTAAACATAAAAGGTGACTAGAATTTATGAAACATTTGCCACAAAAACAAATGACCATTACGGAAAATACTTATAAACAAAAGGAGTGCAAAATGTAGCACATTTATTCTGTAGGTACTACCCATTAATAAATATAAATGCTGTCGGTTCTTGACAAAAATTTTGAAAATTCTAGCAATTGTAAATCACAAATTACAAAATGGTGGCGGCATAGGGACTAAGAAGAGTTGTCCTTTCTAAAATTTAGAGCTATATAAAAGGGTTTTCAATTCAACTTTGATTATTTTGCCATTTATATAAGAACTTCATTTTTATACTTGTCTTTAAGTAGGTATATCAGAAAATCCAGAAGTGCTTCAAGTAGTTGCATTAAACAATTTCTTGGCAACGTTTCTGCCATAATAAAATTCGGAATTTATTGATTGTGAATCTAATTTTGTTTTTTTGTAGTGTTATTTCTTGACTTGTGTTAAATCTAGAAGTTTTACATTAAAATCTTTTACAATTACATAGGTACCTAAACAAAACATAGAGGAATCGAAAACCAAATCGTTTCTGTGAAAATAATCAGAATGGAGTCGAATATTCCATTAGAATTTCCTTCGAATTATTCATAATTTCGAATGTTTTTCTTCGTTTTTTTTTATCACAATGAAGATTAATATCACTATTGTAAAAATAATGTAAATTCACTTACATCTCTGATTTCCTTTATTTTACTTCCACCTTTTCCGATGACACAACCTGCTTGGCTTTGGTGAATCATCATGCGTATATCCAAATCTTCTCCATTCCCCATACGACTTCCATTCTAAAAGAAAAAATAATTACTGCAGTGTTCGGCAAGGAACAATAACCTATTCGTTGATGTATGGTTACAATTTTGCGAAAGTATTCGCTTTATATTTGTAAGACAAGAAAATAACTATTATTTCTCGTCCGCAATTACGATTTTTTTTTTAAAACATGTACGTACTATGTACTTATACTGTCCAAAAATTATGTAACGTTCTTGTATATTAGAAGAGGTACAGTCTGGCAGTACGTATATGGTATGTGGAGGAGAAGGGGGGATGAAAATTTCGTTTAGTAGCGATTTTTAATATGAAAAATTTACGGTTTTGAATGCATGAAAAAACAGAAGAATACAGAAGAATAATTCGTTCAGATGATAGATCTTTGGTAACGTTAATGTTGATTAGAAATTGTAATTATTTACTTTGAAGTGAATTGTAATTGGTAATCTTTTCTTAATTCAAGTCTAATTATTTTATAATACACCCATTGCGTAATAGAATGGTTAGGGGGCGGGGGAGAGGACAAACCAGATGTCACAGTACTGCTACGTATTGGGAGGGATTGTCAAAATTGATGATGTTTGCGTTACGTAAATTATGAATAGTCTTAAAGTCAGTGGCAATGTCTGTCTTAAAAATATATGAACAAGTACAGTAATTCGTCGAATATTAGGTAGAAAATGTATTTAACGATATGATTCGAGCTATGTGGGATCCTCTAAGTCTTCAAATAATGTTACAACCTGCGAGATTGCGAAATCCCACTCTGTTAGATTGCAATCCTACTCAGTGTTAAAAGTACAATTTTAAAAATTTATGACAGCTCATGCATTTAATGTCTGTATTAAAAAATATAGGACTTAAAGAGAAGCAAATAATTTAGTTTACTTCTTTTGTACACAGTGGCTTCTTTTATTGTTATCAAGTAGTTAATATTAAATTACGTTCTTTCGAATTTTCCAATACCCTCTTGGAATATTATTATACGTAATGCTTCTAAAAAACAGTTACTACATAATTCAATCCCATTGTGGAGTTTTTATTCAACATTTATATTTTTCAGGTTCGGTTATAGTACATTAATTATAAAATTTCGATTTCTGGGATTGATGGTAAATTAAGCCGCGTAGTAGGTACATGAGGTCTCCCCTACCTTGTGCATAAATATTTAAATTAACTAATCGGACCTCGTTATCATAATCGGATTTAATGCTTTACATCTTCCAAAATTAAAATGTATGCATATTTTATACACGTGAAGCACGAACATTATATAAAAGTTAACAAACTTTCTAATTTATGTATAAGGGGCCGTTCATAAAATATGTTCGCACACAAAGGGAGGAGGGGTCTTGCTGAGTGTGACAAGGAAGGACGGGGGGTCTACGGCAACGTGACGTTCGCCGATTATCAAAAAATTTTACTGATATTTTACAGAATCCTTGGACTTCTGATAAATAGAAATATTATTTATTTGTTCGTTACAAAAGGTATTTATTATTTTATTTAAATTTTATTATGAAAATAAAATAAATATTTTTGACTATCAAAATTTGTGTATTATCAATCAACATTTATCATGTTAAAGGGGGGAGGGGGTGTTTAGTTTCTGTGACGCAATATTTACAGGGGGGTCACAATAAGTGTGACAAGCGGGGGAGGGGGTTAAAAAAGCTAATTTTAGCGTGATGTATTTCATGAACAACCCCTAATGTACTCATCTGCATGCATCACTGTTTGTCAACAATATATAGTAATGTTGCCTCAAAAAATTATCTTCATATAATAAATGATTAATTTTGAACTAAATGAGTAAATGTGCAGAAAATGTGTTTTGGACAATATGAGGTAGTGTAAATCAATTATGTGTATGTACTTATATAAATGATTTAAATTTATGCATTTAAAAACATTTATGTTTGATAAAACAGTGTGATTAACAGGAATGTAGTACGTTACACGAGAGAAAAATTATTAATTAAAAATTTAAGCATTTCACACTTGCGTTTTCTCGACTTTTTACTTTCTAGTATTGAAGGTTTTATTATGCAAATATAATAACATTTTTGTTTCGAGTACCTAGCAAAATATTTTAGATTTTAATAGCAGTAACCATAACTCATGGTTACATAAGATTCTTTATATCCTTACGTTGAAATTCGTTTGTAACAAATAGCATAGCATTATATTTTATTACATAAAAAAATAATGTATTTAATTTGTAACACAGTAAACATTTGTTTTAAATACAGATGCACTTTTATGATAGTAAAGTATGCATTCGCATATGAACGAATATAAACGAATTTAATCTTACAATCATTTTTGCTTTTTTGTAGTTGTAAAATTCATCGTTAAAAATATAAAGCCTATTTTACTTCTTTGCTATTTTTCATTTAGAAATGAGATTTTATAGAGGCACAGACTAACAATAAGTGGTTTCAATGTATTGGTAATTAAAAGGACGGAGGTATAGCTTAAGTTTTCCAATAAACGCTTCTTTGTTAATCCATATTAAGTCTACAGATTAAAACTTGGAGAAACAATCGCCGTAAAAGAAGTAGTTGCCCTTCTAATTATGAAAATAAAAAATCAATAAATAACGCAGGCAGTCCTACACAAAATATAGAGTTAGGTAGGTACTTGTGACCTGCAGTTCTTGGTTGAATTACATAAAATAAAAAAAGTTTGTAGTGCCTTTAAGATTGTAGTTTTCAGAGGCAGTTCATGAGTAATATATAAGAGACACGTTATCCACATTATATTAAAAGCAATTAAATTAATAAACGACCAAGGATCTGCCAATCTGAATCCACAAATCAAAAATAATCACGTGGCTGGAAGAATTGCTAAAAACTTAACTCATGGCGTATTTGTATTTGTAACAATTTCAATAACTTTTGCGCTGAGAATAGAAGAAAGAGGCCTTTCGAATGATGTATCGCTGGACCTCTTTTACGTTTTACCTATTTAAATTTTAAGGGCTAGATTGGCTGTAATTAGGGAGGAAATGATATGATTACCGTTTCTAATATAAAATATGTCCCACATCAAAACGAAATTTGAACTTTTCTACAAAAAAAAGGTCTCTGGCTGTTTTTCAGTGGTCTACCATGTATAGTTTCGACAAATTCCTAAAACGAACGATGCTTCTTCGCATGGGAAGACGTACGTATGTCTGTAAGTTCTCCTGTTATCAAAATTTTTCGACAAATTGCCTTTGAGAGCTTGGCTTTTTATAGTGCGGGGGTTATCGGGGGAGAACGTTCGCTCACGGGGCAGGTGTTCCCCTTTTTTTTTATAAAATCTGAGACTTGGAGAAAAAAAAAACGTTATGACGCCCCTGAACATACGTTAGGCAGTTGTTTAGCATATGACAGAAAATGATTGCTGGCGTGAATCATTAAGTAGCTTATTCTAACGAAATTTTTTCATGTTGCTACATGATGTGTTTTGAAAGCACCGTACGCAAGTACGCACTGCCAAGTTTCTCAATTTTATATCGCTGCCAATGACACTATTTACAGGAACCAAAGGAAATATTTATGTGCACAACTTGAGCATTAACTTAAAAATAGTAGAATGTATGAAATACTTAAAGCCAACGAAAACAATACAGAATTGTACTTATCGATGCATAATTTTGTAAGCCAATAATCTCAACACTCACTATATGTGCAGTTAGGGACATTTCTAAAATGAATAATAAATAAGAATATTAATAAAACATTAAATAAAATTTTAATTAATTTAATAATTGGCATTTAAGAATGTTTGAGAGACTAAAACAATTATCAATTAGCAAAGCAATATAAATATTATTTAGTGTTTTATTGAAGTACCTATCGAATAGCTTCGATTCGACATGCATTTAGTTTGGTTTAGTTCTTTAGCGTAGCCATAAAGTGTATCATAAATTATGATTTATATTTTTACTTTATCGGACTGTTTTCACGTGTGTAACAATTCATTTAATTCGTTATTGCTGTGGCATTTTCATTATAGCTTTTTAAGATCGTTTATGGTTTTGAAACAATAAAATTATGTTTTAATTATAATGTTCATGTATATGTTAGAATTCTCTGCTGATAGATACATAGATAACTCTAACTTACACTGGTGATTCTTCTTTAAGTCTTTCACATATCCATCCTGCAATATTCAACCATCTTTTATCAAAAATTAAATCCCTATTATAAAAGGCAGATAATTTCTTATAAAATTAACTTCTGGTATACCTGTTTTAATTAAAATCGATTACCTGCTATGGCGAAGCCTTGTATTGTATTTATTACATTTATAAATTTAGTTTAATGCACCTTACATTATTTATTTTGTGAATGGGGTTTGACGTATGTTGCATATAAAATAAAAACGTTCAATGTGCTGGCAATGCCATGATAATATTTTGACGTAAACGTCGTCCAAATCTCTAATGTAAACAGACTGAACCTACAATCATGACTTACGAAGAAAAAAATAGAAATTAAAAAAGGAACGAAATGTATTGCAGTAAGTACGAGTGCAAGTACAATAATTACACCAAAGTTGTAACGAGGTCCATCAAAACCTTACGAAGTAAATATTTTTGATTTATCGATTCAGATTAAAAGTCAAAATTGGTACAAAAGTATTTAGGAAACTCCAAACTTCGGCCTTACCTCTTCCAAGCATGGGATAACATCGCTAATTATATTGCAAACGGTTTCCATATCCGATGACAGTGTCAGCATTCTGAAAGAAGGTTGAATGTGAAATTTAAATTAAATGAAAATGTTGTATTGATAACCAGGGACTACCAAAGATACACCTTACCAGTATCATGAAGAAAAATTTCCACGTTTTTTCCATAAAATCAAAAATGTTTCAAAAGTTTTAAATTAAAATTTGGTTTTGTACTTTCTAAAAAAATACTATTTTGCCATGCTTTTTAGCAAAAGGGCAAACTAATGTAAGCGAAACACAAAATGAACGCACTTTTGTAAAAATTTACTAAGCAGTATATAAGGTGTTTAAAAATCCTCAAGCAATTAGAATGAATAGGTATCAAAAGTAGTTTTTTTATTAAGCCACAAAGTAATTTTTTTAGTGTTCCAAACTAGCATAAAATTGTATCGTTTGTACAATTTACAGACCACTGGGTTGACAATATACGTTATATGTAGTGTTTAATAAATGGTAAGAATTATTACAAAAATGGTCCACCATAAATAAAGGGTCAGTGATGCTTGTTTAACCTAAATTTGAAAGATAACTTAATGTTTCTTACGGAAATAGCGAATAGTAGTACGAAAATAATTTTAAAATACAAACCTAGCTGTAATCTAAAAAAAAGTCAAAGATATTAGAGATTAACAAAATAATAAATGTAGCATATAAAAGCGAAGACCTCCATGGTATTAGTAGTGAATGTACAACTAGCGAGGGAAGAAATATTTCCCAAGAGGAAATTATTAGTCGTTTCTTGTATAATAAGGTGGGCATGAACAACCTTAAACGAGCAGTATTTTTTGTGGCTTTACAATAAAATAAAATGGGCATATCTAACCCTTTAAGAAACCGTGTTCTATTTCACTTCATTAAAATTAAACGTTTAAATGTTCAATTTACGACAAATTCATATGAACTTAGTAATTATATGGTCTCTGTTTTAGATGTAGTATACTCCGTGTACATGGAGTAACCACGGGTTGTTGGGATTAAAACAAGTCGATTTAACCGTTATATTTATCTATAAACCAAATGGCTTCGTTTATCTGTGAGTGGGTGGAAAAGGTTAGAAAACTTTTTTTTTGTTTGATTAATCAAAAATGCATCGTATGATTTTAAAATTTATACATAGAAATGTCTATAACTGTACTACTTTCTGAAGTATAGTAAATCAATTTTCATAAAATACGACAAAAGTGAAAACTACCCCTACTTGTCGGATATGGAGTTTTACTAACAGACACAAATGTATCCTTAAAAAATATTTTATAATGATTATTCAGCCTTTCTAAAAACAATTACATCTAAGGGTAGTTTACACCCTTGTATATTTAGAAAATTTATTTATACATCAGAAAGTAGTACCCTTATTTTTATGTATCTACATTTTTTTATTAAAATCGTCCGAAGTAAAAAACGATTTTTTTGTCACCTTTGTCATACTCTCGCGGGTAAACGAGATAAATACGGTTAAATTAACTTATCTTGATCCCAGGAACCTGTAACTGATTGCTCCATGTACATAGAATCCTGAGACACCTTGTATGTATCGCTTTTAAATGACACAAACGTTTGTTTTGATAAGTTGAAATTCCTGAATTAGTATCTTCCTTCGGCACATACCTGAAGGTTTTAGCTAAAGTAAATGTGTCCTATAGATTTTGATGATTACTAATGCCCTTTTACGGACAAAAAAGCGATCTTGTAATTAATTTACATTTGACAAGTGCTTCTATTACAAAAATACCTCAAGGCATATTGATAGGTTTTATCAAACAGCTATCAAGTAATTTTTCATGGACTGGAAACTGTGATTAGAAATGTTGAGTACATACTCATACATGTTTCTCAAATATTAAATAAAACAAAAATGTGTAGTGTAAAAAAATTATAGAAGATACTGCATGAAAGAGGCAAAATAATATAAGTATTTTTATACATTAAGCAGTTATAGCATTTTGCCAATACATTAAAATAATAATTTTAAATATTTTTTTAAGTATTGCTTGAAAAACGTGAATAAATCTTGAAGATATGACTTATGCAAAACGCCAAGTTGAATCATCTTAGCTTCAGACTGCAAGGGATGTTATATTATTTACTTAATTTACTGCATACAAATGAATAAAAAATATCTATTAAGTGGAGTGTATCAAAACTCTCATTTTTAACAAATATTATAGTTAGGGATTTAGTAGTTTTAATAGGAACCTAGTTGCTCAGATCACCAGGGTGAATTTACCCACAATTCTGTTGCACATTTCAAGAACATTTGAGGAATAATTTATCACGTAACCTCAACTTCGTATAGAATAAAAATCCCTAAAAGCTTTTCAATTCCAGTAAACTTTAAAGTGATACACTTACCATTAAACGATAAATTTAAAAGTAGTGCGAAAACCATCTAAAGTAATAAGGCATTCATTAACATTAATAAACCTTTACAATTTTATAGATTTTGGAACAGTTCAAAGAAAAATTACAAAATAATATTGTTAAATATTAATAATTAATGGCGCAACTGCAATAGAAATTACAGTTTGGATCATGTAAATTGGCAGCTGCAGTAAAATAACTTTAAAGATATCGAATGCCTGACATCTGTATTGATAAAGAGGGCGTTCGTGTTTTATTCAGTGGAAATGTTAAGGGACAAAAATTCTTACTGAGCTTTCTAAATTTGATATTCAGTGTTATAGAACCTCTTTATCATACTTGATACGTCAGTAGGATAATTACCACAAATTTTGTTTTTTACATTTTTGAACTATTTTGAGCTTTGCAGGCATATGTTGTTGACAGAACTCAAAATGAGTTTGTTTTGAATAATGCCATAATGTGTATAATAATTGCACCTAGATGTTAATAAGGGCGGTCATTTGTAAGCAGTTTTACTACATAAGCCGCCACTTCATGATTCATACTGTATGCTCAAATATATATTAAGGTAGTAGATATTTCTTAAATTCAAGAAGGGACATACTCTAATTGAACCTTTTCTGAATAAAAACCTTATAAATACTTTACGTTTGCTGCAAAATATAAAGCGATTGTTTAGTAGTAGGTACATTAAAAAAAATTAACATTTTTTCGGTAGAATTCGGACTTCATTAATTAATTAGCATGTACCTTATTATCCATGCCCTGAATGTGTCCGATTCAAGCTTGTTTACAGAATATCCTTTTTTACCTATTTGGCAATGATGTTGGTGGTATACCCGATCTAGTCACAGTCCTGATAGATAAGGAGGTTTAATCGTATTTAGCCCTGATAAGAATTACCTACGATTATCCTACTGGAACCATGTCTTACCTGCTTTTACTTATATCTGTTCTTTTTTCCCTTTTAGATTAAACAGAATTTGCCTTACTTTTCGTTAATTTACTAGTTATTACTTTAATAAAAAATCAATTAGGTTTATTAATTAGGTACAATACTATGTCATGATTTTGGTATTCAATATCAACACAATTTTGTGATTCAGATATTTTCCTGAAATGTTAAAGATTTATGACTTATTACTGAGTATATTCTTAATCCTGATAAGATGCACGTGTACGTTGTAATTCTGCAATAAATTAATAAATATCATTAGTAAAAAATAATATGTTATTACTTATGTAGGAGGTTAACGAACAAAATTATCAATTTACAATTATCAAAATACATATATAAAGTAAATTGTGTTGAATCAAGCCATTATACCGAAAAGAATAGAATGTAAAGACTGGGAAACTTTGGTAGTGATGTAGAATACTGAACAGTTCAAACTGCAACGCCAAGACAAGACACTAAATGTCCGAAGAGCATTTCGGTAACAAAGTTACCTTCTTCAGGGACTGAAGAGAACTAAAAACTGAAATTACACTAGGCATTATAAATACTAATTAATGTGACAACTAAACAATGAGAAGTTCAAAAGGCATTTTTTTCAATTTTTTCAGCTAATTAAAGGTTGTAAATAAATATTGACTCTATGATGCTGTACAAGAATATGTCGGGCAACTGTGGATATTTGTTTAATCAAACTCGACATGCTAAATGCTCTTTAAACTTAACATGAACAGTTCTCATCAGTCCCAAAATCGCTTCGGACGTTCAGTGTTGTGTCCTGTCTTGTTTTGTTTTGGCGTTGGGGTTTCAACTTTTCAGTGTTCCTCTGAGTTCAATGGCTTGATTTTTATGATGATTTTTACAAGAGGTTTAAAAAATTTTAAATATCCACAGTTTTTTTTAGGAGTGTATCTACATATACCTACAGTCGAACTTCGATAACTCGAACCATTATATGACGCAAAAATACTGTGAGATATCTAGACTTCATGGGCTTATGTTTTGTAAATGAGAATTTATATGTATTTATTTGATGTTACAGATAGAGAGATGGATGATTAGAAAGAGAGATATAGGTAATAATATCTTTTTTTCAGTGTACCACTTTTATTTGATACAAGATTTAATTTTTCGATAGACAGTTTTTAAAGTACATATTATAGTATGACAAATAATCGTAGAAGCTGAACCGCCTCACTGCTTGCATAATACCGCTATTAAAAAGAAACGTTAAAATAGTGCATAATTAAGGGATTCCCCCAGAAAATTCGACTTATCGAAGTTGACGCCAAATATCATGTTCGAGTTATCAAGATATTCGAATTTAAAAAAAAAAAACATATATTTCTTATAGTTGGTACTATTGCCAACAAATATGGTTCGACTTATCGAAGTTTGATAGTATTTACATATTTATTTCAGAATTACTGTGTACAATTCATAAACATTTTATAATCAGAATAGTACGTACTACAGTGCTACCAGAGTTAAATCAGGCCCACCGGATCATAATCAGATCAGGCACATGTAGTAACGTGATCGGGCATACAATACGCCCGATTCATGAGCCTGATCAGTGCTGAGTACTCTATAGTCTACACAAACTAAGGCTAGCAAGATACCTTTAGCGTACATTAAGAAAAAAAGTTTTTACTGATTTACAAAAAAATATATATATTTCACTGGACAATTAGTATACAATTCTAACATCCAATCAGGAAAATAAGTGATTTCAGCCAGGCTTTTTTCTGAGGTTTCTTTTTCTCTCAGAATATCAGTATTAGGAATGACAGCAGCCATTATTCCTTGAAACTATTCAATTTATGGAACCTAATACTTGTACATTTACTTACAATAGAAATGTACGAATGAAATATGTACAAGGCACCCTTCAAATAAATTCACCCACTACATTAGATGGTTTTCACTATAATTCTAGTTACACCGGAAATCGACACTGACTCTTTTGTTGAATTTCAAGTCAATTACTGTAATCGATGAAGATTCAAAATAATAAAACAAAAAGAAATTGTTACAAAATGAATATGTACCTATGCTCATGTTTAGGTAAATTAATAATTATGACTTTACTTTTCCAAAAATAATTTTCCTTTAATATTATTTTATCGTAAAATATTCCTCGGATGCTCTGATTTATGGGCGATTACACGTTTAGTGTTACGTCAGTGTAGGTAGACAGTGCAACCAGGGTCGGAGTGAGCACAAAAAATAGAGATATTTTTACCGTTCAGGGCCCGGACAGTCAGGGACAGTAATCGAGGCTTTGTACTGTGGTGGGCGATGTGTTGGGCCGTGGCAACAATATCAATGGGCAGAGCAGTAGATAACAATGGCGGACGGGTGGGCAGGTGGACCAAGCCGGGGCGGGGCAGAAGACATTGATAACAAATGATACAATTGTTTAAATGCTGCAACCTCAAAATCACAAGTGTATACGTGCAAAGGGCTAGAATGGTAGAGGAAATGGGATTATCCGAAGGGAAGGTAAATCAAGTGGATAGGTACATTTTGGCATTGATGACACCTTGATTAAACAATAACATTCAGTTTTTGAGACAAATTATTTTGGAACTCTTCCGAAAGTTTGAGTCTTTAGGCTGTATCATAAAGGATGATTAACTGATCAACTGTGTATTTTAGCAAAACGTTGAGGACGTAAACACTAAGGGCAACAAGTCTCAAATTTAAAGACCAAATCGATTGCTGACTAAATACTCCTAAAAGCTGAATACATAAAAACGTTTTTTCACTATTTAGAATTATCTTTCTCAAACTTGTTTTTCGAAATAATAAAAGATACTGTGAAACGTAGATATAGATTGGTTGGATAGGGTAACACTGGAAGGAGGGTAAAATATTTGACCTTTGCACGAGCAAAAAAACGACTAAAAAAACAAAAAGTAATGCTTAATTAAATTCAGTTGGTAGTTGCAAAATTTTGTAGTTTATTATTAGTGAACTTTAAAATTAAGAAGGATTTTAATTTACAATTAATGAAATACCTAACACTTAACACTTCAGCTATCTTTCCATAAAGAAAGTTGGTCTGTTTGAAAATAAAAAAATAATAAAATCTATTGAAATTAGACAAGGAGGGTGGAATATTTACAAATGTGACTGCTCATATACGTCGTCAAGGCAATGGCGTGAAAATATATGGCAAATTTGGGCCATTATTTATTTGGCAGAACAAACTAAAAAAAAAACATTCCATGCGTCGGACAATAAATGGGCAGTAATGGTAGAAAATTGATGGCCTCTCCTATTTACTGTCAATGTTAGAGTGTTAGGGGGAAATGAATAAACCAGTTATAGATAAAAAAAATAAGTTAGTGAATTTCTGTTCTTCAATTAATAAAAGAAAATAAAACTAAGAATTATTAGATTCTGACCTGGCTTCTCAGTTTCGATATATTCTGGCCACCTTTTCCTATAATGGCGCCGGCAACCTGAAACAAATGAACAAATCGTTTTATTAATAATCTTTTAGTGGATACTTTTTTGATTATGTTTATAATTTGTTCATTATCGAACTCAACTTTTTTTAAGTGACTCATTTCCCGAGCGAATGAATGGTGAGTGTTTCTAAAAGCTAAGATCATTCAGCACAATCTCGAATTTATATGAGCCGTGCAAAAATAGGATACATTCGCAGGTCGAGTTCTTGTAGAGCTAGCTACACGCTAGATTTAGATTTACGCTTGAGAGGCATATCGGAAGTATAAAGAATAATTAAAAAAAAAAAAAAAATCAAAAAATGTCTAAGTATACTAAAATAAATATTTATTTTAGAAATATATAAATTATTATTAACAGAACTGAATTATGTAATTCTAAAATACTATAAGATAAATATTATTATATGAATAAGTTTTATATACAGCGTGACCCAAAAAACGGAGGCAAACTTTAATGTGTCCTAAACGAATGTTGTGTATTGTATCCAATTAATTTTTGTTTTATCAAGTTCTCCATGTCTTTATGTACTACTGGCTTTTTGAAGTGAAACTTCTAATGCGATTTCCAACAAGGTTGCGTTAAACGTTTAACGCTACCATGGAGGGGGAATAGAAAGAGACAGTGCGAGAGTGAATGCGTGGCACTCAAACGCATGCGCGTAGTATACCTGTTACAGGCCAGTGCGAGCGTTAGCAACGAGGCGTCCAATATTCCAACGCAAGAGGGAGAGAGAAAGAAAGATACACAAAGGTAGAAAGTAGGAGAGAGAAAGAGAGTGAGTCGGTAGATTAGCACACGCGCGTGCTATTCTTGCTATGCAGCGAAGTAACCAGTGTGAGCGTCGTGAAATTAGCTGAAATGATAATTAAAAGATGCGATCTATTGTGAATTGTAAGCAATGTTAATAAAGTTTGTCTTAAAGAAACAATATGAGTTCACTAAAAACTACCCCTTCCTATATATTTTTTTGTTTTGTACCTCTAAATTCTGTGGTGTTTTTAGAATGTTAAAAAAACATAGCGCAATTTTGGAGCTGTTTCGTGCAGGAAATCGACAATGTGATATCGTTCGTTTGCTCAATGTGCCTAAACAAACTGTTTCCAAGGCTATTAAACGATATAAGGAGCTTGGTCATGATGGTCGCCGACCAGGAAGTAGCAGAAAGCGCACTGTCAACACGTCCGCAAACCGCAAGATCATCAGATCAGATCTCCATGAGAAAAATCGTCCGTGAGACCGGGATGAAACGGAAATCGGTCCGCAGAATAGCCAAAGAGGAGCTGTACCGCAAAACGTACAAGCTCCAAAATTTTCAACTGCTCACAGAAGACAACAAGCGCGTACGGCTCCAAAGATCTCGCCAACTCAAGCAACGGGCCGCAGGCAATGGCTTGGAAACGATCCTGTTTACGGATGAGAAGCTGTTCACCATCGAGCAAACCTACAATCACCAAAACAACAGGAGCTGGTCCTCTGTGGCTCTCGGCACGTTGGCCATCGTCGAACACCGCCAAAGCCCCCAGTCGCTTATGGTATGGGGTGGAATCTGCTCCAGCGGCAAAACCGACCTGATTTTCTTTGATCAAGGGGTCAAAGTCAACAAGGAGTATCAACGGCAGGTTTTGGAGAAAGTGAAGCCGTGGGCCCAACAGCACTTCGGTAACCAGCATTCGACGTTCCAGCAGGACTCGGCACCGGCGCACAAGGCTAAAACGACTCAGGAGTGGTGTCGGACCCATTTTCCGGACTTCATCTCAGGAATGGCCGCCCTACTCGCCGGACCTGAACCGGTTGTATTACAGTGTATGGTCAATTTTGGAGGCCAGGGCCTGTGCTAAGCCCCACAAAAGTTTGGAGTCTCTGAAGCAATCGCTGCGCCGGGAGTGGGATCGATTGTCACCGGAGGACCTGCGGCCCATCGCCGGAAATTTGGACGCGTTTGGACCTGTGCATCGCTGCCAAAGGAGGCCAATTTGAAACCAGTTGAACTTATTATTGTTAAAGCTCCAAGTTAACATAATTAATTATTGTTTTTTTCCTTATTTCTTTTGTTATATATTATAATTAAAAAGGTTTGTCTCCGGTTTTTTGGGTGACCCTGTATATCTACCATATATTTACGGTTTGTGCAGATATACACATTTTCATCCCTCTCAAACTTTATTATCACGACAAAAAGTAGCTTAAATGTTTCCTATACAGCCCATCTATGTCTATGTCAAAATTCATCAAAATTGGTTCAGTGGTTTAAGCGTAAAAAAAACAGACAGACTTACATTCACATTTATAATACAATTAGTATGGACCTCAGACGCTGCTCAGAGTTTACACAAGATTATGGAAGGATTCACTCATTTAGATCTTAACGATTTTATTTGTACTGTTAATTTAATGACAAGTATACAATCCATTACAAAGATGGGCTTTTACGGCTGTAATCTTTAGCAGAAATTATGCTTGAAGCTTTTAGGATAGGCTCTGGTCGAAATGGACGGTTATGCATAGACGTTTCGTTAGCAACTATTGGGGATTACCATTTTCAGTGGTTACATAGACAACGGTTATGCTGTAGTTTCGGAAATCGAAAGTTTTACTTTTATATTCTTGAAGAAAAATTGAGACATAAATTCGATTAATATTTAAAGAATCACACCACTACTACTGTTACTATTTTTGTATATTAAATTGAGAGAAAACTTAATATTTCATATTCAGAATTAGGGGAAACAGACAATATACATAAAACTTTCTTTATTTCTAAATTTTGATAGCTACGATTAATTTAAGAATAACGGTAATGAATCATACTGTTATTTACACAATGGAAAATACGTAAGTCGACTCAGTAAAAGAGAATGGATAGAAATAGTGGTCATCAAAATTATTCATTACTTGACTAATACTTTAAGTTAATCTAGTGTATACAATTATAGGAAATAGTTAACTTTACGTGCATTAATCAATTTAGAATAAGAGAGACTTTTCTAGTCTAACGAATGTAGCCTTCACTTGTAGACAACAAATCATGTCCCTAATAATATTTTGTTCAATGGTGGCACGTGGATGTGGGAAGGAAGCAAATTTTGCTTTCTCAATTACATATAAATTTCCCCCTTTCTTGGCAACAAAATCATTTCCCTCAAAAACCCAGTATTGTATAAGGTGAAAATCTCAAAGATGAAATGCCAAACGGTTTTAATAACAGGCAAGTTTGTTGGCAGTATGCTTTTTTTTTAGCAAAATACCACGATTTAGTTTATAAAAGTCATGTGTACAATTTAATATTGCATGCGTATGAAATGAAAATTTAGAAGTCGTACAGTCATTCGAATTCAGTAGTAATTTAAATACTTCTTCACAAACTGAGGCAATAGCTATAATACCGAATACAAATCAAGAATTAAAATCTGTATCCACATTACATCTAGTATAACCTTACAGAGATATTAATCCTCAAACTGATAATCCCCCTGCCGATCTATCTAAAAACCTTCCTAACATTAGATGTTCAAACTTCCCTACCGATTCCATTTTCCACCAAGAACATCACAAACTGGTCCCTTATGTTGAAGAGATGCGAGATAATGCAAAAAAAAGTGAAAAGCTCAGACAAAAATCCTAAAGGAGCAGAATCGGAAAATAAAAAAAAAAAACGGTCAGAACATGACAAAAACGAATCACATCTCAACCTACATTATCCAAAGGAAATTAGCCTGTTTCATCGATTACAGCAAGTAAAATAACATGCTCGAAATTATTATTAATTTTAGACGATGAAGATAAAAATATCGTATGCGAGGTTCGTCTTAGGTGGTATCACCTGAAGTTCACACGATTTGTTAGACAGGCATTCATAAACATTAACAATAATTAAATAATAAAATTAATGTGTTAATGTTTTATTTTCTTATTAAATTTTTTCTTTTCCTATTTTGTTTTTTGTTTCACAATTTCTATTTACTGAAGATTAATTTCATTGACATTTACTAATTTACTTTTAATGGATCGTTGTTCACAATGCTGGTCTCTATCAATTACAAAAGTCATGCGCTCTTAAATATAACAATAGCAACAACAGCTCAATACCCCAGTAATTATAACATTTACTAACAAGTTTGTTAATTAACCTGTAATGTATTAGTATTAACGTAAGAATAATTCCGAAAGGAAGTGCGCTTAACGAAAAATATATTGTTTTAGCGAAATAAGGTTGTTTTCGCAATGACTATTACATTTTGATAATCATGAATAAGAGAATAATAATTTATATTGCGTACAAATGTATACTCATGTTTTAAGAATTTCAGTTGATAGTCATGACTAAGAAAAAGTACCTACATACATACGATATATTGATTATTAATATGGAAATTATTATAGAATACGGTAAGTGTTTTATCCCTCGACATGATCCACGCAAAAAAAACAAAAGTTTAAGTTTCTAGTGTAACTGTAACTACTTGAAAATGACTGAATAAGTTAAATAACTGCAGTTTCTCTTAAAAATCTGATGAGAATGATTTGATTTCATTTCTATTTACTTTATTGGGCTTAACGAAAAAATGCACCCCTCTTAGGGGCTGTTCATAAAATACGTCACATTAAAATTAGCTTTTTTAAACCCCTCCACCCCGGTTGTCACGCTGTCACACTTTCTGTGACCCCCCCCGTAAATATTACCGCACAAAAACTAAACCCCCCCCCCCCGAACATGATAAATTTTGATTGATGATACACAAATTTGATAGTCAAAAATATTTATTTTATTTTCATAATTAAAATTAAATAAATTAACAAATATCTTTTGTAACAAACAAATACATATTATTTCTATTTATCAGAAGTCCAAGGATTCTGTAAAAATCCAGTAAAATTTTTTGATGAACGGCGAACGTCACGTTGCCGTAGACCCCTTGTCTCCCTTGACACACTCAGCAAGACCCCCCCCTCCTTGTATGCGAACGTATTTTATGAACGGCCCCTTATCATACATCAAGGAAACCTGACCTGACCAGAATTTATATTGGAACAAATTTGTAATATGGATAATCTCACATTTTTATATAAACTTGAAACTTCATTTGTATATCATTAAATGAATCATCAATTTTGGAGTCAAATTACGTTCCATTTCAATTTCTACAAAATATAAGTTCTATTGTTAAATAATAGTCTAATATCCTAAACATACATTCGTGGGTTTTGTCCTTTTTTTATCCATTTTAACGAAAAAAGGACAGATTGCTCCTGCTAGCATTGATCATTTCATACACATGTAAAATTTTATACTATAATGTACTTACACGAGCTTTTTTGAAAACCTTTTACGTGTAATTTAATAAAAATAAAATCATAATTTTCTTACCTTACTGGGAATAAGAATTCTCACTTCTTCATCACCACGACGAGAGCGCTTGTATGGGGCACCCATGTCACCGTCAGCCTCACGCTTCATGGCTAAACTTGCCTGTAACAAAAAGATAAAATAGGTAACTTTTATTCCAGTCGTTCTTAAATTACGGCAATAAATTTCCGTAAAACTCGGAATCGCAGGATTAAATTTCTCCTGCAATAAAACTGTGCTTTTACATTACTTATAAACGGTTAAAAATATGTAAGGATACTAGGCACCTGCTTATCAAACCACCTCGGGTTTGGGGAAATGTAGGTAAGTAAAATAGAAATACTATACATAGGTATTTCAAAAATTTCTGTATATATTACCATCGCCTTGTATAATAATTAAAATTAAAAATGGTAACGTTTCAGTGCAATTAAATTTGGGATTCAGTTTATCAGTTCCAATCTAAATTCTACTAACAATAAGAATTTTATGCGCTTATAGGCCGACGTAAACTACGGATTTTACGTACGTAACGGTTATTATATTGAAGTTAGCGGAGGATGCAATTGGGTGGAATTTTCCTTGTTTCTGTCCATACCCTGAACGGCTGATGGCCATGTAGGGTGCGCGCAGCGACAGAATACACGTTCGCGCAGCAGGCACTTATCCGAACTGGGGCAACAGTTAACAAAGAACATTCCCAAAATTGTATTGTAATAAAGAAGTAGTGTAAGAGTTCATAAATAAATTAGTTGAAGCTGATTGTTATTATTACTAGTATATTTATATTGATATAATCTTCTCTAAGTAGTCGTACGTACGGAAAAAGTTTTTGTTTAATGATATTGTTACGAGTACTTGCCAATTAAGTTGGTGTGAGCATAATTAACGAACATCTTCTTTGAATACATAAGGAATATTCCCGGCTTTCCTGAAACATCTAGAAAACACCAGCAACGATCAATGGGAAAACAATTGGATTACTAGACGGCTGTAGAATTCCCTAGAAAGAGGCTGAAAATACTATAAAAGGCGGAAACGGCACACACCGAGTTAGTTGACAGTGGACAGCTGATGTTGGGAAGCGAAGCGATCGATAGGCGAACAACAGGCGATAGAAGTCATAGTGTCTATGGTATAGCGAGTATTTATAGTAGAGGCGAGCGGGAAAAGAGGCTTTTAGTGAAATAAATTGTGTAGACCTGTTTATAACTGTAGTGTAGTCAAATTAACTTTAGTAATTAAATAAATTCCTTATTTTCGTTTTGTTAATTGTGTTTTCCGTGACCGAACACGTCACAATACATTTGAAGAGAACTAGTAAGGATGTTTTATAAAGTTAAAAATGGGCTAGAAACATTCTTGTGAGTCCAGCAAGGTCTCTCTGTAACTGATATTCTACAAATACATATTACTTAAGCTGTGTTTATCCATTTTATTATAACCTTTTGAAAAATGATTTTTAATATCGTATTTCCTAGATGTGGAAAGTTTCTCTTGGATGAAAGTTTTTACAGCCAAGTATCTCAAGCTTACTCCTATCCAGTGTTTGTATAATTGAATTCATCATACAGGAATTCTGAACAAATTCCTATCCAAACCGCAATCGTAAATACCTACCCGCAAAGTACTTGAATAAAGTTCAATGAGTTCCGAACGAACAGGATTGATTAAAAGAAATATTTACAGTGACGTTATAATACTGTGACGTGTTCGGTCAGTTATAAACAAGTCTACGCAATTTATTTCACTAAAAAGTCTATTTTCCCGCTCGCCTCTACTATAAATACTCGCTATACCATAGACACTATAACTTCTATCGTCTGTTGTTCGCCTATCGATCGCTTCGCTTCCAAACATCAGCTGTTCACTGTCAACTAACTCGGTGTGTGCCGCGTTCGCCTTTTATAGTCTTCTCAGCCTTTTTCTAGGGAATTCTTCAGCCGTCTAGTAATCCAATTGTTTTCCCATTGATCGTTGCTGGTGTTTTCTAGATGTTTCAGGAAAGCCGGGAATATTCCTTATGTATTCAGGGAAGATGTTCGTTAATTATGCTCACACCAACTTAATTGGCAAGTACTCGTAACAATACGAAATTGTATCCAACTTTTTGGAAATGGAAGCAGATAATCGAAGACATATACGATATTTTAAATTTTGACCATCATCTTTCCTCCACAACACAGAAACACTTTTTTGGTGTTCTGCAAGATCTTTTTAGATGCTTTTCTATACAAATTTAACAGACTCTTCACCTCCAAAGGGATGGAATTTTAATCATAAGCGAACACGAATGAAAATCAAGTAAATGAAAAGGAAGTATACCGAAAAAAGTGGTCTAGTAGAGCAGATGGTTATGTCAGAACGGATCCCTCCCATCGCTACAGTGCAGGATTTCTGTTCTGAACCCGTTATCTGGGCATTCCTTTGTAATGAGAGTGATTTAACAAACTTATTTCTTATCGTATAAATAAGCTCAAGGAAAAAACATCGATAAACGACATTTAAAAAAGAACATCATTACAGGAGTACTTTTTATTGGCCCTTCCGATAAGTTGTTGACAAAACGAATCAAAACATTTCTTCAATATTCTCAAATAAATTTCATGAAGAACTGAGTATCTAAAAATATACAGCCTTATTCATAGTCAACGGTTTAGTAGGATGTAAGTAATCTACTAAGTAGTGATGTGCCGGATCGCTAAAATTGTATATCCGCGGATACAGATCTGAAAACGGATATTTGGTCTCAAGATCCGCGAATACGGATACGGATACGGATCTTTACTTTCTTAGAGTACGCGACGGTAAATATTGTAGGTACATCGACCTTTTGAAGAGACAAACTGTTATGATACTTTTTAAGAGCTAACTTTTATCATAGATTGTCTCTTTGCAAAAATCCATGTGCAATATTTACCGCCGCGTATAGTTTAGTGTGACACTGGGCAGCACAGATAACGTTTGTGTTTGGTATATCAGTTAAGAAAAATGTCTACAAAACACCATCAAATCCAATAATGCAATATTAATGTCACAATAACTTTAAAACTAAAATAATCTGGTCGCGTCTAATCAATTTTTGACGACCGTCTTCTTCGGCCGTCGTGTGCGTTCTGTCCTTGGTGAACCATGTGGCAGGCGGCATCCCTCTTATATTTATTTTTTGCTTTATTTATTGCCGCTTTTGTCGGCAATAACCCGCCACGCACTCATCTACACACACAGTACTGCCTAAATCTATATTGATCGGCACAATATATATATTTCATCTACAAATTTAAAATTAATAAGGTAAAAAATCCGTAAAAGATCCGCCAAAAACTAACGGATACGGATACGGATACGGACCTCTCTTCTCCCTCGGATATCCGCGGATACGGATACGGATATCCAGCACATCACTACTACTAAGTAGTAGCTACTAAGACGCTACTATCTGCATCGTATTCATAGACGTCACTTAGTATGCTACTAGCTAGTAGAATTGTTTGTGTCGAAACGATTTGACAACAGTACGAAATTGTAACGAATTACTGAACGTGTAAATATCGGTATTTTTGACGTTTAGGGGCTTAACCTTACTTTTAATTTAACTTATTATTCAATACAGTGCATGGAAGAGTTTTTGGTGTGTTTTCTCTTTTAGTTATTTTTGTAGTAGTGTAGCTGTTATTTACGTGCAGCATTCCGATAACAATTAATATCGAAAAAATTATCAATTTAAGAAGTTACAGTACAAAAAATACTCAGAATTGGCTATACATATTTAACACATGTATACCTAATGAAGAAGAACTACTCCACAATGTACAAAATGCATCACCAACTCCGTCCAAACAAGGGGATATATCATCAACTCCCTAGGACTAAATACCCAAAGAAAAATACATAACAATCTTTTCTAATCGATAAAGGACAATTTAAACAACCCCGAGTTGTATAAAAATGTAATAAAGTTCTCGAAAGAAATCAACCAGTAATATTAACCACCTTTATTTTGTCTGGTCTACAAACAGGAGTTCATTTCTCTCAGTATGATGTACTTACTTGGCAAATAAATAAATACATTAACTTGCTTTTATACTTACGACTTAATAACTGACTAATATTCATTTTTTTACGAATCATTATTACCATTATCTTAAGAATAAAATTTTACTTGTTCACGCAATTTACTTTAAAATATACAAACAAGATGTTAATTCAATAAAGTTTGTAATTATTTCAGAAAAAACGATTGTAATAATCTTTAAAGGATAACTGCCCATTGAAATAAATTAAAAACACATGTACCAGTTTGATTTTTAATTTTTCAATTCAATTTTATAAATCTTTTCCATTTTATTCTTGTGGTATTCTTTTTAATTTTGTATTTTGTACAAATAACTTGCTTCTTAACAGCCATAGATTAATTTAAGATCTACCGCTCGAGGTTATGTTTATCATATTTGTACCGCTTAAACATAGACTACCAAGCTAAGCTACTAAGCTAAGTCTGCCAAATGTCACTATGAATACGATTTTCTTAGTAAGCTCTTAGTAGCTTGCTAGTAATCACTCTTAACTGACTATGAATAAGGCTGGTAATCTCTGTTCGTTCCAGGCTCAAAACGCCCATACTCTTTTCAAAGCCACGGGACTAGATATAGACTGATAAAAGTTGAGGAACAGAAATTATTTTAAAAATAGTGTACCTAGTCAGGGTAATTAGGCCACATTTTGCTTATCGATTATACATTACACAGTGAATCAGACTTTAATTTGAAATATTCTGCTTTGATATTGTATCATACAACGTTGTCCGAATAAAATGACGCAAAGTTTTTTACTGAAATCTTCCTATAAAGGTTTTTATGTCAGATGGTAGCAAGCTATTTGTTATGCACAATATGAATATATTTAATGACGAAAAAGTTATAATTGGAAAAAAAATGTTAGCAGTACTTTAAAATATCAATATTCAAACATATTTTCCTACCTTGTTGAGTTACTCGTTAAGACGGAAAAAATAGTTTATATTAACAGGTAAACTTTTAACTCTAATAAATATCTAATAATTAGAATAAAAATTTTATGTTGAACAATTGTGCTTGAAAATTTGCATACACTTGAATATAATACGAGAACTACATAAATATAAAACAGTTTAATAAATTAGTAACGTCTGTCATTCTGCGCGATTTTAGAAATAGCTGAGTTGTTGTTAGTAATACTTGTATTTTAAACCAAGCAAGAAAGCTAAAAATATTACTGCCGCAATTCTTTTAACCTCGTTGACATGATTTAACGTTAAAAAAAATTCTAACAAGCCATTATTTGTCTCTTTTTTTGTTTAGGTTATAAATTACTTTTAATCAGGTGTATATAGTGTACATATAACAATTTATGTACTGTTAACAGAACTTAAATCTTTTGTGTAAATTGGGAAACTCAAACCACGTATGTAGCAGAATTCAAATTCTACAATAGGCACTGCGGATTTTCAAGTACGCGTTATTTTAAACCTTTGAACGTATTTGGAATAAATAACTTACTTTATCATTCCTTTACTGTCATACAAATGTTACACTAACATGCAACCAAGCCATTGGTCGATCTTTTCTTATTTCTGCAAGGAAACTTCTATACAAATGTATTGTGACGTGTTCGGTCACAGAAAACACAATTAACAAAACAAAACAACGAGTTTATTTAATTACTAAAATTAATTTGACTACACTACAGTTATGAACAAGTCCGCACAATTTATTTCACTAAAAGTCACTTTTTAATCGCCGTTCCGGTAGACACTATTTATCGCTCTCTATGAACACTATCGCCTCTATGGTTCGCCTGTATCGCCTATCGATCGCTTTGCATCAGCTGTTACTGTAAACTGTCAACTAACTCGGTGTGAGTGTCTCGTCCGCTTTTATAGTCTTCTCAGCCTTTTTCTAGGGTATTCTACAGCCGTCTAGTATTCCAATTGTTTTCCCATTGATCTTTGCTGGTGTTTTCTAGATGTTTCAGGAAAGCCGAGAATATTCCTTATGTAATCAGGGAAGATGTTCATTAATTATGCTCACACAACTTAATTGGCAAGTACTCGTAACACTGCCCCCTTCTTAGAATTGATCGTCCCGATCAATGTCTTGACCTTTGTAGGGCGCCAAGCGGTCCAAGTGTACAACTTTCATCTTGGCCTTTGGTCCTCTCTGAATACGGTAGACCACGTCATTCAGCCTTCTGATCACAGTGTAAGGTCCTTCCCAGGCTCGCTGTAGCTTCGGTGAGCGTCCTTTCCGACGGACAGGATTGTAAAGCCACACCTGGTCCCCTTCTCTGAATCCTGTGCTGTTGGCTCTCCGGTCGTACCTGGTCTTCATGCGGTCACTCCCTACTTGGATTTTGTTACGAACGGCTCTATGGATGGTATCGAGTCGTTCCTCTAGCTGCTGTGCGTAGTCGGTAGCCGAAGGTCGCCGATCTTCTGGGTGTCCAAACCGGATGTCCATCGGTAACTTCAGCTCTCTTCCAAATAAAATGCTGGCTGGTGTTCTGCCGGTGGTCTCATGAACCGCACTTCGATAGGCCAACAGGAACAAAGGTATGTGCTGGTCCCAGTCTGTCTGGTGATCGTTAACAACCATTTTCAAATTGGTTTCTAACGTCGCGTTAAACCGTTCGACCATTCCGTCAGATTGTGGATGTAATGGAGTGGTCCTAGTTTTCTGTACTCCTAGCAGCTCACAGACTTCCCGGAATACTGCGGATTCAAAGTTCCGTCCCTGGTCAGAGTGGATCTCCATCGGAACTCCATACCGGCTGATCCATTGGTTGACCAACATTCCAGCGACCGTAGTAGCTTCTTGATTTGGGATTGCGTACACTTCGGGCCATTTGCTAAAATAGTCCATCACTACCAAGATGTACTTATTGCCAGCAGCTGTTGTTGGGAATGGTCCTGCTACGTCCAGAGCTATTCTCTCAAATGGGGCACCAACATTGTACTGTTTCATTCGCCCTCGGCTTCGAGTCTGAGGTCCCTTGGCTGACGCACACGTTGGGCACTTCTTACACCAATTTTCGACGTCTCTTCTACACTTTAGCCAATAGAATCGCTCTCGCACCTTCTCCAACGTCTTTGTTACTCCGAAGTGTCCTCCACCAACACCTCCATGGACTTCTGTCAGCACCTCGTTGACTCTGTTCTTCGGGAGAACTACTTGATGTCGAATTTTAGTTCCGTCAGGGCTTTCCCACACTCTTTTTAGTACCCCATTCTTGACGATGAGTGAATCCCATAAGGCCCAATAGCTCTTCGTGATGGTACTCGTACTACTAACATCTGCCCAGGTAGGTCGTGCTGTTCCTGCCTTTTTCCACCGCAGTATCGGTTTAATGTCTTCGTCGTTATCTTGGTCTTTCGCCAGGTCTTCGTTCTGCCAGTGTTCTTCAGGTTCCACCATCGTCTGACAGATCCTTGCCAAGTTGACTGGTTCCTTCTTTTCGGCGGCCATGCAATGTTTGCAGTTCTTCGAGCATGGTCTTCGCGAGAGGGCATCAGCGTTACCATGTTGTTTTCCAGCACGATGCTCGATGCTGAAGTCGTATACTTGTAGCCGCTGTAGCCATCGAGCCAGTTGTCCTTCTGGGTTTTTAAATTGCAGCAGCCATTTCAGGGACGCATGGTCTGTCCTTAGCAGGAATTTTCGTCCGTAGAGATACTTATGGAAATGTTCGAGAGTTTTGACGACTGCCAGCAATTCTCTACGGGTCACGCAATAGTTTCGCTCCGGCTTTGACAGTGCCTTACTGAAGTAGCCAATGACTTTCTCTTTTCCTTCCTGCATCTGCGACAGTACACCACCAATTCCTACATTGCTGGCATCCGTATCGACAATGAAGTCTGTGTCGAACTGTGGGTACGTCAGTATTGGGGCTTGAGAAAGGGTAGACTTCAGTGTTTCAAAAGCTTGCTGACATCGTTCTGACCATTGGAAAGGGACACCATCCTCTGTTAACTTGTGGAGCGGTCGAGCTATATCTGCAAATCCCTTTACGAATCGTCGGTAATAGGAACACAGCCCCAAAAAGCTTCTCAAGTCGTGTTGGTTCTTCGGAACAGGCCAACTTCTCACAGCTTCAGTCTTGTCAGGATCAGTTCTTATTCCTTCTGAGGTAATAACGTGGCCAAGATATTTCACCTCCTTACAGAACAGATGGCATTTCTTGGGACTGAGTTTCAACTTGGCTGCTGAAAGCTTCTTGATCACTTCTTCGACATTCTGGAGGTGGTCTTCGAATGTCTTTCCCAGTACTATCACGTCGTCTAGGTACACCAGACAAACCTTCCAATTCAGCCCTTGTAGCACATTTTCCATAAGTCGCTCGAAGGTGGCGGGAGCGTTACATAGTCCAAATGGCATAACGTTAAAGTGCCACAGCCCGTAACCAGTCGTGAATGCGGTCTTCTGCTTGTCTTGTGGATCCAGTTCCACTTGCCAGTATCCACTCTTCAAATCTAACGTTGAAAACCATTTGGCACCAACCAAGCTGTCAAGGGTGTCGTCGATTCTGGGTAAGGGATAGCTGTCCTTTAAAGTTACGTCGTTGAGCTTCCTGTAGTCAACGCAGAACCTGGTCGATCCATCCTTCTTCCTAACCAACACTATCGGCGAAGCCCAAGCACTTTGTGATGGTTCGATTACCCCCTGTTCTTCCATGTTCTTCACCAGGTTGTTGACTTCTTCTTGCTTAGCCCATGGAACTCTTCTAGATGGTTGTTTAATAGGACGAGCTGATCCCGTGTCTATACGGTGGTATGTCAGATTCGTTCTCCCAAAGTCGTTGTCAGAGAGGTCGAAGACGTTTCGATACTTGCTGAGTAGTTCTTCGAATTTTCTAATTTGGTCGCTGTTAAGGTTTGTGGCCGAACGCTGCACTAAGTCTCGAAGAACGGTTGGAAGTGGTTCGCTCTCTGCCATTGAAGGTTCAGCTTCAACTTCGCACTGGAGGATGGACACCACGGGTTCAAGGACTCCTACTTCCATTCCTTTACACACTTCTTGCACTTCGGTTCTGACTTCTTTTAACTGTTCTTTCAATCCTTCCTGCTCAATTTTTATTGCTCTCATATCTTCAATCAATTTTTCTTGACCTGCCTTAATTTCTACTTGGCCCGCCTTCATTTCTTCTTGTGCTAATTTCATTTCGTCCTGTCCAGCTTCCATTTTATTCTTCAATTCTTCCTTCATTTCTTCCTGGCCTGCCTTCATTGCCTTCATCATTTCCATTAAAGCCTTTATTTGTTCCTCCATTATTGCTGATTGTTTTCTTGTTACTGGCATAAGGCTTCAAAATTCTTCTTCTCTTCGGACCTCTTCTACGATCTGTCGCACTAACTTTCTTCGGGAATCTTCAATTCCCTTACTATCCCACTTCTGACACCAAATGTGACGTGTTCGGTCACAGAAAACACAATTAACAAAACAAAACAACGAGTTTATTTAATTACTAAAATTAATTTGACTACACTACAGTTATGAACAAGTCCGCACAATTTATTTCACTAAAAGTCACTTTTTAATCGCCGTTCCGGTAGACACTATTTATCGCTCTCTATGAACACTATCGCCTCTATGGTTCGCCTGTATCGCCTATCGATCGCTTTGCATCAGCTGTTACTGTAAACTGTCAACTAACTCGGTGTGAGTGTCTCGTCCGCTTTTATAGTCTTCTCAGCCTTTTTCTAGGGTATTCTACAGCCGTCTAGTATTCCAATTGTTTTCCCATTGATCTTTGCTGGTGTTTTCTAGATGTTTCAGGAAAGCCGAGAATATTCCTTATGTAATCAGGGAAGATGTTCATTAATTATGCTCACACCAACTTAATTGGCAAGTACTCGTAACAGTATGTATAGAAGGTTGGCTGACTGACCCTTGCTTGCTTAATTAAAATTCAAGGTAGGTATATCTGAGAATTTTACTATTAAATTTATTATTCTTGCTATTAGAAATTGGATATTTGTGTTGATGCTACATTAAATGACCCATTAGAAGTTCATCACTAAGTATTTTATTATTTTTTCAGATTTTATTCTAACTATATAGGGCCAAGTGGGGTAATTGTGAACGATTTTGGAAGTTTGACTTTTGAAGCTCGATGTATCTTAGATGAAGATTAAATTTAGGTGACTATATGATTAGTTTAGGTCCTTGTTTGGTTTTAAGTGAATTTCTGTTATTAAATATGCAAATTCGGTTTTTTGCAAAACAACTAAAGTTTACAATTACGCCTTAACTTATTAACTCAGTCGAAAACTTAGGGGTAAATGTGAACAATCATCTTGTTTGTACTGGCTTTATAAAGGTTTTATTGGGGCAAAATTCGCTTTCAAACGTGAATTCCAATAAAAATTATATTTATAAAGCCATATTTACAATTACCCCAAAAATTATATATTATATAGAAATATTTTCACTGTTTAACATAAAATATTGCGACACTCTTCCTCTGCTGTTCAGCGCGCTAAAGCATCCAACCGTCAAAAGTCAACACCACAGTCTATAATTCTCATTAGTTGGAATAATCAAGAGTCATATTTCATCGAAATAAAGAGCTTGTTTACAATTACCCCACTTGACCCTACATATTTAATTTAATCTCCAAAAGTATTCACTTTTTGACTAATGGTAAAAGTCATAGTTTGGTGTTCGGTTTTTAATATTTATCAATAAAATAAATAAATAAAAGCCAAAGTTGTCTTTTTATCCAGAATAAAAAGATTTTTTGAGTGTTTTTTTTTTTCATTCTAGCCAGTTACATCATTACCCTAGAGCAAAGCCTTTTTAAACATACTTTTATAGGAACATTCATGTTCCAGCTATGTCTAACTGAATTAAAATTTTTGGAAACTATCTATAGAAAAATTTAAA
Source organism: Agrilus mali (assembly GCA_029378335.1). Lineage (NCBI taxonomy): Eukaryota > Metazoa > Arthropoda > Insecta > Coleoptera > Buprestidae > Agrilus > Agrilus mali. The sequence goes on along the minus strand of CM055655.1, from coordinate 14,422,247 downwards.
CCAGAACAAACGAGCTTGGACGTGAACCGATGTTTTTTTATTGTTGTTAACAGCTAAAATATATACCTACTTTCCGGCGGCTTAATTCTATGAAACACCATTTCCATTATGTACTAACCCTGTCATGGAATTCTATTCAAAAATTATTTAAAAAATGAAATAATCAAATCCTACTTCTTCCTCAACAAGTATTTTTTGAAGCAGCTGAAACGAATGCATTCTAAAGACATTGGTAAGAGCGACGACGAGTGAGTTTATCAGAAATCACGATCACAAATCACAATGGAATATCGGAAATCCTTGAAATTGTTTGGCCGATCTTGACTTGAAAGAACGAAATACGTATCTATTATCATAAACATACACTAATATGTAATATGTACACTGCCGCCCATGATCACTAAATTATAGTCAGAATGTCATTGTTAAGTGTTGATACACATATATGTAGTATGTGACATGTTGTTAATGTTAACTAGGTAATTAAACATAGATCTCGTTATAGTATAACAGTGTGATAATTTAGTTACCACTGAATTGTAGTCAATTCACCTTGGCAGCAGGACAAGTAATAAATATCACCAAATAAATTATAGAGATACGTTCTTATGTATTTCTAGAAGAATAATGGTGGTTTTTAGTATTTCTAGCAATTATTTCTCTTTCATTTGAAATTAAAATTCTGTAACTTTGAGGAATAGTTAGTCCTTCGTCACTTAATTCGAATTAATTTCTTTATTATTTATTTTCTACTTCTTATTACTCTTTGATAATGACAGATTTGTCGAAACAATTGTATGATAATTTTTCTTAATAAATTTGTTGAAACATTTCATTGTTTTTTATTATATTTATTTTCATTGATTATGAAAATAATAACAGAACCTGCAATTAAAGTTCTAGATACACAAAAACATAATAATGAATAATTAAAGGTTCTGAACCTCGTCGACATTCGAACATTAAGTGGTGCACCTTCATGAAACAGCGAATGAATGCCTATATAAAAATAAAACACAGGAGAACAATTTGTCTCGAAAGATATGGTAGAATCCGGAGGCCATAATAATTTAACTAGGGCAATAGACCAAACTCACAGGACATTATTTATGATTTAGCTGTATACCTCAGGAAGATCGTCAATCTTTATTAAGGCATAATTGAAGTTGCTACAGACAGTTGTGGAAAATAAAAATTTATCACAAAAGGTAATAGTCCAATATCTTTGAAGGGTAGCATAACAGAATCAGAAGTAAATAGAAGACATTTTTGGAAACCCATGGGTAAATATCTTTGTAAAACCTTTAATTAACACGTTAGAGAGATTTATTGGGGACCCACTTTGGAGCTACTGTAAATATTACATAAAAGAACTAAACCTTCCCCCTTTGCAAACAGATAATTTCGATTAATAGTAAGTAAAAATAATTATAACATTAACAGAAAATTCAAATAAAAAAAGATCAAGAAAAAATTGAAGTAAATTGTCTTATGAACTGCGAACGTCACGTTTCCTTAGATCCCCGTCACCCTTTGTTACATTAAGCAGTACCCCTCCCACCCGGTATGCTAACGTAATTTATAAACGGACCATTCAAAATATTTTGATCCAATTTTGCATGATATTGTATTCAGAAGTTACAACGAAATCTGTATTAAAATAACTGAAACCAAAAGGACATCTGATGGCATTCATTTAAATCTAAGTAAAATTCTCAAAAATCTGAGGAATGTTGTAATCTGAATTAAATCCAGACGAAATGCAGTAAAGTCCAGGTTCTTTTAAGCTGGTAACTACTGTGCTCTTAAAAATTATCTTATAGACTGAAAATATTGTTGGGTTAAAAAATTAATCAGATGGTGTTTTTTTTATTATCTCTAATTATCATTTATTATTGATGGTTAAAAGTATTACAGTCATTCTACGAGATGTTTCATTGGCTATTAATTAGCAACACTACCGCAGTACGATTGTTTACTAAAGACGGTAATCAACCACGAAATAGGTAGGTACTAAGTGACATGCTTTTTTTGTTCATGCCTTTAGATTTTGGCCCAGTCACGCAGGTTCTAATCTTTTCTTATCTAACGACATAAATGTTCATCGAGAAAGCCGCAATAAATTTGCGAACCACTTTTACGTGGCGAATACCGTTCTTGTTGCACATTACAATATTCACCCTAATTTTTCTTGTCGCTCAGTGACTCATTTCGTAATCTTGTTAAAGAATCGAAACCAAAAAAAGTTGATATTGCTTATGTTGCAGTCGGGGGCGGTTTCTTTTTTTCGCTCGTGTTGCGTGCGCGTTAACAGTAATTATTTATGTTTTGAAAGTCCTGTCACCTGTCGCGTGTTACTCGCAAATATTATTGCAAGACACGACAACCCGCGCGTGCGCGAGCCATATTACTGACAAACACGTCCGTCCAAGATAAGAGTTACGACTTAGTTATTGACGTTACCGAAAAAAGGGGTAGGTAAGCAAGCAGAAGAGCCACTGTCTACGAAAATACTTCTAGGTCGTTGTTCCCGAATATTGTCAGGATAGGGAGATAAATAACAAAATTTATGGGCATTGAAAGAAAAAAGGGAACATGCCCTGAAGTATAAATTCGTAACTAATTAATTTATCGTACCAGTAATAAACTGAAATTTAAAATGTACTTAATGTGCTTATGTATTTGTTAAATAAATACCTATATCTGAAAAGAAACGTAGGTATATAATTGATTAATTAAACGGAATAATAAAACTTTTTATTTGGTGTTCGTTAAATTTGATTTTGTTATAAACATTCGCAGTGCTCAGTAACTTGAAATAAAAACAAGACAGTAAAATGAAATAAAATGTTTAACTAATTTTGTAAGTCAAAATCTGAAGCTACGCCACTGGATCTAGGTAATAAAATAAGATTTCGAAACCTATTCACTACTTTATTAACTACAAAATAGTGTGTATAAAACATCTATTTCTAATAATCCCTGACAAAAAAATTAAAAGAATGGGATAAGTTAGAAGTCCTGCTTCCCCATCTAATGGATGAAGCAATTTCCATTCGTTATAGCTCAGTTTAGCAAACAACACTTTTTGAATTATGAGCAAACAAGCGTGCTGTTAAAAAAGTGTGAATTAGATTAATGAGAGTATATAGATAATAAATTTATTTAAACTGTGTTAATTCAAACAAGTAAACAGAGCTTTTCTTTTCCTGGCGGTTTATGCCATTTAAGAATAATAAGAATCGAAAAAACATGAAATCAAATCACAAAAAATACGCACGGTAGCAATTACTCCCCCATTTCCTATTTATGCATTAATTTTAACTAAGATTTTGAACAGGTGTTTAAATACACCCCCCCCCCCCAGGGTGAGAATTCCCTAAAATCAGCCCACAACTTTCGCGTTTATCGCACGTTCTACTGTTGTAAATACAAAATCTTGCATGTTCTACGATCAATATAAAAGTTTTTAAGCCTAATCATATAATTTTAGTATAGATAGGCATTTTCCACTTCCTTAATAAATTTTTCATTTTTATGTCGACACATTTTACCTATAAGAATTCGCTGACGGTTCGAGGTTTAACAACTTAGACAACAAAACTCACCCCAAGTAGTAAGTAGTTTATTTATTCTGTTGCTGCATAAATAGAAAACTAGTTGAATAAAGGTTAATAGTTTCATTAGGAAATTAAGGAAATGTTTTGTGAAAACTAACATTTAAAACTTTTTATTGTAGTTGCACAGTCGTGTACAGAAGCGAAGAATCGTGTTGTAAATTACTTGATAAAGATCTAAATTGGTTTAGTTACCATTGAATACAGACATACCCACATAGAAAGGAGGATTAAGAAGACAAAAAGAAAGAGCAAATAAAAGTTGTGTTTCCATTATTCTTTGTCAACGAAGCTGTTGTATGTTGATATCTGTATTTGAATATGAACCGATGTAGTTCTTACGATTAGAAAAAATTTCAATCATCATTTTAAATTGGAATTAGATATGTATATACAATATGTAATATCTAATATATAAAATTCTCGTGTCACAATGTTAGTTACCATACTCCTCCGAAACGACTTGCCCGATTTTTATGAAATTTTATATGCATATTCAGTAGGTTTGAGAATCGGGAACTATCTATTTTTCATACCCCTAAGTGATAAGGGTTGTCCACCCCTAACTTTAATTTTTTGGACAAAATTTTTTATTTTTATTTTTTTTATGATTTGGCAATAAAAAATACATATAACCCTTAATTATCATCGATCCAACCTTTGTTTTGCACAAAAATTACAGTCGGGCGAGTTTATGTGCATCGAGTTCCTTACTCAATAAAAAATTGCCTTAACACTCAATAATCATAGTCCAATGTGTATCTGTGGGCAATAAAATTTGAGGAGCCACGTCTCCATTGTCAACTTTTACTTATTTAAGTTCTTAATATTGTCAGGAAGATTCTCAATAAACTCTACAACTACCCACTTGTGTTATTTATGCACGTTTCTTAAGTATTGAATATACTAGATACAAGTTGGTGGAATTTTAAGTTGACTAAGAAAGTAAGTGAACCAGTGCATCGCCATTATTTAATCATCGAACATATATCCTTTATGTGTTTATTTACATTTAATTGTGACGTATTAAGAAGGTTAGGAACTTTCAAGCATCGACCCAGATCGATTGTTAGATTTATTTTTCATAATGCAGATCACATGTAAACGAACCTATTATATTATTATTATAGTTACTATAATAAAAGTATTTTCTTCAAGACAAAAAAAGTGAAGTTTGCCGTCACGCCAGGTTGAGAAAACGATGTACATTCGAATCGAGCGAGCCAATAGTAATCGCGAGTATGACACCGCGCCACGTGCCGTTTAATCCCGCCTTTAAAGATTTTTTATTATCTGTATCAAATTGAAATTTTAAACAGTTTAACTAGTTGAATATGGTGTTTATGTTATTTTAATATCGTTGAATATTAACAATACGAGTTATTAATAAATAACGCCCATTATACTGTTACAGTCGTAAAACAAATCAACATAAAAATATCAATAGGACTTTCAAAACACTAGGTACCCATAATAAAGTATAGGTATTATGTACCTATTAAAGTAACACAACTCTTTACTAATTAATTAATAAAAGATAAACAAGTATCAAGCTACTAGCTTTAAAAACGACGTAATTTCCAGACTTTCATCCCCTATTTCAACTCCTTACAGCTCTTTTTTGGCATTAAAAAGTAGCCTATAGTTACATTTGCATTTATAATATTGTCTATATTGTAGTTTAAAATAGTTTATATAGTTTAGTAACTACTTTTATTGATCCAAATAAACAAAACCTCTGTAACTTTTTACACTAAATATTTTAATTTTCTGGGCCGTAAGCTTTTTGGACGACGTCACACAAAAACTTTCATCCCTTAATTTTATCCCCTTTAGGGTAAAATTTTTACAAACTTTGAATGTCGTATTTATTTATATCTAATCAAAAGTCTAAAAAATAAGTTTCAAGCTTCTATCTTTAAAAATTACGTAATTTCCATACAAACTTCTCTATTTCAACCCCTTACAAATCCCCTTTTAGCATTAAAAAGCAGCCTTTGTCCTTTCTCAGGTTCTAGACTATCTCTGTACCAAATTTCATTTAAATCGGTTCAGTATTTTAGGCGAGATTGTGTAGCATACAGACAGTTACTTTCGCATTTCTAATATTATATAGGTAGGTATAGTATGAGTTGGTTTCGTTATTGTTAAATATAGGATATTAAAAATTCGATAACAAAACACAGCATTTTAATGGCACCAATAAATTGATCATTGGTCTTAATTTTTTTATCATATTATGAATAATATGCGACTAATAATAAATAAATTGAATTGTTCGACTATCTATTTGTAGTCTGCGCTCATTTCGTTTGATGTTTCACTATTCCATTAACCGAATTTTACTTCTTTTCATGTATACAATGGTCCAAACCAATTGGTACTTCAGCTATTAATTTGTTTGCCATGCAAAGATTATTAATGATATTTAAATTAGAAATTGACCTGCCTAATCATATACGGTATGTTATTTGTCGAAGAAAATAGGTTAATTAATTTTCAACAATTGCATAAGAATAGGATTTGATTTGCTTTCTTTTCGTTGTGGGTTTAGAACACAAACGGCAGCGGATTTCTTTTTTACGTCACGGTTCTTCTAGTTTTTGAAACTCGTAGATATGTATTTATTATGAAGTTCTCTTTCGAGTCAATAATTTTTATGAAAAACCAGACCAATTGTAAGACTTTAACACCAGTCTAAGTAGATTCTTATAAGTAAAATAAAATTTAAGGTTCAGGTGGTAAATAATAAAAAAATCGCATGTAAACAATGCTATTTTGTCCGAGCATTACGGAAAACAGCAGCAATGAGTGAAACAAATAGCTGACAAGAATTGAGATGTACCTAATATATCTAGGTAGGCGGGTCAGATGGGGTAATTGTGTACGATTTTGGAAGTTTGACTTTGAAGCTTGATGTATCTTAGATGAAGATTAAATTTAGGCGACTATATGATTAATTTAGGTCCTTGTTTGGTTTTAAGTGAATTTCTGTTGTTAAATAAGCACATTCGGGTTTTTTTTCAAAAAAACTTAAGTTTACAATTACCCCTTCACTTATTAACACAATCGAAAACTTAGGGGTAAATGTGAACAATAATCTTGTTAAAGGTTTGTAATAGGGCAAAAGTGAACAATTCGCTTTCAAATGTGAATTCCAATGAAAATTATATTTATAAAGCCAGGTTTACAACTACCACAAAAATTATGTATTATATAGAACTATTTTCACTTTTTAACATAAAATATTGGGACATTCATCCTCTGCTGTTTAGTGCGTAAAAAGCATCCAACCGTCAAAAGTCAACACCACAGTCCATAATTTCCACTAGTTGGAATAATCAAGAGTCCTATTTCATCGAAATAAAGAATCTATACAATTACCCTGCTTTTACAATTACCCCACCTAACCCTATCTTTCGTCTGACCTCTACTTTCCTCTGCTGGTTGCTTTCTTTATTGCCACTGCTTTTCCTACGGTGTTTGTATGAGATTTCCTTACAAGTATTAAAATAAAAAATTTACATTTAAATTTTGACAATTAATCATTGGACTTTAATAATTGGTTTAAAAAATTGAAGTACATAGATCAGTAGGTGTATAATGGCCGGTGCATAAATTGTTGATTGATAATTGCAATTACAAAATGTAATACATACTTTTTTTGTATTAGAGTGACTGGACTATAATGATATATAGGATATTCTGGATTCGAATATCAACCATGTGGTCAATCATCTCTTTGTCAAGACCTTTAATTTCATGAAGGTTATATACATGTGCGTGTGACCTACGTAAACACTACCTCTTTACCTTACAATTACTTGTCAATAATTTGTGTTTATTTTAAGTAAGTATACGAGACACAACGGCGACGGCGCGGCGGTCGTTGGAGCTTCCGCCCTACTGCTCGGGTTTCCGCCACGTGACCTTGCTTCCGCCCCCGCCTTGCACGCCATCTGTTCTCTCATTTCACTTTATTTTCGTCAGTTTGTTATGACACAATTTTTTTTTGTTATTATTTATTCTAACGCAATGAGATGCCATTATTTTATCAAGAACTATGTTATAGTTTAGATAGGAAATGGGTTTCAAAGGGTTTGAGGGAATAAAATTACAATTATAAAATAAAGCATATGTTAAAAAAATAAAAAAACGAATTCATTAGGATTAAAAATTTAAGAATGTTAAGCAGAACTTTCGTTGAATGGATATTTACAGCTTTTATTCATTACAATATCATTATTGTTTTTTTTTTTTTTAATTATCATCATTCTAAGAAATATATAATATTTATGAAATTCTGTGCAACAATATACAATTTTTACGTGTAAATTTATTAAATTTTTATTCTACGCTCAAACAGGTTGTTAATATCATCAGAAATATCAATAGAAAAGTATCAGTTTTCCACATATATGTCTATATAATATTTGTTATTGTTATTTTTAAGCAATTTTTTTTCGGATCCCATTTCTCTTCGAATAGATATATTTAAGTGGTGAAACATATTATACATTAATTGAATAGTGCGGGTGGACCTAAAGAATAAATTATGGTAATAATTAATTAAAAAAAATAGGTAAAAATACTAAATTTAAAATGTAATACTTAAACGCCATTGGAATATTTTAAAAATTCCATATCACAATAGTATAATTTATAAATAAGCGTTTAGTCATTTTTCATATACAGACGTTAGTGTATTCAGTATACTATATAGCACTAAAATATTGTAATTTTTGTTGATTTTTTGAGCCTCGTTTTTTCCGTGTATAAGATAATATTTTTTTTTATTTCTGTAAGACAAAAAAATTTTTGACCAGTTTGCCGCCCCCTAAAATCTGCCGCCCTGGGTCTAGCCTTTTCAGCCTGCTGGTAAATCCGCCACTGCCTCTAGTCCAGTTGCAATAAATAGGGTAAACAACTCCTTAAAACGGATGATCTGTACTTTTACTTACGATTTATTTAGGTTTAAGTGTAAATTGTAGTGATGATAAAATACTAAAAGAATTTATGATAAAAGTGAAGACAAGAGTGGCAATGTTAATAGGAAAATAATCACATTAATTAATTAATGAATTGTTAACTTCACTAAATGCCACTATACCAGAGACATTATTGTTGTAAAATTAACGGTTTTTAGGCATATAAGTGTTTCTCCCTTACCTAGCACTTTACACAAGAACTTCCAATTTAAGAACGTCAACAAACAAATGTTAAAACGTACACAAGTCAATTAAACGGATAAGTCAGTTTTAACTACAATAGTTAACCATTGCACAGTAACTGAGGAAATTCTATGTTAATTATTTCGGTGCTTATTGCAAACTGTAGCAACTACAATTCGAATCAAACGGAGGAGGCACAAACCCATAGTCTTCTAATTAGCATACAAATTTAGCTAACAATCTCAATCGAGGCTTACATAATAAAAATAATAAATATCAACAAATCAGTAGTTCTGGTACGCAACAGATGTACTACCTAGTACGTACGTATTATAGTAGTTGTAAGACCTTGAGTTTACAAGCACACCTTACGATATTAGACCTTGGCAGCTGAAGAAATTTCTGTTTACAAAACGAGCCGTTTGCATTGCAAATCAGGTTTTTTTGCTTTTGTTTGTTGGTATTAATGATAATCCTAAAAGCACGGAACTACTGCAGCCATACCACCATTGTGGATACACCAAAAATAATAATGTCGCTGGAAGAAATTCTAAATATTTAACTATGAATTGCTAGAAATGTGTCGGGTTCGGTTCAGCTTCGCATTCTGCCTGGGAAGATTTACATAATATTTATTGTACAAAGTACTTATTAATGTGGATTAAATAAATTTAATAACGTCAATTGTACACGTGACATTTTTTAATTCGTCCCTGTGTGGCTCTTTGCCATTGACTCTCCCAGTCACACCTTCAGGGTTGGCCATTCGTTATTCGTAAATTATGCAATTATACGCCGGTTCATTTTTAGGGAAAACGCTCAAATTCGATAAAATTACGATAGATGTGGTCATAACTTTTGGTTAACCCTGACCTCTAATATACTTATGGAGTAAGCACTTGCGACTATGTATCGCCCCAAACTGACTGTAAACTTATTAACAGGTTCAGTGTTATGTCGAACGTGTTTACGCTTTACGATGCGGCGTGCTGATGTGAACCAAAATAATTAAAATCGCGATTTATTTCTGATATTAGTATCAACAGAAATCTAAACAAAAAAACTTCTCTGCTTCATATGATAGAAAGTTTTTAATTAATAATCTCTACTTTTTAGAGCTTGACAATTTAGTGATTTTTATTGTATTGAGAGCGCTTTTTTGTATTTAAAACGGTGTAAAAACTGTTACGGAAAGTATACATAATTAGTACTTACATATTACTTTTGTTGACGAATTGCCATAAAATATTGCTAGCCAATTATTAATTATTGTAAATTAAATAAGAAAGCTCTACCTACGAATATTCATTTTTTTTTAAACATAACAGATACAATTCGCCAAAAGAAGTTAGATTCGCCTTTCACAACTATTTACATACAGTATTTTATGAGGTATGGCTGCAGACAGACCGTGCCCAAAATTCAATCCGACTAGTCATTAAAACTATTGCGCAAGATCGAGCCCACAAATAAAATATACGACACTGTGCAATAGTTGAGCACTAAAGGTTGGCGGGATGGTTTTAACGATTCGCAATATCTTACGAGCGTACCGTACCTACCTGGTCTATTGCACGTGATATTATAATAAGAATGTTAATTTAAATACCATGCCGATTGCGGAAAAGAATTTGTTGTGGAATGTGGGTCGGCGATGTTTATAATGCGTGCCTACAGGCTACAAGCAATGATTCCAAAAAAGTGCAAACTTTCTAAGAATAGCTTTAATAATTATTGTGACGTCCATGATATTCCTTAAGGAAAGAAATGTTATATTTATTAAATTTCATCATTTTGCAAATTTAGTAAAAATTGGAAAATAATAATTATGGTGGCATTTATTTGTACAAATACACATCTTAAGTTAACAATTTATTCATCAATTTCAATTTAGTAAAAGAAAAAGCCACGCCCTTTAATAACTAACAAACCAGACAACCAAATAATTTTTTATATTATCTATAAATATATTTAAAAAAAATCAATGAAGTGGTAAGAAAAGATCGTCAGTGAGACGATCTTGACGATTATATTAAACAGAGCTGAGCAGCAAAAGGTTTAATCAATAAAGCTTCAAGTCCTAATAAGACTAAAACTTCTACCTACAATGTTTTAGTTTTTTAAATCCCAATTACGTTTAACATTACAGGATTTTGAATCACCAAGTAGTTGAAACTTTACTTTTGGGTGTTTCATTCCCACCAGTTTTAATGTTGGTGGGTGGGTTGTCCCTTCGGCCCACACTCTAGTACCTACAAAATCGGAGGGTAGGGCGGAAGGCCTTTTCTGCCTCCTTTAGGTATCGTGGGAATCGGATGAGACAGACGACACGAAGAAGAGAATTGAAAGACTATCTGTGGAATACTACTACTCCAGCATGTGTAAATGATCGAAAGAAATCATACAAAAACAGGTACCAATGCAGTCGGCCCCGGAACTGAACCAGTGACCTCCTGAATGCTAAACAATGCTCTAGACGACTAGACTTTGCCATTTAGCAGTATAGTTGAATACAAAGTGATAAGCACATGTAAAAAGGATTTTGAGTATACTATAAGGATCAAGAGCATCAAATACATCAAAGGGCTCAATGTTCTTCTGAGAAGGTCTTTGAAGGGCTTACTGAATTAAATCAAATGTACTTCAAATATATCAAGATTCCGATTATCTAAAAATATACGTAAATATATTTTACGCGCGTGCGATTTCTGCATTTGTGGCAAGTGTTTCAAAATCCAAGATTTAACTACTTTCTTCTTGTAATTCAAACTTAAGAAGAACGTTGGAAGGGTTTCAAGAGCTTTCACAAAGCTTGGAACCCTTTATTGAAAAATAAATAAGTTGTTCAAGGTACTTTTATTAAGCCCCAAATATTTATTCACGAAGAGGCTTGATAGGCAAAAAAAGGGGTTGGAACACAACTGATCAGCTCTATCTTATTAAACTAATATATGTAAAAAGAAAACGAAAATAAAAATAACACTGGTATATTCTTTTGTATTAATATAATCTTAAAGTTGTTTGGGCCTTATTGTAGCGAGTAGCCATTATAATTACTAATTAACGTCTGGTTCCTCCATATCAGATAAAAATGTACCATTAAATCAATTGCCATGTGACATATATTCTTCCTAATTATTATTTAAATTAAGTACCTAATTGTATGTGTACAACACCTAATAAACAATTCAATTTCACCTTGTTTTAGGACTAATTTACTTTTGTATGTTTTTATTTTTAAATTTATAACCATTGAACTAAAAATGAAGAAACAACAGCGTTTCATCAAGTAAATCATATATATATTCACTTTGGAAACGAAATGCGAAACAGATAAATACTACAATCAGCGTTTTAACGTTACGTTACTAACAATAAGATAGAAATAATAATAGTAGCATCACGTAATGATGATATGTTGTAAAGATGTAAACATGTTTCAAGTGAATAAAAACGATATCAATTTATGAATTCTATTTTAATCTGTTTTGCAATAAGGAGTCATTTATTATGGTGACTATTCTACAAATTGTAGATATCTATGCACTTAGTTGGTGTAATGATAATAAGCTATAAACCAAAGTTAAAATATATAGTAAATAAAGCATGGCTTGCCATGTAACCGATCTTTGTTTGTTGTTTAATGATAATTTACTACCGCAAAAGTAATGTTAATTCTTTTGACAGAATTTTTGAAGTCAATCTATATTTTAAAATGACATACGTAATTAACGTAGGTACGTTAAAACTGCAAATAATAATAATTTTGAATTAGTTTCATAATACCAGTGACGACTTGTGTTTTCGAAACCAGCCGAAGGGTTGAAAGGAAAACTACAAAATTTCGGTAAAATTCCTATTTCCATACAATTAGTGATATATCTCCAGTGTTGTTTAAATTCGATAATTTACAGACATAAATCAAGTTTAGCTCGTTACAAGGGCCCTACATTTTTGTAAACACCCACATACATATCTGTATGTCCGAATAATATGACTGTAAATATAAAACTTTAAGAGGAAATACATGATTTAAATTATTTAAAATTTTGTACTAGCAAATTTACTTTTTTGCAGTTTTAATTTATCGTAATAATATGGTTTAAACACTCAAATATGTTTTAATATTTTAAAAATTTCTGTCGGTATTTTGTTTTATTTTGATCTTAAAGTTTGTTTACTGTATGGTAGTGATTCAAAATGATTTTTTTTTCGTATTCCTAATCCTCACTCTTACTGAATCAAGAATTATTTCCCTATTGAGAGGCAATAATGTTAACCACATAAATATTAGTAATTTCTACGCTACAAGGGGGTTTTCGTTAAACAGAAGTTCGTTGTATAGTTGACAGTGTATGTATATATGTATCTAACTTTGGAATAATGGAAAATAGTTCGAGGATTATTTGTAGTGGTTTTAAAATAACCGATAGATAGGTTTAGACAGTATGAACTACAGCTAATAGTCACGTGGGTCTGTTTTAGGTTAGTTATTGCTAAAAAAACAATATTTTTATTACAAATACTATGATACAGTTAGTAGGTACCTACAACAATTTTACAAATTTACCTACTTACTATCATAATTTGAAGATAATTTTTTCACAAAGGTACAGTGGAACCCTTCTATTCAAGCTGAAGGTGTTTTATTCCTTAGACTGTTGCACTGTTGCAAAACAACAAAAAAAATTTGTAAAAATACAAAATGAACGCAACAGCCACTAGGTACGTTAACTATTTTATTCCTTGTTTGATGCGAGCACGACGACGGTCGCGGTCGTGCAAAGCACGGCTACTTTACGGCTGAATTCGTTATCGCGGTTCACGACCGCACCTGCTTTCCAACTTGACTACAGCGAAACAAACGTCAAGAGTCAAGACCGAGACCTCAGACGTCGACGCAACTGTTAAGCACCACCTATGTATTACTATGACTCGGAAACTTCTTAAACCGAACGATTATATTCGGTCATTTACCGCTATTTTTTTATGGTCTGTATGTATGTAAGACGTTCTTTCAATACGACGATTTTACAAAGGTAAAAAGGGACGTGGCACAACGTTTGACGAAGATGACTTTCAACGTGAAGTCGCCTCAAGGCTTCAATTCGAAAACTTGTTTTGGATGCGTACTTTTTTAATTATTCCTAATTTTAAATTTTCTGCAAGTCTGTACGAATACTGAAAATTAAAGATTAATTGACTATAGTCGAATCTTCTGGAAAATTCTTGAACATTATCGAACCTTCTGCAAAATTGTATACCTATCACGTTAATTGGCATCTTCAAGGCACTAATTACAATTTGCTTGAATTTATATATTCTCCTACTACTGCTTGTGGCACCTATATTTCGTTGAGCTTTGAGCAACAATAGTTGAAGGAACAAAGAACATATGTACATTATTAGGCTTGAAATGAATAGAATACCTATGCTTGTCAGGAGTTTGAGAACAGATCGGAATATTGTTTGGATTAATGTGGTGTGTTTGAATATTTTGTAAAAGTATTATTTAGGCCTTTATTAATTTATTAATATTATTGGAATTATTACTTCCATTAGTATAAATATTTATTCACGAAACTAAGTTATTTGCTAACTTTATTTGCCAGAAAATAGTTTCGGGTCTCATTTCAGAAAGCAGAAATCTGCGGTTAAATTAAATCATAATAAACGTCGGAATTTGTATTTAAACATCAGCACATGCAACGGACAATCGAAAAAATACAGAAATTGGTCAATAACTGTAGGGTCTTCTGTCGTACGTTATAGACAGCATTTAATTGGAAACTGATGTAATAGAATGTGGCTATGGCCGATTAAATTTATATATATTTGGTGTACAGTTTCATAATGTAAATTCAATGAAAACCTGACAAAATATGCGAAAATCGAAAAAAAAAACATTGGTAAAAATACGTACATGATCATCCGCCCATTTTATATAGTTGTTCAAACATACGTGCCACCTCCCCATAAGACTTTGGCGCTCTTTATTATTTAATATTAAAATAAGAGAAGGGAAGTTTTGCGGGATAAATTAACGAGAACATTTGGCTCAGGCGGTCGTCTGTGTTCCTAGATTGGTGCGATTTCGTACCCCAGCCAGAAAAAAACTTATCTACAGTATACTTAGAACGCATATATCTGGTTTAATTGTATATAAACAACAAAAAGAGATGGAAACCTATATAAAGGTCGATTTACAATATTATTTAATCTATATTCACGAAAAAAGATTTAAGTAATACATTTTTAATGGATTTTATTACATAATAAGTGGGGAAAAGACAGTAGCGTGGAGTAAAGTAGGTAGTCACAATATATTTAAAAAGAATTGCAACCGCTTTTTTACGGATGTGGATGGCGCGATCATACGTAGGTACTGTATCGATGTGTAAATTGGCTTTCACTGATTACAGGGTCAAACTTTCCATCTATAGTGTATATAATGTGTGATAGTGTGCCATGTTATACTTACGTAATGTTTATCTACTTAATCAAATTATGATTTGCTTTTAGACAATCAGCATCATCAATGAACTACTAATTACCATGACGCAAGACAATTAGCGCTGGTTTTTTTGTTATGGGGAAGTAAATCGAAACAGGAAATACACCTTTTACGATATGATAATCGACTGCAGCATTTTCTTATTCGTATAATTACTGAAAATAATTTGCTTGTTAGAAGACATCATCAAAATTGATTTGGTATTTTTAACTAACGTACGTATTAATAATATGATACATAATAATAAATCGTAATTTAATAGTAGTTAAAATGTTTATCACGCTTAATAGACTTGTTTAAAAGGCAAATTTAAACACTTTTTCCGGTTTCGACAATCATGAATTGTAAATTTAAATTCCACAAAACATATCCTTTAATATAATGTAAACGTAATGTAATGTAAATAAATTATTTTAGTTAAAAGATAAATAGTTTTTTACAATTTTTGTGTAAATTTATGTTTCATTCATTAACTCGTTAATAAATTAATACCTTGCTGAAACTGATTTCTTTCATGCACAACATTTAATTAACTATCCTTCTAAAAAGATAAAAGAAATCTATTTGTAACAGCAGATTTTATTCTCATAATCGGCAACTTTTTTCTATTAGTTGCACTACACTAATTTCTGCAAAAGAATACTTTATTAATGTACGAGGACTGATAAAAAAGTAATGAGAATAAATTAACAAAAAGTAAATTTTATTTCTCGATGTTTTATATACAGGGGTTTTCAACTTGATGGGTTATTAAAAGTATATGAGTTAGTAGAAGGAATTCAATTCTGAAACTTGGGCTCATTTGGTTATTGTTTATGCCGCTTCTTCTTAAAATATTCTCAAGTTCGATTTACATACGGTTATACCGGAAGTCGGCACCAACTTTAGTTATTTTAAATAGAATGGTACATTTTTTACGCTGAATTCGAATAAAACGTATAATTCTGAGGTGAGTTTGATAACCATCTTGTACACCAATGGCGATCGGTTTCTGAGTTAATTTAATTTATAGAAAAGAAATCGTTACCGCAATCAAAATTATAAAAAATCATAACTTCCACAAAATACGACTTATAGTGTTGAAATTTTTACTAGTAATAGCTGAATATTAGTGCCAACGCCTTGACAAAATTGAACTAAATAATTTATATAGGGCGTTCAAAATAAAATTGTAAAGTTTAAGAACTTCAAACACGAGTAACATCGTTTTTTCAAATGGCACCTCCCATTTTTTTTTCAATCAACCCCTTTTTTATCCTCTTTCGATCTATATGGATACTTCCTATTGTTTTATTTGAAAATTTTTGAGTAATTTTGGATTATTACTTAAAATAGCTAATTTTAATATTTACCGCATGAAAAGGTGTGCCTTGGACAAATGACAACTAACGGCAATCAATGCAAAATGAAGCCAAAAACCGCATTTTCGATTCATTTCTGTTACAAAAAAATAATCAAAAACGAAAACTTCAATTGAAGTATTTATTATAAACGTTTGTCTCGAACATCTCCACAACAGAAATTAAGCGATATAAAAGGTTTTACTGTGATTTTGCTTTGATTGTCGTTACTTGTCAATTGTCCAAGGCACACTCTTATTACGCCAAAGTAAATAAAATTATCTATATTTTAAAAATTCTAAATTACTCAAATTTTTTCAAATAAAACAGTAGGAAGTATCTATATGAATCGAAAGAGGATAAAAAAGGAATCGATTGAAAAAATAAAATATGGTAGGTGCCATTTGAAAAAACGAAGTTATCGTGTTTGAAGTTCTTGAACTTTAGAATTTTATTTTGAACGCCCTGTATAAATTATTTAGTTCAATTTTGTCAAGGCGTTAGCACTTATATTCAGTTATTACTAGTAAAAATTTCAACAGTCTGAGTCATATTTTGTGGAAGTTATGATTTTTTATAATTTGAAGAATTTAAGAACCGAAGGCCTTGAAAAAAAGAGGGGACCAAATGTACTACCTTATAAGGAAGCTATCTGATGTATGTTGCAAAATAAAGTACATATATTTGGTATTTGATTACCCAGCCTGTCGCTTTATATGCTATTATTCTTCTTTTTTAATTACCCTTTACACACATAACCACAAGTACCTAATATAAAAATGTAATGTACAAAGATAGTTAATATGTACCGATGTGAAACATTATATACGTATTGCATTTCAATTTAATTTACAACATGATTCACTTTTTCTATTATTATCTAATTATTGCCGATTAAACTTTTATTACACTTCATGCAATTTTTATAATATAAATTCTTTGAGTAACAAAAAAGTAAAAACAAAACAAACTTTTACTGTGATTTATCCTTACGATTAGTTAGAACGCTTTTAAGAATAAAAGTTGAAATTGTTACCCACTTATCTGAGTTGATGTAAAAAGTTGTCGATATCGAAAGATTAACCAAGGAACGGAAGAAAAATATTGAAATTTAATTAAAAAAAGTATGAGGATTTATAATGACGAGTCGATGATTGGACCAGTCAATAAAGGCGCAATTATTACGTTATGAAATCTTCTTAAAAAAATTATGATTGTAATGTTTTTGTTCGTAGTGTAAGTGAAAAACTGTACATCATAATAATAAAAAGAATATATTAAAATGAGTGACTTTTAGACTCAAGAAGTTATTTTTTATCAAGAAGTTCCTAAAACCGACAAAGATTTTTTTCTAAAAAATCATTACTACTGCGATAATTTAAGATTTATTGTAATTCTTTTGCCAAAAAAGTAGGAAGTTACAATAACGAAGAAGAAATAAAAAGTTGGATATTATCCGATTATTATTAGCTTGGATAAAATTGCATTTAGAACATTTTTTAAGGTACGAAAAAGTTACTTTGAGGATATTAAACCTGTTACGCTCCAAACTTCTATTGAATGGCTTAAATGAGAAAGAAGAGGATCTGTCTCAACTTATTTTATTATATATACAAATATGTATTTTAAAACCACCCCCTAAATGTTAACTCAATTTGAGTCTTGGGTTAATTGATCCAATATTCAGAAAAAACACTTACCCCTTCGTGGTATAATCAGCGAGATGCTCCCGTCTCAGCTGTTACAAATGATTGCAATCTGCAAGTAAAAGAGTTTTCAATTACGTACATTTTAATAACATAATTTTTAATAAAATATAACTTGAAACAGATTAAGTAAGTATCTTCTAAACAACAGGAATTTTTTAAAAACAATTCGGTACTTAGGGTAATAAAAATACCTAAAGAGAACAATTTTAAAAAAACTTCAAAAATTTTCAAACACTAAAGCTGTTAAAATTCTTAAGAACAGATAAAGGAAAACTACTTTCTCGTTAGAAGTTACAAAAGCTACTGAAATTAAATTTGAATACACAATAGTTGTAAAACTGTAAACGAACTTGATGAATGACGTATCGTTTCCCATCTTTTAGAAAGAGTCCATTAAGATATATATATATTGCCATTAATTGTAGTCGAGACAATGGCAAAACTAAATAGGTAGGCTTTTTACGTATTGAGATATTAAATTTCAATAACTTCATTGCCTTAACAATTACACAGCTATTTATTTTATAATTTACAATTTTATACTTCTGTAAGACTTGAATTAAAACAGATAACGTTAAAAATAGCAATCATTATAGGTAACTTAAACGCAACAAATTTTCTTTTTCTAATAACAAAGTTAAGGTAGGTACATCAGAACCAGTTTAAGGAGCTTCAGGAGTTCAGTTAAAAAATAGTTTTGTTTAAAAGATGTAAAAAATAATTAGTTGTAAGAAAGTACCCATATGCAAAATTTGACTTTGCGAAGGAATCAAAATTGTAAAATCAGACACTATTTTTTAAAACCGTTGAAAATTAAGTACCCTTAGAATGGTTAAATTTCATATTGTTATTTTTGTACAACACTAATATAAAATGTAACTAATGCAACTGTTGAATCCTCTGAACAAATAAATAATGTTGACTAAAACAATAATCACTAGAGATTTCTTTTAATAAACTCAGCATCGATAATAATAGATAAAACATTGCCCAAAACTAAATCTACCGGATGCTATTTATAGAAATTTCTGTATTAATTAGTGCGAATGTAAATGAAGTGGTCTTTGAGAAATCTAACTGCGTATTGGAAAAATTCTAACAACTTTTTTTATACTTATAAAATTAATTTAATACAACATCATAAAACAGGATGTATTTACATATTTTCACAAAAATTGCCACATTGTGAGAATTCCAAAAAGAATATATTAAATGACTAATTCGTTTATCCTCTACCAGTGAATTCATTAAATTAAAAATATAAGATTTCAAATATCAAGTCAAAAGATTCATGATTGAAATAAATTCGTGACATTTTTACAAAATTTCCCGATAACCCCTTATTTTTCCAATCTACAGCCACCCTCAATATTCTCTCAAAAACCAAAATAAAATTTCCAAAAATATAAGAACAATCATCATTTTAAAAATAAATCTGCCTAATAGGCTATTACTGAAAATGGCTTTCCAATAGAAATTCTTGTTAAATTATAACAAACTGCTTTGACGGTCCATTACACTATTTCGTAAATACACAGGTAGGTAGGTACATTTATAGAATCATAAGGGCAACTTTTATTAATATTACTTTTCTGACTAATTGTGCAAGTTCAAGTATTAAAGTTGTATAAAATCTGTTTTTATTTCTTACACACATGCAATAAACTTGCAGACAAGTGAATGCTTTCGTGATTTATTGTGTTGTGATTAATCTTAAAACGTGTTATCTTACTTCTTAATAGAGGTAGATAGATGGCTGAATGTGGAGATCGGTCGGTTGGCTATCGCGATGGCACATTATGAACTGACCACTGGTCATTAGACTATCACTTTATCATACACATCATTCAGGACACATCTCATTGGTTTGACGACAACGCGTACGTGTCGACAATTGATTGTTGTATCGTAACCATGACAGTTTGGTAAATACAAACAAACCTCCAAAACGAACCTCAATATTACGGGGTAAAATGAAAAATACAAAACATTAATGGTTGCTAACTCACGTCTATTACAAGATAGAGACCTGTTATTAGGTAATTATTTCCGCCGAGGCTTTCATCTTATCATTTTTTTTATCGTGTTATATCATCGACTTTTGTCGATATTCAATCTAAATAATTTATTTGAAAGGACAAATTGATTTATGTAGTGTTCAGTAAAATTTTAATGCCTTTTGAAATTAGAAATGTTAATGAAGAAGTACTTAGTAAAATCTTTAAACTGAATCAATATTCAACAATTCTTGTAGTAAACTTTATAAAAACTATTAAATATTTTTAATTTTGTGTTGGTAAAGTGATATTTACATGCAATTTTTCCTCACAACAAAATATACTATGGTATGTCAACTGAAAATGTCAATGCCGACAAGGTTTAGAATATTTTTCACAGGGTGTGTTCACCATAGAGATATTATACATAGCGTTACGTCCATAGAAAGAGAAAGATCGCAATGGTCTTGCATCTTTCTCGTGCCTCAACGCTGATTGGCCGAGCTGAGAGCCGAACGTGGTAGTAGCCCTAGACAAAGTAGTAGTGCTACAGCTACACCACGCCTCGGATCTCCAATCAGTGTTGAGGAACGAGAAAGATGCAAGACCACTGCGATATTTTTTCTCTTTGTATGGACGTAACGCGGTTGGGTTCACTTGCCTACTCTATGTAAAGTATCTCTATGGTTATCACTGGTAACGTAAAGTAACTCATACTCAAAAAAATTTTTGCAGACCATACACGGAGGAAAATAATCATGATCTTATTACTTGATGAGTCAAGCCAAATTTTTCTAGTAAATAATACTAGAATTCTCACAAAATGTACTTGGTGGTATAAAACAATTTTTCATTCCTTCTAATAATTAGTATTAGAATAATCAAGCTAAATAAGTCTAGACTTTTTTTCTCTACCTCTCGATTATTTTATCGTGTCGTAAAAAAAATACTAGAATGAGAATAGTTTAGTAAAATTAGTCATAAGAAATGTAAAAAATGTTTTCTAATCAAGTCAATTTTACTAGAATTCAGTTTCAACATCGAACGTAGATTGACTAGACAGTTCTAGTAAAATCTCCTTGAGCGTCTGGTCGTCCATATAATTGACAGATTTTTTGGTCATGTTTGTTAGATTTCTAGCAATATTTTCGTGATTGTTTCCTCCGTGTATTTGTATAGTACTAGTACGCTTTTTATTGTGCCAAAACTTATATAAAACCGTTTCGGCATTACGTCCAAAAAGTGTAACTAACCCTCAGGGCCGGTGAATGGCTAGTTTAACGCCCGTGCGAAAGGCAAATTTTCCGCCCCCTCCCCTTCGATTTGATGAAACACATATTTTTTAAATTTTTTTAAGTTTTGCAACAACTGTTATGTGGAATCAATTTACAAAGTTAAAATAAAAATACTCAAAGAAAAACTAATACGTTACTATATTCACTTTCATAATCGTGAATCGTGTGTAAATTAAAATACAAAAGAACAGAAGAAAATTATTTATTAAATATTAAAAAAACTAATAATGACACTTAAAAGTTATAAACATCTAAAACATTATATGCGGTGGCGACTGGCGGCGCCTTTCATTCCCCAATAAAATTACAGCGCTTGGGCTTGCTAATCTTCTGACCGACCGGCGCGGCGACGACGCCTTTCTTTGTCAATAAAATAATACCGCCCATCTGTTCACAAATACAGAAATAAACTGATTGATATATTATGCACTTAATATTAAATAATTTTACACATTTTCTTGTGCTCTAGTTTATTATTTATATTTTTTTATATTAGACACTTTTAGTTCTTGCCAGTTTTTTATTAACTATCTCTTGATTTGGCGCCCCTAGATGTTGGCGCCCGTGCGGGCGCACGGTTCGCACGGGCCTTCCGCCGGCCCTGCTAACCCTTAACACTATACAGATGTGGAACGAAAAAAACCCGAACATCGGAACTTTCTATTACATGTATTTTAAATGGACCGAATAGAGTGGTAGCGGACCTTGCCCTAATGCTTATTACAATTATGTGTTATCAGTCCTAACGACAGCCCACCCGACAAGCGACGGTGTTGATACGATCTCGCAGGTTCACTCGATTAGAGTAAGGAAAACGTAATAGTAATAGACTGAGAGCGATATAGTAGCAAACTCCTTATTAATGCTAACTATACTATTTCACCTGCTGTAGGTCTAATGGGGGTTCACTATTCCCATCGAGGGTTCCTTTAGGCGTGCCTAGAAGTCGAAAAGCATCAAAATTGACTTTCAAAACGTGTTCGCAGTATGTCTGCCGTTTTGATATCTTAAAATATATATTTTTTTTTATAAAAAAGAAAAACTTGTTCCGGGTGCTACTATATTTTTTATATAATATCAAAGCTTTCAAAATTTCATACTTTGCGTTACTTTAGCAAAGCTGAAAATTATATGTAAGTATGTGATTTATATTATTATTATAAACATATATTTACAAAAACAGACCCATAGGTCGGTTCTGACATGCGGGCAGACCACATGATACTTTCTCAGTCGTGCTATTGAAGGTGCATGATTTTGATTTTCTCACTCTTCATCTCGCAGGGATTCAGTATTCAAGCACCGTTCAAGCGCGGCGATGAAAATCTCAAAAACTTGGAAGGTTTGGAGTGCTGCATTGAATCAACGGAAGTCTGCAGTTCTGACGAAGAACAGTGAATCATTTTGATTTTTTTTTAGCCAATATTAAATTTATTTATTCTGTATTTGAATTTCGAGTTGTACGTTTTGCTAGAAGGAAATAAATAGCAAAATCGTTATTATTGTAAGTGAAAAAAATTCGTTGATTTCTTAAAAAAAAAAAAAAAAACATGTTTATGACTGATTATTTAGATATATATGTATAATAATGATATAAATAACATACATACATTGCATCTTTCCTGAAACACTACACAGAAAAAAAAACTATTTTAAAACAAGAAAAAATATGCTTTGAAGATATTTACTCATTTTAAATAAATAAATACTTCTTTTTAGTATTTTGCTTTGTGTTAAGAAAACAAGAATATTTCCTTCAACACTTTTATTTACTTACTGCAATTGATTTAAAGAAAGAATTTCTGTTTTGAAACAAATTTATATAGGTTTCGATCGAAGACTAACTCTGTTCTTAAAACAAGTCAAGGAACTACTTGGAATGAAAATGTTTCTTTTGCTACAACTTTTTGAATGGCTTAAACAAAAAGTAATTTCTTAATTTTAAGACATTTCTGTTTTGAAACAAATAAATATTAATTCTATTCAAGTAGCCGAAAACTGGATTGGATAAAGCACTTCTTCGAAACAAAACAGTTCTGCTTTCGATAAAGCATTATCATTTTATTTTAAAGAACATTTTATTTAGTACAAATATGTGACGCTTTGATGAGCTCCATATTTGTCTCCCGTTTCGATTTTCAATATATTGCGTCATACGTTAATGAACTATCAGTGTAAAGCGAGTTGTTGGTGCACAATAAAATTTTCTGAAAAAGCAGGGGTATATTTTTATAATAAAATGGAAGTTTTTTTAAATAAAATTGGCTTTGGAGAATTTGGAGAAGCATTTGCAAGTAAGTACCCATTAAAATACTTAATTTTTACGAATTTATTTATTAATTATATTTAAAATAGAAGTATGAAATAATGCAAAATTTTGCATGGTAAATATGTATAATAGAGCCGCAATATTAGAATTAAGTTTTTAATTCATTCTGTATCACGTTATCTGCTGTATATAGGTACATAAATATCTACAAATCAATTTTATCCACAACGAATCCTCAACGAAGTAGTAGTAAAATAAAACTGTTTTTTAAATAGCAGTAGGTATCTAGTTTAGCAAAATTTGTAAGCGCGCTTTATCTCGATAAAGAAAAAATGGCTACTACCTACTGCTATTTGAAAATCGTTTATTGTGGATTGTATATGTATAGAAAAGGTTATCTATGATAGAAAATTTACACTTTTAGCAAGTCGATTGTTTTATGATGAGAATCGTTTGATCGATAAACCAAGAATTCTAGTTTTGATTTTAAATTAAAAACAATAATTTATATTACAGCTACTGGAATAATTTGGACTAAACAACTTCTTATCAAAATGGCAAACTTGAGCAATCACTACGTTACATTAAAGAGCTTTAATAAGGTCGAATCAGTAAATGGAAGTAAAGTTCTTATCATGGATAAAAATAAAAAGACGCATTTTCCAGTCATGATGCGTACACTCCCTACTGGTGAATCATACGTAACACTAAAATGTCTTAAGGAATTTTTTTAGTTCCTTTCATACTATTGTTCATGTGTGTATCGTTGTCCTTTTTATTATTTTATGTTCAATAAATATATGTTACAATAATCACATCTTATTTATATACCATTCCATTGATTTGTAAAATTGCTTTATTATTAAAAATAAAAAATTAAGAAAAAATTTAATTTTCAAACAAATTTTTGTTATTTTAGTATGAAAATGTTTCATGTTTAATACAAAAATATACCGCTTTAAACTCAAATATTAATCGTGTTTATTATGAAGAAGTACCATCTTAAATGGAAACATCCGTTTCTTGTGTTGAAGAAAAATAGTATTATTCCAAGCCCGCAAATCTTATTTTAAGAAAACGAAATTGTTGAAATCAGTAGATAAATATTCTGTTTAAAGGAATACATTATTCTAACGAAGAAATATTATGGTCTTCGTAAGTAAACTCTTTTTCGCTTCAAACGTTGCTGTATTTAACTGAAAGTATATATTCTTAAATGAAACGCAGCATTTGATTACCATTAAAACTTTTAAACTCTTTATTCAAGAAAATATTTATTTGCGTATATATGAAACAAAGATTTTCTTGAATGAAGTGTTATTTATTCACATTAAATATACTCTTTTTTCCGTGTATGTTCCCTGCGAAATGAAGATTGAGAAAATCAAAATCATGCACCTTCAGTAGCACGACTGAGAATGAGAAAGTATCATGTGGTGTGCCCGCATGTCAGAACCGACCTATGGGTCTGTTTTTGTAAATATGTATATGTTTATAATAATAATATAAATAACATACATATAATTTTCAGCTTTGCTAAAATAACGCTTTGTATGAAATTTTGGAAGCTTTGATATTACATAAAAAATATAGTAGCACCCAGAACAAGTGTCTGCCATTAAATTTTTCTATAAATTTTTTTATATATTTTAAGATATCAAAACGGCAGACATGCTGCGAACACGTTTTGAAAGTCAATTTTGATGCTTTTCGACTTCAAGGCAGGCCTAAAGGAACCCTCGATGGGAATAGTGAACCCCCATTTAACCTACAGCAGGTCAAATAGTATACCTAGCATACTATACTGTAAGTCTGCGGAACGCTGACTCTTTGACTATAAGCTCTGCCTGTCGTACTCTGCCACTATATTCGGTCTATTTTTATTATACATGTAATATAAAATTCCTACATTTGGATCCTTTCGTTGCACATCTGTATATCTCTGGCTTCGTTGAAATATCCACAAGGAAGACATTTTAACATTAAATTATATTCAAATATATATTCTTATCGCAAGTACCTATATATCCAATTTTATAAAAATAGTTAATAATCAAAATAAATGAAGATTCTAGAATTTTGTTGTTAATGTGATATATATATGGAAATTTTAGTATCGTATCACAAAAGTCAAGTTTAAGAAATGTGAGTCTTGAGACACTCAATAAATTTCTTTAACCTTATTGAAACATCCTGGAAGAAGACATTTTAAAAACGAAAATGATTAAATTCAAGATAATTTTCTTAACACGACTCTTACTGTGTCACTAATGTTATCCTTTTGTGTTGAATGTTGTATAAGTTAAATATTCTTTTTTAATACTACACATTTTTTGTGAACGAATGTTCCACTCCTTAATCGAATCGTTATCGTATCAGCCGATAAAGCGCCTCTCTACATTTTCTGTTTATCAGTGTTTATCAACGTTTTCGTATTCACGTTAGTTGTTAAAGTTTTTGGACTATTATGTATAATCATCATTACAGGGTTCTTAATCCGAAAATCGATTTTTTCTTCTCTTGAACTAATTATAGAAATTTGTAAGACTACAACATCCCATATTTCTAACTACAGTGTGTTATAACGATAAACTCCTTATAACGTAGGTTGGTTGGATTACCTTAAAATCCATATGTTGATACACTCTTTATAGCACAAGATAATTCTCTATTGCAAAGAAATTTATTTAAAGTAAAAATATTTATCATCAATATTACTGTTTGTTGTCAGTTTACGAAACAGGTGCCGAAATTTTTGAGGTTGTTGTTATTGTTAATTGCTTTAAGCACGTGAATCATTAGTCCCAAATTGCGTTGTTTCTTGAAAAAAATGATAATTATTGTGAATTTGGTTGTTTGTCCTCTTTCACACCATATAACGATAAAAAATATTCGGTCCCTTAAGTTTCGTTATAATGAGTACACTGTATTTGCAAATAGAAATCTAAATTTAGATCTACATTCACCACATATTACTCTCTCTCCTGCTTCTAATGTCTCGTTATCATTGTTTAAATTAGTATTAATAAGATCGATTTAAGTATAATCCCGTACTATTCCCATCTATTGTCTGCTTCGAATCTTTAGTTAGAACCGTCCGAGAGTCCGCACTCTTCCTGGGATTGTACCCTGTACGATACCCTCAAAATGTTTATAGTAGATGTCATTAATGAGTAACTCTCTTGCTTAATATTTTATCTATAGAAGATATAGATATTAACATAAAATGTTAATATTTCCATATATTTGGTAATATTTTAGACGATGTTCAGTGTCCTATAGTATAAATTAAAAAAATCGTGGAAGCTAACTCTAGAGGTACTTCACAATCTCATGAGTTGGGAAATAAGGAAGAACAGCCACAGGCGGAGCTTATGCTCGACTATTATGATAACACCAAGAAGGGAGGGGTCATGACTGCGCATTGCACGGTTTAGGCTCTTAAGATTCTAAAATGCCTCCACAAACTGATTTCTTATGATACGCAACTTTTGGTATCGTGTGAACATTTAACCGCTTTGTGTTTCAGTTAATGACCGTGTAATCTAGAATGGGTCTATGGGTGTAGGTGGGTAGAAGAGCATGTGTCGTCCGTATAAAAGCGTCACACTTCTAACTGCTTAATATCCAGGTCCACGTGTTCAATGTAATTCGATTATATCAACACGACGGCACGTTGTAGAGATAGTTACGTATATCAATAAATATTATTTATTCTGCATTGTTTATTTCATCGTGCTAAAACCGGATCGAAAGCTGGAATAAACGAACCCTTTACGTTATTCGCTGATAATAATTAAAATTTGATTAAACAGAAGGCGGAGTTGATGAAACATAAAACTTACGTGTGGGCCGAACCTAATATACATTTATAAATAAGATTTCGTCGGATGAGCGGAACACGGGCAGACCATGACCTATACGGTAGTAACATTGGCCTTAAGATCATAAGTATAACCAGAACCGATTGAAGAACTGAATACTGAGTATCAATAGTAGTATAGCTAGCATGACCAAAATGTTGACTAAGCAATTTTGGAATTAAAAAAAAAAAAATATGTGCCAAAATGTGCTACGTAAAAAAAATTATTCAAAAAACTTAACTTTTATGACTAGGTCCTTTTTATGATGTTTAGTTAGCTCCACAACATCACTTCATTAAAACCAAACCAATTGTGTTGTAATGTACTCAATATGTGCTATAATGTGCCATTAAAAAAAACACTTATACTTGAAAAATTGAATTTTTATTGAGACTTTTTTGTGATATTTAGTTAGTTCCGCAAAACCACTTTATCAAAACTAAACTTATAGTGCTGTAATGTGCCCGCAATGTGCTGTTATGTGCCAATGTGAAAAAAAAAAATATTTGAATAAAAAGTTTAATTTTTCGTAAAATGTTAAGTTTTCATTAATACTTTCTATACGCATCGATAAATGTGGTACGATGAAATAGCATAATAAATAATATGCTTAACATAGTATTCGCATATTGTTCATGAAACATCACCATACATTCTTTTGCATGTTATGCAACACATCTTGTATTAGGTATTAGTCGTGCAAATTCATCTGGTTGTTCGAGGTCACTATTAGCGCATTCGAGAGAGCCACAGAAGATTGGACAATAGAGAATAGGAAATCGCCCTACATATCAAATTATCGCACACACTCAGGTTCGCTACAATGACATAAATTTTAATAAATAGGTAGAGAGTATAAAAACAACTTTGGGTATAAGTTTCACTAATTTATTGGTCAATACTCAATAACATTATTTCGACATTCACGTCATTTTCAAGAGTAATATGAAATTATACTTATTATTACTTATTTTTTTTTCTTCCTTCGATTACTTATTATTATATACTTATTATATTTTTATATATTATATTATAGTATAATTTCATATTACTCTTGAAAATGACGTGAATGTCGAAATAATATTATTGAGTATTGACCAATAAATTAGTGAAACTTATACCCAAAGTTGTTTTTATACTCTCTACCTATTTATTAAATATGGTGTTTCACAATAAATGCGATAAAAACAGTATTTCTGACATAAATTTTGTTAACACTTGTACTAGGCTTTTCGCTATCAACGGTTCAACATGCACATAAACGTCCCCCTCTCATTAGCAAATTTGCCAGTACGCAGATGACCTCGAACAACCAGATGAATTTGCACGACTAAGTACCTGTACTTTTCATTAGTTAAAGATTGTATAGAATGTATTGTACACTATTAAATTCGTATGATTATTAATATTATCAATACAAAGTGTTATTTAAACCTTTTTTTATTGTTAATAGTAACTTTTTATATTTAATGATAGTTTTCTATTAGTGTAGGGAATAAACTTTTCATATGGTACCGTTTTAGTGTTATCACAACACAGAGATAAAGAGACTTAACTTTTTGCTCATTTATGTATACGATATATATCTTAGAATAGAAGATTAGTATCTATTAAGTAATAAATACATATTCTTATAAAACAATATGAAAATACTTATGTAGTCAAGTCATTTCCCTATTCTCGTCAAAGTAAAATTTCCATTTTTCTTCGTAATAACATTACTAGTACAGAAAATATTAATGAAGACAGCATTTTACGAAAAATATAAACTTTTTATTTAAACATTTTTTTTCACATTGGCACATAACAGCACATTGTGGGCACATTACAGCACTATATGTTCAGTTTTGATAAAGTGATCTCAATAAAAATTCAATTTTTCAAGTAAATGTTTTTTTTTTTTTAATGGCACCATGATAGCACATCTTGAGCACATTACAACACAATTGGTTTGGTTTTAATGAAGTGATGTTATGGAGCTAACTAAACATCATAAAAAGGACCTGGTCATTAAAGTTAAGTTTTTTGAATATTTTTTTTACGTAGCACATAATAGAGGGCACATTTTGGCACGTTTTTTTTTAATTTCAAAATTGTCGAGTCAACTTTTTTGACATATAGCTAGCGGGGCCCTACGACACCTCGACGGCCTGTCCATCGAGTTCTTATCATTCTTCAGCTGAAGCAGTGTCTTTCAATGTCATTCTTCAGCAGAAGATATGTATTCCAATACTTCGATGGCATGTCCATGTACCATTAAGGCATTTTCCTAGTTTTGGCTTCTTCGAAAACTCATATTTTGCTATTACTAGGTACACAATCTGTGCGCTTTCTGATAAAACTAAAATTAAAGCTGAAATTTTTTGAAAGATTGAAGGCCTATTTTAAGTCCTATTTACACGAATTTTGAATCCGACGATCCAATCGGAGATAAACGACAGAGTTGTACATTACCTTGTAGTTCTTCTACTGCTTTTCGGCTGCACGATTCTTATTTAACTTGATGATATGTGAATTCTCTATACAGAGACGAACGGCGTGAGCTACGTAAGTTTTTAGAGCATAATTATTCTCTTTCATAATTTTCTCGGAATAGTTGAAATCACGGACGTAGAAGCTATTATTTGTGAGATAGTTAACCTACTAATAACAGAGAAAATGTGATTAAGATTTCATTCTAAAAAGCGTAAACTAAGTCGTAAACTTTGGTTATTAATCTAATGAATCTCACAACGCATTAAACTGATTGTGAATATACGAAATAAATGTTGTGGCACATTATAAACAAATATTAAACCGGTATATTACTCAGGATAAGAATTTAGTGTACATAAATTAGAGTAATCATGAACGAATTGGTGCATGGATTCGCCAATTAAATAAAATAAAGAACACAAAAAGCTATACCGAATTAATTTGATTAATATGTTAAAATGATATTGATATATATGGCATATACATAACAACATAACAGCCGCATTTTATTTTAATTATACAACTGATATTACGAGAGTAATAAAACGAAGACCAAAACCTGTCAATCATACTAAAGATTTGCGCTCTTATGTGTTATCCGTTTAGATATTATGATTAATCCGCCAAAGATGTAACGATTAACAAAAACATAATTGTGAAAAACGGCGGCAAGTCAATAAAATGATGGGATCTGATCGGATACAATAATCTGTAATTACGTTTAATGAACATAACATACAAATGTAAGTAGATAAGTACACTATAAAAAAAAAACTACCATAAATTGCCGCTTTTATAATTACGTTAAATTTATTAACTTTTTATCACATATCGTTTTAATTGTAACGTAACATTTACTGACAAATAACTATACAACAAAATTGACAACTTGTTTTTCAATTTTTTATACTTTTTCAAAAACCCACAGGTTAGTGTAAAAAAATAGAACAATAGAATTCTGGAATTGTGACTTTTTAAAAATTTACACTGTAATTACGTTCCAGTCCTTTTACATCACGAAACTACATACATACAACTTAAAACCGATGTTCAATTCCCTCATAAATAATAAAAAAATAAAGTACTGTCTGACACGCCGACATTTCAGTAACTTACAAGTTACCATATTTTTATAGAATTTTTTTCTGTCCTTATGAAAATTGTTTGTAGGTTGATGTTGTTTACATAAAACTTACAAGTAAATTAAAAAGGAGGAGCTATATCAATAATAAATAATAACGTCTATATACATAACTTCTTGAACTTTTACTTTCGTATGCCGTTACAAATAAATAAAATGGGAGTATCTGTTTTTGTATGTGCGATGTTTTTTAACCCGGGCAATGCCGGCTTCCTCAGCTAGTCTATAATATAAAACATTAATGTAAAATAAAGTCGACTTTCTATATTAAAACATGTTGAGTGGTATCAGTAGTTTGTTTATAAGCCCTTGCATTGTAATTATTTTTACAACAGTACAATACTTTTAAATTGTCATCTTATTATTGTTCAAAAAAGAAAAAGTTTCAGTTCACGTAGTTGTTCTGATATCTACTAATAAATTTAGTTTTTATCGTTATTTTCTGTATTTAATCTAGCGTAACCTTTTATCTAGTATTAAAAAAAAAAAACGTTAACATTTCGAAACGATTGTAATAACGATAAATAAAATCCTGAAAAACATAAAAAAGCAGTAGTTTTTTTATTTTATTACTTATTAAATGTTCTTGGATTTGTCTGACGTGTGTAAAAAAATCTCGTTATTTTTCGGCCTTTTCTTTATCACCACCTTTACCAAAAATGAATCTGGCTGATTCATCAGGTGCAAGCATGCTTTATTAATTATTATACATATGACACTTTTCAGGGTGGCCTCTTTATCAGGAGCACCACCATCATGATAACAATATTCAATTTTTTTTCTGCCATAACTACATTGAATAAAACCTAAGTGGTAGAAATATTTTGATAATACCCGCTACTAGTGTCACCGCGAAGAAGTGCCCTGAACATTAAAAAATTAAATATGCAATCAGAGAATAAAGGCGTGTATGGGAAATTAAATTATATTCATTTTTCCGTAACAATGCTAGTCTTCTGGCGTGATTAATAGAATCTCCGTTTCAATACAAAGCTTTGGTTATTATAAGCTGTAAAGTTTTTATATTTATGTAGCCCAAGTTTTTCAGGTGCCCCCATAACTAAAAATATGTATGCACAAAGAGTTCCGATTGTATTATTATTTTATGTTCGTACTTGATTGTTTTAAAGCGCCAGAAGTTGAGGCTTAATTCATGCGTTTAAGCGTGAAACGTTTATAATTTGATTTGAAAACAAATTTGTTATGCGATTTTCAATACTCGTGAAATGACAAAATAAAGAGAAAATTGTTCCAGTTACACTAATAAATAATTTCAATTCATCATTCTTCTCGTTATATATGGAATTCCAAAAAAATAACAAACAACAAAAAGAGAGGTACAGATATTAATGATTTGTAAAAATGTATAAAATTATTAATCGATGTTGAGACTTGAAATTTCATTCATTTGTATTCAGATTTTCTGGGAAAGTCCTGCAATTAAGCACTGTGTCCCACATTAATACATATTGTATGTCTATAATTCCCGGAAAATGTCTCGAATAGGATAATTCATGATACCATATAGACTTTATACTAAAATCTAACATTAATAAAGATCTTGAAAAAAGACATTTATTAGAACAAAAATTGAAACTAATGTTTATTGCGCTCAGTGTAATTCGATATTTTCAATTCACACGGTATTTTTAGGACATATTCAACACTAACTGTGCCCGCGGTTCGTCCGCGTGGGATGGTGACTTTCGGCAACATTTTAAATTTTTTAGGCTAATTATTTTGCAAATAAAACACATATGTGTATACATTAAAATAAGCTATTTACAGTATTTTACTTTACCCGGACGGGCAGACACACTTAGGCATATTCTCCCACCTACACACGGCGTTGCATTGTGTATGGCGCGCGGCCATACGTTGCGTTAATTTCAGTTTCACATTTTTTAATGACTGTATATTTTCTGGGCCGTAAGCTTTTTTACCGACGTCATCACACAAAAACTTTCATCCCCTATTTTTACCCCCGTTTAGGGTAAAATTTTTACAAAATTTGAATGACGTAGGTACTTAAATCAAAATCAAGTAAGTTTCAAGCTTTTAGCTTGAAAAATGACGTAATTTCCATACAACCTTACATCCCCTATTTCAACCCCTTACAGCCCTTTTTTCGCATTAAAAAGTAGCCTATGTCCTTTCTCAGGCTCTAGAGTATCTCTGTACCAAATTTCATTTAAATCGGTTCAGTAGTTTAGGCGTTATTGCGTAGTATACAGACAGACAAAGTTATGTACTTTCGCATTTATAATATTAGTATGGAAGTATGGATAGTATGGATGAGAAAAAAATTTCTGACACTTTATGTTCTGATAAACTACTCTACTCCCGACCAATACAAATTTTTGTAATCTGTATGAGTGAAAGATCTCACACATCGCGTTCATGCAGGTAGGTATAGTACTTATTAGGAACAATCGTGAGCTACCCCTCTCCCAATTAATAGTGTTTAAACTAATTTTACATAGGAAAACGTTATTTCATTCTCTTTGGGATAGGTAGATTAAGTTAAGGTATGTAAAGGCTCCCCCTCCTTTAAACTGGCGATTTTTAAGTTTTTTTTTTTTTTAGAGGGAATGAAGCGTCAATTCCAGAGAAATATGATGATCGCACGCTTATGGCCGAGTATTAAATGAACAAGACCACAACCAAGCGCCCAAAATTCTAGTGTAAATTCTAATACAGAATGATAAATGACCTTTCCAGCATCTGCTTCGGAAGTCGGAACTTCCTAGGATGTCAACCATGTTTTATTTAATTTAGCTCGTATCTTTACGATAACTTCTTTATGTAAGTAAATATAAATAAATTGCGTTACTGGAAATTCTGTCTTTTATTGCAAGAGTGCCTTTGAGTAGTACTGTCGAAAAACAAGATCAAAATACACTAAATGCGCTAAACCAAGACTAATAAGAATCTAACACATTAAATTCTCGTGTCACAACGTAAGTTACCATACTCCTCCGAAACGGCTTGACCGATTTCTATGAAATTTTATATGCATATTCAATTGGTCTGAGAATCGGGAACTATCTATTTTTCATATCCCTAAGTGATAAGGGTCGTCCACCCCTAACTTTTTAATTTTTTGGACAAATTTTTTTTTTTATGATTTGGCATTAAAAAATACATATAACCCTTAATTTTCATCCTTCTACCACCAACCCCCATTTTTTAATAGCGATATTATTAGTACTGTAATAATCTTCAACTCTCAGTGGTCGATAACTGATCAATTATTATCAATCGATTAGTTATCCCCGCCAGGCGTCTACTGATGTCACTACTCACCCAGCAAACAGCACGGAGTGGGGATGAGAATGAAGCAGATTTTTTTTAGAATGTTACTGGAAGTTCAAATATGTTCTAAGAAGTAAAATAATGTTTTATTACAACATTTCAGAATGATTTAGCAATGTTCAAGAATGTTCCAGAATCTTGACGATCATTCAAGAATGTTCCATAATGCTAAAAAAAGTTAGAGAATGTTTTGAATCATAATGGGATGTTCTGGATAGTTCTAAATTCGCGAATATTCTAGAATGTTCCATCAAACGTGTAATGTATTCTTACCCGGGCAACGCCGGGTATTGCTGCTAGTAAGTCTATATTAATCTTGTCCTACAATGCTTTTTACGAGGAATATTTTCTTTTATAGTAGTCTACTTATATGTATATAAAATTACATTTACCTATCCAAATGTTATTTTAGTCACCCTGTTACATGTACCTACCTATTAAAGGTACTTTTTTCCGTATGCGTGCGATGTACGTTATGGCGAGTCTTCATTTTTGATCGGCTTCTACGTACATTTTGCCTAGTAATCATTTAAGCATTGAATAAATAATGACAAAATCTATTAAAAATGAAAAAATTATCGGTCGAAAAGGGTAGAGAGTACAAAGGGTGGTCGGGGTGTTTCGGACGAATCGCCATCGTCCTAGTGTCCATGTAGTATGTCGTGGTGGACGCGTTGCTAAGAGACCACTTTTACCAAGCACACGCGATATTATCGTCAACCGATAATAAGCCGATAGATAATTGAGGTTTCCGGTAAGGGACCGAGGGGAGCAAGATGTGCTCTCCCTTCGACCCCTCTACCTATCGGAGGAAATGGAACGCTTCAATTTTCCAACTCATTAAATATTAGCGCCCACTAAATTGTACAAATGTTACCGCTAGGTGATGATTAATTGTCTGGAATAAATACTGCACTATGCAAAGACATTAAACACTGTATGTATTAGTGAAAAAGTGCGTATGTAGTATTTTATTTAGAATACGTATCACACAATCTCATTTGTCACTTCTTCTTGCTTTGAAATGTTACTTCCGTTTTCACCGGAAATAACAACTCCAGTTAACATTTATGTTAAGTGTAATATAATTATTTTAAATATATAATTATACTACATAGTTTTCATTCTAATATAAAACTGTATTTTACGACTTATTGTTAACATTTAAGGCGGCTAGAAATGTTATCACCACGTGTTAACAATGCGCTGAGCATTAGGAACAAATTTTCAATTGATTCAAATAAGCTTGGTTTTATCATCAACCAAGTTGATTTATTGTTTCACTCAAAGAATTGAATTCTTATAACAAATTTGCTCTTGTTATTAACAATAGTAGGTAGCAGAAATGACAGAAATCAATTACATACAGTTCCGCGATTGGAGTGTCGCGTCAATTTATACTTAACGACAAATAACTGTTTTTCTTCTTTAATTGGAATTTATTGTTTACCGTAATCCCTCATTGAAAAATTTTATTGATTAAGCCAATTACAAGTTATTTATCGGAAGTAATAACTTTCGGTTTAAAAAGAAAACAATAAAATTTCTTATAATTGTCTAAGTTATGAGTAACTTCTATTATCACTACTTTCAATTTCTATTATATTCGATTGCAATATGGCTATTACTTTTTTTCGGTGTAATTTTTTATTGTCAGGGTGTTTTATCAATGTTTGATATATACCAAAGGTGCAGTATGTATAGGATCATTTTAATCGTGATAAGAAGTAATTGAGTAAATAATGTGGAAGTTTCAACACAATGAACGTAATAATGAAGGCCAGCCACTTATGACAGAATTACAGAATTTTGCGACGATGTTTGAACAATTTTAAGGTGAACGAATGATTGATATTAATAATAA
Source organism: Agrilus mali (assembly GCA_029378335.1). Taxonomy (NCBI): domain Eukaryota; kingdom Metazoa; phylum Arthropoda; class Insecta; order Coleoptera; family Buprestidae; genus Agrilus; species Agrilus mali. The sequence continues at coordinate 14,385,677 of CM055655.1, read as the reverse complement.
TATTTGAAAATTCATTATTTTTAATACTTCCGCTAAAATTTCGGAATTTCAATCCTAACTACACAAAATAAATTTAATTGTTGGCCGAGATGAGACGATAGTAAATTATTTTGAGTATTGTTTTTTGTTTTTAGATAGTTAGATGCATGTAATCATGAACATATTGTGACGTGTTCGGTCACAGAAAACACAATTAACAAAACAAATCAACGAATTTATTTAAGTACTAAAGTTAATTTGACTACACTACACTTATAAACAAGTCTGCACAATTTATTTCACTAAAAGTCTCCTTTAATCGCCGTTCCGGTAGACACTATCTATCGCTCTCTATGAACTCTCTATCGCCACTATGGTTCGCCTGTATCGCCTATCGATCGCTTCCAAACATCAGCTGTCCACTGTAAACTAACTCGGTGTGAGTGTCTCGTCCGCCTTTTATAGTCTTCTCAGCCTTTTTCTAGGGTATTCTACAGCCGTCTAGTAATCCAATTGTTTTCCCATTGATCTTTGCTGGTGTTTTCTAGATGTTTCAGGAAAGCCGAGAATATTCCTTATGTAATCAGGGAAGATGTTCATTAATTATGCTCACACCAACTTAATTGGCAAGTACTCGTAACAATATGTATCTACATTCTGTTGATTTGGAAATTTTTAATGGTAGGAATATCGCAACAGGAACATGAGTTCGTTTTCAAATAAATTGATCGTCTAACAACAAAGATGTGACGTGACGTATATCCTTTATCGAAACCACCGCAAAAATAGTGCCAGTGGAACTACCAAAAGGATTATTCATGTTTTTAGACCAGATTATAAAAATCAATAAGTTTGAGATTGGTGCTATAAAATCGATGAAGCCTACAAATTGGGTAAGCCTCAAAAAGTTTTTGAAAAATACTTAGCTAGAGCGAAATGACTTAAAGAGTAGGTAACTTTCTTTTCTGAACAGCTGAGGTTATGGTAGAGCAACCAGTTTCTTGTATCAATGGGGATAGTTTTGACACCGTTACCACAGCTGGATGTAAAGCCGATAATTATTAAAGACTATTGTAAATGGAATGTCCCCTAGCCTTAGACGATTACCATGTAAATTACCTTTAACCTTCCACTAAATTGATCAAGAATAATTTATATACATATAATTGGTGGCATAGAAAGTTTTATGAAATTTCTTGCGAGTAGCTAAAAGCAGCAAGACAAAATACATCAAAGACCATTTTCGGGGTCAAACAGCAGTGGCGATCGATCAGGGAAGTTCATCCAAGGCCAGATAATTTAATTGAGCCCTTAAGAAAACACGTTCTTATTGCAGTAACCATTTCAAGGGAAGTGCGTAAGTTGAACGGCTAAACAGTATCACTACCAGCGACAGCAAAAAAAATATAGAAACGAGTACTTAGCTAGTTGTTACTTAGGTATGCCCTACTCTCGAAGAACTCATTAAAACCAGACAAAACGAACTAAATAAAAATCAAGCTGTTAAAGCTAAACAAAAAACATAAAACATATAGGTACATAAACATATGTATTACTAGCTGCGAAACCCGGGGTTGATCTTTGGACATCATCACAGAAAAACTTTCATCCCCTAATTTTATCTCCTTTAGGGGAAAATTTTTACAAACTTTGAATGTCGTATTTATTTATATCTAATCAAAAGCCTAAAAAATAAGTTTCAAACTTCTATCTTTAAAAATTACGCAGTTTCCATACAGAATTTCCCTATTTCAACCCCTTACAACTCTTTTTTCGCATTCAAAAGTAGCCTGTGTCCTTTCTCAGGCTCTATACTATCTCTGTGCCAAATTTCATTTAAATCGGTTCAATATTTTAGGCGTGATTATGGAGCATACAGAGTTACTTTCGCATTTATAATATTAGTATAGATTATAGAAAACCGTAGAAAACTATAGCACCTTATGGCGGACCTCTTATGGTAAAAGTTATTCCGCCAAACAACAGAAAGACATGAGAAACATGGTACCGCCACATATGAAAAAACTGTTGTCTTTCCGGAGATATGTCAGTTATTGAAAGTGAGAGGACGGTGTTGTCTGGTCTTCTTCAGATGATGAAGACTAACTTTCAAAACCTGGAATATCCGGGAACAACATAATTTTAAGAATGATGGATTGTATCTATGTAGGATGGAAGGTAAATAACACTTCAAAATATCACCCTATTTTTAATTAAATAATTGAGAAATCTACCGTTCTTATGTTTTATGTCGCAAATGCATTCTTTAAAAATAATTGAAAATAGAAAAAAATCATTCCTTTTATTCATCTCGTATTTTAAATTACATAGATCACTTGAATCATTTTCCACCAGAATCTTTTCGAAATCCCCTAATTTCACAAGAATAAAAATATATTAAATCATTTAATGCAACTTCAGAGTATTCGACATCTACTAGTCGGCTTCCTTATTTACGTATATTAAATTCCATGTCTATTGGAATTCACTATAGAATAAACATTAATCTGCAATACTGCCTTCCTACACACATCCTACCACTCACTGAGGCGATTGTTGTAATTGTTTTTGAAACACAGACATTTATCGTAATTACATAGACAAATTATCATACGCTGCATTCGAATTTGATCAGTAACAATACAACCCATAGTTAAATAATTGATATACTTATCATATGCAGATGTTTTACAAATTAGCATATACTATTGGAAAAGGCGGTTAAACCGTAGGATAAGAATGAACTCATGCATTTCATTTCAATTGCCGTAAAGTTTTCAATTTCATGGTAGTTATTTCAATTGTTGCTAAGATGTGTTTTGATTGTCTAATGTTAGCATGCGTAATAAACGTAGCATTCATACATTTCGGACAATAAGTATATTTAATTGATAGATTTTTTAATCTTTAAATAATTTATATTCATCTCAATATTTAGGACTAAATATAGCAATAGGTATATCGTGTTGACTCCAGCAGCACATTATAACAATAGGTCTAGGTGGTAATGAACATAGTGCTAAAACGTAACGTCATCACTCGGGGGTCTACGGTTCTGTTATCCGGAATTAAAAAAATTAAGCGCTTCCTGATTAAAAGAGACAGCCAGACGTTAAAGGAACTAATGGCAAAATTTTTTCAACAAAATTATAATTTACTCATATTCCTTTGTAGACATTTTCACTACGATTTAACCACGAGAGCGTAATAACTGTAAAACAGATCAAAATATTACAAAAAAATATTTACAACGCCAGCTACAAAATATAACTTTTTAATAAAAAGGGGCCCATTAACAATTTACCCTTAAAATTGAAAAAAAAAAAAAAAAAACAATTAATCACCTTTAGCATACATGAGATAGTTATTTAACAAAAACAAGATATAAAGTATAAACTTGGTTGTAGATTTATCGTAAAAAACTCGGAAAAGAATATAAAAAATCTGCAATACTATAATTGAATTGAATATGTGAACTTATGTTGTTTATCTAATATTTTTTTTATTTACCTATGTTTAAAATTGTGAATCGACTTTTTTCAGTTTCTGACGTATTGTTTTATGGTTAATTATAAAATAAATTTTCCACGATACCTACTTGTTACTGATTTGCTGACCGTTGAAAATAAAATATTCACTCAATATTAAAAATAATTTTTACTAAAAATTTCCATCAAAAGATAACGTAGTGAATATCGAAACAAACCACATGAACACCACAGAATCACCTTATAAACCTACCCCACATGGTTAGTTGGAACGTAACGATATAGGACGTTTACTCCATTACCAATCAATATATAAGCATAGAGAGCATAGCATTTATAGATTTGATTAGTATATATTGCTAAATTTAGAAGATTATTATTAAGTGATTAGTGAATTGTGGAAATTAATTATGCTAAATTAAAAAGGTATTATTTGTTGAAGTTTAAGGTGATACACATGGATATTACATCTGGTTAGGGTTTCATTAAGACAAGAGTTTTGATCTCAACGTCCAACTCTTCTATTGAATTGAAAATCAATAACAAGAAAGTAATTATTGCTTTGTCCAATTCTCTTCATGATTCAAAAGTCTGAATTCTCGACAACGAGAGAAACACATTTTAGATTTTAGGCTTTCACAGGATAGTTTACACATTGATATTAATTAATCGCAAACATTTATCAATCTATCGGTTCACGCGGATTGTGCAAGTCTAAATTGGAGCGGAAATTTAATAAACGTTTTACGTTTTAATTAAAGGAATACTGGTCTATAAAAGCTTTGCATCATGCTAGGTTTTTGCCAGAAATAAAAATAAACTGTAATTTTTGAAAATTAAGAATTTCATGAAACCCTACTTGTAATAATTAAGTTCATGAATTCACTACCGGTAGCCGTGCTTAGCTTTCATATAAACTTAATTTTCCGAAGCTGAAATCCTTCCAGTTGGCAGTGAAACTATTAGTCAAATGTTTTTAAATATTTTAATCTAAAAATTTTCATAGAATCGGCTATACGGAATAAATGTATATGAAAACCGATATGCCACCATTTACTAGTAAAATAAAAATGAATGAAGGAGGTAAGCCCGGTTTTATTGAGTAGCGATTGGGATCTGTGAATACGATTACCCGCTTCCCAGGAACGAACAAGCGTTGTAGATACATCGACAAATGTAGTTTTGAGGATTTATCCGGGTTCATCCACTATTTGCAGATGTACAAGGCAATAAAGCTTGGGAATATTTTCTTAGAAATACAAGCCGAAACATTTGCTCGGTATATTGAGATCTATTCAGGTGAGCAGCACATCATGAGTATTGGTATTAAATTTTGAGATTTTTCTTGTCTGGGTGATGAATACTAAAACGATACATTCTCTGCATTCGAAAAATAATTAAATGTTAACGAAATGTACAACTATTTTCAATGTGTATATATTTTTTAAACAGTGCATTTTTGTAAAATAAAGAATAACGTTTTTCTGTTCGGTTATATTTATCCAGGCAGAATTACGTATTTGCTTGAAAAGAAATTTAAAAACACCTAAATAGCCTTATTCTTCTATTCTCATTCCCACGAAACTTAAATTGTTATTTAGGCACTGAAAATGACAAATCACAATGTTTTTCAATGTTGTTTAACCAAATGAACATTGGAATTTTCACCGTTTTATTTTCGTTCTGTGAAACTATAGGTACATTCAGGTTAGTTTCTATGTATACTTTCCTCCGTAAAACTATTTTAGAAATAACCGGGTTATGCTATATTCCGTATAAGAAAAATATTGTTTTCACTAGACATAACTTTATGTTAATTTCTTCTACAATATACATAAGTGCATACAATAGGAATTATTATTCTATGCCTTTCTGGAGTGTAAGGCTCACGGATAAATGTATTAGAAATTAAAAAAGAAAAGAAGTAAAGTAGGTATACATATAACCTATGCAGTATGAGTATATGCACAAAATCGCAAGTGATCACTATACGAAATCAACTCTAAATGACGAAAACCAAATAATACAATTCTGAGCCTTTCACATTCGAATTTCCTACATTCTTACTTTTTACAAAGCGCTTTACTGCACTGATAATTCAAGTTTTTAATTTTTTCTTATACTCAGAGCTGTATACTGAACTCATCCAATCCATAAAAATAATAATGGCTTTATGAGACTACTTTCAAAAATTATTGCCTTGATTCGAGACAGTAAATCTGATATAAAAATCGAGACAAGTTCAAGAAAAGCACATTCAAAATTTTCGTGATTAAGAATTTTGTCAAGTCTCGACATTTTTATGCAGATTAATAAGTACATTTCTACTATTTCAACAAAAAATTATTTCTGGGGTTAGGAATTTATGTCCAAGAAATTCCACAAGCCAAGAAAATATATTTTCTTAATCTTGATTTTCAAGTCAAGACAAAAGTTGGACATCGAGATCAAGACCTGTTTTAGTGGAACCTTAGATCATACGTATTCGTTAAAACTGCTTTTAAGACATGCAACAGATAGTAAATAAAGAATTCCTATTCTTAATAGCTAAATTTGTGATGTAAAGTATTAATAGAAGCTATTAACATGTTTGTTTCATTTTTTTATGCTGCATAAGTTAAGTACCTTTATGTAGAGACAGTTGTTGTAATTATTATTCTTTAAGCAGATGCAAACTATTATACTACAATGGTAAACATCGAATGCCATAAGCAGTGATACCGATACAAACCGCATTCCGATGTTAAAACGATGCCATATTTGATTACTGTTTCCAATGCCTCAACTTACAGGAATCCTTTTAATTACATAACATCACAACACTTGTTCATTCGACCTCAATTCCTTATAAATTATATCAAGGTCTGTTCTCTCATTTTTACTTGCACATAAAAACGAATTACTCTACGATTCTTTGTACCTACACGTATATACAGTGAATACTTAATACGTATTAAAAGTTTTTAGACACGTTACGCAATTATAATTAGAATAATTTAGTAAAGTGTAGCACACATGTGGGTGTTAAAAATATCGCTCAAATTGTATTGTAGTGAATAAATGATTCGGTGCAATCAAAAATCATTTCAATAGTTTTGTATATAAAAATTAAGATACAGGTGGCAAAATAATTAAATAAATAGTTGCTGAAACCCTTAGGCTTTGCAACTTTTTTTTGAGAAATCATTTCCATCGGACAGCATAAAATAACCACAGGGCATTATATTAGATAAAAATTATGACCCACCACAGTAGCGATTTACTGATTTTCTTGATTCATTAATTTTTAAATATTTTACCGCAGTATATGAAAGTAAATGTCTAAGATAAAAATACAATAATTATAATTTAAGTATACACGCTGACAAGATTACTTAGTGTTACAATCTTAAAAGTAATAAAATAAAATCAACTTTGGTTAAATGCGGATCATAAGGTTACGGTAGGGAAAGACAACACGAAAAAAATTAATGCTGGGGCCAAACTTGCTGTCAAGCAGCGTAATTACATACTTAATGTATAATAAAATGACAATAAAAGGCTATTAAGAGAAATTGTAAATCTCTATAGCCTTGTTTAGAAATCTTAAAGCAACAAACATACTGTAGAATAAAAAGTAACAAAAAAAGGAAATCACAAGGTTTTTCGTACAAATTTAAAAGGTTTATTGCATGAATTAATTTTACTTTCAATAGACATTTAAAAATATATTTGTGGTGTACTTTTAGTTTTGAAATTAATGTTTCTGAAAATTACGAGCAAACATGATATGTATCTGTGCGTTTAGATTATTAGGTATATGGGTTAATTATTATTTATGATCGTTAATTCATAGAGTATCTATTTTGAAGTACCTACGTACCTATTTAGACTAATAGTAGTGTGTCAAAGGTGAGGACCCTCAATTTTATTATTGTATGTTGAGCAGCTTATTATTAAAAATAATAGGGTATTGTGTAGACTGTAGAGTATTGTTGTTATGAGGGATTGTTTTAAATAATCAGGTGTAAAGTCTTACACAATGTGCTTTTTTAAATATATAATTTCTTTCTATTATTAAGGTGAAGCTTTTAATCATTGTTTTATTTTATTTTGCGTGTGATGGCAATTTTTTCTGCTCACAATAAAAATGACTATTTTCCATTTACACCGTGAAATATGAATAGAAATTTTAAAAGAAATCGCAAGTAGTGTGACTATTTTAATAGGTTTTGGATATTGTAAGTTGTTTATGGTTCCAAAAAATAAATAGAGCATTGTAATTACAGTGTGTGTTACTAGATCTGCCTACATACATTATAGTATGAAAAAAATTTTTTTTCTTTAGATTGTTTGCAAAAATCAATGTAAAATATGGGATGTTTGTGTTTTCAATAAACTTTTTGGGCACCAACTATGAAAATTTGTTAAAAATCTTAAAAATTGTTATCGTTACAGGATTTTCTCTCCAACAAAGACAACTTCCAGAAAAGATACATATTTTTGCAAATATTACAAAATACATATAAATGACAGCATTTTAACCTAACCCAACCTAACCTATTCGAATCGTTGCTATTTCTCGATACACTAAGGCGAATCAGCGAAACCTACGTTCCTGTGGACAAAAAGAAGGGACAACAATACCGATTTATGTATTTATTTTATGCTTTGTTTACATACTGTACCTTTATGTGATATACAGAACAAAGGTAATAAAAGCTACTGAAAGCGATAATTGTTCCAGACCTTTCACAATACATAGGTACGCAACAACAAACAACAGTAAACAATTTCTCCCGCGAAATCTGAATTTTTCGCATTTTTTAAGAAAAAACTGAAATCCTTATAGGACCTCTCGTGTCTATAGGACCAATAAAGTTAAAATTTTGAATATGGGGGTTTTTTTTGGGTGGTAAGTTGGAAAAAAAAAACATGCTCCCCTTATCTTTGAATCTACTAAGCCATTCTGAAAAAAATACGTAAAGTAATTCTTTACCTATTGATTACAAACTTTTATGCTAAATACATTTAGCAAAGCACGGAACCCTCGGATAACTATTTTTTTCTTATTATATTACTATTCTACGAGTATCCCCTTTTTTACTTCCTATTCGAGAACATTTTTGGAAGGTTGATTTAATACACGTATTTGTATCACCTTATTAAATCAAAATTATTTTAAAATTAGATTTTTATTTAGTAAATAATTGTATAGATTATCTTTTTATAGAGTAAACTAGTACCTATGTACTTAGAAAATATAAGTATGAATGTAATAAGAAGCCTTACATATATTCAAAATGAATAAACTGTGTGTAGATATTTCAAGATAACCGAATATAAGGCAAGCACGTTTCGAAACTAATAAATTTAAAAAGTGCCTATTCACACGTCACACTGTTGAATTTTATGAAATATAGGAGGTAGGTTCTGAATATAAATCGTATTACCTTCTGCAGATACGTTGGTGTAGGCGCCCATTATGGAATAGGAATATAGCAAAATATGTGCACAAACGATAATTTTAATTAATAATAATAGGTATTTTTATGCGATAGTCACATACAAAATTGTTATAAACTTAATTCCAAATACCTATATTAGTAAAAAATATATATTTCGAGACAAACCTAATAGGTACCTACTACTTGAGTTAAAAATCCCTGTTTTAGAACGTAATAAAAAGATAATAACTTATCGAAAACATTATCGGGTTATTAACGTGCATTATAAATGTGCACACTTCCTTTTTGTTTAATGTGGATAGAGACCAACGTTTTCCTACAACGCAACGTGACTCCAACTTGGGGTTAAAACACTATGAAGTACTAATTAGAAATAACTCCCAACCTTACACAAAAGTGAAAACCTCAAAAATTGCTAGGGAATACATTTTATGTATTTAAATATTTAACCGTTTACACAAATAATTTGTTTACTCTCCAACAACCAAGCACTAAATGCCGGTTCATGAAAAGGATGGATACAGCATAAAATTTACAAGCAACTTAAAACACCTCAATAAAGATAGTACTAGAAATAAATAATTTACTTACAGTATGCTTCTACTTTGAGAAAAACTAAAAAAACAAGCACTTTTAAGTTCTACCCAAAAAACTATCAATGGCGTTCACAATAGAGATGATAGAACGTCTGCGTTACAGCGCAAGCTTTGTACAACGGGCGCATGACGCATTCAATGGTTTCTTGGTAAAATAATTTTTTAAGAGATAACTGCTGCCACCTACTGAACAATAGCTACTACATTTCACTAAAAATCTTACCGATATTTGCAGGAAAGTCGACAACAACAATATTCAAATTTGAATTTTCAAAAATGAGTGTCGATTCTCAAATTAATTTAAATCTTGATCTCCTATTGAAAGAAGAATTATTACTTAATGATGACACCATGAAGGGTAATAAAACATATAGTTCTATAAGGACTTGACTTAATTTTTGTTTACTAGCTGTAGAAAATTTAAATAATGGAAAGCAGAAATTGAAAAGCTTACAAGTAAAAATAGAATTACACTCTAGTAGTTTAATAAATATGATAAATAGAAAAGGTGATTTATTACAACAGCAATGGGTAAGTCAAACTTAGCTTTTGTATGTATGAAAGATAGAATTTCAAATCAATAAATTTATTATAAGCAAATTGTGAGTAAGCAAGAACAGAAATCAAGTGAAAGATCAAAAGAAAAAATTCAACTCTTAATAATGCAAGACCAACAACAAATTCTTACTGAAAATTTGAAAAATAAAAGGAGTAAGCACTTATTATTCTTTATTAGTAAATATTTTGCTTTATCAAAACATCTTCGAAAGTACATCAAAATACTAAGTTACCAGCCAAATAATTACGAATCAGATATGCAAATTGTTTTACTAAAAAGTAAATTAAATAGTTGCATTTTCACATTAAAGTTAAATAAAGGTAGATACATGGACGGTAAAATGATAATTAAGTAAAGAAAAGAGGATTTTATTCGAGCAAGCTTGTCACATAAATAAATTAACTAGAAGTCAACAAGACGTGAATCTTTTTAAACTGCATTTTAGTTATTCAAGAAAATATTGATGGAAAGAGGTGCGATGAACATGTAAGTAACGAGCTTAATGAAACAATTCTAAAGAGGAAGAAATACGAGAAGCAGTTATATGAACTTAAAGAGGAAATTGGAAGAAAAGAAGAAAAATTGAAAATATTTTTTAATAACTTCAATAAATGGGCATTAGAAAAATAGTTAACATAATTTAAAATTTTCATATTTGTTTCAAATTATATATAGGTTTCAATAAATTAGCATTAGCTTTTTGCATTTCAGCTATTTGTGTATTTTTACATTTTTGAATTTGTTTAATTTGTTTATCAAGAATTTTACGTCTTTGTATAATTTCTGCTTGCAGTTCCATTCGTTCCTTTCTTAATTCAGCAACTTTATTAGTTAATCGGTCTTTCTTCTTTTCTAAATATTTTCCTCGTAAAGTTGTAATAGGAATTTGTCCCGTAGTTGGCCTCCTGTAAGATTTAATCATAAACACTTTTAGCATTTATTATACTATAACAGTTAATTGAGTATTAGAATAAGCAAAATTTTGACACCTGATCTTCCTCTATTATACATAAGAAAATTCAATAATTGTAAGTGCCTTTTTCTTCAAATAAGAAAACTATTAAAACAGATTATCACATATTACCTATTTATAAATTCACCGTTTTTATCTTATAAGATTTATTTGTAAATTACCAAGCAGGTTGAGGATCTGCATTAAGAGCTAATCTGTTAAGAAGATCGAATTTTTCTGGTATATTTTCGGTTTTTATCAACATTTCCAATCTTTCCTGGATCGTTTTAATAAATGCACTTCTTACAGCTTGTTTTGTTTCAAAAGGAATAGCATTTTTAGTTTCATTCCTGAAATTGTGGATTAAATAGCTGTTTGAATAAACTGAATTAAGTAATACATAGTATTATAAATAAGTTCTTCAGTATTATAATTGAATACAGAATGAGATAGGTACTAACAAAAACATTCCTTACTTGTATGAGATTATATTATCTCCAACATTTTTTGCTAAATCGACAAGCATTTCCTGGAAGATTTTAGCATCTTTTGGATAAACAATTTCTTTATCATCAGTCATTGTTTTCATATAAATCAAATCACTTTTTCAAAAAGTAAACATAACCAAAGACCACTATGAAAGACCATTACCCATTACTAAATATTAAAAGTTCGTTATTTTTGAATGAATTTGAAACTTACAGTTTACATTAACATATGAGCACAGACTACGCAGAAGTGTGTACTTTAGAACAACAACTAAACACTAGATGGTAGCGTCAGTATGTATTCGCTAGAGTCCCTTAAGATAGAGTCCGGCGGCGAGAAGCCATGTTCAGCTTGATGGTTACGCTGTCTACGGTGAGAGCGAAAACTAACAAACAAAACGGTTGGTCATCGTCGGTATACTACCTTTTTTATTGCGAAGATAGATGGCGCCGCTGTGTTTTTGATGTGAAACATTATCTGTACGTCAGAACCATAACTGTCTCAAGCTCAAGTCACAATTTAACAAATTTTACAGGAGAGCCGATCAAAAAATGTTATACTTTGTTTAGGTGTTATACAAAGCGATATAACCTAGAAACATCTATAAAAAGTTTTAATTTTTTTTTTACACAAGTAAAATTATCATACCACGCAGTTCACAAATTCAGTAAAGAAAGAAAAGAAGAAAAAGAAAAAAAATAAGAATTCGATATTTAAAATATATACAAAAGAGTACCAATAAAATATACAATTATTGATAAGGTATTATTTGAAGGTTGAGAAATGTGGAATTATCGCCACAATGTATTATATGTAAATAGATTAAATGTTATAATTTTGCAAATATGTTTACCTAAGGCATAAGACGAATTTGGAAGCATCATACACAATGTTTACCTATGTTTTAAAAAAATTCTGAAACAAACATTTTTGATATTTTTCGTTTACTGAACGTTCAAACCTTCGATACCATATAGAATGAATGCGCGATAAATAAATTTCCAGCATTTTATATTATTACTAGCTTTTTGCCCGCGGCTTCGCCCGCAGAGAGATAAAGAGTAAGGGTATAATAATAGAAATGAGTCAATATAGTAGCAGAGTAAGAATTAACATCAGCGAGTAAGATCGGAATTCCTTCGGCCGCACCGACGGTGACGACAATATCTAATTCAATATCTAATTCAATTGAATATAGTTTCAACTGTTTCTAATTTTTCTATATTTATTGTTATTTTCTTCTGTCGTTACATGCAGTATAAAACTATTCACATTTTTGAGGTTATCCGTAATTTTTGTGGTTAGCTGTTAGATCTTCTAATACAGTGGGCCGGTATTACAGTATTCAGGGTTGAGACTTCATTACTATGATGCTAGATGGCGTTGAAGTAGCTAAATTTGACGATATTTTGACAAACAATTTTCTTATGTTTCGTAAAAAAATTTTTATTTTTTTTTAATAAAAAGTATCCTATGTTACTTCTACTACCTTCAAGAGTGTATGTGCAAAGTTTCATGATGATCGGTTAAGTAGTTTTTGCGTGAAAGCGTAACAAACAAACTTACATTCGCATTTATAATATTAGTATGATATCTAGATATATGTATTTTTTATTTCTTAAGTGACAAGAAAAAAAGTTGAAAATATTCTAAAAACGCAAAGAGTCCTAGATTAAAATATCATCGAGCAATGCATGTAAATTTCACTATTTTGATAAATTTATTTTATTCACTGAAAAAAAAAAATTCATAAGATGGCTTTGAACTCAAAAATTCTGCTGGCGATTGTACAGAATACTATAATAAGTACGGAAGTACAAGATTCGTACCACACCACCAGATGGCATGATTTAAAATTTGCGCTTCGATTCAGCGGCTGGGATTGGCTAGGCTGGTTTCTGGCTGAATACGCCTAAGCCAATCAGAATTAGACCACTCGCCGCCAGACTCTATCTTAAGGGACTCTAGTATTCGCTAAGTTATTGCTTTCTTCTATTTTTTTGTCAGATATTTAAGTATCTAAATAGTGCAACAATCTTCATTAATGCAGATTGTTTAATAACACACGTTGATTCCTAATTAATTTACATATTAATCAATTTTTGTGCATTTTCTGTCTTAAGACTGATCACAGTATTGTTGTCTTTCATAAGAGGATTACAAATTTTGGACCCAAGTGTAACCCTTCACCCTTTTTAAAGAATTGTAATAAAAAAGATTTGTGTTGATCGAAAAAAATAATTATTATATGATAAATTCAAAGGAATACTTTTAACTATTATATAAAATTGATTTGTTTATCGATGAGAGGCTGACGATGAAAATAAATTATATAGTCATAAAAATGTCTATAAAGGTGTTACATTCTGATGTAACAACAAATTTTCATAAAATGTGTAAACTATCCCTACCCTTGGATATAATTGACCATTCTTCACATTTCTACATATAAAAATTTATTCCATTAATACGAAGCATTTTGGGTTATTTTTCAAAAACTCTACCTTTTAAAAATTGTTGTCGGGAATCGTCGATATAAAAAAACATTTTTCTTCTTCGAAGCTGTTTAATAAGAATAAGAAAGCTAAGGCATGTATTCTTAAAAAAATATTTAACATTAAAAAAAAAAAAACGTATCAAGTTTGTAGGTACAGGGTGATTCAGTATAATGTCGCCCCCCTTTATCTTTGTTATTTCGAGTGTCCCAAAAAAGTTAAAAGTAGGTGCTAAAAAATACTTTTTTTCTATTTATAACAAAAATTTGAAAAATGATCAGTATACAGGGTAAACCAAAAAGTTCATTTTTTTTAAATGGATCACCCTTTATAGTTTTTAGCACCTTCATAACCATACTTTTAATTTTTTTGGGACACTCGAAATAACAAAGTTAAAGGGGGGTGACATTATAATGAATCACCCTGTACATACATTACAGTGTGGCTCAAACAGTACGTTATATTTTGATTGTGGTCAAAGTATGTTAAATAAAAAAAAAATTTCAAATAAAAGTTATTCCCTATTTTAATATAACATTCTCTGGATCAGCCACATTTTGTTTGTTATATAGTGATCGTGGCCAAACTATAAGTTTCAAATAAAAGTTGCTCTCGATTTTAATACAACAACCTCTGGATCGGCCAAATTAAATTTTCTATACGGGGTGTTGAAAATTTGCAAAAATAATTATAAAAATCTTAATATCGCCGCAATTTTTTACAAAGCAGCACATTTTGAGATTCTGAGCAACTTTTTCTCATAACTTTTTTCTATTGGACAAATATTTAAGGGTGCTGCCGTTTAAAATAAATCTTATTTTTGCAATTTCTCAACACCCTATATGCGGACTTTTTGGGCCACACTCTACGTATATATCTAAGAGTATAAGGGGTAGCTTATATCGTTTTTCTATATAAAAATGTAGCATCTTAATAAACACTTCTAATATGTACCAAATTTAACTGAAACGATACGGAGCGTTTTTGATCGACTGAAGAAAAGCATTTTTTTAATTATTTCTCACCTTTGTAATTCTCCCAGGAACCTCTGATTGCTGTATATATACACGGAGTTTTTGGAATTTAACTTAACGAATAGTTTTTTGGTTTTTAATTTATTAAAAATATATTAGGTAGATTATGTAGAAATTAAGTTCGATCGAAGACAGATATATATGGGATATACGTTTGTATCACAGGGAAAAACAAATGGCTATGTAGAAAAGATATACCTATCTTGTGACGTGTACCAAACTTTTCCTCTTCATTTTAATGATGGCTCAGGCTTCAAGCAGGTAACCGGTTGCATTTTGCTTGATTGAACCTGAGAAAGTTGAAATTTTTCCCAAAAGTCGATATTAAAAGCAGCATTTACTTAGTGAATTTGAAGGACTTCATTATATTTGAATCCCATTTTCAGTGTCATTATTAGTGAAAAAAAAGCTTACGCTTTGTAATTGCATTGCGCTTTAATTAGTTTTATTTGTGTTTGTCGCAGGATAATCTGAATTCGATAACTTTAGGAAAAATAAGAAAGTTTATTTCATTGTATGTATATCTGGATTTTTTAACAATGTACTCAACAACAATAATACCTTAATTAAACATCATTCAGCTATACATACAACATTTTATTTTCGCGAGGTTATAGTAATCGACCTTAACTTCGCCTGTAGTACTTCCTTCTTTTCCCACTCCTTAAACTTTTACATCGTGATTTTTTCTTATTGCATTTTCTGTCACACTTAAATATTCAAATATTTTTTTACATACTTCATCTTTTAAGGTACATATTTACAATAATAACCTAACAACCGAACCTAACCTAACCTAACCTAACTACACCTCATTCGGCTCTCCGCTCCATTAACTCAAAAACATCTTTAAATATTATTTCTAAATTTTTTCTATAAACGTATGTAGGGGTGTTTCTTGCTAGTTCTCATATCATTTCATGATACATTCTTTAACAAGTGCAAGAATATTAATGCAAAACAGTGATATGGATTTAGAGTTATAAATTAAATAGAGAAAACACTATTCAAAAGCGATATATAGAGAAAACATGTTTGGAACACAGTTCCGTATGGGTACGAAACTTGGTACAATGGCGGTTTGATAATAAAGAAGTGAACGATAAAAATACCGTGGATAGAAAAAGTTATAAATGAGGAGAGGTAGTCATTAAAAAGAAATTAGAAAAGAGATTGAATCGAAGAAGCTGATAATTCTTGTAACTCCATAATCACGACGAAATTAAACACCAAGTTTAAGTTACAAAATATTTTATTGAATACCACAATGACCATTTCGCCACACTGTGGCTTCTTCAGGTGGAAGAAATTAACTAAACTTAAAAATAAATACAAACACTTATATACTAGATTTGAGGCTGAATAATGGGAGGGGTAGCTAATACAAGTTGCAACTAATTAGAAAGAAGTAATTATATATTTAAAAGAGGTGATCTATTAATGTCTATTTGATCATTCATAATTAGGCCTAAACTGTTTAATTTATTTATTTCAAGGCATTCGAGCAAATTTAACTTTAAACCTTTATTTTCTATATGTAAAATTTGAAAATCGTCATCATAACTGTGTGAATTTTGAAGTAAATGCTCTGCGTAAGTTGAATTAGTGGACTTATTATCAAAACTCTTTTTGTGTTCTCGTATCCTCTCTTTAAAAGATCTGCCTGTTTGGCCTATATAGGCTTAAAAGGCAATAAAATATTTTGTAACTTAAACTTTGCGTTTAATTTCGTAGAAAAGAGGATGCTGCAAAAGTAAATAAGCAATACGCGAGATATAATAAGAAACCTTCAATGACATGATAAGTTAATTAGAGACATAAGTACTAGAAGCAAAAATAAGAATAGGTAAAGGTACACGAGGCCGTATGAAGACTGGAAAAACTTCGGCGGTTGTTGTAGAACGAATAAAATAGCTCAAACCCCAACGCCAAAACACGACACTTTAGTTGTCCGAAGCACTTTTCGGTAACAAAGTTACCTTCTTCAGGGACTGAAGTGAACTAAACCTAAAAGAGAACTAATCCTAATATAAACTGATAGTTGTTAAGGTTCAGTGAACATGGTTCAGCAGCAAAAGTGATGATGTTCAATGGACCTTAACAATAACAAAAATTAAACTAGCCTAAGTAGCTGAGATCCAGGGATAGGACCCTTGTCATTGTTAAGTAAAATTTGGTTATTTTTACAAATGTAAAAATTATCAAAACTATCTAGTAGACAATTATTCCTAACTTCCTTAACTAATTTAAGATTATTAATATTAATATTATGTTCTTCAGTAAGAATATGTTGGGCAACACTAGATTTTTCGGCTCTACCAAACCCTGCATGAGCTAAATGCTCCTTGAACTTAATTTGGATCGAGCGTCCAGTTAGTCCAATATATTTTTTACTACAGTCATTACAGCTAATTTCATATGTCCCCGACTTTTCTAAGAAAGGAATTTTATCCTTGGGGTTATCGAGGAGAGTTGGACTTATAAGCTAGCCAAATGGTTGACAAATGAATTCAACAACCTCCCAATTAAACCGCCTAGTTTTTCAGTTAAGAATTCAATTGAATTCATAAACAAAGCCAAAGATATTAAGCTAAAAGACAGTGAGGTTATTGTTTCATTTGATGTTTGTTTCCTTTTTCTAAGTGTGCCAGTTCCGCTTACTTTGACATATTTAGGGGATTTACTTAAAGAAAATGGTTTCTCCGATGACATTGTAGTTGAGTACATTACCCTAACTTCAATGTGCATGCGGCAAAATTATTTTCAAATAAACGGTTGCTTCTACGAACAGAAAGAAGGAACAGCTATGGGGAATTCCTTATCACCCTTCATAGACCATCTATTCATGAGTCGTTTTGAAAGTGACCTTAGCCACCTAAAGTTATTTCCTAGAATATGGCTTATATACGTGGACCACATTTTTGCTATCTTCGATTTGAGCTCCAGAAGTCTCCAAGACTTTCTTGATTCTTGATGTTTTAAATTCACGTTTCCCTTCGGTCATATTTACTGTTGAATTGGAGAAAAATGGTAAGCTACCATTTTTAGATGCACTGGTTATAAGAAATGGGAATTCTTTAGAATTTGATATCTATAGAAAACCCACTAATACCTCTAGATTTACAACCAACGACTCTAATCATTGTGTTCAATATAAAATGGCTAGTTTTAATTTCCTTGTACATAGATTGCTTAGTTTTCCTCTTAGTAAAAGTAGATATCATAGGGAACTCTGTACAATTAAGAAAATTGCGATTGACAATGGTTACAATAGTAACATCATTGAAAAATTAGTTAATGAGATTAAATTGATGAATTCTGTTTCAAAATCTTCGACTTTTCATACAGACACCAGTAAGACCAAGTTTATTACTATGCCATACGAGCCAAGATTTACTCGAGGATTCGAAGGCATTTTTCGTAAACTTGGTTTTCGCATTGCCTACAGTTCAAGTGGTAACTCCCTTCAAACTCTCCTCGGTAACCCCAAGGATAAAATTCCTTTTTTAGAAAAGTCGGGGATATATGAAATTAGCTGTAATGACTGTAGTAAAAAATATATTGGACAAACTAGACGCTCGATCCAAACTAAGTCCAAGGAGCATTTAGCTCATGCACGGTTTGGTAGAGCCGAAAAATCTAGTGTTGCCCAACATATTCTTACTGAAGAACATAATATTAATATTAATAATCTTAAATTAGTTAAGGAAGTTAGGAATAATTGTCTACTAGATAGTTTTGAAAGTTTATATATTTGTAAAAATAACCAAATTTTACTTAACAATGACAAGGGTCCTATCCCTGGATCTCCGCTATTTAGTCTAGTTTAATTATTATTTTTTGTTATTGTTAAGGTCCATTGAACATCATCACTTTTGCTGCTGAACCATGTTCACTGAACCTTAACAACTATCAGTTTATATTAGGATTAGTTCTCTTTTAGGTTTAGTTCACTTCAGTCCCTGAAGAAGGTAACTTTGTTACCGAAAAGTGCTTCGGACAACTAAAGTGTCGTGTTTTGGCGTTGGGGTTTGAGCTATTTTGTTCGTTCTACACGAGGCCGTGCTTTTTAGAAAATAAGGAAGCTTGTTACCTTTATTCGGCTTAAATTGCGAGTGTTCATATACAGAAAATGGGATAGTAATGACTGGAATTATTGTTCGCAAATAGTTACAAATATTAGTTTTCTAGTTTCTATAATGCAATGATTGGCTGCATTCTGCGAAATGAAAACCCAGTTAATTATGCACATACATCCTTACCGCAGTAATATTTTACAGTTGGCATTTCTAAAAAAACTCAGTTCCATCGAACTCACTCATGAATTCGATAAGCCTCTGGTTATCCTTAATGGAAGAAATAAATAAAAATGAGTTCTTCCTTCAGTCCAAATATAAAGGTCCCTGTTCACCCAAAAGTCTTCTATGGGCTTCAGTGATATATGAAGTCTCTGACCCCAAAAATTGACATAAGTGATATCATTATTTTATGTTTAAGCATCGCTCTAGCTAATTAATATATTTCTATTTGGGCACTAATTTTTTTGCGCAGTCTCCCTAATTCGTCGACTTGTTCACTTAAGTATTCCATAACATAAATTGAGTTATAAAGTAGATTGCACAAAACACTTACAAGTTTTATATTGTCTAATTTTCAGTCTACAATCTCCCTTGAGGAGGTTGACTTGATGCTGTTTGAGTCAAAATGAGTTTCAGTAATTTCTCAACTATTCCTAAAAGTGCCTGCTCCTTCTATGAACGATGTCAAGAAATTTTTCTTAATGTCCTTGTCATATTTCTTTTTCATGAACTTATAACAAACAAAGAATTTGTAGAGAAAAACAAAGTTGTCAATACAACTTCCTCATTTAATTGTTTCCAAAAGTTTTAACATTAAAAATTATACCAAAAGCTTGGAATTTATTTCTTATTTTTTAAAATTTATTTATTTAACCAGTATAATTACATAGAATATACTAGAAATTCTCACAGAAGCATAATTAATGCCTGTAGGTAGGAAGTCTGGTAGTATCTTGTGACCTAAAATATTAACAAAAAAAAAAACAATAAAAGGCGAGTCGGGCCCCGCTTTATTAGGGTTATATAACTTTTTTATACTGGATACCTACTCAATTACATAATAGATTTTTCTGTATTAGTTCTTAGGTAGTACAAAACTGAAACCATATGGGGTAATGATATTTAAAGAAAGCTTTGTATCAGTATATGTTGTTTAAATACAGCATATGGAGCATGATATATAAAAATTTCAAATTCCTAACTAGTTTAATTATTGAGATAGACCCCATAACAAAATAGTCTAAAAGTGACAACTTAGGTGGCCCTCTATTTCGTCATTTTTAAATACAAATTAAATTAGTACTCTACTTGATGAACTCTAAACAATGATACCTCACATGACAAGGTAAAAAAATTGTTTTGTTCCTTTTAATGTGAGGTCGCATATAAAAATTATTTTTTTTTGGCGCAATTACAATTTTTCTGGTTGTTTCCTTTACTTGTGCTATATGACATTGCTTCATGCCAAATTTCATGACTCTATAGGTCAACGCGAAGTACCCTTAAGTTTTGATTCCCTTGCGAGTGTCAAAATATACGGCATAAAAGGAGCATAATATTAATTTCAACTTGATACGTTCACACGTTCATGACAGACAGACGACGAAGTTATCCTATAAGGGTTCTGTTTTTTGATAAAATAATTCTAATATGGTAGTTAAAATACTAGTAATAAAAAATAATACAAAGAACAAACAAATAATACGTTCAAAGACTTATTACTTAAGAGATTAAAACTACTGAATAAAATATATCAAAAATGATTCAATATACTTTTCGAGTTATTCATACACGTTATCCCTAATCCACATTTTCATTTTGGTCTTAACAGCAAATTGAGAGTTGTCTGTGCTCTTAAGATTATTTTCCAATTTATTAAAAAATGTGTAGCGCATTCTTATTACTCACAGTCTTATTAAACTGATGGCAAAGCGATAACTTTTATTTCTTATGACACTGGAAGGATTTACAAATAGTTTTGACAAGGTCTCATAGTGATATAGTAAGCACTCATGAGCATACATCTGGGACAGGCTAAAAACATTTTCTTTTTATTATTAACGTTTTTAGTATTTTATTTTGTTTCTTCTGTAGCACCTACAACTTAGTTTTACTAGCATGCAATTATACCATAATTACCATAATTAATGAAGCTTTGGAAGTATGTATAATGAGTGGATTTATCCTTCTTCATAAATTTGGAAAACTTTTATGTAGTAAAAATGATATACTTCGTTTTCTTTTTATAATATTTGTCCCGTCTCATATTGTAATTAAAAATAACCTCAAGATATTTATGATAATCAACTCTATCTTACTTATTATTATCTATATGGATAAATAATGATTTGGGGACACTATCTACCAAGGGTAATATAAACTGATATGCTAACATTGAATGACAATTTATTAAGAGCCAGCAATTCAGCAACTTGACTCAGCATCTTATTCATCTTATTAGTAACTCCTTTCCAAGTTTTACCAGAAGATATAATTGCAGTGTCGTCGGCATATGAGATCGCATTTTCCGAAATTTCTATTAAAAGGTTAATTATATAGATAATAAATAAAAGAGGTCTCAATATTGAGCCTGGTGGGACACCAGTTGTAATCGTTTCAAAACTATTGACTATATCACCCATTCTAACCCTATCAGTTAGATAGCTAGCTATAAATTTGTTTATATGACCTTTTAGATCGTAATTATGCAGTTTATTTAACAGTATACGATGATTTACTGTATCAAACGCCTTGGCCAGATCGAGATACGCAAAGGAATTTTATTTTCGACGGACAAAATCGACTTTTTAAAAAGAAATTTATTAATACTAATTACAAGAAAAAAACTTATCTACTACGATGATTATTACAATAATAAATCTGTTTTGCATGGGAAAAATGTTTTTATGTTTAGAGATGCTTACGCAGCACAGATGTACCCAGTGCGCTTGCTATATGTACACCACAGGATTCTTATTACGGTACATACAGGTAGCGTGAGATAATTCCTCCCTGCGAAGATTCAACTACGGAGTGCAACGAGGTAGTTTAACGTTTTCCAAGGACATTGCTTCGTTACCCATTTTTGACTTCCCCTTGATACACCTTGTTATTAACCATCTGCCTCCAAAATAACAACCCACCATCGCGAGAAAGACATACAGGGTAATGGTCCAAATACTAGGGATATGGTCCGGTCCAGTGAAAGATATTTCTGGCTGATTTTGAAGTATCGTCCTCTATAATTCCGATAATCCTCTCAAATTAATTTTTTGTAGATCGAAGTCGGTATTGATAGTAATTGGTGTAAAACCTTTATTTTCTTCCAATTCCGGGAAAAGTACTGCTTGATTCCTTTTGATTACTTTGTGTTTACTTCCTATTCTTCTTTCATTGGTAATTATTTCGCAATTAGTTGTAATATCAATAAGATATGAACCATAAAGTTAAATTGTTTCTTCTTGTTGCTGACACATCAATTTGATCGTCTCTTCTTTAGGAAATATGGCAATCCATTGTGTTGATTCTTCCAGTTGTTTAATACTTGATTTTGATGCGTAGATTACCGCTTGTTGACAAGAACTAGTGTTTTTCATGTTCAACATTTGTATTTCGCAAGGACCATTATTTTTGTTTTCTTGAATGTTAATTTGGCCACATATGTAGAGCTGCGGCATAATTTTGTTACAAATGTCGTTTTGGAATGCAAAGTACAATTCGTCTTTTAAGAGAAAATTATTATTTGAACTGATAACCCTAAATTGACCCTGTGTTAATACAGGAACGGAATAGAGGTGATAATAATCAAAAATGTAAGGTTGCTTAACAGGTAAATGTAAAAGGAAAGTTATTTTATTATTTTAAATATAGAACTCGATACTTATTAATTTTTCAATAACTGGTATATTTTCAAGGGTTAATGAAACTGGCAGCTGATTTGGGGAAAGTTGTAGTTTAGTTAATTCATTGAACAAATCAATTGTTCCAACAATACTCGGGTGTAGAATACCTAATTTTGAGAATGTAATAGAATTTTCTGTGTCTTGAAGAATAGATATAATTATTTCGTACATGTTTATAATTTGATTTAGTGTATCTTCGACAATTAAAGAATGTTGAACTGTTTTCTGTTTTAAATAGTGTGTTACCTCAATTAGTTTCATTTTCAATAAAAACTCGTTGTGTTTGACTTGAGCTAAAGTATTGTTAAACTTGTTTATAAGATCAATAGAGATTGAATTTTGTATTTTAATATTATTTGCTAGTTTATTTTGATTTTGCTGTAATTCTTTAATTAAGCCTTCATATCTTTCTCCGTCGGAAGCATCTAAATTTCCCGTTATAGACTTAAATACAATGCCTAAGCCATTTATTATGCCTCTTTTAGTTATTCTTTTAGCATGAGGAATTATATCGTTAATTTTTACTTTAGCCTTTTCCTTTGTTATATTTAATATTTTCAAATAGTTTATTACTTCAGATTTAAAATGTGAATAAATTTCTTTTGTTAACTTTGCAGCCTGAAAGTCAAGTTTGTTAATTTCTACAATTATAGGATTTAAATCGTAGTTGTGGATGAGTGTTTTTACGTAGTCCTGTGTTTTAGTTTTTCCCAATTTTAAAGGGATTAGGCCTGAATTATTTTCCAAATTTTTCACGGTTATTTCATTCTGAAGTCCCAAAACAATGGGGATCCTGAAAACATAATTAAATGTAAAAATCGTATGTTTTTCTAAGTGAACGTCTTACATTGTCCATATGTACTTTATTTTGTGAAGGCGTTTCTATTGTTTTGTGTTCTTAGTTAACCTTTGTTATAAGTGTTGGTTTTCCGAATTTACTCGCAATTTTCTGTCGCTTATGTTGTTTAATGAATGTTTTAGCTTGTGGTTTAAATATTTTAGGGTCATCACGATTCTTATTTAATTTAGCAATTAATTTTTCTTTGTTTTGGACTAAAGTTTGATTTAATTTCGAATATAACAATTTTGTTGTTTCCCTATGATTTTGTATATAGTCGCTTACAAGCATTTCGCTAATATTAATATTAAATGGATCGGTGTTATCAATGTGACCATTAATTATATCGATTGGTTTCATTTTTGTTGCCGAATGTATAGAGTGATTGTAAGCCAATATTGCATACATTAATTTCTTTTCAATTGGTGTTTCGTTAGGACCTTGTAAGTTTAATAGTCGAACATGTTCTATTAAAGTAGAATGAAGTCTTTCTACGGGATTGTTTGATTGTGGATGATTTGGAGAGCAAAAATGAACTTTTATTTTATGTAATTTTAATAGGTCAGAAATTACTGCATTTTTAAATTCGGTGCCGTTATCGACAACAATCTGTTAAGGAACACCGTGGTGGGTGAAAAGGTTTATTAGACTATCGACAATTTGGATAGAAGCTAAATTTGTAAGTGAATATGCTTGTGCATATTTCGAAAAGGAATCAATTATGGTTAAAAATTTAGATTTCTGTAGTGTAAAAGTGTCCATATGAATGATTTCGAATGGTTTTACTGCTGTTGGAGTAACATTCATTTAAATTTTTATGGGGTTTCTTTCGTATTTACTTTGTTGGCAAATATCGCAATCGTTTATATATGATTGAATTGATTTTTTCATATTCGGCCAATAATATGTGTTTTTGATTTTGTGTTCTGTCTCGTCGATACCGCGGTGATTAGTTTTACTTTCGTGGTAGTTTCGGATAATATCTTCTATTTCCGTTTTATCAAGAACGTCTATTAATTTATATTTATATTTTTTAAATTTTAGAGAGGGCTATTTAAAGTATCTTCGAACGGTTTCGCAGAAGGGTTCGTAAATTTCCGGGTTTTCGAAATAAAGGTGATATTGAACTTTAGGCACAATTAAATTTTTTATGAAGTTTATGATATCATTTTCAAAATTGTTTTCGGAAATTTGGATATGTATTCGTTGTTTATCTTCAAAAAGTTTGGTTATTAGCGGATGTGCGGGACTATGTAAAACTCGACTAATAATTATTTGATTTTGTCCATAATTAACCGGTATATCTGCAATAGGTAGGTTAACAATAGGATCTTGTTCATTACTCGAGTGAACTGTTTCATTTTCGTCTTGTAAATTTTGATTATCGTTAATTTCTAAATACTTTCGTCTGGTTGAACTAATAAAGAGACGTTATCGTCTTCGTGAGGAGGATTGTTGATATTTTCTAGTTGTTTGTTAAACTGTTCCATGTATTCGAAGATGTTTTTTGTTTCTTTCGTGTGAATTTCAATACGAGAAAGCGCATCGGCATTGGAGTTAAATTTACCCTTTTTGTATTTTATTTCATAATCATATTCTTCCAATTTAATTCGCCATCTCGTTAATTTTGAATTTGGATCTTTGAGTGAAAATAGCCATTGAAGGGGCTTATGATCGGTAATAATATTAAACTTTTTGCCAAATAGATACGGTCTAAAATATTTTGTGGCCCAGACCACCGCTAAAAGTTCTCTTTCTATGGTACTATATTTTTGTTCTGAATCATTTAAAGTACGCGAAGCATATGCTATGGGTCGATCACTGCCAATAGGTCCTTGTGATAGAACGGCGCCCAAAGCAACATTACTTGCGTCTGTCGTCAAATTAAAAGGTTTAGAGAAATCAGGATATTGAAGGATTGGTTCATTAATTAATAAATTTTTACATGTTTCGAAACAGTTTTTAAATTCATTATCATGTTTTGCTCTTTTTTTTAAACATTTTGTCATGGGTTTAGTAAATTTAGCAAAACCATCTATAAAGCGTCTGTAGTAGCCTAAAATCCGAGAAATGCCTTTATTTGTCTAGTGGTAGTAGGTATGGGATAATTTTTTATGATTCGAATTTTGTCAGGGTTGGGTTTAACCCCCTCAGGTGTCACAATATGGCCAAGGTAAGCAACCTCTTTTTTTAAAAATTCCGACTTATCCAATTGGATTTTGAAATTAGTTTTTCTTAGTCTTTCGAATACCGCTCTTAATCGTTCTAAGTGTTCTTGTAGTGATGTTGAAAAGATAATAATATCATCGAGATATACCAAACATTTTTCGTTTTGTATACCACGCAAAATATTATCCATTACACGCTGAAATGTTGCGGGCGCATTTTTTAAACCAAAAGGCATGCGCAACATTTCCCAGTGACCGTTTTCAGTTGTAAATGCTGTATTAATATAGAATTAAATAAAACAATGGGCAAGTTTCACCAATTAATTTATTGTACTCGACAATATCGTTTCGATCTATGTGATCATTATCAAGAGTATCTTAATTACTAAACTTAAACTACACAAATCACAAAATTTATAATCTATTTAAGATGAGTGGGGATGAATATGTTTCCAATTCCAGTTGATTGTTCATGAGTGGTTCTTTCTTATATAATGATTTCTTAATTTCTAAAGATTCTAAAAGTGACAACTTTTTTCCTTTATTAATATTGGTATGTAATATTTGGGTTTTATCTAAGTCTAAACTATGTCCTAAACTTAAGCAATGTTCAGCGCAACCCGTTTTGTTATCCGATTTATTAATGGTATTCACATGTTCATTTATTCGAGTCTCTATGGCTCTTCCTGTCTGACCTAAATAGCTGGCATCGCAGTCTTTACAAACCAATTTATAAATACCACTTTTTTGTCTCCTATTAATTCTAGGTTTTATATTTGTTAATAAGTTTTTTAAAATCCTATTGTTACATTCTACTAGTGAAATTCCCAGTTTTTTAAATCTAGTTCTAAATTTATAACTTACATGATTGACGAATTGTAATGAACAATAGGTATTATTTTCATTTTTTAAACCTAAACTATCGTTATATAATAATTTTTGTATTCTTTTGTTGAGTTTTTTATTTAAAACTTTATTGACTATGTTGGGATTATAATTTTACAATTATTTACAATTCGTCAATCATGTAAGTTATAAATTTAGAACTAGATTTAAAAAACTGGGAATTTCACTAGTAGAATGTAACAATAGGATTTTAAAAAACTTATTAACAAATATAAAACCTAGAATTAATAGGAGACAAAAAAGTGGTATTTATAAATTGGTTTGTAAAGACTGCGATGCCAGCTATTTAGGTCAGACAGGAAGAGCCATAGAGACTCGAATAAATGAACATGTGAATACCATTAATAAATCGGATAACAAAACGGGTTGCGCTGAACATTGCTTAAGTTTAGGACATAGTTTAGACTTAGATAAAACCCAAATACTACATACCAATATTAATAAAGGAAAAAAGTTGTCACTTTTAGAATCTTTAGAAATTAAGAAATCATTATATAAGAAAGAACCACTCATGAACAATCAACTGGAATTGGAAACATATTCATCCCCACTCATCTTAAATAGATTATAAATTTTGTGATTTGTGTAGTTTAAGTTTAGTAATTAAGATACTCTTGATAATGATCACATAGATCGAAACGATATTGTCGAGTACAATAAATTAATTGGTGAAACTTGCCCATTGTTTTATTTAATTCTATATTAATTCGTCGTTACAATGTTTCACAATAAGTGCACCCTCGAAAGTTTAAAATTTATGTAAACGCTGTTTTTGGAATATCATCCTCGTGCATCTCAATCTGATGAAACCCGCTAGCTAAATCTAATGTTGAGAAGTATTGACATTTCCCTAATTTGTCTAAAAGATCTGTAATATTAGGCAGCAGATATTTGTCGTCTATCGTTTTCTCGTTGAGCTTACGATAGTCAATTACGACGCGCCATTTTTCTTTTCCCGATGCATCCATCTTTTTTGGCACTACCCAAATAGGGGATGACCAGGGAGAAGTACTTGGTCGGATAATATTTTGTTCCAACATATTTTTAATTTGTTTTTCAACCTCTTGCTTGTGTATGAATGGGTATCTCTATGATTTTGTGTAAATAGGTATATCTTCGGTAATTCTTATTCTGTGGTTAATCTGATTTGTGAATGTTATTGGCATATTTTCTTGATAAAATATGTCCGAAAATTCCTTACATAAATTTTTTATATGATATTCTTCTTCTGAATTTAGATGATCAGTACGAATTTTGGAAAGATCTAAAAGGTTGTTTTAGAGGAATTGTCAAAATTATTAAAATTAAATTCTTTTATTTGTTTTCGATTAAATTTTTCGGCAGTTATTGGTTCTGAAAAATCTAAAGTTATTGGGTTCAATGTATTATTCAAAATGGTTGTCAGAGCTTCGTAATTTTTTGCTAATGTCAAAAATTCAAGTATTTCGCAATTAGGAATTTTTTGGTGAGGTATTATTATTTCACCATTTTGTATATTTGTTTTTATTTCAATTACTTGTTCGGTGCGAGGTGCGATTGTAATTAAATTTAAATTGTTGCTAGTATTGTGATAGCGAAGTTTTATTTCTGAATATGGAGTTACCAAAATTCCTTTATTAAAATCTAAATTTGCTTGTAATAATTTTAAATTATCTAAACCTATTACCTAATCCATTGAAAATATTGTGAAACTTAAATAGATAAAATTTCAATTTAGCATTTTTTTGTAAATTAAAAATTTTCGAAACAGGTATCATTGCACTGTGGGCTGATCTTTGAAAAACGGTGGAAACTATAAATGGATCATCTTTTATACAATTAGAATATAATTTATATGCTAGGTTTGTGTCAATGAACGATTTGGTGGATCCGGAATCTATTAGAAACTTAAGATTATTTTCTGGAAATATTATGTACGGTAATTCACTCGAATTAGTATTGTTGAAAGATATAATGTGAGGTGTTATGTTTGTTCGTTGTATAGAGTGTCCGTGTGAAAATTTGAATCATCTTCACAATATTGTTCATCATTATCATATGAAAATTCGTGATTATTATCATTCTCCTGATTTTCTGGTTCAATTTCCGCTTCGTTATTCATATTACTATCTACTTCGGTATTAAAAAGTTCTTCAAAGACAAAATTCTTTTTGAGTTTTGTAAATTTTGTATTAGATAACATACCTACTTTATTTTTTCTTTGATGGGAAATATTCCTGTTTATCCATTTTACGTTTTCTTGAAATTCTACTTTGTTTTTAAACTTTTCCTATAAGCATCTCAAATTCCTTAAGCGCTGATTAAAAGGCTTCATCATCCAGTTGACTCATTGCATTTCCATAAGTTTCCATTGCAATCTTCAGTTGTGTTTCACGGTCTTGATGCACTTTAATATTGGTGTTTTTCTTATGGTTAACGAAGGTATCTATTTCTTCTTTGTGGTATGTTTTAATTGTTGTTGTTTCTATTAAATTGGAGACATCGTCTAAAACATAATTATCACCTCTCGCTCTCTTATACAAACATACCAAATGCACATGCTTACATATGGTAGTTTTTACTGCATACTGCTGACAGTCACATTTATACCTGTGAATACAAATTTGGCAAACTCTACAGTATAACATCTTGCGTTCTCTTTCACACAGTTCATTGTATAAAACATTGTAATATAAATTTTCTGAAGAGGACCTTACCTTAAATTCACCAAAACCTACCTCAGTTACACCACTTTTATCCATTTTTTCCGCAAGTTGATGTGCATTTTTTCATCCACTAATTTTTCAATTTTATCCAGTAAATTTTCAATAGTTATATTCGATCTTCTTTTTATCTGATTCGCTTTAAGCGTCGCGTTAAACCGTTCGACCATTCCGTCAGATTGTGGATGTAATAGAGTAGTCCTATTTTTTTGTACTGCTAGCAGCTCACAGACTTCCCGGAATACCGCAGATTCGAAGTTCCGTCCCTGGTCAGAGTGGATCTCCATCGGAACTCCATACCGACTGATCCATTGGTGCACCAGCATTCCAGCGACCGTAGTAGTTTCTTGGTTTGGGATTGCGTACACCTCGGGCCATTTACTAAAATAGTCCATCACTACCAAGATGTACTTATTGCCAGCAGCTGTTGTTGGGAATGGTCCTGCTACGTCCAGAACTATTCTCTCAAATGGGGCACCAACATTGTACTGTTTCATTCGCCCTCGGCTTCGAGTCTGAGGACCTTTGGCTGACGCACACGTTGGACACTTCCTACACCAATACTATCGGAGAAGCCCAAGCATTTTGTGATGGTACGATTACCCCCTGTTCTTCCATGTTCTTCACCAGGTTGTTGAATTCTTCTTGCTTAGCCCATGGAACTCTTCTAGATGGTTGTTTAATAGGGCGAGCTGATCCCGTGTCTATACGGTGGTATGTCAGATTCGTTCTCCCAAAGTCGTTGTCAGAGAGGGCGAAGACGTTTCGATATTTGCTGAGTAGTTCTTCAAACTTTCTAATTTGTTTGCTATTAAGGTTTGTGGCCGAACGCTGCACTAAGTCTCGAAGAACGGTTGGAAGCGGTTCGCTCTCTGCCATTGAGGATTCAGCTTCGACTTCGCATTGGAGGATGGACACCACGGGTTAAAGGACTCCTACTTCCATTCCTTTACACACTTTCTGTTCGAAGTCCTTCAAATTGACCACTCTGACAGATGCGTTCGGCGTCCCAGTTCGAATTAGTGTTCGTCCTATCAGTATGGCTTTCTGTGTCAAATCCGGGTTTTTGGCTTCTACTATCCCCAACAAACCATCCGCACCTTCGCCATCGATGCTTATTTTGAGAACTACCTCGGATCTAGCAGGTAGTAACCGGTCTTCTGCTACGATGACATTTCGAAGACCGTACTCT
This sequence comes from Agrilus mali, assembly GCA_029378335.1. Lineage (NCBI taxonomy): Eukaryota > Metazoa > Arthropoda > Insecta > Coleoptera > Buprestidae > Agrilus > Agrilus mali. Next base: position 14,354,851 of record CM055655.1, on the reverse strand, counting down.
TTGGTGGGGTTTGTCATCACCAACTCTTCCTTGCCGATGCGTAAAATGCCGGAGCCCAAATCCAGATTAATAATTTTGTTTCGTTCAAGAAGATCCAATCCGATGATCACGTCGTCGGCGACATCGGCTACCAGTGCCCTGTGTCGAAGGCATACTTCTCCCAGTCTCAATTCGATGTCGCATTCTCCTCTAATCGGCGCTGTTTCTCCGGTAACCGTGGTCAAACGTAGCTTCCTCTGCAGGGGACGGATTTTCCATTCGTTAACGATGTTCGGCCGGATTATGGTCTTTGAAGCTCCCGTATCAACCACCATTCTAACCTTCTTGTTGTTGATGTGACCTTCGACGAATAAGGACTTGCTTATATTCAGTTGGGAAACGACGATTTCGGTTGGGGCTTGGTGGGGAGAAGCCAACTTGCGCCCCTCAAAGTTGGCTGATCTTAGTTTCCCGACTGCTGTCGGTCCTCACGGCGTTCTTCGGCGGGCAGTCTCGCTGTAAATGTCCGTGCCTTCCACATTCCCAGCACCTTGGTATTCCTTTGTTTTGGCCACAGTCTCGAGAAAAGTGACCGACCTTCCCGCATTCCCAACATTTGGCCGATTCTCTCTTGTCGTTAATGGTACTCCTCTTGACAGTTTCGACGCATTCTTTGATCAGTTTTGTGACTTCATTGTTGTATTCGTCGTGTTCAACAGCTGTTTGGCGTACACGCACGTGGCCCTTGGAAGCTTGTTTTGCAGCTTCGAATACTAAGGCGTGCGCCAGTGCGTCACTCGCAGTCTTATGGCGAGCCAAACGGAGAACTTGCTGTAAGTTGGTGTCCCTCACGCCATCGACGAATGTTTGGACTGCTAGCTGGTCTGCGAAGTCCTGCGGAGCGGTAGGATAGGCCAATCTAACTAGACGTTCCACATCGGCCTCGAATTCTTGTAGATTTTCTGATGTCCTCTGGTTGCGATACTTTAGTTGGGTTTGGTACACTTGTTGCAAATGTTTGTCGCCATATCTCATTTAAAGTCGCTCTAGCAGCGCAGAGAAGTCCCGTTGTTGGCGCTCTGGAATACCTTGAAGGACGTCCAATGCTTCTCGCAGAGCTATGACCAGCGCCGTTGCTTTCTCAAAATCGCTCCAATTGTTTGCTTCTGCCGCTGCCTCGAACTGTCGTTTGTTACAGACCAGCAAACTTTTCCGTCGAAAGTCGGTGGTTTAATTCTGATCGTCCTCGCAGTGTCTTCGGACTTTACTTCACTAGCCGGTCTAGTGTTCTCGAACTTCTGTCGTATCTTCTCTACTTCCTTTTGTACTTCTTCTTTCAACTGATCTCTTAGTTTCTCTTGTCTCGTCTCCAATTCTTGTCGTACTTCCTTTAATTCTTCTTGCACTTCTACTCTGACTTCCTTTAATTCTTCTTTTAATCCTTCTTGCTCAATTTTTATTGTCCTTATATCTTCGATCAATTTCTCTTGAACTGCCTTAATTTCTTCTTTGCCTGCTTTAATTTCTTCCTTCATTTCTTCTTGTGCTAATTTCATTTCGTCCTGTCCAGCTTCCATTTTATTCTTCAATTCTTCCTGTCCACATTCCATTCTTTCTTGTCCTGTTTTCATTTCTGTTTTCATTTCCATTAAAGCCTTTATTTGTTCTTCCATTATTGCTGATTGTTTTCTTGTTACTGGCATAAGGCTTCAAAATTCTTCTTCTCTCCGGACCTCTTCTACGATCTGTCGCACTAATTTTCTTCGGGAATCTTCAATTCCTATACTATCCTACACCTGACACCAAATGTGACGTGTTCGGCCACGGAAAACACAATTAACAAAACAACACAACGAATTTATTTAATTACTACAGTTAATTTGACTACACTACAGTTATAAACAAGTCTACACAATTTATTTCACTAAAAAGTCTCTTTTCCCGCTAGCTTCTACTGTGAACACTATTTATCGCCTGTATAATGTAGACACTACTAGTCGCTCGGTATGAATTCTATCGCCCGTGTTGCCTATCGATCGCTTCGCTTTCAAACATCAGCTGTTCACTGTCAACTAACTCGGTGTGTGCCGTTTCCGCCTTTTATAGTCTATAGGGAATTCTACAGCCGTCTAGTAATCCAATTGTTTTCCCATTTATCTTTGCTGGTGTTTTCTAGATGTTTCAGGAAAGCCGAGAATATTCCTTATGTATTCAGGGAAGATATTCGTTAATTATGCTCACACCAACTTAATTGGCAAGTACTCGTAACAGTATTAATTCCAGCATTTATCCTATAACAATGTGCCCACATAGGTACTTATACGTTCCTCACTCTGAAAATAATACCTGAAAATAATTTATTGATATAATTGTGAAATTAAAAACACAAACTGTATATTACACATACTTATTTAAATAGTTCAAGAAATCAGTTTCATTTGTCACTGTTAATTTCTTCATATATTCTTCTGTTCGAGTAATAAACTTTTCTTTCTTTGTTTCATTCATAATCTTCTTTAAATCACTTTTCATAGTTTTCTTTAGATCCATATTTTTATTTTATTTTTCCTTGAATATTCCAATTCTTTATAATATGCCAAGTACATAGTAATCTTTGTGGTTTCTTCTCCATAACTTTTACCCATGCATTGTAATATTTAGTATCATCATCTGTCATAAAATAATCAGTATTAATAGATTGCCCTACTCTAATTTTAAGTGCCTGTAAGCAAACTTCTTGAACAATTTGATCCTGTCTATTTCTTAAAAAAAAAGCCACTGGAAACCCAGCACTTTTATCGTCCTTCACCAATACTATTGTTAGTTCTAATCCCTTTCTGTTTGTTCCAAAAGTACCATCCATACATATAGTTTTTGAAAACTGTTTTAATTTTTCTTCCATTATCAAATTCATAAATCCCAAAGCAAATTCACCTTCCCTAAGTATCGAATGCTTTTCTCCTACAGAGCCAACACCAAAAATAAGCTACAATATTAACTACAGCTACACAAATAACACTATTACCTTCTTGTTTAAAAATAAACACATAGTTTTTATTGTTAGAATTCCATTCCTGAACTTTTATGGCTACAGCTATCATATCCACATCATGTCTTCTATTTTCCACATTGTGCTTCCTACTGAAATATTGAATATCATTACGATTTATTAAATTTAACCTACTTAAACCACTATCTTTGAGTTGCCTGTAATCATCTAAGATTCTCTCAACTGTTACTCCCATCTGTAATTTTTCTAAAATTTCAGTCTTCTCCTTTGTCATTAAATGCTGACTTCTAATTTCCTCGTCATGTCCTACATGAGTTTTACAGTAGTTGACTGAATATGTACCTTAAGTTTAATAAAATAGAACATACATTTTTTTTTAATTTTAACTACAAAATTTACCTAAATCCTTTCGAAAGTCAATTATTAATTGAGATGGACAAACACCTTTGATTTTAATAGATCCACCAGATTTGCCATTTCTTTTAATGCTCTTACTTTGAAAACCTTGACAAAATATAAATATTTTCTTCATTATTATAATACATTTTATAAAGAGATAGTACCTTTTGTATCACTACGATTACAGTAATAATAAACTCTTCGGTATTTTCATTTACCCTGCTTATGGAATAATTAACATCCACAGATTCATTATTAAACCATTCCTTAAACTCTTGAGTATCTGAAAAACTCAAAGTGACATTAACCGTTATTATATTATGAAAAGTTTGTAAATGATTGTATAATAATTTATATGTCATTTTTCTCAAAACAAATGGGACAAATAATACGATTTTCTTTTTTCTGCACTTCTTTCTTACGGGCGTTCCTCACATGTCTACTAAAATTACAATTTTTGAAAAATTGCTTGTTACAGTACATACAATTGTTCTTTCCTTCGTTGTCCATACTAGTACAGTACCTGAAAGCAACTTAAACAAAAAAAATACGAATAATAAAAATTTCAATTGAAAGATAAAAATAAACACAATTTGTTATGCACTAGTATTTACACTACAACTTATACTATAAACACAGAAAATTAATAATTCCTTTAAACAGGCAGATTATTTAACAGTTACTCCACACAACTTTTTACACTACTGCTATTAAACTATAAATATGGATAAATTTAAATAATTGTTTTAAAAAAAAAACAGATTAAACTCACAACTTAAACAAAGCAGTAAGATAATATAAATCCAATCGCAAATGAAATGATTTTCGTATTAAAAAATCAGTACAGGAATATGAATTGGCAGTTAAAAAAAGGTAAGGGCGCCAAACGATAACTCATAGACATGAGTTAAACGTATTTCGCGCCTGCGCAAATGCTACGGAGTCTTGTTCTTTTTAGCGTCGCCTAACAGCTGACTGTAATACCGATATGCGCATGCGCGCCTTTTTATTGTCATAGCTGCGCGAGACGAATCGTTACGAAATGTGTCGTTTCATGGCCTTTAGATTTTATTCTCATCGCGCCCAAAGAAGTTTCACTTCAATAATTACCTCTAAAGTTTTTGAAATGTTCGATAATAAGGACATAGGCTTATAATTGGACGTAACGATGCCATTTTTAATTTCTATTATATCAATAATTTGCTCTATTTCAAAATTATCGGTAGGTTTAATTAATACTTTACTATTTTTACCTACGGAGACAAAAAATTTATTCCTCAATTTTATAATTCCTAATGAGTTTTCGGTTACTATATAATTGTCACTACAGGTCTTCTTTATAACAAAGTTTCTATTGTCTTTAACACCAAGTGTATCTACAATTAATTATTGCCATAACATTTTCGTATTTTATTTGTTTTTCTCAAGTAAGATGTTTTTCAATAATAAATAATAATCCAATTATCTTAAAAAGCTAAAAAGGATGGTGTACCTACTTAAAGTTACGGGGTGAGTAATTTATTTTCAGATAAATAAATATATCATAATTGCAAAAAAATTGGATAAAAATACACTTTGATCTTAATTTTAAACGCCATCTAATTGTAATCGGGAATATGTTTTTTTGTTTTAAAACGAATATGGCCCCCAACTGACCTTCAATGTCAAATTCAAGGACGCAATTTAGGTCATGGACTGATCTCCACTTCAAAATTATGCAAACATATAACTTTTTCCAGAATAATGAGATTCAGTATATATATTTCGCTGTTTCAAGATAAATGACTCATCATATATAAAGAAATTCCTAATATTTTTGTCCCAGAATAACCTTTCGTTAAAATACTTGGAAAATTATGGACCGCATCATGCTTGTAAATAACAGATAACAGACGGACAAAACAATAATTTATGGCTTCATTCATTTTATTTGGCTGCATCGCCTGACACTGTTACACCATTAAAGTAGTTTATATTTGAACCAGTAAAATTTATAATTCTCCCTCATATTGGGAATACTTGATGAAGTTTAATAATTGCTGTAATGTTAATTAAAAAATTTTGGTGTGTATAATTATTATACGACAATCTATGGCGTTTTGTGATAAATAATTTATGAAATTTTGGCGTGAAGACGTATGGCTCGTTATACGCGATATTTTACATCCCTTAGGTTGGCAATTTCAGAAGAAAAGTTAGACGATAACTGATGGTCTTTATTCCCGGAACGCGATCCTTAATTCCTTTATTGAAGCAATTTTCCTCTATAATTCGTCTTAACAACTAAGATCAGAGATTAGAATTCCACTTCAACGTTGTGCAGCTCATAAATAAGTTCGTAAGCATAATTGCTACAAATTTGAGGTTGTAGGCCTCCCGAGAAAAGCTTCAACTTGATAATTAAATCTGTTCTTATTCATGAAGTTCGTTGGCAAGACTTTATTTCGCAAAAGCAAATGTAAATGAATCAGTAGATGCGGATTTAAAACCTTTTAGATTATTTCACACTATACGACTTCTTCTTATTGTCTTCAATGGTTTGAATGATTTTGTAGTTTTTTCTTTTCTACGCCAAGAAGTTTATAATGTCGAATATTCAATTACGTAACTACAAACAAAAAAATTGGTGATTTTTGTCATGAAAAATGAGAGTTTGTAGCTAAAAAAATTATTCTCACCAAAAAAAACAAATATTTTTCATTACTTCTTCAAGCTATATCTCTATTGCTTTTTGATAGTTTGTAGGGTAGAGGTCCTAAGCTTTGTGAGGATCCTTCATTTTTCATGACATCTTATCCTTATTGTCTGATGGAATCATCACCTTATTCTCTATCTTATACTCACACTGATAACTTTGGAACATTCTAAAATATTCGCAAAAAATCGGGAACATTCCAGTAACGATTCAAAATATTCTCTAATATTATTTAATATTCTGGAACATTCTGAATCATTTCCGAAAGATCTTGAAGGCTCTGGAACATTCTCGATTATTCCAAATCATTTCCATAAAATCGAGAACATTGTAGGTCATTCTCGAACATCCACTAATGATTCAAAACATTCTTTTGCATTTCTGAATATTCTGGATAATTATTAAAAGAACTTGAGTATTCTGGAATATTTTTGAATGTTCCAAATTATTCGGGACTGTTATAAAACATTTTTTTACTTCTTGGAACGTTTTTAAACACCCTGGAACATTCTCAAACAATTTGGGACATTCCAGCAAATTTTAGAATATTTTAGAAAATTCTAATATATTTTTGTCACTCATTCATTCACTAAAAGCCACTCAAAACATTTTCGACTTCATTTGTAGAAAAAATGTGTTAGACAAAGATAAATGTAGGTAACTAATCACCCATTCCCACTCACTTTCTCTCACTCAGACCAAATTCACTTTTTGTCGAAGAAAGGATAAGTGTTCTATCATCTATCATTTACACTGCGAGTGGATAGAAGTAGGTGGTCATAGAGAAAAGTAAGGATTCACAAAAAATCTTTGTTTTTTATATATGGTATTATGTTGATTAGGTTGTCTTTTCAGTCTTTTTGTACCAAATTTGATTATTTCTTTGATTTTGGACGACCTTCTATTCATTTACCGTTTTCAAGAGCAAGACCACAAGAAAGATCAAAGCGTTCAATCGATTTTTCTGAGTTGATCTTGATGCCCTTCCTCGGTCCTGATTTGGCTAGACGCGCCTGTTTCCCGTCATCGTAGCAGTTGGTGTCTGTTTGAAAAACTTTCTCTGGGTCATTTGTCAGAATTTCTATTGAAAATCATTGAGCAGATAATTATCTTTTTTGACTTTGCGACTTGGGAGAGTTGCATGATTTTTTTCAATATTTTCTTAGATTGTCACGTACTAGGGAACTTTCGTTAATTTAATTTTACCTTTTTAATTATTAACCTTTCTCTGTGTTAAGCTTAATTTAATCCCTTGAATGCTTCCTAATATTTTATTTTCTTCTAAAATTTTGTTGACTTCAAAGTTCTCCCTAACTTTAACTTTTTAACTTTTTTAACATTTTCTTAAATTGTTAATAATAATTCACCAGCTTATCTGGCTATATCCTTTGGGTAAAATATAGTAGAAATATATTGCCTATTCAATTAACCTTTTTTGAATTTCAAAAAAGAAAAATGTTGTAGGCTTCCCTGACTTAAAATTGTGTTTGGTTTATTATCTCCATTGCTTATTAACTTTAATGAATAAATTATAAGCAATTTACCTTTTTCGCAAATTTCTATTTTGTATACCACCTGCATATTTAATATTGTATAAAGTACTAAATTAACTTTTGCACCAGTTTAAAATTTGACTTGATTCCATATTCAAGTGATCCTATTTTTTGTTCCTCTTCAGCTAGTCAATTTATTCACAGAATTTATTAAGCGCCCTTTGAGATTAGTTTCGGCTAGTAATCTGGGTTTTGTGACCCTTTGTATAGGTAGGATTACTTAAAATTAACTTTACAATAGGCTTCATATATAATCGACGACCCCAGCAAAGTTATTATTCTGGGGAAGGTAGAAATTACAGTAGCATAGTAACCCTTAACGCATTACCATAACCTTACGATAAAAATCTAATTTTTTTATATACATATAACAAGGCTTTTGATAAATATCTAACTATATAGCAATTTTCGGACTTGGTTAATAAATTTTATTTTCTACACCAAGTAATTTCAATTAGACAAATATTAATAGGATTAGCAAGACTTATGGAACACGCTTTCATGAAATTTATTCGTCAACACCATATCCATATCTTCCCCCAACTTATTATTTATGTTAAAAAAAATCTGAGTAATCAAGGTTTTAGGCAAGCAATTTATCAATAATTTTAGAGGTCTACTTCTCTAACCAAGCTTAATATCAACAAATTTAGTAAATACAGCCAAACTTCAACGTACAGTTTTTACTTAATAACTCTCAAATATCTATTAATCGAATATCTTGATAATATTAAGCGCTAACTTTGATAAGCCGAACTTTTTGGAAAAATCCCTTAATTATTCCTTAAAAATTTGAAAGTCTCTTTTTAATAGCGCTACTATGCAAGCAGTGGGCCAGTTCAGTTACTACCATTATTTGTCATCAAAAAGTACTCCAAAAGCCTTGTCTTTTGACTGAAAATTAAATCTTATAGAAAAATAGAAAATGGTATCTACACTTACAAATTGGTAAAGGCTTTCGCGGCCAGTAGACGAACCGGTGATATTCAATGTCGGGTTTAAAGGCCGTCGTCGATTTGAATTTCTTCCTAACGTTTTGCTAGCACGAGTGGCGAGCTTCTTTAGAGGTCTTTCCATCTTCGATGCTGGATGTAGACTGATGATCAGGGTATGGGATGTCGACGACATCGCCATCGTAGCATCTGTCTTCCCAACTAAATGGCCTTTGTTTATTACCTCTAAATTACTTTGTGCATCAACTTGTTTATGAATTTGTTGTCGTATGATCGATAAATCGTTGTACAGTTTTGTGTTATAAGTTTTTCGTTTTTGTTTGTTGACCTTTTGTGATAAAATGTGAATTACCTGAAAACTTGTTTTTGCACTTGAAAGAGTATAAGGGGCATAAATTATTCCATCCTCAAGTAAGTTTACTGCCTTGGTTAGAAACAATACTACTCATACTCAGGCGTTGCGAATGTTACCAGATCTCCTTCACCAAACTGCTGTTATACAGAACCTACTGGATTTTATCGAAATTAACAATTTTTTGTCCTGTTATTTAAATTTTGCTAATTTTTTAATACTTTTAAAAAAGAATAATGCAATAGTTCCTTTATATAAAATTGTAACTATATATTTGTATTATTGTATTCACACTATTTATTACGTTATTGTAATTACACCATTAATTAAATATATGTACTTTTGTGGTAACGTATTTTCTTTATTTTTATAATAATAAATTATGATAACAAAAACCCTATATGCTTCACGTTTTTAAAATTCGCGCCATAGCCGGTATGGTAGTTTTCTATGTAGAATTTTCCATCTTCTCTCTCACTCTTCAATTTAGCTTGGGAAGACACTTGGTGAGATGGCGCTGATGTCAAATTAAGAAATCGAGCTTCTTATCTATAATCGTCATCTAGGCTGATGATTTCTCCTGCGCAAGTTGTATTTATGCTGGTGGGTAGGGGGCGGAGCCTGTTCCGCTTCAGTCGACCGTGTGGAGGCGGTCGGAATTGTTCGAGCGTTCCTGAGAATTAGGTTCCAGATCTGATTCAGCTTTAGCGTTTCCTCCTACCCACCAGCATAAATTCAACTTGCGCAGGAGAAATCATCAGTCTACATCCAGCATCGAAGATGGAAGGACCTCTGAAGAAGCTCGCCACTCGTGCTAGCGAAACGTTAGGAAGAAATTCCAATCGACGACGGCCTTTAAACCCGACATTGAATATCACCGGTATCTACACTGATAGAAGATATTATCTACCTATGTCTATCCATCTATCTATCTGTAACATTAAATAAATACATACAAATGCTCATTTACAAAAGTTTAGCACATACATAGGTATGTATTGTAGCGACCAGCGACACAGTACGTGTGTGCGATAACAATTTGTGGCATGTACTTGTTATCGCTAACATGCTTACGGCGTAGACACTGCACACGGTACTTTTCGTGTTATCAACTTACAAAATGTAAATCATTCTCCTGCGACAAGTAAAAATTTCAATTCTGGAATAATCGAGGACTTTATAATTATTACTCATCATTCGGGAATACTCAGGATTTCTTCGAGTTCCTGTCTAGAAAGTTCGAAAGGTGTATATATAGTGATCATCTTTGGACCGAAAGACAGTTAGTTGTAAGAAAGCATCAGTGCGCGAATTAAAACCGATAATAGACAAAGTGATATAAATAAATTGTTATATAAATAAGTGAATTTTTGTGATATAAATGGTAGTTCTAAGTTAGTGTTTAAGTGTTATAAATAGTGTTAAATAAATTACTGTTTAAATAAGTACTTTGACTAGAAAATTCGTTACAATTGGTGTCAGGTGTGGGGTCTGCGAATCGATCCCCAGAGAATTTTCTAGTGTAATAAAAAAATACAAAATAAATAAAAATGCCGAAAAAGTTGTTCGAGTTGAAAGTCGCCGAATTGAAAAGCGAACTGGAAGAGCGAGACGAAGATACGTCTGGTAGTAAGAACATCCTACAGAAGCGGCTCGAGGAGGCTTTGCTACATAAGGCTTCGATCCCAGCACATATGAATTCGAGGATGAACTGGAAAAGAAACTAAATGAAAATTCAAGGAAGCTGGAAGAAAAATTCAATGATAATTCAAAGAATCTTAAAGAATTAAAGGAAAATCTGGAAGAAAAATTACAAAAATTCGAAGGAAAATTGGAAGAAAAACTGAAAAAATTCGAAGAAGAAACAAGGGAAGAAATCAACAAAACGCTGGGAACTTTCGACGAAAGATTGGCCAAACTGGAAGAAATGGCTCTGAATCCGGAAAAACAAGAGACCAGTACCCAACTTACGGAAAAGAGGCATAGCGTGGCTGACGGCAAAGAAATCCCCGGCGTAAAAGAAGAACAGGTCATCTTCTCCAAAGTGCACATGAAGCTACCAACGTTTGACGGAAAAACATCATGTACCACGTTTTTGACGCAATTCGAGGTGGCTGCAAAAGCTTACAAATAGACGCTAGAAGAAAAAGCTTCCTCACTTGCCCTTGCTCTGCGTGATGGTGCTGGCGAAATTTTGAACACGTTGCCACCGGAAGAATTACTAGACTACCATCGGCTAGCAAAAAGATTAGAGATGCGATACGGCCAAGCACATCTGACGGCTGTGTACCACGTACAGTTAAAGAACCGACGACAGAAGACAGCAGAAAGCCTTCAGGAATACGAGGCGGATATCGCACGGTTGGTCCGGCTCGCCTATCCGGGTACGGCCGAAGATACCCTCGAAAGATTGGCCGTCGACGCGTTCATTGACGGAAAAGGACGACGAAATACAACAGCGACTCCGACTGGACCGGCCGAGGACTTTGGTAGACTCATTGGCACGTGCACTAGAGTACGACGCCGTCAAACAGGCGTCGCAACGACAATGTCGAGTGCGGGAATTAAAAGAAGAATCAGCAGGTCGGAACGATAGGATGGATAGACTGGAAGAGATGATCCGTCGCGTAACGACTAAAATAGAAAGGAAGCCCAGACAAGTTAGGTGCTGGAACTGTGGGAAGTTAGGCCACGTGAGAAGCAGCTGTAAAAACGAGAAATTTGCTTTTCAAGAAGATAAGCCCTGCGTACAGGAAAACTAGTCAGGGTCGGCGCGGCGGGGCAAACGTCGATCCCGGAGCAAGAAGCCCCCGGTCTAGTTGCACTAACAAAAACCATGAAAGATAGAACTGATAGCCTTTTTCTTACGGGACATATAAATGGGAAGCGGTGTTCGTTCCTATTGGATACCGGAGCAAGCAGGACGATTATACGAGCCAATGTGATAACAAGCAAGCTTCAACCGACCCAATGGAAGCTACGAACGGCCACCGGGGAAATGGTAAATGTCCATGGTGAGAGCTACGTCAAGATCCGCATAGGAAAGGCCCCCTTCCGACACTGCGCTCTTGTACCCGAAATTGAAAACAACGTCATTCTGGGCTTGGACGTGCTTCGGAAATACGACTTTTGTCTGAGTTTCCAAAGAAAAGTCGTGACCTTAAACGGAGAAGAGTTCAGGCGAACTACTCAGGACACCGTAACATCTCAAGTCCGAAAGCTAGAAACAAGAACGGAAGACTCACAACGCCTACCAGAAGCCTTGTCTAAATTGTGCCAGAAAGCAGGTGACAAATGTTAACCTAACCAACGCCATCAAATAAAAAAATTACTAAAAGAATACCAAGACGTCTTTGAAGTAGAAGGTGGCAAGAAGGGACGAACCAACGCCGTCCTGCACAAAATAAATACTGGCGAGGCCCAACCCATCCATCAGCGACCCAGGAGACTACCACCGGCCAAGAGAGAAGACGCTGAAAACATCATAAGTGAAATGCGAAGGGATGGAGTAATAGAATCTTCTACTAGCCCTTGGACATCGGCGGTAGTCCTCGACAAGAAAAAAGATGGCTCGACACGCTCCTGTGTGGACTACCGCCAATTAAACAATGTTACGAAAAAAGACAGCTACCCCTTACCACGAATAGATGACACCCTGGATACACTGTCAGGGTCGACGATATTTTCCACCTTAGACTTCAAGAGCGGATACTGGCAAGTGGCTTTGGACAGGGATGCCAAAGAGAAGACAGCGTTTTCCATCGGAACGGGGCTGTGGCAGTTCAAGGTGATGCCGTTCGGGTTGTGCAACGCACCAGCCACCTTTGAGCGACTGATGGAAACAGTCTTGGTTGGCTTAATTGGAAAGACTTGCCTGGTATACCTCGATGACATCATCGTAGTCGGGAAGGACTTCAACGACCATCTGAAAAATTTGGAGGAAGTTTTCCGAAGACTTCGTGATGTCCACCTAAAACTCAGCCCCAAGAAATGTCAGCTTTTCCAAGAGACCGTCAACTACCTGGGGCATGTAGTATCCGGAGACGGCGTTTCAGTCGACCCACAGAAAATCAGGGCCGTGCAAGAGTGGCCTGTACCTGCTGACGTCCATCAAGTCAGAAGCTTCCTTGGGCTCTGCACCTACTATAGACGTTTTGTTCCCGGATTTGCTAAAATTGCTAAGCCTCTGACTCGACTCACCGAAGAGAGTAGACCATTTTGTTGGGAGCAGGACTGCCAAGCTTCCTTTGAAGAACTAATGAAAACCCTCTCGTCTACACCTGTTTTGAGCTATCCCCTACCAATTGGAAAGTTTGCCCTGGACACCGACGCTAGCAACATTGGAATTGGCGCGGTTCTGTCACAAATACAGAATGGTAAAGAAAAAGTGATCGCCTACTTTAGCAGAACTCTATCCAAACCAGAACGGAATTGCTGCGTAACCAGGAGCGAATTGTTAGCTGTAGTAAAAAGCGTGGAGCATTTCTACAAATACCTCTACGGAAGAAAGTTTTTGCTACGAACCGACCATGCCGCGTTGAAATGGCTGCTGAATTTTAAGAACCCCGAGGGCCAAGTAGCCAGATGGATAGAGAAGCTGCAAGAGTACGACTTTGACATAGAATACCGAGCGGGAAGTAGCCATAAAAACGCCGACGCCTTATCCAGAAGACCTTGTCTGGAAAATTGTAAACACTGTCAACGCGTCGAAGAACACGAAGAGGTCAAGAGGATAACTATCCTGGACGAGCAGTGGCAGCCCGACAACATTAAGGCAGGACAACATTCCGACGTGCTCTTAAAACAGTTCCTGGATTGGAAGAAAGAAGGCAGAAGACCAACCTGGCAGGAAGTGGCTGCCAAGTCAACAGAAGTGAAATCGTTGTGGGCTCAATGGGATTCCATTAAAGAAGAAGATGGTATCCTACAGCGCGTGGTCGAGAACCAAGATGGCACCGAAAGCAGACGTCAGCTAGTGATACCGAGAAGCTTGGTAAAGGAAGTCCTGCAGGGCCTCCATGACGACCCTTCAGGAGGACATTTTGGTGTGAAGAAGACCCTTGGTAAAGTACGAGAACGATTTTACTGGGTCAACTGCAAAAAGGACGTGGAAGATTGGTGCAGAAAGTGCACGACGTGCGCCGCCAGTAAGGGAACTCAGAAGCGACAGCGTGCTCCGATGCGACAGTATAACGTCGGCAGCCCATTCGAGAGAATTGCCATAGATGTTGCCGGACCATTCCCAGAATCTGAAGATGGAAATAAGTACATCGTAGTGGCAATGGACTACTTTACGAAATGGGTTGAAGCGTACGCCCTTCCAAACCAGACGGCAACAACAGTGGCGGAGACGCTCATGAAAGAGCTAATTAGCCGATTCGGAGTACCACTGGAGTTGCATTCCGACCAAGGACAGAATTTCGAGTCAGCCATATTCCAGGACATCTGTAAGATATTGGGCATTCACAAAACTCGTACTACAGCCCTACACCCCCAATCAGACGGCATGGTAGAACGAATAAACAGGACCATCAACAAGTACCTGTCTAAAATAGTCTCCAAATATCAGCGAGACTGGGATCGTTATCTACCATTGTTCCTTTTGGCATACCGATCTTCTATACATGAAACCACTGGACAAACACCAGCACGGGTACTGTTTGGCCGAGAGTTGCGACTACCATTCGACCAAAAGTTCGGGTGCAAACCTGGCGAGGACGTGGCTGGAGAAGATTACGTCAGTGAACTTCGAAGACGATTGGACGACATCCATGACGAGATACGTTCCATATGCAGATAGCCAGTGACCGGATGAAGGACGCATATGACATTAAGGCCACTGATGGAGGATTCCATGAAGAAGATTTGGTGTGGCTTTATAATCCGAAGCGTCAAAGGGGTCTTTCGCCAAAGCTGCAACAAGATTGGGAAGGCCCGTATAAAGTTATCAAACGAAGCAATGACGTAATCTATCGAATTAGACGTACTCCCAATGGAAAACCAAGAGTAGTCCACTTCAACCGACTGGCTTCATATGCTGGGGACAACCACGAGGAAGCTCGAGTTAGAGTTGTGCAGGCTCGATCGCCAGAGCCCCAGTACGAAAAATTTATGGCCGAACAGAGCTTACACCGTAAAGCCCGATTTGGAGTCACCACCGAAGTTCAGCAGGACTTATTCGCCGTCCCGAAGGAATACTCGCTGGCCCATTGTGTAAAGGGATTTGGACATGAGCCGTGGGATTGCCACGGTCTTTCGGAAGAAGTTTGTGCCACTACCGATGTTACTCGACCAGGTCAAAGATGGAAGAAAAGTATTGCAGTTACTCGATGGGACCCAATCCATCTTCTATCTAGTCACCAAAAGCAAGTTGTCGGAGAAGCCTACCTACCATTCCTTATGGGACTCCCTTATAGAACTAAGAGAGCAATTGCTGCACGGTAACATCCTGAAGCTAGCAATACCGAGGATCGGATGTGGACCCGATGGGCTGGATTGGAGGAAGGTCAGAAGCATGCTGGAGGTTTTGTTCCGATACATTGGTATAAAAATCTTGGTATGCGCCGGAAATCCACGACGAGGACCGTCACCATTGAAGACCGTTGACTGCCATTTCCACCTGACAACCGGATGCCGAAGCGGATCCACCTGCAAGTACCGGCATGATCCTCTGAAGGAACGGCAGAATGTGATCCGGGACGAATCACCCTTAAGGAGGGGGTAGTGTAGCGACCAGCGATACAGTACGTGTGTGCGATAACAATTTGTGGCATGTACTTGTTATCGCTAACATGCTTACGGCGTAGACCCCGCACACGGTACTTTTCGTGTTATTAACTTACAAGATGTAAATCATTCTCCGGCGACAATTAACAAGTTCAATTCTGGAATAATCGAGGACTTTCTAATTATTACTCATCATTCGGGAATACTCAGGATTTCTTCGAGTTCCTGTCTAGAAAGTTCGGAAGGTGTATATATAGTGATCATCTTTGGACCGAAAGACAGTTAGTTAAATCGACATGAAACTTATTTTCATATTTTTGTAATCCTATCAACCTCTGCATTCTATTTTTTAAAAGAACTCATCTAAACAATCAAACTGCAATCGGTTTGAATATTCGTTTAGTTTTGTAAGATTTCTAGAAAATTTATGTAACTGTAGATTCCTATATTCGCAGTTTGGACATTCTAAAACACAACATCCACAATGTGCTCGGTTCATAATTATTTTAAATATGTAAAAAAAATGAAATAAAGCTAACGTTTTTGCAATTCCTAATTTTAATTTTATAACTAATAGACACCTCTGCCAGTGTTACTGGTATGTCTGCTTTTCGTTGGAAGAAATTATTTAAAGAAATAAAAAATCTAAAGTTATTAAATTCTGTATATTCGCCAATAAGTACCATTTATTTTAAGTAATTGTAGATAAGTAGGGATAATTTCCTTATTGCTTAGCATAAAATTAAATTTAGGGTGAGATTTAGTTTATGTAATTGGGATAGATGTTTAAGCAATGATGCCATGTATGATTAACCCTGTTGATTTTAGAAATGACCTCAAAGTATTCTAGAAACGTTTAAAAAGGCAGAACAGAATTAGCGAGCTTACTGAGAAAATAAGTTAGATACCTATGCTAAAATTTTATTTCAACGTGATTTCTCTCCTAGAATATTAGATTGTGAAATCCACGTTTACTTTCAGTGTTGCGCTAGAATTTCTGTTAAAACGGCATAATTGTAATGCTTTATTGGGGTAGCATATCAGATGCTACATATTGGTATATTTTCCACAAACCTCAGTAAAGATGCCATCATCAGTTCGTAAAAATTTTTTTAAAATTATTATTTTTTTAAAGTTGGAGTTTTATTTGATATAGAACTGTAGGGTTTCCTATAGACAATTTTATATTTTAATTCTGTGTGGCACCGGTCAGTTCAACGAACACTTCCTATACGATGGGGGTTATTGATTTATCGAGCAGCGTGGGGTTGCAGGCGCGAACAGCAGACAGTTTTTTCCCGCTCGCGCGAACGTTTGCCACGCGTACCTCTGATTTTATAGTTATTTTCTCTGTTTACGTTTTTATTGTCATTTTGATTATTTTCGTTCAATGTTGTGTTTATCTGTTGTTCTTTGTATTATATACTAATGTAATAATTGTGAATAAGCTGATTCACCCGTTACGTCTCCGACATTGGTGACCCTGACGTGATTTCGTTGTATTATGTGTGACGGTAACGAAAGTGAAGTTAACAACGACTTTTTGGACGCTAATACCATCCCAACAATGACGAATGAAGAAGCTATTTCCACGTGTTCTGTACTAGCGCGCCTAAAACTTCCTGCTTTTACTCCAGACGATCCAGAGGTCTGGTTTAAACAAGTCGAATGGTTCCTTGATGATGCTGGCGTCAAAACAAGTTTTGATAAATTCAGGCAAGTTGCAAAATCGCTAGATGCACGATATTCCAAAGAAGTACGCGACTTAATTCTCAACCCGCCCACCGACGATCCTTTCACAAAATTGAAAAACGAACTACTGCGACGTCTGGGTAAGTCCCTATTACAAAAGACACGTCAACTTTTGGAGCGCGAAGACATCGAGGATAGGACGCCATCTCAGTTCCTTCGCCATTTAAAATTGCTCGCAGGTGACTCAGCTGCTGATGATATCATCCGCGCATTATGGTTGGACAGAATCAACCCACTAGCTCGCGCCAGTATCGCTGCTCAAGCAGCATAGCCAGGGACCACCCTCGATGAATTAGCGAAAATCGCCGATTACGTAATGGATGCGCTTGGGACAATCGTGCCCCAACAAAAGCAAGTGGCTGCAGTTTCTAGCAACGAATCACAGCTGTGTGAAGTACTGTCGCGATTGTCGATTCAGCTGGAAGAACAAAATCGCGAAATTAACGCACTTCGGAGTGAGGTCAGAAATGTGTGCGGTCGTCAACGGATTCATGGTGAAAAGAGTTCGCAAATCAACTTACGAGATCGCTCGCGTTTTGGTAGCAGTGCGCATAAATGCAAAAAACCCTGTTCATATGATGCTAGTGCGGGAAACGGAACGGGCAGTCACTAATGGCGGCAAGTGACAGCTGCCCCATCGCGCGCCGCTTATTTTTGAGGGACCAGAAAAATGCGGTAGATTTTTTAATCGATACGGGTCCCGATTTGTGCGTGTTTCCGCGAAAGTTAGCGAGTGGTCAACGGATGAAAACCGGGTACAAGCTGACCGCGGCCAAAGGCACCACGATCGTTACCTACGGTTTGATATCGCTTACGCTCAATCTTGGTCTCCGACGCGATTTTACGTGGGATTTCGTAATCGCGGACGTATCAAGGGCGGTTATCGGTGTTGATTTTTTGAATCATTATGACCTTCTCGTCGATTTGCGCAACGGGCGCTTACTTGATCGCACGACGAGTGTGAGTGTTATCGGTCATAACGTTAAGTGCGCGACGGTCGCCGGCATAAAAACCATCACCGGCAGTTCGCGATATCACGAGATCCTTCAACAGTTTCCTGAGATCACTCGTCCTGACGGTGCGTGCAAAAGAAAAGATGTGAAACACTCCACAGTGCACCACATCCACACCACACCTGGACAACCTGTCGCTGCGAAACTACGTCGTTTGCCGCTAGATCGTCTCCACGCCGCCAAAAAGGAGTTTGAGTCCATGCTACGTTTAGGAATTTGCCGTCCATCAAAAAGTAGTTGGGCTTCTCCCCTCCACATGGTGCCTAAGAAGGGAGACGAGTGGCGTCCCTGCGGAGACTACAGGGCTCTTAACGCTCGCACAATTGCAGACCAGTGCCCAGTGCGCCATATCCAAGATTTTGCTCAAACATTACGTGGAAGAAAAGTTTTCTCCACTACAGACCTGTTGAGAGCTTACTATCAAATCCCTGTGGCACCAGAAGATGTTCCGAAGACGGCGATCACCACGCCCTTCGGAATGTTTGAATTGCTATCCATGAGCTTTGGACTGCGGAACGCCGCCCAAACGTTCCAACGTTTCATGGACGAGAGGTTACGTGGACTCGACTTCGTATACGCTTATATTGACGACCTTCTGGTAGCTTCCGAGGACTGCGAAGAACACGAGAGACATCTCCGACTACTTTTCGAACGCCTTCAGCAGTCCAGAGTCGTCATCAATTCTACCAAATGTTGTTTTGGAGCTTCCAAAGTTCGATTTCTGGGTTATCTTGTGTCGGAAAGGGGCACACAACCGCTTCCAGAGAAGATCTCTGCTCTTCAAGCATATCCAAGACCCAAGACTGCTAAAGATCTCCGACAGTTTTTAGGTATGATCAACTTTTACCGCCGGTTCATGCCCAAGACTGCTCGAACGCAAGCGCCTCTCCATAACCTCTTAAGGGGCAACATTAAAGGGTAGACTTCAATTGACTGGAATGACACCGCAGATACAGCATTCCTAGCCTACAAGAATGCTTTCGACAAGGCAACTCTCCTTGCACATCCAAAGTGTGGCGCCAAAGTTTCCTTGGTCTGTGATGCATCGGACCACACCGTCGGAGCTGCGCTGCAGCAACTTGTAAATGACGTCTGGGAACCACTTGGCTTCTTCTCACAGAAGTTAAGCAGCACCGAATCCAAATACTCTGCGTACGATCGCGAACTTCTCGCCATCTATTGAGCTGTAAAGTATTTCCGACACACGATCTAAGGCCGTCACTTTACCATCTTGACGGACCACAAGCCACTCACGTTCGCCTTCAGACAGAGGTCCGATAAGTGCTCTCCACGACAATTTCGCCATCTGGATTTCATTGGGCAATTTACCACCGATATCCAACACATCTCAGGTGAAGACAACGTGGTTGCGGATGCATTTTCTCGCATTGAAGCAATCACTACGCCACTCGACTTCGAGGCTCTCTCTTTGGCTCAACAACAGGACCGAGAGTTGCAGGAACTACGTCAGCAAAACGACACTGGCCTGATACTGCGCCAAGTAACCATTCTGGGATCCAACGCTGCCATTTTCTGCGATGTTTCCACAACGACGGCTTGTCCCTTCCTAACAGCCGCCCTCCGCAGACCAGCCTTTGATGCAATCCACGGACTCTCTCACCCTGGAATCAGAGCAACCACCAAGCTCGTTGGACAACGCTATGTGCCTCCATCAATCGCGATTGCCGCACTTGGGCTCGTGCTTGTATCCAATGTCAACAGTCAAAGTTCTCCCGGCATGTTTCAACTCCTATTGGAAACTTTACATCGCCATCAAGACGGTTTGAGCATGTCCACATTGATCTCATCGTGATGCCATACTCCGAAGGATAGAGATATTGCCTTACCTGCATTGACCGCTTTTCGCGGTGGCCAGAGGCAATACCTCTCCAAGATCAAGAAGCAGAGACCGTATCCAGGGCGTTCTACACCCATTGGGTTGCCCGCTTTGGGGTTCCTCTTCGTTTGACCACCGACTAGGGCCGTCAATTTGAATCCCATCTGTTCCGTTGCCTGAATCGTTTGATGGGCACTGATCACTTGAGGACCACCGCCTACCACCCTGCAGCAAACTATATGATTGAGAGACTTCACCGTCAACTAAAAGCCTCCATCAAATGTTTGCAATCCGAGCAATGGACTCGCACGCTCTCAACAGCACTCCTGGGAATTCGTGGGGCTTGGAAAGAAGACATTCAGGCGACCGCTGCAGATATGGTATACGGTGAACCACTACGTCTTCCTGGAAAGTTCTGAGTGTCCACCTCCAACAGGGACATCGACGATTCAGCCGATTTCATTCGTGAGCTGCGCCAACACTTTGAGACACTTCGACCGATCAGCGGCACCAGGCATGGCGAGCGCAAAATCTTTATATTCAAAGACCTTGATACTGCTACCCACGCCTTCATCAGACACGACGCTTCGAGAGGACCTCTACAGCTTCCGTATGATGGCCCATCTCAAATTATTTCGCGATCCGATAAATATTACACGCTTCAGATGAGGGGAAGAAACGTTCCAGTTTCTATGGACCGTCTCAAACCGGCTTACATCATCACCGAAGATATTACTCCTCCTGAAGAAGAGTTCGATAATGATGACGACGCCGACTTCATTATAGTTGCTCCAAGGGCTAACCAAACTCCACCGCAACAGAATGCAGTTCCAATTCCACAACCTGCATCAACAACGAGACCTGCCTTCACAACGCGCTCGGGTCGCCGGGTTCGATTCACAGAACATTACCAGGCAGGCTTCAATTAGATTTCCTTTCGTTAATCACTGGCAGGGGGGTGGTGTAGGGTTTCCTATAGACAATTTAATATTTTAATTCTGTGTGGCACCGGTCAGTTCAACGAACACTTCCTATACGATGGGGGTTGTTGATTTATCGAGCAGCGTGGGGTTGCAGGCGCGAACAGCAGACAGTGTTTTCCCGCTCGCGCGAACGTTTGCCACGCGTACCTCTGATTTTATAGTTATTTTCTCTGTTTACGTTTTTATTGTTATTCTGATTATTTTCGTTCAATGTTGTGTTTATCTGTTGTTCTTTGTATTATATACTAATGTAATAATTGTGAATAAACTGATTCACCCGTTACGTCTCCGACAGAATATATAAAGTAATTTAAACTCTAAATATTTCCTAAAGAAATAAAATCATAAACTTTAGATTATTTAAAAAAGTGTGTGGCATCTCTTACAGATTTACCGTGTTTACTTATTTCACATTTACTTTATAATTTATTGCTAATACACAACAAATATTTCACTATACCATAAAGTCAAAATATAACTGTTAATTAAAATTGATAGCACTCCTGTTCATTCCACAATATTCTGTGTTTGTACATAAATGGATTTTGTAGCGTCCAGTGATATAGTGCGTGTGTGTGATAATGATTTGTGTGCATGTATTCTTTATCGCTAACATGTTTACGGCGTAGTCATAGCGCGCGGCTCTTTTATCACAAGCGACTTAAAGACGATCATTTCTGTGAATTATTGACGGCTTTCTAATAATTATTCATCATTCGGGAACAATCAGGATTTCTTCGAGAAATTATCTAGAAAGTTCGAAAGGTGTATTTAAAGTGATCATCTTTGGGTCGAAAAGCAGTACCTAGTTGTGAGAAAGCATCCGTGCGCGAATCAAGACGATAAACTATAGACAAAAGTGATATAAATAAGTGGTTGTATAATTATGAGAATTTTTCTAACATAAGTGTTAGATAAATAGTTTAAATAAATAATTATTTAAATAAATATTTTTGACTAGAAAATTCGTTACAATATTATTATCAGTTTGGGCTGCTTCATTTACGTTTTTATTTCGTTTGTTTTAATTTTCCCTGATATTGCACATTCATTGTACAACCACCCATACAATACATGTCACAGGAATTAACCTGAAGGTAACGACAGGCATGCATGAATTAATAATATTCGAAACCAAATTATTATTGCTAAAATTATATATGCATTAACGATGATTATTAAATTTGTTTGTAATTAATTGTTTCATGCTAAATGTGTTTTAGGTAGTACATCACTCATTTATTGTGCACACTTCATTAGTTTCATGTCAAAAATGGAATGAGCGTGAATTAAGTGAATTAACATAAAGTTGAGAAGTTAAATAGCTGATTGTTGTACCATTCGCACTGATTTATAAATTAATTAATCACCGCTTTATTTACTTCCTATGATAAAACTCGATCTTATAGCTAAAACAACTCGATAAATTATTACAAGGATGAAGCAAGGACAATTTATAGAACAATGTCAAATTTGTTTCTTTTCTCCGCACAATTCGATAGAAATTCTTCCTTCCTTCTTTAGAATGGAATGCCCGTTATTTTTTTAACATAAATTCTTCGCCAACTATGTATTTAATCTTTTTTCTTTCTAATATCCTGTAATAAAATATATAATAGAATAGGTTATGTGCAGGTTTCTCCCCTTAAAAGAATATGCACTTATATATATGGTATTCTTAACGAACATTTTCTCCATTTCGAATCTCAAGTTCTACCAGTTTGGGTATCCGTAAAAACCTTATCATCACTTCTTTCATTCGTTTTTAAGATGTAATTTCACAAATCTTTAAAGTATTAGCCGTTATCACTTCGTAAAAAATATTTAATAAGGTAGTAAACAAACTTTGAAAAATTTTATTAAAATTTATTTTTTCTCAATAGTAAAATAGTCCGGTCAAATTAGACCAAAAAATACCGGCCAAAATCGAGTCGAACTCGCGCACCGAGGGTTCCGTACAAACCTGTATATATGTGATGTAAAAATGTGATGTAACTAAAAATTTAAGGTTTTCGGAATTTTTCCTTTATATGTGCTATAAAACATTACTTCATGCCAAATTTCAAGATTCTAAATCGACTGGAAGTACCCTTTAGGTTTTAATTCCCTTGCGAGTAGTTGCGAGTTTGAAAATATGCGGCTTAAATTGCTGTTTATTTTGATTGCGTTGACATAAAAGTTTGATTTTGTTACAGCTTAAAGGTATTATAGACCTGAGTATTTGATATGAATTTCAATTTAATACCTCTTCGCGTTCATGAGGAAAGGAGTACTACCTTTAATATTATTAAAAATATTTTTATTACATGATGTAACTAAAAATTTACGGTTTTCGCAATTTTTCCTTTATTTGTGCTATAAGACGTTGCTTCGTACCAAATTTCAAGATTCTGGGTTCACGGGAAGTACCCTGTAGGTTTTGATTCGAAAATTTGCGGAAATTTGCGGCATAAACGGCTGTATCTTTTGATTGCATTGGCTTAGAAGTTTGATTTTTTCACAGCTCCAGTTAAGAGATTAAATAAAATAAGTGAAAGTTGCTTATAGTGTTTTATTCCAAAAATCGACAATAAAATATCTATTCCAAAAATATAATTACTAATTCATATTGCTCGAATTATTTGTTTTAAAATATTTTGTAATTTTTTTCCTGCTTTTAAAAGGCCTTTTAATTCCGCACGTGCGATTCGGCGGTAGGGATATTATAAACATTGCCGGCGAAGTGTGCTTTTATCAAAGAACTTTAGTATTCACACATAATATTTATTTTTTTTTATTTATATTTTTATATTTTGACGCCTATTTGTTTGTTTTGATAGATAAGTGGGGAAAACGTTGAATATTGAAAAATGAATATTATCTATCTCTTTTTAAATTATATATTATGTAATCGTAATTTACGTATCCGCAAATAACGAAATTTTCCGACGCGAATACAGGAAGTGGTCTTCTTTCGCCAATATTGAAACCGCGAATAACGTAACATCGAATAAGATTTTACTGTATATTGTAAAATCCAATCCTTCTAAATGTGTAAGTAGCATAAATTAAGTTTAACTCTTAAATTAGTAAACTGTTACTTCTGAGGATGCCCTTACAAGGCAAAATACGCATTAAAAAAAAAAAAAATTTAGTGAAAATTTTCAGTTTGTTTATTATCTTTATAAATCTCTCCTCGATGCACCCCTGGACTACTCAAGCAATATTTCTTCCACCTTATTTCACCAGCTTCATCGGATTTGATTTCTTTATATATATATTCCATTACTCTAACGGGATAAAATATCATAAAAACGTTTCTACGAGTATTCTTTTTCTAAGCAAAAGAAACACTTTTGGCTTTCATTTAATTTGGTCAGTTGGAATCTAGATTTGAATGCAGGGTAGGATGAAAAAGCCCTAGAAATCGAGGAAATGGGTGGAGAAAATGAGCGTGAGATGATGTATAGGAAGTGAAAGATTATTATCAGAGGAATAATACTGCTTCAGTATTTGCCAAAATAATCTACAGAAACCACAGAAAATTCAGACCATTAGTAGGCAAACTACTCCAAATCAAACCGGTGACCTTCCGAATGCTAATCTATGATCCTGACTTCAGATATTATGTAAAAATAAAGATTTGCAAGGCACTTGGTGAAACATAATTTGCCCAGAAAAATAACCTTTTGAATCATTTATTCTTATACGTACTAACTATGTTAACGATATTGTGACGTGTTCGGTCACAGAAAAAACAATTAACAAAACAAAACAACGAGTTTATTTAATTACTAAAATTAATTTGACTACACTACAGTGCACAATTTATTTCACTAAAAGTCTCTTTTTAATCGCCGTTCCGGTAGACACTATCTATCGCTCTCTATGAACTCTCTATCGCCACTATGGTTCGCCTGTATCGCCTATCGATCGCTTTGCATCAGCTGTTACTGTCAACTAACTCGGTGTGAGTGTCTCGTCCGCTTTTATAGTTTTCTCAGCCTTTTTCTAGGGTATTCTACAGCCGTCTAGTATTCCAATTGTTTTCCCATTGATCTTTGCTGGTGTTTTCTAGATGTGTCAGGAAAGCCGAGAATATTCCTTATGTAATCAGGGAAGATGTTCATTAATTATGCTTACACCAACTTAATTGGCAAGTACTCGTAACACTGCCCCCTTCTTAGAATTGATCGTCCCGATCAATGTCTTGACCTTTGTAGGGCGCCAGGCGGTCCAAGTGTACAACTTTCATCTTTGCCTTTGGTCCTCTCTGAATACGGTAGACCACGTCATTCAGCCTTCTGACCACAGTGTAAGGTCCTTCCCAGGCTCGCTGTAGCCTCGGTGAGCGTCCTTTCCGACGGACAGGATTGTAAAGCCACACCTGGTCCCCTTCTCTGAATCCTGTGCTGTTGGCTCTCCGGTCGTACCTGGTCTTCATGCGGTCACTCCCTACTTGGATTTTGTTACGAACGGCTCTATGGACGGTATCGAGTCGTTCCTCTAGCTGCTGTGCGTAGTCGGTAGCCGAAGGTCGCCGATCTTCTGGGTGTCCAAACCGGATGTCCATCGGTAACTTCAGCTCTCTTCCAAATAAAATGCTGGCTGGTGTTCTGCCGGTGGTCTCATGAACCGCACTTCGATAGGCCAACAGGAACAAAGGTATGTGCTGGTCCCAGTCTGTCTGGTGATCGTTGACAACCATTTTTAAATTGGTTTCCAGCGTCGCGTTAAATCGTTCGACCATTCCGTCAGATTGTGGATGTAATGGAGTGGTCCTAGTTTTCTGTACTCCTAGCAGCTCACAGACTTCCCGGAATACCGTGGATTTGAAGTTCCGTCCCTGGTCAGAGTGGATCTCCATCGGAACTCCATACCGACTGATCCATTGGTTCACCAGCATTCCAGCGACCGTAGTAGCTTCTTGGTTTGGGATTGCGTACACTTCGGGCCATTTGCTAAAATAGTCCATCACTACCAAGATGTACTTATTGCCAGCAGTTGTTGTTGGGAATGGTCCTGCTACGTCCAGAGCTATTCTCTCAAATGGGGCACCAACATTGTACTGTTTCATTCGCCCTCGGCTTCGAGTCTGAGGTCCCTTGGCTGACGCACACGTTGGGCACTTCCTACACCAATTTTCGACGTCTCTTCTACACTTTAGCCAATAGAATCGCTCTCGCACCTTCTCCAACGTCTTTGTTACTCCGAAGTGTCCTCCACCAACACCTCCATGGACTTCTGTCAGCACCTCGTTGACTCTGTTCTTCGGGAGAACTACTTGATGTCGAATTTTAGTTCCGTTAGGGCTTTCCCACACTCTTTTTAGTACCCCATTCTCGACGATGAGCGAATCCCATAAGGCCCAATAGCTCTTCGTGATTGTACTCGTACTACTAACATCTGCCCAGGTAGGTCGTGCTGTTCCTGCCTTTTTCCACCGCAGTATCGGTTTAATGTCTTCGTCGTTATCTTGGTCGTTCGCCAGGTCTTCGTTCTGCCAGTGTTCTTCAGGTTCCACCATCGTCTGACAGATCCTTGCCAAGTTGACTGGTTCCTTCTTTTCGGCGGCCATGCAATGTTTGCAGTTCTTCGAGCATGGTCTTCGCGAGAGGGCATCAGCGTTACCATGTTGTTTTCCAGCACGATGCTCGATGCTGAAGTCGTATACTTGTAGCCGCTGTAGCCATCGAGCCAGTTGTCCTTCTGGGTTTTTAAATTGCAGCAGCCATTTCAGGGACGCATGGTCTGTCCTTAGCAGGAATTTTCGTCCGTAGAGATACTTATGGAAATGTTCGAGAGTTTTGACGACTGCCAGCAATTCTCTACGGGTCACGCAATAGTTTCGCTTCGGCTTTGACAGTGCCTTACAGAAGTAGCCAATGACTTTTTTTTCCTTCCTGCATCTGAGACAGTACACCACCAATTCCTACATTGCTGGCATTCGTATCGACAATGAAGTCTGTGTCGAACTGTGGGTACGTCAGTATTGGGGCTTGAGAAAGCGTAGACTTCAGTGTTTCAAAAGCTTGCTGACATCGTTCTGACAATTGGAAAGGGACACCATCCTCTGTTAACTTGTGGAGCGGTCGAGCTATATCTGCAAATCCCTTAACGAATCGTCGGTAATAGGAACACAGACCCAAAAAGCTTCTCAAGTCGTGTTGGTTCTTCGGAACAGGCCAACTTCTCACAGCTTCAGTCTTGTCAGGATCAGTTGTTATTCCTCCTGAGGTGATAATGTGGCCAAGATATTTCACCTCCTTACAGAACAGATGGCATTTCTTGGGACTGAGTTTCAACTCGGCTGCTGAAAGCTTCTTGATCACTTCTTCGACATTCCGGAGGTGGTCTTCGAATGTCTTTCCCAGTACTATCACGTCATTCAAGTACACCAGACAAACCTTCCAATTGAGCCCTTGTAGCACATTTTCCATAAGTCGCTCAAAGGTGGCGGGAGCGTTACATAGTCCAAAAGGCATAACGTTAAAGTGCCATAGCCCATAACCAGTCGTGAATGCGGTCTTCTGCTTGTCTTGTGGATCCAGTTCCACTTGCCAGTATCCACTCTTCAAATCTAACGTTGAAAACCATTTGGCACCAACCAAGCTGTCAAGGGTGTCGTCGATTCTGGGTAAGGGATAGCTGTCCTTTAAGGTTACGTCGTTGAGCTTCCTGTAGTCAACGCAGAACCTGGTCGATCCATCCTTCTTCCTAACCAACACTATCTGAGAAGCTCAAGCACTTTGTGATGGTTCGATTACCCCCTGTTCTTTCATGTTCTTCACCAGGTTGTTGACTTCTTCTTGCTTAGCTCATGGAACTCTTCTAGATGGTTGTTTAATAGGACGAGCTGGTCCCGTGTCTATACGGTGGTATGTCAGATTCGTTCTCCCAAAGTCGTTGTCAGAGAGGGCGAAGACGTTTCGATACTTGTTGAGCAGTTCTTCGAACTTTCTAATTTGTTCGCTGTTAAGGTTTGTGGCCGAACGCTGCACTAAGTCTCGAAGAACGGTTGGAAGCGGTTCGCTCTCTGCCATTGATGATTCAGCTTCGACTTCGCATTGGAGGATGGACACCACGGGTTAAAGGACTCCTACTTCCATTCCTTTACACACTTTCTGTTCGAAGTCCTTCAAATTGACCACTCTGACAGATGCGTTCGGCGTCCCAGTTCGAATTAGTGTTCGTCCTATCAGTATGGCTTTCTGTGTCAAATCCGGGTTTTTGGCTTCTACTATCCCCACCAAACCATCCGCACCTTCGCCGTCGATGTTTATTTTGAGAACTACCTCGGATCTAGCAGGTAGTAATCGGTCTTCTGCTACGATGACCTTTCGAAGACCGTATTCTTTGGTGGGGTTCGTCATCACTAACTCTTCCTTGCCGATGCGTAAAATGCCGGAGCCCAAATCCAGATTAATTTTATTTCGTTCAAGAAGATCCAATCCGATGATCACGTCGTCGGCAACATCGGCTACCAGTGCCCTGTGTCGAAGGCATACTTCTCCCAGTCTCAATTCGATGTCGCATTCTCCTCTAATCGGCGCTGTTTCTCCGGTAACCGTGGTCAAACGCAGCTTCCTCTGCAGGGGACGGATTCTCCACTCGTTAACGATGTTCGGCCGGATGATGGTCTTTGAAGCTCCATTATCGACCACCATTCTAACCTTCTTGTTGTTGATGTGACCTTCGACGAATAAGGACTTGCTTCCGTTTAGTTGGGAAACGACGATTTCTGCTGAGGCTTGGTGGGGAGAAGCCAACTTGCGCCCCTCAAAGTTGGCTGATCTTAGTTTCCCGACTGCTGTCGGTTCGCACGGCGTTCATCGGCCGGGCAGTCTCGCTGTAAATATCCGTGCCTTCCACATTCCCAGCACCTTGGTCTTCCTTTGTTTTGGCCACAGTCTCGGGAAAAGTGACCGACCTTCCCGCATTCCCAACATTTGGCCGATTCTCTCTTGTCGTTGACGGTAGTCTTCTTGACAGTTTCGACGCATTCTTTAATCAGCCTTGTGACTTCATTCTTGTACTCGTCGTGTTCAACAGCTGTTTGGCGTACACGCACGTGGCCTTTGGAAGCTTGTTTTGCAGCTTCGAATTCTAAGGCGTGCGCCAGTGCGTCACTCGCAGTCTTATGGCGGGCCAAACGGAGAACTTGTTGTAAGTCGGTGTCCCCTTTTCACCATCGACGAATGTTTGGACTGCTAGCTGGTCTGCGAAGTCCTGCGGAGCGGTAGGATAGGCCAATCTAACTAGACGTTCCACATCGGCCTCGAACTCCTGTAGATTTTCTGATGTCTTCTGATTGCGACACTTCAGTTGAGTCTGGTACACTTGTTGCAAATGTTTGTCGCCATATCTCATTTCAAGTCGCTCTAGCAGCGCAGAGAAGTCCCGTTGTTGGCGCTCTGGAATACCTTGAAGGACATCCAATGCTTCTCCTCGCAGAGCTTTGACCAGCGCCGTTGCTTTCTGAAAATCGTTCCAGTTATTTGCTTCTGCCGCTGCCTCGAACTGTCGTTTGTATACAGACCAGCAAACTTTTCCGTCGAAAGTCGGTGGTTTAATTCTAATCGTCTTCGCAGTGTCTTCGGACTTTACTTCACTAGCCGGTTTTGTGTTCTCGAACTTCTGTCGCATCTTCTCTACTTCCTTTTGTACTTCTTTCAACTCATCTCTTAGCTTCTCTTGTTTCGCTTCCACTTCTTGTCGTACTTCCTTTAATTCTTCTTGCACTTCGGTTCTGACTTCCTTCAGCTTTACCCTCAATTCTTCTTGCATCGCTTCCATCTTTTCCTGTCCAGCTTCTATTTTATTCATTAATTCTTCTTGTGCCAATTTCATTTCGTCCTGACCAATTTCCATTTTATTCTTCAATTCTTCCTTCATTTCTTCCTGGCCTGCCTTCATTTCTTCCTGGCCTGCCTTCATTGCCTTCATCATTTCCATTAAAGCCTTTATTTGTTCTTCCATTATTGTTGATTGTTTTCTTGTTACTGGCATAAGGCTTCAAAATTCTTCTTCTCTTCGGACCTCTTCTACGATCTGTCGCACTAACTTTCTTCGGGAATCTTCAATTCCCTTACTATCTTACTCCTGACACCAAATGTGACGTGTTCGGTCACAGAAAACACAATTAACAAAACAAAAGAACGAGTTTATTTAATTTCTAAAATTAATTTGACTACACTACAGTTATGAACAAGTCCGCACAATTTATTTCACTAAAAGTCTCTTTTTAATCGCCGTTCCGGTAGACACTATCTATCGCTCTCTATGAACTCTCTATCGCCACTATGGTTCGCCTGTATCGCCTATCGATCGCTTTGAATCAGCTGTTACTGTCAACTAACTCGGTGTGAGTCTCTCGTCCGCTTTTATAGTTTTCTCAGCCTTTTTCTAGGGTATTCTACAGCCGTCTAGTATTCCAATTGTTTTCCCATTGATCTTTGCTGGTGTTTTCTAGATGTGTCAGGAAAGCCGAGAATATTCCTTATGTAATCAGGGAAGATGTTCATTAATTATTCTTACACCAACTTAATTGGCAAGTACTCGTAACACTATCCTTCTTATCTGGACAGGTTCAGATAGATAATTAAAATGATTTTTGAACCTTTTAATTTCATTTTACGATTCCATTAAGTTTACTTTTGAAATAGATACTAATAACTCAGTAAATTATCTAAATTTAACGCTAAATAGAAACAATGATCATATTTCTCTTGGAATTTATCGCAAATCTACTTTTACGGATATTTTACCGCATGCTAATTCTAACCAGACGAATAACATAAAATTAAGTGCCTTTCGTTCGTTTATACACAGGTTCTTATCTCTACTATAGTACTATTAAATGCAGTTGTATATCAAAAAGAATTAAACATTATTAAAACCTTAGCCATAAATAATGGTTGTGAATCTTCACTTATTAACAAATTAATTACAAAAAAGAAAAAATCTCTACAACAGAGAAAATTTTACAAATGCACAAAATTATTGTTTAATCAACCATATGCCTGACATAAGTCATAAAATTTGTAATAAGTTGAAAAAACTTAATATGTGTAAATAAAACTAATTTAAAATGACTATTAGTCAACAATAAGGAAAAAGCAGATTCACTATCAAAATGAGGTGATTATGAAATTAAATATAAAAATTATTTGCGAAGCAATTTATATTTTGCAAACCAGCCGTTCATTAAAAAGTCGTGTTGATGATTATCTAAAGTCTATTGAAAAATTAAATAAATGGAAAGGTTTTTCTGAACATTGTATTTTGAACAAACATTCCTTAGATGTTAACAATATTAGATTATTACATGAAGTTTCTAAAGGTAAACGATTCAACTTATTGAAAATACTTGAAATAATTAAAGTTCATTACGAACGACCAATTAGAATATAATATTTCACCCTTATTGAATTTTATTGTAACAAACCGTATATAAATATTGTACTCTTAGTTTTATGCATCTATAGTTTCTCTTATAATGACATAAAAACCGAAACAGTTGTCAGAGTTTTGTATATTTAAACTACAAACATATTCAAATGTTTTTGCTTAATTTTTTCTTTTAAATTCAGATATTAATCAGTACTGTCATTGGAATAGATAAACATACATGGCGTTTCATTTTTAGGTTCCACTTAATTTGGATTTTAACAAAACTATTATTTGGTTTTGAATTTATTAATAGTTTGTTATAAAAAAATTTAATTATCATGAAATCTTAAAAAGAAAACGTGCTCGGGCGCCACTTTGTCAAACAAAGAAAAGAATAAATGAAACGACAACTTTATTGGGCACCGGGTAGTGCATCGGTGGTTCCTGCAGAATCCTGAAGCTTTAGAGAGCTCGAAGCTCTCTTAAAAAAAACAAATAAAACTTGAAGAGTATATTAATAAAAAAAATTACACACCAAAAAACAACAAAACTTACAATTACACATGTAGCCCACCAAAAAGAAAAGTTCCCTGCTCCAATGTAGGGACTGGAAGCTGGTTTCAGGGTATATTCGGGGATTTATCGTGCTGTGTTGTGAGGCAAGAGGATATCAGTGAAACAGCTTCATGGACCAACCTTTTAATCTTCAGGGGGCCGCCTGCAGGAATTTATCGGCCTCTAACTGGTTATTGAGACTAGTTGGAAACTAGAGCTTTTGTCTATTTGCCTTTGTAAAATAGTTTCAGGATGTCTTCACCCCTACCCTTTAATCCCAGCCCCCTAATCTAACCGGAACCTATTCTAAGAAAATCTCAATGGGCTGACAAATAAGGGCACAAATAAAAGTGCTGATAAATTTCCTAAAACTAAAAAATATTAATCAAATGTTAAAAAGTTGTTCGCATTGAAGATGCTTAAAAAAAAACGGATAAAAAGGGAGGAGTAGGGGTGTCTGTCGTTAAACCAACATGCACTCAAGATACACCCCAGATACCATAAAAAATTTTGACTATTAAAAATATATAAATTAAAAGGTGAGAGAAATTAATTAAATGAACAAATTTAAAAATTGGCCACAAAGGCCCAAAAGATTACAAATATACAGTTAGATATTTAAAAAAGAGACCACGTGGTAATAAGGAAAATTTTGTAAAAATTAATCAAAGTTACATCAAAAATAAATATTGAGTGAATAGCAAAAAAGATTTTAAAAGAAATAATTAATTTGAATAAATTTTACATGAACTATTAAAATGCAAAGGTAAGTGGATCACAAAAAAACTCTCACGCAAAACCAAGCACAGAACACCAACAGAAAAACACACACACACACGTCACGTCAGTGTCAAGGATCGAGGAAGAAGACCTCGAGCACCGACCGGAAAATTTCATCGATCCCTCCATTGATCGCCTAGTCCTGCGCGAAGGTTGTTAGCATTGATGATAAGACGGAAGGTCGATCAACATTAAGAAATAATCAACAAAACTGAACCAAGACAAAGACAAACTGAATAGAATTAAATAAAACTTTAGTAACGGGATTTTTCATAGAAAAAAAAAACGTTACAGGATAGAATTCCAATAACGACATGTTCCTAAAGGAGATCTTTATTTCGACTTGGCGTGTATTTTTAAGGTCATTAACAGGTCAACTTGAAATTGAACATTACATGCTTTTAACCATTAGCAATAGAAAATACGTTCAAGTTTGCCAGGTTACGACATCAGAAAAAACAGAAAAAAAGGCTTTTTATCTACAATACTTAAACTGATTTTGACGCAACCTTTTAAAATATTCGTATGTTAATGTTATATTCACATATCCACTAAATGTCAAATTCAGAAAGTCACCATGTAACTATTATTTTTGTAGTGAACGCGTTTGTAACTTGTGAAATGTAATTATCTAATAAGGCTACTAATAACAATAGAAAATTATGTTTCATGCTGAATGAGATCTGGGTATTGCGGTAGTTGCTTTTATGTATAAAGTTGTTGACAAGAAGATTCTGTGTACGTCTAATAAAACATCACAATGAAGCAAATGGTTATCAACTTTTGCAGGTACTCGTGCTGTAGCAAACTTGTCAAATGCAGTAAAGTTGCTTCACAATAGTTTCATATTCCCACTATATTCAAACAAACACGTTAACTTTCAGTTTACTTATCCTATTTTCTAAAATGTTTGATATATTCGAGATAAAACAGAAGCAGATGAAAACATTTATTTATGGAAACAATGTCTTCTATTGAAATATTTAATTAAGAGCTCCTATAATTTATCGAATATTTAAAATAAACGCTTAGTAGAATTTCAAATACAAGCCAAGAAAGTTCCTACCCTTATTTCAGAGGAAATACCTCTTCTAATTCAAAAGACAATTGCCAAGAAGTACTACTTTTGCTTTATTCAGTCCTTTTTTAAAGCCAATTGAAATTTTGAATATCCCTATATCCTTTCGCAACATGTATATCGTAATAATAAATATTTACAGGAACGAAGTTTAACTTAGGAACTACGCAAAGTACCTATTATGTAGGTAGTGCGTTATTTGTGTATTATTACTGTCAGCAGAGCACAGGAAAAAACCTCATTAAACTGGCTTCAAACCCTAAACCCAAAGCCCTTACTTAAATTCCTCCGGTCCTTGAAGTCCCAAATAATTTTTAAAACTATAAAAATTATATCTAAAACCCTATGCGCTTGTGAAAGGGCCTCGTATACACTATAAAGGCAAAAGGGCTTCAACAACATCGAAAATCTTAAGGCCATTTTGATGGTTTCGTTTTGCTATCAAAATATTTGAAGGGGCTTCAAGCAACCTAAAAAACTTGAAGTTAACTGAAATGACGCCATACACTTCTAAAAGGCCTCAAGTACTTGTCCGATAAAAGACTTAATATTAGATTCTAACCTCTCAAAGAATTTAAAGCACATTTTCAAGTACCTACAAAGCAGTGAAGTTCTGCACAGCTCTGGTAGACTGTGTCAATGTCAGCTTACATATATGTCTTGGAAAAATTAGTCCTTTACACTGGAATACAACTATTTTCTCAAAAATTTCTGAATAGTTAGGTTTACTCATAGGAAATACACCCCATTTGCTATACAATGGTATGCACTGTAGGCACATGAGTAGGTAAGTTTTCGGGAATTCAAATACGTACTGTAGTAAACCCTCCCTAGCTAAATACGCCAAAGCATCTAACTACGGACAACTAAAAACTGGGTTCAAACAACGCTAAAACACTGCGTATAAATGAGGGGGAAAGGAAGAAAAACCATGATAAAACGAAATAAAAAAATTAATATATTGTTATTCAATTTCCATTTAATCTGTGTTTGTTTTATTCTCATAATACGAACATGTAAATTGTATATAGAAAGACAAAATGATCAAAAAGACCACTAGGTGTTGGTATAATCTATCAAAATGATCACGTTTCTATTTTTGTTATATAAGGTGAAATCTTTGCCAAAACAAAAATATAAGAAGAAAATCAGTGTAATTAAATTAAACAAGTTCAGTGATAAATTCTTAGCATTGATCGAAATTGTGCTTCTAGGCACGGTAAAGTCGAGATTCGCTTCGAGGCGTCTCTAAAATGTATATTATATTGGACAATGACAAGAATGAATTACCACACAAGACGCGACATTAAGGAAAATGAAAGAATACACAAAAAAATTATATAATCATGCCTGATATAAAAGAAATCACCTTAATAATCTAAACAAATTAAAATTGAAATCCTTTACAAAAAAAATTAATGAAATACATAACGCCATCGTAGCCAACGCCTAGTGACTTGTTCATAAGAACTTATATACTTTCATAAAAAAAATGTACTTACTTCAAGGAACAAACAAAATTGAATATAATAAAAACTACAAAAAGAATTTAGATTTAAACAGAAATTAAACTGAAATACTTTCCATGCAATCAAAGGAATTTACAAAAAAAAAAACTATTTGCAATTTAAAAAAAAAAGATTTAAAAATTAAAAATTACAAAGACAAAAGATATTTACCTTCTTTCACAAATCAAATCACAATATTTTTTTTTTTTTACTTCACTGTACCCAAGATTTTACTTATTTTTATTCTCGTCACGAGTTTGGTTAAATGGTTCAAATTCGAAAGTCCCCGAATTTTTTCCATTGTCCAGCTCTCATCGTTCGCAGCCCCGTCCCCCCCGTCCCTCAAAATTCCTTTTGTGCTTACTCATTCTAAATAGCAATTACATTGGAGTACCTAGTCCCATACCTGGACATCTCTTCACGCCGCGGAAAAGAGATAAGGATTCGCGTGACATGGTCGTACAATATCAGCAAAGGGGCCCCAGTCGGGTTAAACAACTATTGAAAAATTTCCGCGAAACATCGGGAAACTCCCGGATTGAAAATTCAAAGTGACGACTCTAGATGGCACTCTGGTTACTGTTTCTGGATTTTATTTTGGATAAAAGGAATATAAGGCGGGAACCCTACAGTACCTTTAGTTTTAAAAGTCTAACAATGTAAAAATGTATTATCGAATCTATTCTTAAATAAAATCCTGTTTATTTTAATTTTTAAACCATTCACTTGTCTACGCCAATAGTCGATGATTTATATGGAACAGATAAGCCCAACATAGAACATTTGTTTGTGTTTGTATTTTTTGTTCGTTTAATGGAAAACTGAACCAAAAAGAATATCCCTATTAAACGCACATTTCAGCAGGCGTTTGAATTCAATGTAGTGGGTAAGCATCAGGGAGAAAAATATGTCGCTATGTTTCAGCAAATGGAACAGGGAAAAACGTACACGTAACCGTTTCTCATTGGTTGATTTAGTGAAATTCTTTTGTTTTAAAAATTGCAGTTTCGATGCATTGAACCGTTCATCCAACCAGTTAGTAACAGATTACTTTGTAAACATAACGTTTAGCGGAAGTTTTTTGGATGTGTCTGTTTGAAATCGTTTCTATTGTGTGCTGACTGAAAACCTGTTATACGTACGAACATGAAAATCGGTTGATACACTCTTTAAATCTATATGTAGGGGTTGTTTCGTAATTTAATCTACACATTTTAAAATCATGTTTCTCACTCCACTTAAAATTACGTTACCTCCGTTTATCCAAAAAAAAAAAAACACTACAGTTTAGAACTTTATCGTGTAGGTACATCTTCTGTCCTCTTCCTTTCACCAATATTTGTATCACCCACATTCATTCCCTGTCCTAAACCAAGTTAATATGCTTATATAGATATATCTTAATACTGTTAAGTTCTTGAGAACCTAATAACATAAAATGTTGCAACCTAATAACATAGAAATTGTGCATAAGTTGCTTTTTACATATACAGGGTTGCTCATTAGTTCGTCAAAGTTCAATAGAGCCTTTATTAAATCAGATTGCAGAAAGTGACCTTCAAAGAGCGATTTCTCCATTTTTTCTAATGGAACACCCTATATATTATTGAATTTGTGAAATGGTGCGTTATTTCTACTTAATGTTTCTTTATAATATTTTATACCTAAACCTCGTAATTTCAGATATTTCACTTTTTCTTTATTACCAACCATTTGAAAAAATGGAGAAATCGCTCTTTGAAGGTCGCTTAATTGACTGCATTGTAAAATATACCCTGTATAAAAAATTATGATTTGATTATTTTTTTAGGTTTAGTACATCCGTCGACAGCATCACTACTAAATATTTCATCTCAACTAATCGTAATACTCTTGCATTGAACTAAAAAGCCAAACCCTGTTGCAACCATTTTTTTAACATTTTTAAGAACGAGGACGCCGTTAGCTCTTGGTGAAACATTTTAATTATAAATTAAAATAAATAAAAACTCTTGGAGATGTTTCACAGTTTATTTTACTAATACTGTATGTACATTTCGCCTGATTAAGGCATCTTCAGGAGTAACAATATTACTGAAATTGCAATATTATGCAGTACCTATTTATATTGATTTAATTTAACAAATCAAGTTGGTCGTTCGTTAAGAACAACAACGTTTCGGTAACAACCCCCTCCTGAATCCAGATCTGTTAAATTAAATCAATATAAATAGGTACTGCATAATATTGTAACTTCACCGAGCGGCATGGTCTAGTGGTCTAGATCATTGCTTAGCATTCGGGAGGTCACCGGTACGATTCCGGGGCCGACTACTCTGGTCCAAGTTTCTCTGTGGTTTCCTTGGATCATTTAGGCAAATGCTGGGGTAGTAATATTCCACAGATAGTCTTTCACTTCTCTTCTGTCTTCATTTCGTCCGTCTCATCTTTCTTCCTCCACACCACCACCCACCCAATCCCACGATTCCTGAAGGAGGCTGAAGAGGGCCTTCCGCCTTTCCCCTCCGACTTTGCACAAGAGTGTAGGTCGGGGGGGACAGCCCGCCCACCAACACGGTGGGAATGAAACACCCAAAAGCTTTTTTTTTTATTGTAACTTCAGTAATATTGTTACTCCTGAAGATGCCTTAATCAGGCGAAATGTACATAGAGAGTAAAATAAACTGTGAAACATCTCCAAGAGTTTTTATTTATTTTAATTTATAATTAACATTTGTATTATTACCTCAACAATGCACCATCCTAACCTAAAAATATTTGTATCATTGAAAGACAATTTTAAGTAGATTATAAAAAACAAATAACGTACCGGGTGTTTAATTAAAAAAAAATATGTTGGAACGTGCTGCGGTTTAGTGATTCACCCTGTATATGTCAAATTATTTTTCAAAACGATTCAGAATATCATCCATACTTAATAACATTAAAGGCAGTTAATATCAGGAAATTGGACGTCAATTGTATAAAAACGCAGACAATCAATTCCGCAACGTTTCGACCATTTTATTTTGCCTTCTTCAGGCGTCTATAACATACATAAACGAATCATGAAAATAACAAATAATATAAAATAACAATAACATCCTTATACAACTTAAGTAATATAAGAAAATTTACCTTGATTTATAAGCGTAACAATATAGATATTTTTAACATAATCCATCCTTCACACACACAATTACATAAGTAATTAAACTTAACAGGTTTAATTAGTTGTTTAACGTCAGTTCAACAGAAAAATTGCAACATGTAAGTAAGAACCAGTAGACAGCAAGTCAATCTAACCAAAAACTACAACATAAACAAATGCTGGCGATCGGGGCGCCAATAGTTCACAATATTGCTACAGCGGAAAAAACTAAGTTACGTATTACAATAAAACCAGGTTAGAAGCTATAGTTCTTATACATATTTAAAATTTCATTATATATTGCACTCAGATTCTGGGTATCAGTGCGTTTATTGACCGTGTCATTGAGTTTAATCCACACCATCTCGCTTATCCCACGTTTAAACCAGTTGGATTCTAAATCTAAAATCTTTACGCCGTCAAAATCAAACCTATGACCTGAGTCAAAAAAATGGGACGCTAACGCCGTTTTATTCTCCTTCAAAATTTTTAATGCTCGACAACTACATTTATGTTGATTAATTTTTTTTTTTAAATATTGTTTAGTCTGTCCCTTGTAACATAATCCGCAAGAGCAAGGAATTTTATAAACTACCCCCGCTCTTTGGTCTTGGTGCACTGGGTCTTTGAGTTTTGAATACAACATACTAATTTTTGATACATTGTAATAGGCAAGCTTAACATTCGTGCCTATGAAACATTTGTTAATCTTATGAGATAGACCCGGGATGAAAGGAAAACGACAATATTTGATGAGATTAGTCGGTCGGTCAACTCTAAAAGATCGATTGACCGCGTTCTCTTTAAACTTATTGATAGAAATACGAATTAATGATTTCGGATAACCGTTGTTATGCAACAATAATGCAATTTTCTTAAAATTAGCTTGATGATATACATCACTACTGAGTCTAACCATTCTAAACAAAACGAAAAACACTTAAAATTTCAAAACATTTATTATAACTTAACAATTGTTTCGCTAAACTTTAGCTTCATCAGAAGTTTACATGAACTATCCAGTAAACCATGAATTATACCAAACTTCTGAGACCTTGGGTGGTTGGAACCGAAGTTCAAAATCCTACCCGAGCTCGTCGGTTTTATATACCAATTCGTTCTTAAGCAATTACCCGATCTTTCAACCAAGATATCTAAAAAAGGGATACACCCATTTTGTTCAACTTCCATGGTAAACTGGATACAATCTTCAAAGCTGTTAAATAAGTCTAGAACATTTTCTAACTCAGTCTCAGGTATCGCAGCGATGGTATCATCCACATAAAGTTTGATGAAAGCAATATTGAACGGGAGAACAGAAATTATTTGTTGTAAAACATAATTCATAACAATATTAGCTAAAACCGGACTAACCGGATTTCTCATACTGCAACCACTCCATTATATATAAAATAACAACTTGAAATGTACGTACTCTCTGTCTCTAGAAAACCATCCGTTTAAGAAACTTAGTGATAAACTCATACATAATTTTCATAAGTCTGTCTTAAAGGTTGAAATTAAAATTACTATTTGGAAGCTCCAGAAAACAAATGAAAACTTGAGAGATATAAAAAACCAACTTAAGAACTTGATACCACAACAATTGTTTGATAAATGTAATTCAATTAACAATGAGAGGTTTTCCAGAATTTTTGTAAAAATCAAACAAGTCAATATGAAGAAGTTAGAGTCCTTAGTCCAACAACGGTTGAATTCTGTCACCCTTCCTGACGTGAACAAGTGTATTTTCAACTTCAATGATAAACAACTTCCAGATCAAGTGTCCACAACGTTAAGTCTTGAGTCCAATTTTGGTTTGCAGATTAGAAATAATTCCTGAAATTATTAAAGATTTAGAGTACTGCATCAGTGTAGTTAAATTAGACGATTGCAGTGATATGGATTTAACAACTTACAAGGAGAACCTACGAGCAAAAAGTATTAACATTGTATCTAACTGTTGCAAAACTAATTCTTGTTCTGAAAACCGTCCATTAGTAAACAAGGACTTAAACTTTACCAGAAGATTCTTGAAGGAAAATAATGACTTGATGGTATCAAGATCGGATAAAGGTAATTCTACTGTCATCATGAAAAAGGAGGAGTATCTAAGAGAGATGGAAGCGTTGATTGGTGATAGATCAACTTATGTACCTTTACAACGAGATCCAACTCTGAGATTCCAGAAGAGAGCGAATGATCTAGTAGTCGAAATGTCTTCAATGAACTTGATTGACGAAGCTGAAGCGAAAAATCTTCGATCAAATTACACATTGGCGCCACGTATCTATGGATTACGGAAAACACATAAACCAACGTGTAAATTACGTCCAGTAGTAAGTTGTGTACAGTCTCCAAGTTATAAGTTATCGCGTTTTGTTCATGAAATCTTGAAACCAGTGGTGGACACGTTTAGTTTTAATATAAAAAATTCGTTTGAATTTGTAGAGTTTTGTAAAACTGTTGAGTTAGATAAATATTTCAGACTGATCTCTCTTGACGTTGTCTCGCTTTTTACAAATATCCGGAAGGATTTAGTCTTAAAAGTTATTGACGAGACTTGGGATAATTTGAAACATTTAGTTAAGATACCTAAATCTATATTGGTTAAATTGATTGAATTTTGCTTTGACACTAGTTATTTTATATATAAACCGGTCGAGGTGTACAACTTTTATCTTCGATTTGGGGCCTCGTTGTATCCTGTAGACGACATCGTTTATCCGGGTAATCACTTTGTACGGGCCCTCCCAATTCCGTTGTAATTTAGGGCACCTTCCTTTCTTGCGAACTGGGTTATAGAGCCATACACGATCGCCCACCCTGAATCCAGTGGAATTCGCTCGCTGATCGTAGCGGGTCTTCATCCGGTCACTTTCGAATTTAATTCCCATTGAGCCCAATAACATTTCGTCGTAGTACTCAGGGGGCTTACATCCGCCCACGTTGGTCGAAATTCTCCTGCCTCCTTCCATTTCATGATGGGCCAAGGTCATCATCGGTTCGCTGTTCCTCAATCAACACTGTATCTTCCCAATTCTCTTGTTTCTTCACGGTGGTATGGAGGCATGGAACTTGGTCTTACCCTTCTTTTCTTTCCACAGAAGAACAATGTTTGCAATTCCGTGGGCATTGTCGTCTTGATAATACGTCGGCATTACCATGGTGTTTTCCTGGCCGATGTTCAATTTTGAAATTGTACTCTTGTAAACGCTGTAACCATCTGGCCACCTGTCCTTCAGGGTTTCGAAATTGCAGCAACCATTTAAGAGAAGAGTGGTCAGTTCTCAGCAGGAATTCTCGCCCATATAGATATTTGTGGAAATGTTCTATAGTTTTCACCGCGGCCAATAGTTCTCGGCGGGTCACACAATAGTTCTTCTCGGGCTTTGACAGTGTCTTGCTAAAATATGCGATTACTCTTTCTTTGCCTTCTTGAACTTGAGAAAGAACCCCTCCAATACCCACATTGCTCGCATCGGTGTCGACTATGAATGGTTTTCCAAATTCGGGGTAAGTCAAAATCGGGGTGTTAGACAACTTATTTTTAAGAACTTGAAAAGCTTCTTGACAGGTGTTCGTCCAATCAAAAGCCACTCCATTCTCGGTAAGTCTGTGCAAGGGACGAGCCACATCCGCAAATCCCTTCACGAATCTTCTATTGTACGAACATTATCCTAAGAAACTCCTCAATTCATGCTGGTTCGTTGGTTGCGGCCATTTACGAACTGCCTCGGTCTTGTCAGGATCTGTACCAACGCCTTTACTTGATATGACATGGCCTAGATATTTCACTTCAGTTCTAAACAACGCACACTTTTTGGGATTTAATTTTAGTTTTGCTGCTGTGAATTTCTGAAGTACTCTGCTTAGATTGGCGAGATAGTCTTCAAACGTTCGCCCAAACACAATGACGTCATCCAAATAGACCAAGCAGATTTCCCAATTCAGTCCTTGTAAAATGGTCTCCATTAATCTTTCAAAAGTAGCTGGTGCGTTGCATAGGCCGAAGGGCATTACATTGAATTGCCAGAGACCGTTCCCAGTAGTAAACGCAGTCTTTTCTTTGTCTTCAGGATGTACTTCGACTTGCCAATATCCGCTCTTAAGGTCCAACGTCGAGAACCATTTAATTTCGCTCGACAGACAATCTAACGTGTCGTCGATTCGTGACAAAGGATAGCTGTCTTTATGTGTTACTTCGTTCAATCGTCGATAATCAACACAGAATCTCGTTGATCCGTCCTTCTTACGTACCAAAACGATAGGGGAGGTCCATGGACTTTTCGATGGTTCTATTATCCCTTTCTCGCGCATGTCCTTAATCAATGAATCGACTTCTTCTCGTTTGGCCCATGGTACTCGTCTGGGTGGCTGTTTGATTGGTCTTGCATTTCCTGTG
This sequence comes from Agrilus mali, assembly GCA_029378335.1. Taxonomy (NCBI): domain Eukaryota; kingdom Metazoa; phylum Arthropoda; class Insecta; order Coleoptera; family Buprestidae; genus Agrilus; species Agrilus mali. The sequence goes on along the minus strand of CM055655.1, from coordinate 14,311,772 downwards.
TTGATTCGGTGGTACGCTAAATTGGTTCTTCCATAATCACTGTCATCAATCGCAAAGACGTTCTTGTTAGTTCGAATTAGGTGTTCTAGCTTTTGAGTTTCTTCTTCAGTAAGATGTTCAGTTGCCTTGTTGATTAATTCTTGTAATGCTTCTGGCAGCTTCCCGTTTTCTTCCCTCTGTTCTCTAATTTGGTCCAAATGATTGATGGTGGTGACTGGTTCTAATGTCGCTATTGGTGTTCCTTTGGAAAGTTTTTGTTCTAAGCCTTTCAGATTGACAACTCTGATTGGAATCGTGGTCGAGCTGGTTTGTACCATAGTTCTTCCGACAAGGATAGCCTTCTGCCTCAATTCTTCGTTGTCTTGCTCTATGACTCCAGTTATTTCATAAGGGACATTGTCCTCTATTGTAATTCCGGCAACAGCTTCGGAGTGTCCCGGTAAAACTTGATCTTCAGCAACGACGACCCGTAGTGTTCGCTGATCAGTCCCATTTCTTTGTAGTGGCAGTTCTTGATCTCCTATTCTTAAACATTTTGTGCCCATGTCTAGCTGGATTCGGTGTCTCTCCATGAAGTCGAGTCCCAAAATGATGTCGTCGGTGATATCGGCCACCAGCACTTGTTGGTACAGGCTTGCGTCTCCAAGACCGATCACCACTTCGCATTCTCCGTGAAACGATGTTGTTTCCCCTGTCGCAGTTGTTAAGACAGCATTTATGGTTAGCGGTCGAATCCTCCATTTGCCGATTATTCGAGGGTTAACTATCGTTCTTGATGCTCCGGTATCCACTATCAGTTTTATTTTCTTGCCGTCTATAAAACCATCCACAGTAAGTGAATTACCAGTGGTTGTTTTCGATACGGAGATGATGATTGGGGCTTGGGGACGCAAAGCCGGCTTTCGCCCCGTAAGGCCGGCTATTCTTAGTTTCCCTGCTTGTTTTCTTCGGCGGCTGACGCCTGTCTTCTTCCAGATGGACAGCCGCTGCTCAAGTGCCCCCTACGTCCACAATTCCAACATGTAACTTCTAGTTTTCTCTTGACACAATCGCGTGAAAGATGCCCCTGTTTGTCGCAAGTCCAACATGACTTCTTCAGCTATTTTTGCAACTTCTTGTCGAAGTAACTGGCTGTCCTCATCAAAATTGAACCCAACCTGTCGAATTCTAACATGTCCTTTGGATGCTTGTTTGGCTGCTTCATATTCTAGTGCGTGCGACAAAGCTTCGCCTGCAGTTTTATGTCGAGACATGCGAAGGGCTTGCTGTATTTCGACATCTCGTACTCCATCGACAAATAATTTGGGTGGAAAGCTGGTCTGTAAAGTCTTGAGGGGCACTAGGATAAGCCAACCGCACAAGCCTTTCGACGTCCGCTTCGAATTGTTGGAGGCTTTCGCTGCTACGTTGATAGCGACTCTTTAACTGCGCCTGGTACATTTGTTGTAGGTGTTTATCACCATAGCGCATCTCCAATCGGTCCACCAGAATTTTAAAATCGTTTTGTTGCATTTCTGGTATACCTTGCAGAACGTCGAGAGCTTCCCGACGTAGCGCTATGATCTGGGCAGTGGCTTTTTCCATTTCATTCCATTCATTTGCTTTGGCAGCAGCGTCGAATTGTTTAAGATACACTGACCAAGAGACCTTCCCATCGAATGTTGGTGGTTTTATTCTCGACATTCTTACACTTCCTTCTTCGCTTTTGTTTAGTTTTGGGTACTCTTGAACGTTCAGATTGGCCTTCATATCGTCTAACTCTTTTTGAAACTTTTTGTGCACGGCTTTTAACTCTTCTTGAACTTCTATCCTTACTTCCTTTATCTCTTCTTGAACTTCTACTCTTACTTCCTTTAACTCTTCTTGAACTTCTACTCTTACTTCCTTTAACTTTTAACAAAACTATTACTTGGGTTTTGAAATTATTAATAGTTTGTTTAAAAAAAATTTAATTATCATGAAATATTAAAAAGAAAACGTGCTCGGGCGCCACTTTGTCAAACAAAGAAAAGAATAAAAGAAATGACAACTTTATTGGGCACCAGGTAGTGCATCGGTGGTTCCTGCAGAATCCTGAAGCTTTAGAGAGCTCGAAGCTCTCTTAAAAAAAACAAATAAAACTTGAAGAGTATATTAACAAAAAATTACACACAACAAAAAAACAACAAAACTTACAACAACATATGTAGCCCACCAAAAAGAAAGGTTCCCTGCTCCAATGTAGGGACTGGAAGCTGGTTTCAGGGTATAATCGGGGACTTCTTGTGCTGTGTTGTGAGGCAAGAGGATAACAGCGAAATAGCTTCTTGGAGCAACCTTTTAATCTTCAGGGGGCCGCCTGCAGGAATTTATCGGCCTCTAACAGGTTATTGAGATTAGTTGGAAACCAGAGCTTTGTCTATTTGCCTGTGTAAAATAGTTTTCAGGAAGTCTTCACCCCTACCCTTTAATCCCAGCCCCCTAATCCAACCGGAACCTATTCTAAGAAAATCTCAATGGGCTGACAAATAAGGGCACAAATAAGTGCTTAAAAAAATTTCCTAAAACTAAAAAATATTAATCAAATGTTGAAAAGTTGTTCGCATTGAAGATGCTTAAAAAAACGGATAAAAAGGGAGGAGTAGGGGTGTCCGTCGTTAAACCAACATGCACTCAAGATACACCCCAGATACCATAAAAAATTTTGACTAATAAAAATATATAAATTAAAAAGTGAGAAAAATTAATTAAATGAAAAGATTTAAAATTGGCCACAAAGGCCCAAAAGATTACAAATATACTGTTAGATATTTAAAAAAGAGATCACGTGGTAATAAGGAAAATTTCGTAAAAATTAATCAAAGTTACATCAAAAATAAATATTGAGTGAATAGCAAAAAAGATTTTAAAAGAAATAATTAATTTGAATGAAATTTTACATGAACTATTAAAATGCAAAGGTAAGTGGATCACAAAAAAACTCTCACGCAAAACCAAGCACAGAACACCAACAGAAAAACACACATACACGTCACGTCAGTGTCAAGGATCGAGGAAGAAGGCCTCGAGCACCGACCGGAAAATTTCATCGATCCCTCCATCGATCGCCTAGTCCTGCGCGAAGGTTGTTAGCCTTGATGATAAGACGGAAGGTCGATCAACATTTAGAAATAATCAACAAAACTGAACCAAGAAAAAGACAAACTGAATCGAATTAAATAAAACTTTAGTAACGGGATTTTTCATAGAAAAAAAACGTTACAAACCCCTATTACCAGGAAAAAGAGGACTGACAGCCAGCCTACCAGAAATTGAAAACGAAAAACATAATAACGGTACGAGAGCTAAGAAAGGGAACCAAAAGTCTAATACGAATCTAATCCTAAAAAAAATCGAGGAACTTAAACTCAAACAGACAATTACTAAATATAAAAAAAATGGAGGCTAATTGCCTAACTAAACGAAAATTATTGGTCAATTCGACCATACAATGCTACTGCATTGGAAAACGAAAACTAAAACTTCATTTAATATGCATAGCACTTATAATCAAGCGCCCAAGGCAAACGAAAATAAATTAAAAAGAACGGCATTCAATATTCTGCACTTACTATGCAAGCGCCTATAGCAGACGTAAAGGTTTAAATAACGGCATTTGTATATCCTGCACTTACTATGTAAGCGCCTATAGCAGACGTAAAGGATTAATCATAGCCAATGCACGAAATAATTTTTGCCACTCGGCAAATTGGGTACCATACCCTGGCAAACAAACTCAAGAGATCAATCACCTCTAAATCACACTACGAAAGTCACACAGGCAAATCTCATGTGCAAACAGCACTCTCAAAACTACGTACTCTCGTCATAGAAAAAAACGCACTCTACCCTGCATCTAAAATGCAAAACTCAGAAACACCAGAAATAGGCCTACAGCCCAACGCTGCATCTAAAATGCAAAATTCTGAAACATCAGAAATAGGCCCACAGCCCAACACTGCATCTAAAATGCAAAACTCACACTAAGAATAGGCCTAATGCCCTAAACTGCATCTAAAATGCAAAACGCAAAGCCATCAACAAAAGGCCTAAAGCCCAAAACTGCATCTAAAATGCAAAACGCAAACACTAACAATAGACCTAAAGCCCAAAACTGCATCTAACATGCAACACTCAAAGACGCCAATAATAGGCCCAAAGCCCAAAACTCTATATCAGGACTCAAACCTGAAAACGCATATACATTCCGCATCCGGAAACCATAGCACTCACTATTGAGCAAAAAACCTAACTGCAGTCAAACACTGCAACGCATCATATGCAAAACCAAAATGCACAGAAAAATTCATCAAAAATGCACAACTGCATCAAAACTGCATAAGAAATCACCCTGCATAGGGAAAATGCATCCAAGCTGCACCAATAGTGTGCAACAACAAATCAACTGCACCAAAACAAATGCAAAAATCTAAACTGCACTAAAACAAGTGCAAAAAACCTAAACTGCACCAAAATAAGTGCATGAATATAAACTGCACCTAATCAAAAGCACAACCGATAACTCAATAATCGAAAACTGCAGCTATCTGCAAGTCAAAATGCAATACCAAATCACATCGCATAAACATCGCACTCATAGAGCGCCTAGCACAAATAAAAGGTAACAACCATCAAAAATCAAAATCAGTGAACTAAACTCAAAGGCATGTGCATCGAGCACCAACAAAAAACGAAAAAATCACTTGAAAGTGAAAATAAAATTCAAAAACATAAATCAACATTCCTAGCTGTAAAAAATGCATTCTAAGCTAGAATGAAACATAACGGAAGAACTATCCCGACTTAAGTCGAAAACGTAAACTAAAAACTTTCCTACTCGGGAATAAAACGAAACTAAATCCAAAATGGAATTCATAGAATTCTTTAAAAACGAAAAAATAAAAAAATAATTGGCTAAAAGCCATACGTAAGACAAGGGAGGCTTCCATGAGCCAAAAGAGGACAATAGTAGAGCTACAAAGGGGACAGTAAAAAGAAAACAACAACAAAAGGGGACGGCCAAAATAAATTCAGAAAATTTTTTCTTTTATTCCAGTATGCAGTCAGGTACTACATGACTGAAAAGGGACGGTAAGACCCCACGGGAACCTAAGCAAGAAAGAAAGAAAGACCTGACAAACTGATATCCATTTCCTACGAAATGCCAAATAACAGTAAAAAAGTGTACAGTTGGGGTTCCAGCCCGAAGTAAAATGACCTGAAAGTATTAGGATTGAGGAGGCGAAAAACGAAAGTGAAACGTAGTAAATTCCAGAGGTGAACTTGGGAAATGAAGCCAGGAATTGTTATAGGCAAATTATGAATCGAAAAATATGATAATGAATACGAAAGGAAGTAAGATACGCATACACAAGGGAAACTCTCTTCGAAGGGGAGACAGAACCTCATTCACTCTGGTTGTGAGCCCGATTACCCCTAAGGCACGCATACGCTACGAACCCAAAACCTTTGGCCGATTCATGCCCCTAAAAAAACTCGCGATGGGGTTGTCCCATGCACTCACAGATTCACTACTAAAGGAAAGCACGAGAAAAGGTAAAAATGACTGGAATCATGTTGGAGACAAAGGGTTGGAATTTACTCACATGCATGAAGCAAACAAGAGTCTAAAAAGGGAACAGAGGGACTCCTGACCAACATCATACATGTAGTGAGAGCTGATAGCACCCCTCACTCAAGGTGTGAGAAACGAAGAAGAAAGGGATAGAACAACAGTCCTTGGCACTGACATAACTAAGGTATGAAAACAAACACGAAGAAAGAGATTTATTGGATCGTGAGCTACAGCGACGTCTGGATCAGCAGATTTAACCGAACAAGTCTCGTTATCTGAACGAAAATGAATGTACCAAAAAATTGTCCAGAAAATTTGAAAATCCTAGGTTTCCTAAACCAACATTATTCCCTAATACAGGAACATCATTCCTGGAACCTGAAGCAGAAATTATACGTGGAGTAGACACGACCTTAACCAATAAAGAAGAATTAACAGGAAGTGCAAGCGATGACGTATCAACTAGTCGACTATTTAATATACTAATAGACAAAAAAGGTAGTGAGCAATTGAATTACAATCAATAGTTAAGATAATCTTTTTGAAATGCAACTCAGCATGTAAAATACTCAAATTACGAAATAACTTGCCAATTTTACTTGGCTTCAATTTACATAAAAAAAACCTCTTGGCTGTCTTTTCCAAGCAATTGTACTCAATTTCAAAGACAAATAAATTCATCACAAGTTAACTCAATAAAAGTATAATTTCGTATGGTATCTGTAATCACTTACATACTGCAGGAATTCATCAAACTCACGATAAACATCCAAGTTTTCCAAGTCACTCACTGTAATTTCGTCTAATACGTCATGATCAGGAAGGATAAGTCAATCACCAGAGGATTAATAGAGAATACATCCATAATGCAAAACAAGTACCTAAAATTTTACACAAGTTTGAAACTGTACAAACAAATTTGAAAGATATTAAACAAGTAAACAGACAATGTTTTTCAAACTTTAACAAAACAGATCTCAGAGATAAATTACAGAAGGTTAAATGCAGTAAATGCAAAAATAATGTACAAAATATAAATTTAATCACAAAAAAAATTTTGTTTACCAGTTACAATAAATACAAGAAAAAAATTGCAATCAGGATTCTTCAGGTCCCTGCTCGTGCCGCGCCAATTTAACAAAACTGTTACTTGGGTTTTGAAATTATTAATAGTTTGTTTAAAAAAAATTTAATTATCATGAAATATTAAAAAGAAAACGTGCTCGGGCGCCACTTTGTCAAACAAAGAAAAGAATAAAAGAAATGACAACTTTATTGGGCACCGGGTAGTGCATCGGTGGTTCCTGCAGAATCCTGAAGCTTTAGAGAGCTCGAAGCTCTCTTAAAAAAAACAAATAAAACTTGAAGAGTATATTAACAAAAAATTACACACAACAAAAAAACAACAAAACTTACAACAACATATGTAGCCCACCAAAAAGAAAGGTTCCCTGCTCCAATGTAGGGACTGGAAGCTGGTTTCAGGGTATAATCGGGGACTTCTTGTGCTGTGTTGTGAGGCAAGAGGATAACAGCGAAATAGCTTCTTGGAGCAACCTTTTAATCTTCAGGGGGCCGCCTGCAGGAATTTATCGGCCTCTAACAGGTTATTGAGATTAGTTGGAAACCAGAGCTTTGTCTATTTGCCTGTGTAAAATAGTTTTCAGGAAGTCTTCACCCCTACCCTTTAATCCCAGCCCCCTAATCCAACCGGAACCTATTCTAAGAAAATCTCAATGGGCTGACAAATAAGGGCACAAATAAGTGCTTAAAAAAATTTCCTAAAACTAAAAAATATTAATCAAATGTTGAAAAGTTGTTCGCATTGAAGATGCTTAAAAAAACGGATAAAAAGGGAGGAGTAGGGGTGTCCGTCGTTAAACCAACATGCACTCAAGATACACCCCAGATACCATAAAAAATTTTGACTAATAAAAATATATAAATTAAAAAGTGAGAAAAATTAATTAAATGAAAAGATTTAAAATTGGCCACAAAGGCCCAAAAGATTACAAATATACTGTTAGATATTTAAAAAAGAGACCACGTGGTAATAAGGAAAATTTCGTAAAAATTAATCAAAGTTACATCAAAAATAAATATTGAGTGAATAGCAAAAAAGATTTTAAAAGAAATAATTAATTTGAATGAAATTTTACATGAACTATTAAAATGCAAAGGTAAGTGGATCACAAAAAAACTCTCACGCAAAACCAAGCACAGAACATCAACAGAAAAACACACACACACACGTCACGTCAGTGTCAAGGATCGAGGAAGAAGACCTCGAGCACCGACCGGAAAATTTCATCGATCCCTCCATTGATCGCCTAGTCCTGCGCGAAGGTTGTTAGCCTTGATGATAAGACGGAAGGTCGATCAACATTTAGAAATAATCAACAAAACTGAACCAAGAAAAAGACAAACTGAATCGAATTAAATAAAACTTTAGTAACGGGATTTTTCATAGAAAAAAAAACGTTACAAACTCTTCTTGAACTTCTTGAACTTCTTGAACTTCTACTCTTACTTCCTTTAACTCTTCTTGAACTTCCACTCTTACTTCTTTTAATTGTTCTTTCAATCCTTCTTGCTCCATTTTTATTGTTCTCATATCTTCGATCAATTTCTCTTTACCTGCCTTAATTACTTCTTGGCCTGCCTTCATTTCTTCCTGGCCTGCTTTAATTTCTTCCTTCATTTCCACCTTCATTGCTTCCTGGCCTGCCTTTATTTCTTTCTTCATTTCTTCCTAGCCTGCCTTCATTTCTTCCTAGCTTGTCTTCATTTCTTCCTGGCCTGCCTTCATTTCTTGCTTCATTTCTTTAAGCATTTCCATCAAAAATTTCATCTGCTCCTTCATTTTTGCTACTTGACTTCTTGTTACCGGCATTATCCTTACTCCTGACACCAATTGTTACGTAATTTTACAATATCACGTATTTATCTCAACACTTTTTATTAAATTAACTCTATAACACAACAACGATTCAATATTTATTTCGGTAATAACAACAACTCTATAACTATTTCGCTCGTCAATCGCTTTATCTTCTCTTCGAACTTATCTCTGTCGCTCTCTTCTATCAAATTACTGTCAAACTGTCCAACGCTGTTCCTTATATAGTATTATGGACGTTTCTAGGCAACTCTCGAAACATCCAGCAACTCTCGGACTTTCTGGAACGCGTCATAGGTTACTTTCACACAATTTTCGCAGTCGGCGCTTGTCAACGTCAGAATGACACATCTGTCACATTACTTAAGTTGTATAAGGATGTTATTGTTATTTTATTTTATTTGTTATTTTCATGATTCGTTTATGTATGTTATAGACGCCTGAAGAAGGCCAAATAAAATGGTCGAAACGTTGCGGAATTGATTGTCTGCGTTTTTATACAATTGACGTCCAATTTCCTGATATTAACTGCCTTTATTTTTCAAATAAGCGTTTTTTTAATACTGTATCATTCTCATAAAACAAATTTCTCCAATCTGATTTAAAAAAGGGTATATTGAACTTTCACGCACTAATGACCAACTCTGCATAATTCGTAAAACGAATAAGTATACCTACAAAATTTTATCTATTCGTGAGGAAATTGTAAAGTAAGCAGTGTCAATATTTTAATAGACAATCATTTTGCAATTGGATTAGCATTGACGCGTGGAAGCATCGCTTAAACGTAATTTTTGCCGTGAAAATTTCTAAGAGACGAGCGGCATGAAAAAAACAAAGGATGTAAGGGAAAATGTGCCGTGAAGCTCATTTTTCCAGCCGTAAATCGGAATTCTAATTTTCCACCATCGAGCAGCGCATCCCTTAACTCGTATATTACTTTGACTGAATTTTCCAGTAGATGCGATCAATGTTGTCAAGAACGGCTCTGCATACATCAATAACCGCCACTTACTTTATAATGAACCAGAACAAAATCTGCGTACATCGGGTGGCACACTGCTATTAGAAATAACGAGGCTCTTTTTAAGAAAAAAAAATGGTTGAAACTACGAGGGACGTTCAAGTTTAACATAATAAAGGAACGTGAAGGAGCCTTTGTATAGGTAAGTATACAATTTTTTTTACAGTTTTTCAACTTTTAAACGCTCATACTTCGAATAGCCTATATTTCCCTTATAATGGTTACAGATGAGTAATCTCTAAACAAACCTATATTTAATTGCCACTTTAATGATTAGACGTATCAAGATTGGAAGTAGGAGAATCCAGACTGAAAGGAGGTTGAGAAAGTAAAACCTACTTTTTTTACTACAATAGAACTTATTGCTTCTAAGAATCGTAGCTTATGAAAGTAGGGCGAAGAAATATCTGGACCAAAAGGTGGATGTAGGAGAAACAGTACAGTACGAAATTTCTTGAAAAAATATAAAACAAAAATTGTAGGATTAGAATATAAAAATTTAAGTGATTTTTGAATTGATTTTGAGGTTAAGAATACAAATAATTTTAAGCTGAACTTTAAAATAGAAATTGTTTTGTTCTCTTGTACTCAGATAGGTAGGCTAAGACATTATATGTCAATTTGATTCGTATATTGTTAATTACTGACAAATATGCATAGGCTTTTAATATTGAAAATTACCACGATATAGACACTACGAGAAACTTTAATGAGACAATAAAACGTAGAAAATTGTTAAAAACTTAAAAATTCTAACGTTATTTGGCATTACTTCGTTTTTCTTCATTACAACAGGATTAAATTAGATGGTGTAAAGCATTTGTGTTTTACGGCATTGCTGTAAAGTAACTAATCTTAAGAAGAAGAATAAGGCTAACGAAATGTTGGAAATAAAATTGTTCTTGGAGAAAACAAATTTCAATCGATTCCTTTTTTTATCCTCTTTCGATCTATATGGATACCTATTTTATTTGAAAATTTTGGAATAATTTTGAATTATTACTTAAAATAGGAAGTATCCATATAGATCGAAAGAGGATAAAAAAAGGAATCAATTGAAAAATTAAAAAATAGTAGGTGCCATTTGAAAAAACGAAGTAATTCGTGTTTGAAGTTTTTCAATTTTAGAATTTTATTTTGAACGCCCTGTATAAATTATTTAATTCAATTTTGTCAAGGCGTTAGCACTAATATTCAGCTATTACAAGTAAAAATTTCAACACTCTAAGTCGTATTTTGTGGAAGTTATGATTTTTTATAATTTGGGTTGCGGTAGCGATTTTTTTTCTATAAATTAAACTAACTCAGAAACCGATCGTCATAGGTGTACAAGTTGGTTATCAAACTTACCTTAGAATTACACGTTTTATTCGAATTCAGCATTAAAAATATACCATTCTATTTAAAATAACAAAGTTGGTATCGACTTCCGGTATAACCGGATGTAAATCGAACTTGAAAATATTTTTAAAAGAAGCGGCATAAACAATAACCAAATGAGCCCAAGTTTCAGAATTGAATTCCTTCTACTAATTCATATACTTACTTCTAATAGCCCATCAACTTGAAAAACCCTGTATAGTCAGTAACGTAATTCGGGGCAAACAAGGAATAGTAACTACTACCTTAGAGGTTTGCATCTTGTTTGCACTACATTTTTTTTTTTTTATGTTTTCGTGGAAGAGGGGAAATCTTCATAGACACCCAGCCGTCCGTACGACTGGGTAGTGTCGGATTCCCGAGGAAGGTGTCCTCGGACCTACCGACTAAAACCCCTCTACCTCAGGCCGTTATAGGACCTGGCGGTCCTCTTCAGCCAATTTGCACTAGAATTTCGAAATAAAATAGCTTGAAAAAAATTAAAAGCTAATGATTTTATCCAAGAACGTTTACAATTTTCAGGACCCTCTCACAAGTGAGGGCATTTCATAACTCCCTTCAGACCCTTTGTAGGCATTGCTATTTTAGTTAAAAAGCAGTAATTACGCCTATGGTCACAATGTCCATTTGATGAGATTATATCGTTTATATTTTCTTGATTGAATAAATTACCATACAATCTTATTATTATTTTTGTATTGGTACATTATAGAGAGTAACACACAAAATTCAAACAGCCGAAACGCTTGATCAGAAGAAATTATGATATACGGGCTTGTTGGCGGTGGTCTAGGATGGTTTCTCCTTCGGTGAGAACAACGGTGAAGTTATTTATCCGATGTTTCGCCAACAACTGTAGTTGGCATCCTCAGGGAACGTAGTGTGGGCGTTATGTCCATCGCTGCGGTTGTATTAAGTCTCAGTACTGAGTCTTACGCCCACGCTAATTTCCTTTTCCTACAGTTGTTGGCGAAACGTGGGATAAACAACTTCATCGGTATTCTCACCGAAGAATAAACAATTTTAGTCCACGGCCAAAAAGCCCGGATATCATCATTTCTTCTGATAACGTCGGCCGTGAAAGCCTAAGTCTTCCAATCGAAACGCTTAAATTAATCTAAATTCTTGTTCGTCTTTATGTGATACTTACTCTTGTAAAACTCAATCTGATAATGCCAATAAAGTAGAGGATTGTTCACTTTGATACATTCAAAACAGTCCTAATCTTTGTTTTTCAATGCAATTTAATTTTTTGAAATAATGCTTGCACTTACCTGATTCGACTTAATGTAACAAATGTCAAAAGTGATCACCTTCTAGTTGACATGCACTCAGTCTAAAAAAATTCTATCAACTGTAATTCGAATATTTTCAGCTGGCAAATTAGGATTTAGGATAATTGAAATTTTAATGTTGGGTTGTGGAGACAAGGTACGGGGCCAGGATGAAGTTTGTGTTTTGTTCAATGAAAAATACCTTGAGACAAACAAAATTTTAAATCAAATCACGTGTTTCAGCGTTTTTCTAATAAATAACCCGTACAGCAGATACAAATTTTATGCGTTACTTTTTAACAACTCTATGTATGATTTTTGAACGTATTATGTACCTGTAGATAACAAATCGTCAGTTTTCAGTTCTTTTGGTTATAGTTTAGAAAAAATTTAATAATACCCTTAATATTTACAAGGGAAGATATCTACGAGTCTTTCAAAAATCGATATAGACACGATTTGTTGATTTGGGATCCTTCGCCCTTAGCTATTATTCTCTATGGAAATGATTGCTAGATTGTTCTTTTGGAGGTAACTTTTCGTTAAATTGGGTATAGTTCCCCACGGACGTTTACTCAATTGCTTGTTGTTATTGTAATATTCTATCAAGAACCTTCGGCTACATCTATTAACAATTCTAAATAAAATTCTCCTTTATCATCTTCTTTGATAAAGTGATTTGGATGATTATTATTTTTTATCGATGTGAAAGGTTTTATGGGCGACTTGAAATCTTGATAAAGGTCAAATTAAAACAAAAAAAAAAACGCTAAATTATTTCATCAATTATACAGGGTTTTTCAAGTTGATGGGCTATTAGAAGTATATGAATTAGTAGAAGGAATTCAATTCTGAAACTTGGGCTCATTTGGTTATTGTTTATGCCGTTTCTTTTAAAAATATTTTCAAGTTCGATTTACATCCGGTTATACCGGAAGTCGATACCAACTTTGTTATTTTAAATAGAATGATATATTTTTAATGCTGAATTCGAATAAAACGTATAATTCTAAGGTAAGTTTGATAACCAACTTGTACACCTATGATGATCGGTTTCTGAGTTAATTTAATTGATAGAAAAAAAATCGCTACCGCAACCCAAATTATAAAACATCATAACTTCCACAAAATACGACTAAGAGTGTTGAAATTTTTACTAGTAATAGCTGAATATTAGTGCTAACGCCTTGACAAAATTGAATTAAATAATTTATACAGAGCGTTCAAAATAAAATTCTAAACTTGAAAAACTTCAAACACGAATTACCTCGTTTTTTCAAATGGCACCCACTATTTTTTATTTTTTCAATCGATTCGTTTTTTTATCCTCTTTCGATCTATATGGATACTCCCTATTTTATTTAAAAATTTTGGAATAATTTTGAATTATTATATCTTCCTTGCGGTTAAATTAAGGGAACAACTTGATCTACAATTCAATACTAACAGAAAATTTTATAAGGGGGTTTTGATATCATAAAATTAATTGAATAACAATTTACTCAACAAACAACATTTAATAACAGTTTATAATTAATACATAATGTTACTTGCCTTATATCTTATCAATTTGGGATGTGGTAAATGACAGGAACTTTCTGGCAATCGGATGAACGACAGAGGTCAGCCGGTACACTACCCTAACTCTCTGACTCGTTAGATTGATCTCCAAAAATCTATTAACCACCTAATTAAAAATTGCAAAAACCGACTCTTTATATAGTGTCACAAATGGTAATCTTGTAGTTACCCTTAAATGAAATTTTTGAAACTACATTCGCCGTACAAGTTTTGTGTGGCGATTGCAAATCAGAACCGTATCTAACTAAGGTAATTTATGAGCTATAAAACAACTAAAGAAAAAATAGAGGAGGCACGCTTTTGCTGCCCTCAATCGTGTTAATAAATCATACCTGAATTACGCATAAGCGGTGTTGCCAAGTATCTTATTATTTCTACTTATATACAGGGGCCGGCAAGTCAGTTCCCCGATTTGCACGAATAAAAAAAAAACGAAAACAGTGGACTAATGAACGTATAATTTTTGAACTTACAAACGTTAAGGTAGGTGCTGAAATTGGTGGTCATCTTGCTGAATATAACGTCGGAAGCAGTTTGCAACCGTGAAGCATGCCCTGCGAAGCAGAAGCTGTTCAGGTTGTTTGCGGAGCTTTTCGAATTCTTCGTCGATGACTTTTCGGAGTTGTGGAATGGTGCGTTGCCGGGTGTCGCTCTTGCAAAGACGCGATCTTTCAGTAGAGTCCAAAGGAAGAAACAACAGGGTGTAAGATCGCACGATCTGGCCGGCCACTCTACTGCTCCTCGTCTGCCAATCCAATCCCCGAACTGTTCATTCAGAAACTCACGCACAATTATTTAATAATGCGGCGGGGCACCGTCTTGCATAAGATGCTGAATTTTTGCTAATGTTGGGTCGTTATCAACTTGCCCGCATAGGTCTTCCAGCAGTTCTAGATAACTTTCACTCGTCACAGTCCGTCAAACATGTATGGACCAAGTAGCCCTCCGGCGTGAATTCTGGCCCAGACACTGACGCCCCAGGTAGGTTCAATTCTGCTTCCATGGTGAGAAGTGGATTTCGTATACTCCAATAAACGTAATTGTGCCGATTCACGGTGCCATTGAGCTCAAACGTCGCTTCGTCAGACCATAAAATGGAGCGGTAGAATTGCAAACATAGTTGAGTAATCAGCATGGAGACGAAGGTACGATGTCAATAAAAAACTCGCTCCTCTATCGTAAACTTGGGGGTTGCTTGCATCTTGGAAGCTCAAAACATTCATTAACACAACATTCACTACGTGTATAACTACACCTCACAGTTAGCGTTTGTACACTGAGCGTACATAATTCACTTGTTTTGCTTGTTTGTCAAATTTCTGTATAGCGGGAACTAACTTATACCGTCCCCTGTGTATCACCGTACAACTGTGAACATGGTTAGTTTTTAATCTAACGAAAAATTGTGAATTGTAAAAATAAAAAAAATAAAAACATTTTTCAAACATGTGATATTTGGGTTAGGTTATGGTTAGTAAAGACTCCTCCCTTCCCCCTTCCCCTAATCGACATTGTTTAGTAAAATGTTTTTTCTTCTCTGGAAAGCGAATTTTTTCAGTTCAAAAGTTTTCGTCACAAACTTACGATGTCTACAAATATGTATCTATACGGCGATATATTATATACTACAAACAGTTTCTTTTTATTCTCACCTCTACCCCCACATGGGCTAGAGTTATAAGAACAGTCTTTGCATAAAAATTTGTCTCTTTTGATATAAAATTGACCAATTTTTGGAGTTTTTTACATAACCTAAAAATTTATGTAATAAATTCAAATAAATACAGAAGTTGTAGGTCTTTTTATTACCTACAACTTTGCCATTTAACTATTTTCCGTAAGACTTTTTCCGGAAATCAAGGAAAACCGTTTTTTAACCTTAAAAACTCACCCCTTCCCCTTCCCGACCTCAGATCGCCCGTAAATTATTTTTCCTTTCATTTCTGTTATATCCTCTTCCTATTCCAATGGGTTTTATCCTACAATAATTTTTTTTGGTTTAAAAAATTATCAATCCTGGTCTACATAAATATGCATTTGTCGGAAAAAATGACAATTAAACGCAGCAAGGGTAATAATTTAGTTTTATTTAGTTTCACCACCCTCCGAACGTTTAAAAAAAATTGTTCTATTTTGCAACATTACGACGGTAATCTGGTTTCTTACAATTGTCTGTTTAATTTGCTACCTGGGCTCTACGTGCGCAATTCGGTCTTCGATAAACAAACCCTTAATAATTATCTCTTTATCTGTTAAAGCTTTGCGCTCAATTCGAGTATCATCGTGAGATACACAGAAAGAAAGGCAAAAGGTTATATAGCACAAGCACGTTACTATACGGACAACTTAACAAAATCGCATTGCTGGATGTAACTGTCGCCACTAGCTCCTGCACCCTTATAGAAACCCTTTTAGTGTTCTGAAAAGTCATTACCATAATGTAAAAT
This sequence comes from Agrilus mali, assembly GCA_029378335.1. Lineage (NCBI taxonomy): Eukaryota > Metazoa > Arthropoda > Insecta > Coleoptera > Buprestidae > Agrilus > Agrilus mali. The sequence goes on along the minus strand of CM055655.1, from coordinate 14,295,574 downwards.
AATTTCCTAGTTGTTTGTTTCGTCTGTGTAATGCAAATTTGGAAACCTCGTTTTACCCCCTTAACGAAAAAAATTTTAAATTCTGGTAGTGTAAAAAAACCCGTTTGAAATATGTTAAGGTTCTAGTCTTAACAGTTTAAAATAGGTATGCATTGATATTAAAATTTCAGACTTCCTGACTTGGTTATTTAGGCTGTGCATTGATCAGTATAACATCAAATTTTGAACCCCCTTCTGATCACTTTAGGGACTAAATAAAAAAAAAACATTTTTCTAGTGTACACTAACGTTGTACCTATATGGTACGTCTACGGAAAATTCCAATTATTTAGATCTAGAGACTTCATCTTTGCATTGATACCTATACCAGATATACAGGGTTATAGGTTAAGTCGACCTAGGTCCTTTAAGAGGTTGTAGTTTCCCTCATTTCTGACTGATTTGACTAGGAAAGACAGTATCCCAAACTTAACCGTTTTTAAGTTATTGGACTTTTAAGGATTTTTATAAAAATTGCCGATCTTTTGGTTTATTATCCCATTGTTTTTGTATTTTGTGCCTCTAATTTACTTGTTTTTGCTATTTTTTTAATCCAATTATATCTGTTGATCTTTTGAGGCAGAAAATTATCGATGTGGCAAACGAAATAAGAAGAGGATTAACAACTGGTGTAGTGAAAAATGGCTTAAGACATAGAATAAGAGTTTGTGTGAGAAACAAAGGCGGACATGTGTAACATACATTGTAAACTTTCTTTGAAAAGAGTAATAAACGTTATTTTGTACCTATTTAGATTGTTTCATTTTGTTTTCTGACTCAAGTGATAAATTTGACGCTTAAGTACCGTTATTTTTTACTACACCGAAAGAAAAGCGTCCGTAAACTTTTAAAAGATTTCGTAGTTAAATTTTGTTAACTACATTTCCATTAATAGTACTAATTTCGTTTATTGAGGTAGGTATTTTATTGTAAAATCATTTAAATTATTTTAACTGTAATTGTCCGTTTTATGAACAGTTCATTAACAAGATACCATTGATAGTTTTTAACTGCACTTGAAAATTTTACTATGGAAAACAACAGTTATTAATTATCAACTGAGATTGTTTGTTGGTAGTTCAACCATCAACTGTATGGTGCGTTAATTTTAATTACTCAAATACGTTAAACTGACACCCTTTAACCAACAATGCAGTTAACTTTGTGTAATGGAACTATGCCATTGCTAGTAATGACGTAGTAATTGAAAAGAGTATCTTTTAACTAACGCTGTTCTCTAAAAGAATTCCGATAACTGTCGGTTCCCTTTGAAAACGGTTCTGAAACGATACCGTCTTGTGGTTATAGTTGGTGGTGTTACGTGTCCATTTTGTGATGTGATGGCGACCACTTCAAATACGAAAAGGTTGAGTAAAAGTGAGTTAGTATATTTTATTACTTATGTAGATATATGAGAAAAAAAGCGGCTGTTTGAAAAGTTGAATGGTAAGTTATAATTTTTTTGCAGACATTTGCTTTAGATAAATTTTTTGAAGATCACAAAAAATAAAGATTTATTGTTAAAGCGGCAGAGTGATTACATTATAGTTATATTAAGTTGCAGAAAGAAATTGGGTAATTGATAGTCTCTTTGATTATAACAGTAATGAAATTTTACTATTTTTTGTTTAAAATAATCTTGGAGACGTGATCAAATTTAAATACTTATTAAAAATATTGACAAATGTAAGTTATGCATTAAATTTGTAGTTAGTTAAATAATTACGTTTTTGCTGTTTTTAGATTAATAATAATTGTTTTGAAGAATTCATTTGTGAAGAATTCTCTAAAAAATTATAATTTCTTAAAAGTATATATACATATATAGTAGTAGTTTACACAAAGGATGTGCCTGAGACGGCAGTGACTTCTGGAACCTCTACAAAAAATGTTATAAAGCAGTACTTGGTAAGTTAAGTCCTATTCTATTTAAACCAAAGATAACCAACTTTTTTACATTATATTGCAACTTAATAAATATTCACCAGATCGTTTACTTTTAGGAAATTACCGAAATCATCAAAAAATACATTGACATTAAAACTAAATTTGATTCGAATAATGGCATGCTTACGGAAACTTATTACAAAAATAACAATATTAAATTTACTGTGGAAATTCTTAACGATTTAGCTTTGCAAATTGCACATCTATTTCCTGGGGAGAGTAAAGTACCTAATCAAATTTTAAATATCTTGTTTTTCAAATAACCTGTAATTCTATTTTTTTTAAGAGTGCGTGGTTTAATAAAGAGAAAGGGAAACGAGCTAAAGGTCGTTTAGTATTTAAAATGTACAATAACAAAAAAACCGTAAAAGAAACTGATAATAGAGTTCTGGAATCGTCATTACTCGATAAGGACACAAATAGCAGTGAAGAAACAGAGAACGATAGTTTAAAAATACACTCCCACAGCATTTTTTTCTATTTAGATGCTTAGTTTATATTTATTTTTAGAAGCCGATGATACAAATTATCAAAAACAAATGTGGTTGAAATACAACTCACAACCATTTGACGAGATACTGGCAAAATGGAAGGAGACAACAAGATATAGACAAAAATATTTCATGAGTTATTTAAGAGACAAAAAATTAAACAATATTTTATTTGAATGGCCTTCATATAAGCATCCCGATTCATCCCTATTGGTAAAAAAACGGTTAAAATATTAAGACCATGTATAGTTTTTTAAAGTTTTCCTTTCAGATTGATATTGATTTTAAATTTATACACCCTGGAAAGTGCGAGTTATTTTTTAAAAATTGGGAACTGTTTGAAAAAAATATCCTTGACTTTTATCAAAACGAAGTTAGTGAGAAATCAAGTTTTTATAAAATTTATATAGAGTTTTTAACACCTAAGCAAAATATGACGAACGGTAACTACATAACAAATAAAAAATCTGTTTTTGTCACTTCCCTTTGCATTTTAGACTCCCGACACGCAACGTTATTAAGATTACTCCACGTTATCCTGAAGCCATCCCATATAATTAAAAATAACAAAGGCTATACTAAATATACGATTCAAGACTCTAGGGATAGTTTTATTCGAATATTTAGAACTGCAGCAGATGTAGTTGAATGGATTTCAACAAAATCAGACACCATCTACCCTTTTATACTTTTAGTAAGAAATCCATTGACTGATTTTAATGAAATTTATGTCTATCTTGACAACATTAAAATAAAGTTCACTAGCTTTTTAAGTGCAATTGTAGGTTTCCAGGTATTTCATATCTTTAACTTAGAGTATCCTCAGCAGTCATACAACGTATGGCTGTTTATTCAACGCCTTTTATTTGAATTCTTGTACCTAATCATTATAATTTTGTTTTAATCTTATTCTGTTAATGTCCCTAATTAATATTGTTATTGGTGTTCTTAATAAAAATAGTCTGTTTTTCTCCGTAATTTATCTCATTCTTTTACCAATTAACATGCAGTTTCATTTTCAGAAAAAAAATAAATAGTAGGTAAGTAGGTGATTTAAGTTTATTTAAGAACTACATCAGCAATAACTACATAAGTACAATTACAAGTAAGTACATATTTAAAAAAAATCTTAAAAGGCCTAAGTCATTTATTAGAATCCTTTAATGGAATAATTACCACTGAAAATTAATAACCGCACTATTTTTAAAAAGGACAATTTAATAGACAACAACATTTAACGAAATTCAACTGCAATGACAGTTATAAGATATACAATCAACTAACTCTGTTCCTTAAAATTAATTAAAAGTCAAGTTGGTTACAAACGTACGTGATAACGTACAATTCCTTTAATAGCGCTTTACTTACTCGGTTGATTATAAACGTTAGTAAAACGGAATTTAAACCATTACTGGGAAATTTGCACTACTAAATGACAAATGTCAGTTAATGTTAACAACACTGTAGTTGGACCGATATTAAAGGTATTTTTCAGTTCTTAGTACGGTCTTTTTCGTTATAACTACTAACAAATTTCTTTCGGTGTATCTACTATTTGGAAGCATTTTATCAAAATTTTTTTGTAAGATTTCTGATAATACCCTAGCTTGTTATAACTTGTTGGATAGCTAAAGAACAATAGATATTTTTAGACACATCTGCAGCATAACTTTATAAATATTTTTTACGAATTTATTACCTTTTTTAACTATCAATCATCTACTGCGACCCAGTTGGTTCAGTTACCTGTAATTTTAGTGCTGAGAATAATAAAGCAACGTATGTACTACAGAAAAACAGCAAAAACAAATAAATAAGAAGCACAAAACACAAAAAAAATCGGCAATTTCTATAAAATAAACTTAAATTTCCAATAACTTGAAAACGGTTAAGTTTGGGATACGCTCTTTCCTAGTCAAATTAGTCAGAAATAAGGGAAACTACAATCTCTTAAAGGATCTAGGTCGACTTAACCTGTAACCCTGTATACTTAGATATTATAATAAATAAAGTTAAGTAGGCTTAATGGTTTTCTCTACACAATCTACTATATTAAATGTATTGATTAGATAATAGCAGAATGTGGGCAATAGCTGGCATTTTTATTTGTTTGTATTCGTCGATACTCAAAGCACGCCAGAACTAGTAAACTTAATATGCTCGAGACAGTTTCCAATATAAGGCCAGACTAGTGCTCGCAGCTGCGAAGGCTTTTAATTTGAGAGTTGGGACAACAAGCACGGAGTTCAGACTTATTATTGTTCCTCGCGGAAAAGAATTTAGAAGGAAGTTCGACTTAAGGAAATGTTTTGTTGGTGTTGCTGTTATTGTTCTTATTGCAATTTCGTTCGGTATAATCAGAAACTTTACGATTGCTTTCCACTTAAATGGAAAAAATAAGCGGAATAATTATGTAATTGTCACATTCTATAATCACGAATTAAAAAGTCTTTATGGGTATACATGCACTTTAGTTAATAATTAAGACCGTTGGCCTGTTTATTTGGATTTAAATTACATATTGAACTATCAAATTTAAAAGTAATTACATAAATAATTGCAACAAAAGGAGTTTAAAAGGACATGATATGGGCAAGCATCTCTTATAATGGCAAAATTGTTCATTTCGTTGATCCAAAAATGTGTTGATGAAATGTTTATGTCACTTAAACGAACAAAGAGATCTTCAATCATATTTCTAGAAAAAATTTGGATGCCAAGATTTGAGATCTTATACAACGGGTATAAAAGACTAACGAAATTGCCACGAAAACTTTTATTATTGCCTATGTAGCTATGTAACATATACAAGAATCAATAAGGGTATATTTGTAATTTTCGTTTCTTATTAACACCGAGCGGCATGGTCTAGTGGTCTAGATCATTGCTTAGCATTCGGGAGGTCACCGGTTCGATTCCGGGGCCGACTACTCTGGTCCAAGTTTTTCTGTGGTTTCCTTGGATCATTTAGGCAAAGCTGGGGTAGTAATATTCCACAGATAGTCTTTCACTTCTCTTCTGTCTTCATTTCGTCCGTCTCATCTTTCTTCCCCCACACCACCACCTACCCATTCCCACGATTCCTGAAGGAGGCTGAAGACGGCCTTCCGCCCTACCCCCCCGACTTTGTACAAGAGTGTAGGCCGGGGGGGACAGCACGCCCACCAATATTGGTGGGAATGAAACACCCAAGTTTCTTTATCTTTTCTTTTCTTATTAACTTACGTTTGTTTACAAGTTGCTTTAATGAATATATTTAAGTACTATACAGGCATATGACACTATTCGGTTTGTATTACAGTAAGAAATTAGGGACATTTCAATTTGTAAATTCTCTCACTTTGTTTCAGAAAGTAGGCAAGTATTTGTCAAATATCTTATTGTGAATAGGCATTCAAAATATCACAAGTGGGTTAATGCAACCTGAATGTGACTTCCAAACTATAAGAGTTTTACTTAAACACTTTCCAACAAAGAAACATAACGAAATAAATACACATAAATACTTTGCCCTGGTTTTCCAAAAAAGAACACTTAATAACTTCTAAAGCGTCGTTATCACTTTATCTGGAGTTAATGTAAAAACAATGGGAACAACCCTGAAAGAAGAAACTAATTCTAATAATCATTCCGAATATTATAAAGCTCACAAGTTTTGTTTCGATGTTAAAAGTTTTAGTGTGAAGTCTCTTTTAATTAGTTTTATATAAGAAGTATGTCACCTGTTTTAGATGTGTTTATGGTAAAATGGTATGTACGGCTGTTTTGTTACGAGTGTTTTTCCTATGATAAAAAGTTAGGGCTTCCTATTGCTTAATAGAATTGTGGATAAAGAAAAGAAATAAAGTCTTCTAGGTATATTTATACTGTACAGTAACTGTTAATAGCAAAAACGTTATATACCTCCTTTCGATTCAATTTTCGCTTTGAGAAATAAGTTCTTCTAAAAATTAGTGACCCTCAAATTGAGTACAAAGCTCAAACAGGTAAATAGTAAGAAATTGTTTATCAATAACCGAATTGCGCACATGGAGTCCAGGTAGCAAATTAAAATAAATAATAAGAAACTGGATTACCGTCGTAATGTTGTCAAATAGAACAACTTCTATTTAATGTTATCATGGGTAGTGAAAGTTAAAACTAAATTATTACCCTTGCTGCATTTAGTTATCATTGTTTTTTTGGAAAATATACATATACACGATGCCCTAACGAACAACAACAAACCTTTTAAGAATAATCCAAAAACACATCGATTTTTTTATCAATGGGACCAACTTTTATGCAAAGATCATTGTTGTTACTCTAATCGGGGGGGATCGGTCTCTAGGCGACAGACAGAGTCAAGTATAGTGCAGTGCGAGACCTTCGGCGAATAAATAAATAGCAAACAATAGTGACAGACAAATAAATTGGTGACGTGACTGAAGTGCATACAAGAAGTTGTCGACTCTAGATAGTTGTTGTTAATTTTGTTTTAGTTTCCGTTTGTTAATTTAGTTCTAGTTCCCGTTTCAGTTTGTTAATTTTAAGTGTTTCATAGTCATAGTCGCGTGTTTTTACCCCCACAGAAATGAGACCAGCAAAATCTTTGTGCACAATTCATGCTCAATCGATGTTTAATAATGGTTTTTGTGCTCAACACGGATGCACCCTAAAAATTATGTACATATGTGCAGCATTACCTGTTGATTTCTAAGATAATAAAAATGTATTAATTCATAATGTGTATCTATTAAACTCTACCACACTTCATAGAATATTAATATATATGTTAGCCAATGGGAAGTGGATATATAAATCGTTAGAAAAGACGTGTAATTTCCTTAAAATTAAGAAACTGTTTAGGGACAAATCGTCGGATATTCGTTTAAGAATTTCAATGTACATTAGTGTTACATTGGGAGTATATTGCATAAACGAATAAGTGTTAGGTACTGACTGCATTTATCGCCCACTTATTAAAAAATTTGAAAAAAATGCGAAATACGTGTCTTTAAATGACAGATTTATGGTAAAAAATTGGAAGCTAAACGAGACATTTTACAGTGCAAAAATAATTTTCAAAAATTTTAGCATTTTTCTTTCGTGAATTTTGTTTCCAAAAATTTGCAAAGAATTCACAGAAGTATATCATAATGTAAAGAAACGCCGAGAACTTTTTCAAAATTTTCAGATAATAATTAGTTTAACTAAATTTAAGGAAAAAAATAATTTTTCAAAATCCGCCATTACTTGAGTAATAGCGGGGTTATAGGGTTAAAAATTTGACAAACACACGATTAAGGCAAATGCTTTCTAACAATCTACAGAAAATTTCATTTGGTTTTCAGGCAGTTCTTATATGGAAACCCGGCTATGCCCTTTAAGGAATAGACGTGCAGCTGTTATTGCGGAAAGATGTTTCAAAGCCAGTTTAATAGCTTATGCGACGTTTATATTTAATTTCCCGATTATGTCTTCATTGAAATATAAGTTAGCATTATTTCGTATGTAACAGGAGGGCTGAAAAGTTCGTAGGCTAGCATAAAAAATATGATAGAATTTGATTTTATTATTCAATATAGTTCCTTTCGAGGGCGAAACAACGATTATAGCGGTCATACAATTTTTCGATGCCATTTTTATAATACGATTTGTCTTTAGCCTCAAAATAGGCTTTAGTTTCGGCAATTACTTCTTCATTTCTTTCCAGCGAGCACCCCCTTGAGGTCTGACAATAGAAAAAAAAAGTCGCTGGGGGCCAGATCTGGAGAGTACGGTGGATGCGGTAGCTATTCGAAGCCCATTTCATAGAATCTTGCCATTTTTTCTTGATTTGTGACACGGTGCATTGCCTTGATAAAACAGCACTTTTTATCCATTTTTTCAAAGTAACAAAACTTCTTTCACTAAAAATGCTATAACTCAGATACTAATAGTGCAACAGCTGTCAAATTTATACACGCGTCTTGAAGGTTAGGGCTAACTAAAAATAATATGGATTTGATACTAGTAGCGCCATTTATGGGCCAGCCTACGAACTTTTCAGCCCGCCTAATATAATAAAATAATGCTAGGGTAGTAATATTCCACAGATAATCTTTCACTTCTCTTCTGTCTTCATTTCGCCCTGTCTCATCTTTCTCCCCTACACCACCACCCACCCATTCCCATGATTCCTCAAGGAGGCAGAAGAGGGCCTTCCGCCCTACCCCACCGACTTTGCACAAGAGTGTAGGCCGGGGGGGGGGGGACAGCCCGCTTACCAATATTGGTGGGAATGAAATACCCAAAAAAAAAAAAGTGTAAGGGTCGATTCTGTCCAGGGATCATGTTTACAAGAAAACAGGTACCACTTGATCAATCAAGTGAAATGCTCCAAGTGCCTTTTATTATTTTTAAATTTGCTAAATTAAAAAAAGTTGCTTAGGAGAAAAATAAGACAACTCCAGTATTCTAGAATTTTATAAATAACAAATAAATATTTTGTTAAAGTTGTGATAGTGGAATGAGACTTGTGTGGTTAAATTTATATAAGGTATTTATTTATGAACTGAACAATAACTGAATTTGTATTAATGAGATAAGATTCAATAGTCTGTTTGAACTGTAGAAGAAATACATTGGATACAGTTGACATGACGCGCTCGCGAATACGTTTAAAGACACACTGCTAGTTTCTAGCGGTAAGTAACGCGACCATGTGGAGTAATCGATCTACCCCCGAAGGTGGGTCACGTAGGCTAAAACTTAAACCAATAATGAACCACGTGCGTCCGAAAGTTTGTACAACGCGAATAAGTTCGCACAACACTCTCCCTCAAACTTACGAACGCTATTCACTATCAGGCTTACGTAGACCGAGTTTCTTCCGACACCACCGATAAAGAGCTCCAGATAAACCCTTGGTTAAGATGGCCGCGGGCATTTCCTTGGTTGATAAGTACCTCAAATTTATTAATCCGTCTTCCACGGCATTTCTGACGAAGTGATGCTTCACATCAATGTGCTTTGTATGTGAATGGAATACACGATTTTTCGCAAGTTCCTGACATTTTTTTTTTATGTTTTCGTGGAAGAGGGGAAATCTTCATAGACACCCAGCCGTCCGTACGACTGGGTAGTGTCGGGTTCCCGAGGAAGGTGTCCTCGAACCTACCGACTAAAACCCCTCTACCTCAGGCCGTTATAGGACCTAGCGATCCTCTTCAGCCATTCCTGACATCCCCGGTTGTCGTTATAAATAGTAATTGTTCCCACAGGCGATTTCAAAATTTCATCTAGAAAATGATGAATGTGTATTGCTTCCTTCGTAGCACTTGTAAGAGTCATATATTCTGCCTCTGTCGACAATAAGGCGACTGTTTGTTGTTTCCTTGATTCCCAATTTACTGCAGCATTGGCCAGTTTAAAAATATAACCGGTATAGGACTTTCTGTCCGTAACACATCCGACCCAATCGGCGTCGACAAAACCTTCAATGGATTCACTGTCATGAGCATACATAAGGCCTAGTTCTTCAGTACCCTTAAGGTATCGTAGGATTCGTTTTGCTGCGATCCAATGTTCCTTTCCAAATTTATTATTATAATTCACGGCATAGGATATGTCTGGTCTGGTACATGTGGATAAATACATCAGACATCCTATCAATTCACGAAAACGATAATCTTTTTCTGATAGCGGTATATTCGGATCGATAAGCTTCATGGATATATCGACTGGAGTGGCCACGGAATTACATTCCTCCATTTTAAATCTTCGTAATAGGCTTTTTATATATCCTTCTTGAGTAATAAAAACTCCCTTACTGTTCTGAGTAAATTCCAGTCCAAGACAATAGTTTACTTTGCCAAGATCCTCAATTTCAAATTTCCTTCCCAATTCACATTTAATTTGAGAAATCCATTTTATGTCGTTTGATGAAATGATAAGATCGTCAACGTAAGTAGCGACTATCAATAACGTCTTTTCAGTTTTGGCTGTGTAAAGACAGGTGTCACCATTCAATTGATTTAACCCTAGATCTAATAGAGTTTTTCGAAGTTTTAAATGCCACTGACGTCCGGCTTGCTTAAGGCCGTAAATCGCTTTATTCAGTTTACAGACTTTATTTCCAAACTGTAAATCTTTTAGCATTTCTTCTGCAACTTCACGCTGTTCAAGGGATTTTCTCTCTCTAATCAGCTCTGGCAACATTTATTCAAAGAAGTCAGGTATTTTCATGTAGATCTCTTCCGTTATCTCGCCGTTTAAGTAGGCTGTAGTTACATCGAGACGATGAATTTCCATCTTGTGTTGAACGGATAAGGCAGTAACCATTCTAGTTGAGTCCATTCGCGCTACTGGAGCGAATGTCTCCCAAAAGTCGATTCCAGTTCTTTGACTGAAACCTCTCGCCACTAGGCGTGCTTTTCTTCTTTGAATGCTGCCATCGGTTTTGTATTTGTTACGCAGAACCATTCTACAATCGATGATATTCTTGTTAGTAGGCCGATTAACAATGTTCCAGGTTTTATTTTTTTAAGTGATTACGAAACTCTTCTTTTATTTCTTCACGCCATTCTGAGGTATTTGGTCCTTCTATAGCTTCTGAAATTGAGATTTCCGCAACACATGCAAATTCTAGGCTTTCGTAAACACTCGCGTAACTACTGACGTTCTCATTAATTTTACTTTCTTCATCGTGATCTTGAATTTGAGTTTTGGGCGGCACTTTAGATGGTCTTCCTGGACGTCCGGTTCGTAGTATTCGTGGTCGTCCGGGACCTCTTCGTTCTTGATTCGCAGAATTATAGGATTGTTCTGTTTCGCGCTCTCCATCCGCACTTGATTCTCTATTCGCTTCTTCGGGTTCACGTGACTTAGTATCAATATGGATATACGTCCACTGATCGGATTTATCGCTGGCACTTTCACCGTATAGAATACCATCGTCGATAGTCATCGAATTTTTCGTTGGATGAACTGTTTTCGATAAATACTACATCTCTTGTAATTTCTACCCTTTGTTCTTTTGGGAGGTAGACTCTGTAGCCTACCCGACGAAAATACACTCGCGTCCACGCGGTTCGAACTTTCCTTTTGTAGGATTCTAATCGAGAGCCATTGCTTTGCAACCGAAAATTCGCAAATGGTTTAATTTTGGTGTACGACACGTCCACAGTTCGAATGGGGTTTTTTCGTAGATAGCGTTAGATGGACATCGGTTACGCAGATAGTTTGCAGTTGAGATTGCTTCAGCCCAAAGTCTTTGAGGAATATTTGAATTGATCATAAGACATCTTGCTGTTTCACATAGAGTACGATTCTTACGTTCGGCGATGCCGTTTTGCTCTGGTGTATAAGTCGTAGTTAAACGTCTTTTTATTCCTCGTTCGGTCAAGAATGTTTCGAATTCTCGATTACAGTATTCGGTACCGTTGTCCGATTGAATTGTCTTTATCTTTTCACCCGTTTGTTTTTCGACAAGCGATTTATATGCTTTAATTAAATACTTCGGTGATTTCACTCTTCGATTTTAAAAATCTAACCTCGCACCATCTACTGTAGTCGTCTATGAATGTTGCGAAATAACGCGCACCCCCGACTGAATTGACTCGCATCAGTCCAGTAGTTTTGAAGATCGATTTGATGATTTTGGAAATGGTAGCTTAGTTATTTTACCTTTTAAACAAGTTTCACAAAGATTTACACTTTCGTTCTTATTCAGGTTGTATTTTATAATTTCGCGCGTAATTAACAATTTAAAATGCTTTTCATTTAGATGTCCAAGACGAGCGTGCCACAGTTTTAATGATTCGCTTGGTTTTCGCGCATAGACCGTATTAGCTGTAACAGAGCTTTCCGTTATGAAATAGAGACCGTCTTTTCTTTCGGCACTCAGAATAATGTGTCCTTTCGCGTCTCGAATTTTGGCACCATCGTAGTTGAAAGTTACGTTGTATCCATTTTCCGTTATTTTACTTACAGAAAGTAAATCGGTTCTTAGTTCGGGAACGTACAAAACGTCGTTTAAATTTACTCTTCTTGGTTTGTTATTATTTTGCTAACAAAGTTTCATTGAACCACAACCGTTTATGGATGCACTCGCGTTATTAGCTAAATTTAATCGTCGATGTGGTGTTTCATTCATTCGTAAAAACTTTGCGGAACTTCCACACATATGAGCCGTTGATCCACTGTCTAATACCCATCTATTTCTATTGGTGGCGAATGCGGCGTCCTCCGTTGTCAACAGTGAGACTTCTTTGGCCTTATTTGCAACGTCTTCTGCTGATGAAATTTTGCTTCTACATTCATATGCCTTATGCCCTGGTTTGCGACATCTATAGCAAGTAAACCTGAATTTGCCGTTTCTTTTCTTCATCTCTCCCTGTCTGGGCGAATTGTCTGTCGGTCTGCGATGTTTGTGTATGACCATCGCTTCATGTGATTTTTCTTTCCATGTTGATCTATGTGAATGGTTTTCTTCTATTATTTTGATTTTCAATGCTTCTGGTGAAGGAAGATTGTCTCTCGTTTCAATGGCGCATCGAAAATTTTCATAGCTGGATGGTAAACTGTACAGCAACATTATTGCTAGTAGGTCGTTGTTTATTTCTACCTTCATCTCTTGTAGTTTGTATACAGTATCAAAAAAATATGCTCGCGAACATCATCTTCGGCCATCTTGTATAATGTTAGCCGTTTCAGTAGGGTAGTTTTTCTAGCAAGACCTTGAGATTGGTAGATCTCCTGTAGTTTTAACCATATTTCGTTTGATGTAACGCAATTCTTTATTTGTTTTAGCTCTGAGGGACTTATAGATAGAATTAATTCTGAATGGGCTTTTCTGGCTGCAGTATCCCAATCGGCTGCTAGCTTTTCAGATGCAGGCTTCGCTGGATCGATTATGGGTTTCTTCTTGGAACCGTTTACATATTCCCACAGATCAGATTTGACGAGTATAGCTTTGACTTGTAGTTTCCATGTTTCAAAGTTATCTCTGGACAGCAGTTCAATTCTCGTGTAGCTTTGAGAATTCATTTTTGTAGATCGGAGCTTTTGGATGCGACACACGTATACGCACAGACTCACTACGCGATCCGCGATGCTATTCGCACTTTTCTCCGCGACTTACGCGTGTAATACTTTTAATTCGGCACCCCTTATAATCGCAAATTAACACACACGGATGTCTCCTGGGTCCCTGGGCCCTAACCTTTTAAAGTTGTGATAGTGGAATGAGACTTGTCTGGTTAAATTTATATAAGGTATTTATTTATGAACTGAACAATAACTGAATTTGTATTAATGAGATAAGATTCAATAGTCTGTTTGAACTGTAGAAGAAATACATTGGATACAGTTGACATGACGCGCTCGCGAATACGTTTAAAGACACACTGCTAGTTTCTAGCGGTAAGTAACGCGACCATGTGGAGTAATCGATCTACCCCCGAAGGTGGGTCACGTAGGCTAAAACTTAAATCAATAATGAACCACGTGCGTCCGAAAGTTTGTACAACGCGAATAAGTTCGCACAACATATTTACCTATCTTCAATGACATGTTATATTACTGCAGGAGAATGAAAGAAAATTGATGTGTCCCCGTATCTAATAAATGTTAGTGAATTTTGAATTCACTAATGAAATCAAAATGTTACTTTTACCCGAAAAATTCCTTACTGGTATAATATATGGCTTATGTTAAATTACAATTTGCGTTATACAGTTTTGCCCTATGGATGGTACTTGTAACAGTGTTTATGTTGTTATCTAAAAGGGTTAATAAACTTTATAGGATAATAGGCTTGGCTACAAAAAAATAATAAAATAGTTGATATGTTCCAAGCTAGCACGAGGACGGTGTTAGATTAATTTTTTGTTTAAAGATAATGATAGTAGTTTCTGATTTCGTCTACATGAAGAAACTGCGCGTGGTAGAAAGTCAATTTATCTTATTTAATTAACAGGACGAAGCCAGTGTTTCGACCAAGTGAGAAGCGCAAAAAATCGTCAAAGTAAGGAGCTGAATACCAAGAAGCTCTCTCGGAAACTTGTAATTGTTGGCCACACATTTATAAGCTGAAGTTCCGAGGAGAATAACTGAAAAGGTTCCGCAACCTTTCCAACAAGTAACTTTTAAGGAAAACCGCTCAAAGAAAAAGAGAAGAAGGACGATTTCGAATTACAATGACGGCGATTAGTTCTTTTGAATGTGCTCCTGTGGCTCTTTCCGGATTAAGTTTACCTAAATTACCCCCTAAGGTTTCAAAGAACATTATTTGAACACTTTTAAAAAATTAGGTTATTACTTTCTTTATAATTCAATTTTATTGTTCTTCATCCGTCAATTATTAATTTTTTTGTTAGGCACTTATAAACTATAAAGAGTACTGGGTAATTTTGTTTTATTAATTAACAGCCCTTGCGATTAGTATTAAAGAATGAGTTACTTTTAGAAATAAACGAATTTATTTTTTGTTTCGTTTTACTTTTTGCGATTTGAACAATATTCGACCAAAGTACTGGCTGACATTTTCCACTTTTACAGCCACGATTATTTCCATAGAAAAAAAAACTTTTGTCGTTTTTCTTAGGAAATCCGTGTGCCAAAGGCATATTTCGCTTAGTTATAAAACTTACTTGCCCCAAATTTATTTAAATGTCAGATTCATAAAAACAAAAAATCTAAGTTTCAGGGATAATAAATATAGATTACTTACAAGGAAACTTCAGCTTTGGCAGATAAACTAAGTAGGCCGTGTGATAACGAAAGTTATATTTGTCATATACGTCTGTCTTTCTCAATGTAAGACAAACATCTTCAAAAGCACCCTTCTTGTATTCGTACAACACCATTTATACTACATAATTTGTTCTGTTGTATTTTATTTACAGCAGAACTGTGAAATAAAAAAAAGTGTGCGAGTTTAGTGGTTTGTTGTGTCTTCTTGCTTCACCTTTATCTCTGCTTTCATTTCTTCTTACCCTTTCTTCATTTTTTTTTGCCCGTACTTCTTCATTTCATCATCGCTTGTATTTATTAGTTTTCTTCAAAATTTCTCCAAATTTAAGGGTTGCTAGCTACTTTAGGATGGAGGAATTGGCCAAAGGTTTTGATCATAAAATAGTAAAATGCACTTTTTTTTATTATAATTGCTTTAGCAAACAAATAAAACTGTAAATTCTTTTTAAATTGTTTTATATGAATTTCCATCAAGTACGAGTAAATTTGACTAATAATAAATCAATACTGCATTGAACATATAAACGAATTCACATCGTCAATATTGTGACGTGTTAAGTCACGGAAAACACAATTAACAAAACAGAACAATGAATTCATTTAATTACTAAAATTTGACTACACTACAGTTATAAACAAGTCTACACAATTTATTTCACCAAAGTCTCTTCCAATCGCCGTTAACGTAGACACTATCTATCGCACTCTATGAATTCTATCGCCTATGGTTCGCTTATCGATCGCTTCACATTCGCTTGTAAACATCAGCTGTCGACTGTCAACTTACTCGGTACGAACCGACTCGCCTTATATAGCCTTTTCGGCTTCTTTCTAGGGAATTCTACAGCCTTCTCGCAATCCAATTGCTTTCCCATTGATTTCTGCTGGAGTTTTCTAGATGTTTCAGGAAATCCGGGAATATTCATTATCTATTCAGGGAAGTTGTTCGTTAATTAGGCTCACACTAACATAATTGGCAAGTACTGGTGACAATGCCCCCTTTTTAGAATTGATCGTCCCGATCAATGTCTGGAGCTTTGTAGGGAGCCAAGCGTTCCAAGTGTACAACTTTCATCTTGGCATTTGCTCCTCTCTGAATACGGTAGACCACGTCATTCAGCCTTCTGACCACGGTGTAAGGTCCTTCCCAGGCTCGCTGTAGCATCGGTGAGCGCCCTTTTCGACGGACAGGATTGTAAAGCCACACCTGGTCCCCTTCTCTGAATCCTGTGCTGTTAGCTCTCCGTTCGTACCTGGTCTTCATGCGGTCACTCCCTACTTGGATCTTGTTACGAACGGCTCTATGGATGGTATCGAGTCGTTCCTCTAGCTGCTGTGCGTAGTCGGTAGCCGAAGGTCGCTGATCTTCTGGGTGTCCAAACCGGATGTCCATCGGTAACTTCAGCTCTCTTCCAAATAAAATGCTGGCTGGTGTTCTGCCGGTGGTCTCATGAACCGCACTTCGATAGGCCAACAGGAACAAAGGTATGTGCTGGTCCCAGTCTGTCTGGTGATCGTTGACAACCATTTTCAAATTGGTTTCCAGCGTCGCGTTAAACCGTTCGACCATTCCGTCAGATTGTGGATGTAATGGAGTGATCCTAGTTTTCTGTACTCCTAGCAGCTCACAGACTTCCCGGAATACCGTGGATTCGAAGTTCCGTCCCTGGTCAGAGTGGATCTCCATCGGAACTCCATACCGACTGATCCATTGGTTCACCAGCATTCCAGCGACCGTAGTAGCTTCTTGGTTTGGGATTGCGTACACTTCGGGCCATTTGCTAAAATAGTCCATCACTACCAAGATGTACTTATTGCCAGCAGTTGTTGTTGGGAATGGTCCTGCTACGTCCAGAGCTATTCTCTCAAATGGGGCACCAACATTGTACTGTTTCATTCGCCCTCGGCTTCGAGTCTGAGGTCCCTTGGCTGACGCACACGTTGGGCACTTCCTACACCAATTTTCGACGTCTCTTCTACACTTAAGCCAATAGAATCGCTCTCGCACCTTCTCCAACGTCTTTGTTACTTGGAAGTGTCCTCCACCAACACCTCCATGGACTTCCATCAGCACCTCGTTGACTCTGTTCTTCGGGAGAACTACTTGATGTCGAATTTTAGTTCCGTCAGGGCTTTCTCACACTCGTTTTAGTACCCCATTCTCGATGATGAGCGAATCTCATAAGGCCCAATAGCACTTCGTGGTGGTACTCGTACTACTAACATCTGTCCAGGTAGGTCGTGCTGTTCCTGCCTTTTTCCACCGTAGTATCGGTTTAATGTCTCCATCGTTATCTTGGTCCTTCGCTAGGTCTTCGCTCTGTTCGCCACTGTTCTTCAGGTTCCACAATCGTCTGACAGATCGTTGTCAAGTTGACTGGTTCCTTCCTTTCTGCAGCCATGCAATGGTTGCAGTTATTCGAGAATGGTCTTCTTGAGAGAGCATCAGCGTCACCATGTTGTTTTTCAGCACGATGCTCGATGCTGAAATCGTATACCTGCAGCCGCTGTAGCCATCGAGCCAGTTGACCCTCTGGGTTTCTGAATTGCAGCAGCCATTACAGGGATGCATGGTCTGTGCTTAACAGGAATTTTCGTCCGTAGAGATACTTGTGGAAATTTTCGAGAGTTTTGACGACTGCCAGCAATTCTCTACGGGTCACGCAATAGTTTCGCTCCGGCTTTGACAGTGCCTTACTGAAGTAGCAAATGACTTTCTCTTTTCCTTCCTGCATCTGCGACAGTACACCACCAATTCCTACGTTGCTGGCATTCTTATCGACAATGAAGTCTGTGTCGAACTGTGGGTACGTCAGTACTGTGGCTTGAGAAAGGGTAGACTTCAGTGTTTCAAAAGCTCGCTGACACCGTTCTGACCATTGGAAAGGGACACCATCCTCTGTTAACTTGTGGAGCGGTCGAGCTATGTATGCAAATCCCCTTACGAATCGTCGGTAATACGAACACAGCCCCAAAAAGCTTCTCAAGCCGTGTTAGTTTTTTTGGACAGGCCAACTTCTCACAGCTTCAGTCTTTGCAGGATCGGTTCTTATTCCTTCTAAGGTGACAACGTGGTCAAGATATTTCACCTCCTTACAGAATGGATTGCATTTCTTGGGACTGAGTTTTAACTTGGCTGCTGAAAGCTTCTTGAACACTTCTAGGAGATTCCGGAGGTGGTCTTCAAATGTCTTTCCCAGTACTATCACGTCGTCTAGGTACACCAGACAAACCTTCCAATTGAGCCCTTGTAGCACATTTTCCATAAGTCGCTCGAAGGTGGCGGGAGCGTTACATAGTCCAAATAGCATAACGTTAAAGTGCCACAGCCCGTAACCAGTCGTCAATGCGGTCTTCTGCTTGTCTTGAGGATCCAGTTCAACTTGTTAGTATCCACTCTTCAAATTTAACGTTGAAAACCATTTGGCACCAACCAAGCTGTCTAGGGTGTGGTCAATTCTGGGTAAGGGATAGCTGCCCTTTAAGGTTACATCGTTGAGCTTCCTGTATTCAACACAGAACCTGGTCGATCCATCCTTCTTCCGAACCAACACTACCGGAGAAGCCCAATCACTTTGTGATGGTTCGATTACCCCCTGTTCTTCCATGTTCTTCACCAGGTTGTTGACTTCTTCTTGCTTAGACCATGGGACTCTCCTAGGTGGTTGTTTAATAGGACGAGCTGATACCGTGTCTTTACGGTGGTATGTCAAATTCGTTCTCCCAAAGTCGTTGTCAGATAGGGCGAAGATGTTTCGATACTTGCTGAGCAGTTCTTCGAACTTTCTAATTTGTTCGCTGTTAAGGTTTGTGGCCGAAAGCTGCACTAAGTCTCGAAGAACGGTTGGAAACGGTTCGCTCTCTGCCATTGAGGGTTCAGTTTCAACTTCGCACTGGAGGATGGACACCACGCGTTGAAGGACTTCTACTTCCATTCCTTAACACACTTTCTGTTCGAAGTCCTTCACATTGACCACTCTGACAGATGCGTTCGGCGTCCCAGTTCGAATTAGTGTTCGTCCTATCAGAATGGCTTTCTGTGTCAAGTCCGGGTTTTTGGCTTCTACTATCCCCACCAAACCATCAGTAATTTCGCCATCGATGCTTATTTTATGAACTACTTCGGATCTAGCAGGTAGTAATCGGTCTTCTGCTACGATGACCTTTCGAAGACCGTACTCTTTGGTGGGGTTTGTCATCACCAACTCTTACTTGCCGATACGTAAAATGCCGGAGCCCAAATCCAGATTAATTTTGTTGTGTTCCACAAGGTCCAATCCGCTGATACGTCGGCTACCAGTGCCTTGTGTCGAAGGCATACTTCTCCCAGTCTCAACTCGATGTCGCATTCTCCTCTAATCGGCGCTGTTTCTCCGGTAACCTTGGTCAAACGCAGCTTCTTCTGCAGGGGACGGATTCTCCACTCGTTAACGATGTTCGACCGGATTATCGTCTTTGAAGCTCCCGTATCGACCACCATTCTAACCTTGTTGTTGTTGATTTGACCTTCGACGAATAAGGACTTGCTTCCGTTTAGTTGAGAAACGACGATTTCGGCTGGGGCTTGGTGGGGAGAAGCCAACTTGCGCCCCTCAAAGTTGGCTGATCTTAGTTTCCCGACTGCTGTCGGTCCGCACGGCGTTCCTCGGCCGGGCAGTCTCGCTGTAAATGTCCGTGCCTTCCACATTCCCAGCACCTTGGTCTTCCTTTGTTTTGGCCACAGTCTCGGGAATAGTGACCGACCTTCCCGCATTCCCAACATTTGGCCGATTCTCTTTTGTCATTGATGGTAGTTTTCTTGACAGTTTCGACGCATTCTTTGATCAGCCTTGTGACTTCATTCTTGTATTCGTCGTGCTCAACAACTGTTTGGCGTACACGCACGTGGCCTTTGGAAGCTTGTTTTGCATTTTCGAATTCTAAGGCGTGCGCCAGTGTGTCACTCGCAGTCTTGTGGGGGGCCAAACGAGGAACTTGCTGTAAGTCGGTGTCCCTTACACCATCGACGAATGTTTGGACTGCTAGCTGGTCTGCGAAGTCCTGCGGAGCGGTAGGATAGGCCAATCTAACTAGACGTTCCACATCGGCCTCGAATTCTTGTAGATTTTCTGATGTCCTCTGGTTGCGACACTTTAGTTGGGTTTGGTACACTTGTTGCAAATGTTTGTCGCCATATCTCATTTCAAGTTGCTCTAGCAGCGCAGAGAAGTCCCGATGTTGGCGTTCTGGACTACCTAGAAGGACGTCTAATGCTTCTCCTCGCAGAGCTATGACCAGCGCCGTTGCTTTCTCAAAATCGTTCCAGTTATTTGCTTCTGCCGCTGCCTCGAACTGTCGTTTGTATACAGATCAGCAAACTTTTCCGTCGAAAGTCGGTGGTTTAATTCTGATCGTCCTCGCAGTGTCTTCGGACTTTACTTCACTGGCCGGTTTTGAGTTCTCGAACCTCTGTCTCATCTTCTCTACTTCTCTTTGTACTTCTTCTTTCAACTGACCTCTTAGTTTCTCTTGTGTTGTGTCCAGTTCTTGTCGTACTTCCTTTAATTCTTCTTGCACTTCTACTCTGACTTCCTTTAACTATTCTTGCACTTCGGTTCTGACTTCCTTCAACTGTTCTTTCAATCCTTCCTGCTCAATTTTTATTGCTCTCATATCTGTCCACATTCCATTCTTTCTTGTCCAGGTTCCATTTTATTCTTCATTTCTTCCTGGCCTACCTTCATTTCTTCATGGCCTGCCTTCATTGCCTTCATCATTTCCATTAAAGCCTTTATTTGTTCTTCCATAATTGCTGATTGTTTTCTTGTTACTGGCATAAGGCTTCAAAATTCTTCTCTTCGGAACCCCTTCTACGATCTGTCGCACTAACTTTCTTCAATTCCCTTACTATCCCACACCTGACACCAAATGTGACGTGTTCGGTCACGAAAAACACAATTAACAAAACAAAAATAACGAATTGATTTAATTACTAAAGTTAATTTGACTACACTACAGTTATAAACAAGTCTACACAATTTATTTCACTAAAAGTCTCTTTTCCCGCTCGCCCCTGTGTGAACACTATCTACCGCTCTCTATAATGTACACACTACTTGTCGCTCGGTATGAATTCTATCGCCCGTGTTGCCTATCGATCGCTTCGCTTCCAAATATCAGCTGTCCACTGTCAACTAACTCGGTGTGAGCGTCTCGCCTTTATATAGTCTTTTCAGCCTTTTTCTAGGGAATTCTACAGCAGTCTAGTAATCCAATTGTTTTCCCATTGATCTTTGCTGGTGTTTTCTAGATGTTTCAGAAAAGCCGAGAATATTCCTTACGTATTCAGGGAAGATGTTCGTTAATTATGCTCACACCAACTTAATTGGCAAGTACTCGTAACAGTATTCTTTAGTATACAACATATGAAAAAATGTTTAGCTAACTTTAATTTACTGCTTAATAACTTATTTCGAAAGGGATCATTTATTTAAAAAAATAAAACGTTAAATTTAGTACATAAACAAATAGATTTTACATATATATATATAGGTAGTTTCGCCAATTTTAGGCCCTCCTTCCTCCTTCTTCACGCTTCACACTTTGCTACCTCTCCCCCCCAGTGTCGAATTTACATTTTGGCCGCCAGTAGGCTACTCAAATGTTGCCGCTTCTCGAACCTCCACAATTCGATAACAAACTTCATAATCATATTAATTTGCAATTTTTTATCAATGGAATTGTAACGTTATGATTTATGAATTATTGTTATAATTACATTCCCTTTTTCTCGTATTTAGTATGATTTAAATAATATTGTATTTGAAACAGTTTTCGGGTATTATACGAATATTTGTTATATTTTTACAACTTCATTGCAAATTATTTTCTATCATAACAGAAAAATTAAATAAAAGTGTTTTAAAAAACTAAAGTAGAATTGTTTGATAAACTGCCAACATGAGGTTTCCCTAGGCCCCTACGTTCCCCCTTGTCACATTAAGCGATACCCCTCTCCCGCTACTATGCTTATAAAGGAGCGCGAAATACTGGGCAACATAATTATTTAGAGTTTTTCTTAAAGTAAGATAGCTGTATTTCTATTTATGTTTGTGACAAGGCTTCTGTTTTTTTCTTTGTTTAATTAAAAAGTTAAGAAAATCTCATTAAAGTGAAACCACCGTTTTTACCATTTCTTAATGGAAATCTAAGAATAGCCACTAAGCATTTAAAGGTATCAGATAAAAATCCAAAAGACCCAATTTGTCTCAAAAATATCCAATTTTCCTATCAAGGTTGATTATCGACGGCAAAGTTTTAAGAAATGTTTACAGCCAAATAACATTAATTTAAAAGACGAAAACATATAAAAACAGACTGCTTTTACATATTTATCCCAAATTATATATCTAAATTTAAACTTAAGTAAACAATGTACAGATCTAATGTTAGTGTGACATTTTAGAACTAATAAAAACGGTATCAATTTTACTTTGCTTCAGACATAAGAGAAATATTTCGCTTAATAAGTACCTATGACGAAAGATTACGAATAAGAACTAAATCTTAAGTTTAATTCCTCTCAAGAAGCCATAGTACAGCAAAGTAGTCAATTAAGGATCAATATACAATTTGTAATAAAACAACTACCTTTTATTACAATAAATATATCTATAAATAAAAGACGTAAAAAAAACTACGGAAAATGTTTCATCAAATTTATTTTCGATGGGTAACTCGACAAATTTGTTTCGATCAGACAGCGACCATTTTCAAGAGTAATTAACTAAAACTTAAAACTAGTGTCGACATATTTATACCTATAACAAGTTACATAGGAGAAGTGGGGAGTTAGTGAAGCTTAATTCTGTTTGACTGTTGACTAGGACACTAGGTTTAAATTTTTATACAAAGATTTTTTAATTTCCAGACTTTCTAACAATATTAGTATTCTGATGGATTAAAAGCATGGCTTTGACTAATACAATGTTCAGCGATCCCTGTTTTTTTGAGTTTTTTATTAAGGGTATAATAATGTTCTTTTAATCGAATCTCAATAACTCTCCCACTTTTACCAATGTTAATTGCATTACAATCGTTGCAACAAGCTTGATAGACTCCGCTTTTTGATTCCGGTGGTTGTGTTGGTTTATTTTTAACTAGTAACTTCTTTAGATATCTATTGTTGGTTTCTATGGCTGTAAGGTTAAATTTTCTCAACTTATTTCTAAACTTGTAACTAATGTTATTGATGAAATTAATGGAACAAAATTGGTGACCCGAATTTGTAGGTTCTATTGGGTTGGCATTGTAGATTAATTTAGACACCAATGTTTTAAGTTTTTTTTTATTAAAATGTCTATTATGTTGGGCTTGTAGTCATTGTTTTTCGCTATGAGTTTTATTAAGTTACTCATAGCGGAGTCTATCAAACTTGTTGCAATGATTGTAATGCAATTTACAGTGGTAAAAGTGTATAGCTCTCACACTTTTACTGAAACTCGATTAAAAGAAAATTATTATACCATTAATAAAAAACTCAAAAAAACAGGGTTCGCTGAACATGGTATTAGTCAAAGCCATTCTTTTAATCCATCAACAAATTCAAAAATTTTACATTCCAACATAAATAATAATAGAATACTAACAATGTTAGAAAGTCTGGAAATAAAAAAAGCTTTGTATAAAAATTTAAACCTAGTGTCCTAGTCAACAGTCAAACAGAATTAGGCTTCACTAACACTCCCCACTTCTCCTATGTAACTTGTAATAGGTATAAATATGTTGACACTAGTTTTAAGTTTTAGTTAATTACTCTTGAAAATGATCGCTGTCTAATCGAAACAAATTTGTCGAGTTACCTTTCGAAAATAAATTTGGTGAAACATTTTTCGTAGTTTTTTTACGCCTTTCATTTGTTATACATGCTTCACAAACGTTGCACTATCGAAACTCTTAAATATATCTATGATTGATTACAATTACTCAACGGATAGAATACTGAACAGTGAATTTAGGACCACGAAAGGCTATACAGCTGAATAATTGGAATTAAGTGAATCATAACGAAGATGCTAATTATCAAATTTCAGTAGGATATGCTTGTAGAGACTAACTAACCTTAGCTAACCATAATCTCACTTATCAAAATAAAATTCTCTGTGTGAAAATTAATATACTTTCCCCCCGCTTTTATTCAGGCTTGAAACTGATTTTATTTATGTAAGACGTCGGTTTGGGAGGAGGGGGAGAGGGGAAGAGGGGATTTACATACTGTAGCCTAACCTACATATCACAAAGTGAATTAAAAACCAATTCTTGAGAAATTTCAAAGGATTTTGGCATCTGAAGTGTCTAGTATGCACATTTAGCGTATTGTGTCTATTGTTCACACAGTCTGGACGTTGAGCGCACTATTTTATTACGGCCGCTTAGAGCACGTGACATTTATAAATCAGGTTTCCTACTGCGTGATTTCCCACTTCGCCACATTATAAAATCGATATATTATTTACATAATAATAAAGCCGGGTATTGATGTTTAGAAGTAAATAAATTTAAATGAAATGAGTTATTTTACTATTAGCTGAATTAAGTAGGTAACAATAATAAACTGTGATTCATATGTTTTTGGGTGTTACGGTTAGAATTCATACCCAGTAAAAACCCTACTATTCAGCCTTATTCTGTAACTCAATAGAAATGTAGGCATCGAATCGAAATGTGAGCAAATCGATATGTCCCCACTCTAATTGCTCTTGTCCATTTCGACGTTCGGTATTCTATAACTAAAATAGACGACGCGACAATCGAAATTTATGATTTCTAGAAGACGTTAGGTGAAAAACGCGGCAACACTGCATTTTTCATGCGAATATGGGCCTTAGTAACCATCTGACAGTTGGTTACTTTAACCTAACCGAACTAATAAATCAAATTTGTGTTGAATACCGAGAATTGAGAGTTGATTACCCTAGGGTAAACCAGATGTCCAGTGAAACCCTTAGCAGGTAGAGAAATTCACACTGCCTTAAGAAACACTTTAAGCAGTAGGCGCATGTGCGAAGCAGTGCGAAGAGCTTTCTGCCATCAAAATAACGATTTTGACAGCTTCAATGCAGTCGAAATGTCATATTTCGATGGTCAACTTTACATTTCGATTCGAGGAGTTACAGAATACCGATTTCGTACAACTTCTATTCTACCCCACCACTTCTATTCGATTTCAAGCATCTCTATTCGATTTGGAGTTACAGAATAGGCCTGATTATGATAAATTTTTGAATATTTATCAAATAATCGTTTCATTCCTTTATGTTATGTAAATCAGTTTATTGTTAATACAACAATCTGGATGATACAATAACATTAAATACCCTCTTTAATAGCTTATGATGAAACCCTAATTTTTTACTTTATAGCTCTAAATTTCCAATATTTAGTAAGTCTAATTATAAATTACCAATGCACCGTTATTTCTTTTACCCAGGCCACTTTGTGAGTAAATTAGATTTTGCAGTATCAAAATACAATGTTTTTCACTTATTGGCATGTCACGAATAAGAACGAATTTTATATGGTGCTTTTAAAGATTTTTAATAAATTTATTATGACAAACAATTAACAACAACTAACAACTAATTAAAAAGTTATATATAAAACTAATTGCCTATTTATCTATCAACTAGGGGCGCTGATGACTTACATATACCGTGCACAAATGTCAAAGTTCTGTGTAGTTGTTTGTTGCGAAAATTCAACACGTTACATATTGAAATTGGAACAAATGCATCTAAATATGCAATAATGCAATTAAAGCAAAATACAATTTAGGAAAACTATAAGCACTATGTGACAGGTATTATGAATATCTATCAGTAACCATATATTTTCACTTTTTAATTAAGATTATGTAAAAGTTGGGACAAAATGCCCTCATTCAGGCTTTATTATTAAGTAAATTAACCATTTAATATTTGTATTGCTCTCTTTTCTTCGGTTCTTATCAATTAGCATATATTATAATTATGAACCAGTTTCAACAAGTCCAGGCTTCCACAATCAACAATTTATATTATAATTAATAAATAATAAATAATTGTTTATATAATATTCCTAAGAGGTCATCCATAAATTACGTCACATGTTAATGGGGGGGGGGGAGGGTATCACCGGGATGTGACATAGTGTGACAAGGGGCAGGGGGGGTCAAAAACTTTGTAACATCACATGTTAAAAATCAAAATTTTGTATCTTTAATTAACATAATTAATCGTTTATTGTTTCCTAACTAGTCATTTGTTTTTCTGTTATCTAAAATATTTGACTTTATGTTAATTTTATTAAAGATTATATAATAAAAGTAAGAATAAAATAAAAATAACTGTTTTCTCTTGATTATTTTTAAATAATTTGAAAAATGTGTGACGTCACATCAGGTGGGAGGGGGTTTTGAAAATGTGACAACCTGTGACAAGGACGGGGGGAGGGGTTAAAAAGTCCTGAAATTCGTGTGACGTAATTTATGGATGGCCCCCAATGATGTTCTAATACGGCGACATGTACCTACATATACTTGAGAATATATCAATGATTTGATAAAATTTGTTAATTTTGATATAATTAATTTCAAACATAAAATATCAAGTTAATAAACTTTAAATAACTGCATAAGTAATAATTGTTCTGTATAATAAAATGTTTATTAAATGTTCTTTTATACGGAATACTAGTAGCAGCATTTAAAGACTTTTCAACTGTGACAAGAACGGACTTAATAGAAAACTGCCAGCCTGACAGTAAAAGCCCCTTTATTTAATTTTCCCCTTCCTTGACGACCGTTACAAAGTTCAGGAAAATCGAAACACAAGAGCAATCAAGTTTTCTTTGCAGTTGTCCCTTTTTTCTGAAAATGTAATTCTTTCGCATTATCTTCTTAAAGCGGCAATGGTCATTAAAGTAGACAGTTCAGTAAGGCACATTTAAAATCCTTATTTTGAACGATATTTGTAAAACTAATAAACTTAACTTCGGTTTAGGAGATTATCTGTGAAATATTAACAATATATGTGCTATAGAAGAAAGAATCAAATTTTATATTTGTTCCCTTAAATATGCCGGTGTGTTTATATGCATAAAACACCTTATTTATTAGATTTGTACTACATAATCACAACAGATAACACCGTTTTATTCGCTGCACCTGCAACTTCCACTAGAATTTTGAGTTGTATTTGTAACATGTATGGTGATAACAGATTTTAACAACGATGTTTATGTTTTGTCAGATTGAGATCCAGGTTTCTACTTCCTTTAACTCTTAGGAGAAGGACTTTTTTTTTATTTATTTCTGAATCTGATCAGCCTGCCCAAACTACTGTGCTTTCAGCGTTGTAAATAATTTGGCGACTGCTACCCTATGTATTTTAGTATTAACACTACAATTCTTCGGGATGATACGATTATCTTAAGAAGGTTTCCAGAAACTTATCCATTTCTTTCACAAACTTTCGTCATATTTCTTTGCAAGAGGGCTCAAAAAATGAGTATCTTGGCAGCATTCACCTTTTAAACCCATAATTGAAGCTCTTCTGGCTTCGGTTTGAAAGCACGATCTTTTTCTAATCTTTGCTTCTGCGTATTTTTATAGCGACACGGCTCGACATCCTGAAACTCCATCATAACGAAGCTGAGATACGTGTTCATTTAATCCGCCTGGAATTTGTACTTTAAGGCTCCTTACGTCACTTCTGTTACTGTGGTTACCCTCACGATCGCTTATTATGCGGGGACCATCGTTAACCTACGTTAACGACATACATATTATGTACGTAGTTCTTTCTGGTTCATGTGCTCTATCCTCACGCCTTGCTTTATAGCTGGGTCTCTTAACGTTTTAATAAACACGTATCATTTTCAAAATTTCAAAAATCCTCCAAACTATTTTGAGTAGGCATATAAAAACAGAGAAAAAAATAGGAAAATTATTTTTATTAGGTAGGACTAGACCCTGGTAGAAATTGAAATCGGGCTCCAAATCGGGCTACCACCAACAGTATTTAGTTAAAAGTCGGGCCTGATTTGGTAACCCCGATTAAATTCCCGACCAGAATGTAATGCTTTTTGAGGAGGGGCCTTATCGAAATGCCCCAACGGACGCTTAATCGGGTTACAAATGAGATACCTGGTCGGGTTTTTCTTTGCATGCCTGAACAGGCCCGATTTGGTTTTTTAATAAATGCCGGAGCGGGAATGTGGTATTTACCCTACTTGGGAATTTAGTCCGTATCTGGGCGGATTTTGAAGTGATCGTTAATTAAAAGCCTGATCGGGCGTTACAACATACTTCTAATCAAGTAATAAGTTTTTAATTTAGTCAGGTGCTAGATTGGTTGATTAATCTTTAGCCCTATTTGTTATTAAACAATTATTTTAGTTTAACAGGTCACCAAAAGAATATTTTATTTATAGTAAAGGATTTTTAAGTGATATTTTCTTTATTTATTAACTGTTTCTCTTACATATTGTAATAATTAAAAACGGGCTATTGTAAAGGGCACAAAACTATATTCAGGCCTATTCTGTAACTCCAAATCGAATAGAGATGCTTGAAATCGAATAGAAGTGGTGGGGTAGAATAGAAATTATACGGAATCGGTATTCTGTAACTCCTCGAATCGAAATGTAAAGTCGTCCATCGAAATATGACATTTCGACTGCATTGAAGCTGTCGAAATCGTTATTTCGATGGTAGAAAGCTCTTCGCACTGCTTCGCACATGCGCCTACTATTTAAAGTGTTTCTTAAGGCAGTGTGAGTTTTTCTACCTGCTAAGGGTTTCACTGGACATCTGGTTTACCCTTGGGTACTTCACTCTCGATTTTTGGCATTCAACACAAATTTGCTTTATTAGTTCGGTTAGGTGAAAGTAACCAACTGTCAGATGGTTACTGAGGCCCATATTCGCATGAAAAATGCAGTGTTGCCGCGTTTTTCACCTAACGTCTTGTAGAAATCATAAATTTCGATTGTCACGTCGTCTACTTTGGTTACAGAATACCGAACGTCGAAATTAACAAAAGCAATAGAAGTGGGGACATTTCAATTTGCTCACATTTCGATTCGATGCCTACATTTCTATTGAGTTACAGAATAAGATTGATTATCGCAATTTTTTTCTCCCATCTCAATCTTTGGAATTGGAAAGAGCATCCCAATAGCTTTTTTTGCCTTTTTTTCGGTCGATACGTTGGTGTATTTTTTCAACTTACAATTACTGTTTTACAGAACTAAAACTACTTTTAGCTTTAATACCTACTTACATATCAGGACTTCTGTTATTGCGAAGTTTCTTATAAGAATTTTGTCATTCACTTCCCTTTGTGCTGTCAGCATCATGGCAACATTTTACCGAAATGATATTTTTTAAATGTTGGCGGTTATTTTGCCTATCCCAGCTAGTTTTTTTTTAAACCAGACAATAATATTTCCTAAAAAATGAAAAGAAATATCAATAAAAAATGTATAAAAACAGGTATTTCTCAGCATTGCACTTTGTACAAACACAATATTGATGTTAATAATGTAAAAGTTCTCCACACTAACATTGTAAAAAGTAGAAAACTAAGCATGCTGGAGAACCTTGAGATTAAAAAAGCTTTGTCTAAAAAACTAAATATTGTGAATAATCAATTAGAATTAGGTAACTTTTCATCCCCACTATTACTTAGCGAATTAGAATAGTATATATATATGCACATAATTGTACACACTTCAGTAAAATCTTACTCTTGATAATGGGCCATGCCCAAAACGTATATCGAGTATATTAATAAATTGGTGAACATTTTTCGTTTGTTTTATTTGTAGTAATAATGTTTCACAAAGAGTGCACCGTTAATAGTTAAAGATAAAATACCCGAGAAGGTAAATCGAAATGGAACCTACATATTTCTCTCTATTAGGCTCCCAATTGGGATCCACGCGATTAGGGCACAGACAATTTCCCCTACTATATCCCCGACCAGGCGTATGCAATCGGATAACGTACATTTCACCGGATTATTTACCCTGCATGTAGATAGGGCCGTTATATTTACCCAAACTACTTGCCTGGTCGGGTCTAAAAATTTAGAAAGGGTATTATCACCCCGACCAGGTGTTAGCCCGTAACAGGGAACGCCCGGTTAAATTTCTATCAGGGGACTGTGAAGAATAATGGATATAAATTGCTGATGTTAAATGGTATATACCGTGTGGACCTCTTACAGTTCCTTAGACTCCACATTAAGAAAACCTACCGTAAAAGATTTCTTCTTTTTGTTATATTACCAAATCCAATATTGTGAGTGCTTACCGAGCGGCGTGATCTGGTCGTTAAGGTAGCACTCGCTAGGTCACCGGTTTGGGTCCAGAATCCGCTTTCTGTGTTTGTTTTGTTTCCTATTTTTCAATTTCCTCTCTCTTCAACCATCACTCATCCTTTCTCACAAGTGTAAAGGCTGAATAGCATCTTCCGTCCCATACCCCCAACTTTGCATATGATATTGGCTGGAGGAACACCCAAAATTTTTAGTTAGCTGAGAACTCATTCTACCATTACCTACCTTAAATCAGTTCAAAATATTCTAGTTCACGGAATAATTAACATAACTAAAACAACAAAGATGCCTCCTTCCTCCCACACATTTATAAAAATCCAAACTGCTGTATTTTGCATAAAATTGCCAAACTAGTTATTGGAGAGCATGGGTCGCCAAACTTTTTTGATCATCAACCCCTATATAATTTTTCAAAATCTCCATCGGCCACCATAAAAGTAATTTTCTGTTAATTAAAATAAAACTCTATTAGATACTGTGTTGTACATCTACTTTATGATTTTAAACATTTGTTAAATCAATGGTACTTACATTGTGTAACAATAATTTTATGAAAAATATATTAATGATGAAATTTAAATACCTTAACATTTATTAAATAATAAGTATCTAATTATAGATAAGTAGAAATAATAAATAAAGTAACTACAGATTTAATGCTTCTTAATCAATGAGATGGGTGTGCCAGGTGGTTTTTTGCAAGGTTCGCTATATTGGGTTCAAAATAGGTCAATTTTGATCTTAAATCCCCTCGAAACTTCACATTTAACTTATTTATGTACTTAATTAAGATTGAATTTACGTGACTGAAACCGGCTTCAACCATATAGAAACTTAGATATGCTAGCATAAATGGCTGTTATTTCGTTAAGTTTTACATATTTTTGCATTATAGTTATACATACTCAATTAGATATGTGTGATTTGCGTATTAAGAACTGTTTTTTCTTCGACCCTAATCGATCCTGCCCATTCGGATCGACCCCCGCTTTTATTAAATAGACCCTTGGGGGTCTATATAGACCACTTTGGCGGCCTCTGTTTTAGAGCAATAAATTC
The DNA here is from genome assembly GCA_029378335.1 of Agrilus mali. Classification (NCBI taxonomy): domain Eukaryota; kingdom Metazoa; phylum Arthropoda; class Insecta; order Coleoptera; family Buprestidae; genus Agrilus; species Agrilus mali. Next base: position 14,263,962 of record CM055655.1, on the reverse strand, counting down.
TTGTTATATGAGCCTTTTAAAAATAAGTCATCTAAATAAAATGTAGCAAGTATATTTGTAATCAACCCTTAGGTTAGGTCTCAAAATAATGGATATGTCCATTTGCTCCATAGCTCTTGTTAAACCATTTTAGTGCTTTTGTTTTGCCATAACATATTTAATACAATCCTTAAAACGGTTCATTAATGCTAACGTAAATAATTTAATTTATTGTATTTGATTATCCGAAACCAATTAGTACACCAGCAGAACAAGAAGCTTGAGCAGGTAGAGAAAAAAATATTAAAAGTAGATGAGAAAACAAAGCAAAATACCACAGCAAAGAAGCATTAAGAAAGTCAAATTGCACAAGAAGAAGAAGGTAGTTGTAATGGAGGATAATGTTGATGTTTCTGATAAGGTAGAAGGTACCAAGGATCCTTTTTGCACTGATACATTATGAATTTTGCGCTCAGCGGAATGATAGATCCAGTGAATGCAGTGCAAACGCTGGGATCAAGATAGATGCGCCGGAATAGAAGTTGATTCTAATCCATACAATTGTGTTTTGAGCACAAAAGAAACAAGACCAGAATGAGAAGTCTTTTAAATATGTACTTTTGTACAAGTATAAATGCACCACAGGCTTATCCAATTGAACGGACAAAAACTATTTATCTTAGAATTTTGATATTTCTTGATAAGCCTGGAATGTTATTACTGAGTTCAAATTTTATTTTGTTCTCTTTAATTAATGATTAAAATGTTTTCTTATGAAAATTAGGTACATTTAGATTCAGTTTTATGGCAGAATTCAGAAACTTACTAATGTAAAGAACATTTTACCCATATCCTAAGTCAATCGGATTCTTTTGCACTCTATCAGAGAACTAAACAAAAAATGTATCTATTTTGATTTACTTTAAAATATTGTTATGATATCAACAAAATGATTACGAAAGAAATCCATAGAATATCATCATCCCTTAAGTCATAATTTGTATTACAGTAACGTTTTTAAATTAGAGGAATCCTATTAAGACCCCTTTCCCTACTGCTTAGTCAGACGTGAACTAGCTTATTTTCAAGTCAACAATTCAAAGATAAACATAAAGTTGACCACAGTTCGTTATCCTCGTATAAATTTTTGATACGTGGTTAATATGTATATGTATATTATATATAATATTACATTGAATATTTGAAGTTTAAAGAGGAATCCATCGACCAACTGAAACCGGATGAAAAGCTGATGGTCTGTGGAATAAAGTGAGATTTTCTGAAAATCGGCACGTAACCTTTACAAATACCACAATAAATTCGTGTGAAATTGACGCATGAACGAACACTTCCTTCCACTGCACTAACTCCCGAGTCATAAATGTCTACGGCCCTTACATGTGTATATTATCGGCAAGTGTCCGTAAGGCAGTAGATATAGCCTGATAAACTCCATAAAAATATTATTTACGGCCGGTAGTGAAACGTTGCACAATAAAGAAAATGAATCTTCACTGTTTCAGTCCAGCAAATGCATCAAACGCGCAATTACGCGGATGTGGCATTAACTAAACTATTGATGAGGGAGCATTCATAAATAACGTTCGCATACAAGGGGGGGAGGGGTCCTGCTGAGTGTGACAAGATGTGACAAGGGGGGACAGGGGGACTACGACAACGTGACGTTTCCTGAATTTTTACAGAATCCTTGGACTTCTGATAAATAGTTCCGGAAATACCCGACAAAAACCAAAATTTTGAACGCCACCGAAATTTTCTTTTCGCGAAAGTCATAACAGTATAAAAGTTAACGAAATATTCAATATTTTTTTATTATTAAAACTATTACAAATTAAAATACATTATATCTACTACTATTGTTATTACCATTTTTTTTTTCAAATTAGTGATTAAAGAAAATTTTTGAGATATTTTTACTTTGTTGAATTTCATGGAGTTATGACAACCCCCCAAAGAAAATTTTGGTGGCATTCAGCCGTAAATTTTAATAATGCCTAAAACAAACGAAAAACGTGTTTAAACAATGGCAAGTGTAATTTCATCATATTAACAATTTAAAGTGTCCTTAAGTTTGCTGGTAAAAGTAACAGGGACATCACAAAAAAAAAACTGAGGATTTCCTCTCGAAAACGCAACGTTGGACTTCAAAAGTATAGCTCGTAAAAAGTGGCAATGCAAATGTTTGATACTCGTTTTCAAACGCAGCCAAGAAAACAAAAAAAAAAACGATTTTGAAGAATTTCTTGTTTTTTAGATATTTCCGAAATTTCTTGAAATTTTAAAACTATCTACACGGCATATTATTAGGCTCAGAAATGCGCAATTTGATATAATATAATCAATTCCGTCTCTCTTGCGATTTACGAATTCCCAATGCTATCCCATTCTTATCTTAGACACACTGTATACTTACGTATATGTACACAAGTTCTATGGTCTCTTCTTCTAGTTGGTCTAGCCAGCACATCCTTAATCCTTTCTCCCTTTATTTTCATTAGCCGTTCGGAACAACGTCACATTCCCTTTCTTTGATTAATTTCGTTTCTTGACTTCTGAATCTCAGAAAGGATAAAAGGGTGGGAAATAAGAAACTGAAATCACAAAATTACTAAATGAATCAGACTCTATACGCCAAAAGTGGGCATTCTGGATTAATGGGATTGATACGACTTTTTTAAACACAAGAAACAACGATTTTTAATGCAAGAAAAGGCTCATACACCATGGTGAAGCTATTTAAACATCCCATCAAAAATGTTTGAACGTAGAGTAAAAAAAAAATAAGCAAGTAATAATAAAATCGTCGAGTGACAGATCTGACGGTTGATCAGGGTCAGTGGTTGAAGGTTACAAAGGCAGTTACTAGGCTACAACTACCAAATACAAAAAGTATTTAACACTTAATATTTTCACGAGTACTTGCCAATTATGTTGGTGTGAGCCTAATTAACGAACATCTTCCTTGAATAGATAATGAATATTCCCGGCTTTCCTGAAACATCTAGAAAACTCCAGCAGAGATCAATAGGAAAACAATTGGATTGCGAGAAGGCTGTAGAATTCCCTAGAAAGAAGCCGAAAAGACTATATAAGGCGAGACGGTTCGCACCGAGTAAGTTGACAGTCGACAGCTGACGTTTACAAGCGAATAGGAAGCGATCGATAAGCGAACCATAGGCGATAGAATTCATAGAGTGCGATAGATAGTGTCTACGTTAACGGCGATTGGAAGAGACTTTTAGTGAAGTAAATTGTGTAGACTTGTTTATAACTGTAATGTAGTCAAATGAACTTTAGCAACTAAATAAATTCGTTGTTCTGTTTTGTTAATTGTGTTTTCCGTGACTAAACACGTCACATTTGGTGTCAGGACTGTGGGATAGTAAGGGAATTAAAGATTCCCGAAGAAAGATAGTGTGACAGATCGTAGAAGAGGTCCGAAGAGAAGAAGAATTTTGAAGCCTTATGCCAGTAACAAGAAGACAATCGACAATAATGGAAGAACAAATAAAGGCTTTAATGGAAACGATGAAGGCAATGAAGGCAGGCCAGGAAGAAATGAAGAAGAAAATGGAATGTGGACAGGAAGAATTGAAGAAAAAAATAGAAGCTGGACAAGAAAAGATGGAAGCGATGCAGGAAGAATTGAGGGTAAAGCTGCAGCAAGTCAGAACCGAAGTGCAAGAAGAGTTAAAGGAAGTAAAAGTAGAAGTGCAAGAAAAATTAAAGAAAGTACGACAAGAATTGGAGACAAGACAAGAGAAGCTAAGAGATGAGTTGAAAGAAGAAGTACAAAAGGAAGTAGAGAAGATGAGGCAGAGGTTCGAGAACACAAAACCGGCCAGTGAAGTAAAGTCCGAAGACACTGCCAAAGCGATTAGAATTAAACCACCGACTTTCGACGGAAAAGTTTGCTGGTCTGTGTACAAGCGACAGTTCGAGGCAGCGGCTGAAGCAAATAACTGGAACGATTTCGAAAAGGCAACGGCGCTGGTCATAGCTCTGCGAGGAGAAGCATTGGACGTACTCCAAGGTATTCCAGAGCGCCAACAACGAGACTTCTCTGCGCTGTCAGAACGACTCGAAATGAGATATGGCGACAAACATTTGCAACAAGTGTACCAGACCCAACTAAAGTGTCGCAACCAGAGGACATTAGAAAATTTACAAGAGTTCCAGGCCGATGTGGAACGTCTGGTTAGATTGGCCTATCCTACCGCTCCGCAAGAATTCGCAGACCAGCTAGCAGTCCAAACATTCGTCGATGGTGTAAGCGACACCGACTTACAGCAAGTTCTTCGTTTGGCCCCCCACAAGACTGCGAGTGACACACTGGCGCACGCCTTAGAATTCGAAGCTGCAAAACAAGCTTCCAAAGGCCACGTGCGTGTGCGCCAAACAGCTGTTGAGCACGACGAATACAAAAATGAAGTCACAAGGCTGATCAAAAAATGCGTCGAAACTGTCAAGAAAACTACCATCAATGACAAAAGAGAATCGGCCAAATGTTGGGAATGCGGGAAGGTCGGTCACTATTCCCGAGACTGTGGCCAAAACAAAGGAAGACCAAGGTGCTGGGAATGTGGAAGGCACGGACATTTACAGCGAGACTGCCCGGCCGAGGAACGCCGTGCGGACCGACAGCAGTCGGGAAACTAAGATCAGCCAACTTTCAGGGGTGCAAGTTGGCTTCTCCCCACCAAGCCCCAGCCGAAATCGTCGTTTCTCAACTAAACGGAAGCAAGTCCTTATTCGTCGAAGGTCAAATCAACAACAAGAAGGTTAGAATGGTGGTCGATACGGGAGCTTCAAAGACGATAATCCGGCCGAACATCGTTAACGAGTGGAGAATCCGTCCCCTGCAGAAGAAGCTGCGTTTGACCACGGTTACCGGAGAAACAGCGCCGATTAGAGGAGAATGCGACATCGAGTTGAGACTGGGAGAAGTATGCCTTCGACACAAGGCACTGGTAGCCGATGTCGCTGACGACGTATCAGCGGATTGGACCTACTGGAACAAAACAAAATTAATCTGGATTTGGGCTCCGGCACTTTACGTATCGGCAAGTAAGAGTTGGTGATGACTAACCCCACCAAAATGTACGGTCTTCGAAAGGTCATCGTAGCAGAAGACCGATTACTACCTGCTAGATCCGAGGTAGCTCTGAAAATAAGCATCGATGGCGAAGGTGCGGATGGTTTGGTGGGGATAGTAGAAACCAAAAACCCGGACTTGACACAGAAAGCCATACTGATAGGACGAACACTAATTCGAACTGGGACGCCGAATGCATCTGTCAGAGTGGTCAATGTGAAGGACCTTGAGCAGAAAGTGTATAAAGGAATGGAAGTAGGAGTCCTTGAACCCGTGGTGTCCATCCTCCAATGCGAAGTCAAAGCTGAATCCTCAATGGCAGAGAGCGAACTGCTTCCAACCGTTCTTCGAGACTTAGTGCAGCGTTCGGCCACAAACCTTAACAGCGAACAAATTAGAAAGTTCGAAGAACTGCTCAGCAAGTATCGAAACGTCTTCGCTCTCTCTGACAACGACTTTGGGAGAACGAATCTGACATACCACCGTATAGACACGGTACCAGCTCGTCCTATTAAACAACCATCTAGAAGAGTTCCATGGGCTAAGCAAGAAGAAGTCAACTACCTGGTGAAGAACATGGAAGAACAGGGGGTAATTGAACCATCACAAAGTGCTTAAGCTTCTCCGATAGTGTTGGTTAGGAAGAAGGATGGATCGACTAGGTTCTGCGTTGACTATAGGAAGCTCAACGGCGTAACCTTAAAGGACAGCTATCCCTTACCCAGAATCGACGACACCCTTGACAGCTTGGTTGCTGCCAAATGGTTTTCAACGTTAGATTTGAAGAGTGGATACTGGCAAGTTGAACTGGATCCACAAGACAAGCAGAAGACCGCATTCACGACTGGTTATGGGCTGTAGCACTTTAACGTTATGCCATTTGGACTATGTAACGCTCCCGCCACCTTCGAGCGACTTATGGAAAATGTGCTACAAGGGCTCAATTGGAAGGCTTGTCTGGTGTACCTAGACGACGTGATAGTACTGGGAAAGACACTCGAAGTCCACCTCCAGAATGTTGAAGAAGTGATCAAGAAGCTTTCAGCAGCCAAGTCGAAACTCAGTCCCAAGAAATGCCATATGTTCTGTAAGGAGGTGAAATATCTTGGCCACATTATCACCTAAGAAGGAATAAGAACCGATCCTGACAAGACTGAAGCTGTGAGAAGTTGGCCTGTCCCGAAGAACCAAAACGACCTGAGAAGCTTTTTGGGGCTGTGTTCCTATGACCGACGATTCGTAAAGGGATTTGCAGATATAGCTCGACCGCTCCACAAGTTAACAGAGGATGGTGTCCCTTTCCAATGGTCAGAACGATGTCAGCAAGCTTTCGAAACACTGAAGTCTACCCTTTCTCAAGCCCCAATACTGACGTACCCACAGTTCGACAAAGACTTCATTGTTGATACGGATGCCAGCAATGTAGGAATTGGTGGTGTACTGTCGCAGATGCAGGAAGGAAAAGAAAAAGTCATTGGCTACTTCAGTAAGGCACTGTCAAAGCCTGAGCGAAACTATTGCGTGACCCGTAGAGAATTGCTGGCAGTCGTCAAAACTCTCGAACATTTCCATAAGTAGCACTACGGACGAAAATTCCTGTTAAGGACAGACCATGGGTCCCTGAAATGGCTGCTGCAATTTAAAAACCCAGAGGTACAACTGGCTCGATGGCTACAGCGGCTACAAGTATACGATTTCAGCATCGAGCATCGTGCTGGAGAAGAACATGGTAACGCTGATGCCCTCTCGCGAAGACCATGCTCGAAGAACTGCAAACATTGCATGGCCGCCGAAAAGAAGGAACCAGTCAACTTGGCAAGGATCTGTCAGACGATGGTGGAACCTGAAGAACACTGGCAGAACGAAGACCTGGCGAAAGACCAAGATAACGACGAAGACATTAAACCGATACTGCGGTGGAAAAAGGCAGGAACAGCACGACGTCCCTGGGCAGATGTTAGTAGTACGAGTACCATCACGAAGAGCTATTGGGCCTTATAGTATTCGCTCATTATCGAGAATGGGGTACTAAAACGAGTGTGGGAAAGCCCTGACGGAACTAAAATTCGACATCAAGTAGTTCTCCCGAAGAACAGAGTCAACAAGATGCTGACAGAAGTCCATGGAGGTGTTGGTGAAGGACAGTTCGGTGTAATAAAGACGTTGGAGAAGGTGCGAGAGCGATTTTATTGGCTAAAGTGTAGAAGAGACGTCGAAAATTGGTGTAGGAAGTGTCCAACGTGTGCGTCAGCCAAGGGACCTCAGACTCGAAGCCGAGGGCGAATGAAACAGTACAATGTTGGTGCCCGATTTGAGAGAATAGCTCTGGACGTAGCAGGACCATTCCCAACAACAGCTGCTGGCAATAAGTACATCTTGGTAGTGAAGGAATGAAGCAAATGGCCCGAAGTGTACGCAATCCCAAACCAAGAAGCTACTACGGTCGCTGGAATGCTGGTGAACCAATGGATCAGTCGGTATGGAGTTCCGATGGAGCTCCACTCTGACCAGGGTCGGAACTTCGAATCCACGGTATTCCGAGAAGTCTGTGAGCTGCTAGAAGTACATAAAACTAGGACCACTCCATTACATCCACAATCTGACGGAATGGTCGAACGGTTTAACGCGACGCTGGAAACCAATTTGAAAATGGTTGTCAACGATCACCAGACAGACTGGGACCAGCACATACCTTTGTTCCTGTTGGCCTATCGAAGTGCGGTTCATGAGACCACCGGCAGAACACCAGCCAGCATTTTATTTGGAAGAGAGCTGAAGTTGCCTATGGACATCCGGTTTGGACACCCAGAGGATCGGCGACCTTCAGTTACTGACTACGCACAGCAGCTAGAGGAACGACTCGATACCATTCATAGAGCCGTTCATAACAAAATCCAAGTAGGAAGTGACCGCATGAAGACCAGGTACAACCGGTGAGCCAACAGCACAGGATTCAGAGAAGGGGACTAGGTGTGGCTTAAAATCCTGTCCGTCGAAAAGGGCGCTCACCGAAGCTACAGCGAGCCTGGGAAGGACCTTACACTGTGGTCAGAAGGCTTAATGACGTGGTCTACCGTGTTCAGAGAGGACCAAAGGCCAAGATGAAAGTTGTACACTTGGACCGCTTGGCGCCCTACAAAGGTCAAGACATTGATCGGGACGATCAATTCTAAGAAGGGGGCAGTGTTACGAGTACTTGCCAATTAAGTTGGTGTGAGCATAATTAACGAACATCTTCCCTGAATACATAAGGAATATTCTCGGCTTTTCTGAAACATCTAGAAAACACCAGCAAAGATCAATGGGAAAACAATTGGATTACTAGACGGCTGTAGAATTCCCTAGAAAAAGGCTGAAAAGACTATATAAAGGCGAGACGCTCACACCGAGTTAGTTGACAGTGGACAGCTGATATTTGGAAGCGAAGCGATCGATAGGCAACACGGGCGATAGAATTCATACCGAGCGACAAGTAGTGTGTACATTATAGAGAGCGGTGGATAGTGTTCACACAGAGGCGAGCGGGAGAAGAGACTTTTAGTAAAATAAATTGTGTAGACTTGTTTAGAACTGTAGTGTAGTCAAATTAACTTTAGTAATTAAATAAATTCGTTATTTTTGTTTTGTTAATTGTGTTTTCCGTGACCGAACACGTCACAATACTTTAGCGTGCTTGAATTTCTATGCATTAAAAAAATTATTAGTGTAGCGACTAGTGACACAGTACGTGTGTGCGATAACAATATGTGGCATGTACTTGTTATCGCTAACATGCTTACGGCGCACACGGTACTTTTCGTGTTATCAACTTACAAGATGTAAATCATTCTCCGGCGACAAGTAACAAGTATAATTCTGGAATAATAGAGGACTTTTTAATTATTACTCATCATTCGAGAATCGTCAGGATTTCCTTTTCGAATTGTCTAGAAAGTTCGAAAGGTGTATATAAAGTGATCATCTTTGAACCAAAGGACAGTTAGTTGAAGAAAGCATCAGTGCGCGAATTAAAACCGATAATAGACAAACTGATATAAATAAATTGTAATATAAATAAGTGAATTGTTGTGATATAAATGGTAGTTCTAAGTTAGTGTTTAAGTGTTATAAATAGTGTTACATAAATAATCGTTTAAATAAATACTTTGACTAGAAAATTCGTTACAATTGGTGTCAGGTGTGGGGTCTGCGAATCGATCCCCAGAGAATTTTCTAGTGTAATAAAAATACCAAGTAAATAAAAATGCCGAAAAAGTTGTTCGAGTTGAAAATCGCCGAATTGAAAAGCGAACTGGAGGAGCGAAACGAAGATACGTCTGGTACTAAGAACATCTTACAGAAACGGCTCGAGGAGGCTTTAATACAAGAAGGCTTCGATCCCAGTACGTATGAATTCGAGGATGAACTGGAAAAGAAATTTAATGAAAATTCAAAGAATCTGGAAGAAAAATTAAACGAAAATTCAAAGTACCTGGAAGAAAAATTAAATGAAAATATGGAAGAAAAATTAAATAAAAATTCAAAAGTCCTGGAAGAAAAATTAGAAAAATTTGAAGGATGTTTGGAAGAAAAACTGGGAAAATTCGAGACTGAACAAGAAAAAATAAAAGAAAGATTGGCCCAGCTGGAAGAAATGGTTCTGAATCCGGAAAAACGAGAGACCAGTCACCAACCTACGGAAAAGAGGCATAGCGTAGTTGACTGCAAAGGAATCCCCTACGTGAAAGAAGAACAGATCATCCCATCCAAAGTGCATATGAGGCTTCCTACGTTTGACGGAAAAACATCATGGACCACGTTTCTGACGCAATTCGAGGTGGCTGCAAAAGCCTACAAATGGACGTTAGAAGAGAGAGCTTCTTCACTTGCTCTTGCTCTGCGAGATGGTGCTGGCGAAATTTTGAACACGTTGCCACCGGAAGAATTACTAGACTACCATCGGCTAGTAAAAAGATTAGAGATGCGATACGGCCAAGCACATCTTACGGCTGTGTACCATGTGCAGCTAAAGAACCGACGTTAGAAGACAGGGGAAAGTCTTCAGGAATACGAGGCGGATAATCAGGTGCTGGAACTGTGGTAAGCTAGGCCACGTGAGAAGCAGCTGCAAGAGCGAGAGATTTGCTTCTCAAGAAGATAAGCCTCGCGTACAGAAAAACTAGTCAGGGTCGGCGCGGCAGGGCAAACGTCGATCCCGGAGCAAGAAGCCCCCGGTCTAGTTGCACTGACAAAAACCATGAAAGACAGAGCTGATAGCCATTTTCTTACGGGACTGATAAATGGAAAGCGGTGTTCGTTCCTATTAGATACCGGAGCAAGCAGGACGATTATACGAGCCAATGTGATAACAAGCAAGCTTCAACCGACCCAATGGAAGCTACGCACGGCCACCGGGGAAATGGTAAATGTCCATGGTGAAAGCCAAGTTAAGATCCGCATAGGAAAGACCTCCTTCCGACACTGCGTGCTTGTGGCCGAAATTGAAGACAAAGTCATTCTGGGCCTGGACGTGCTTCGGAATACGACTTCTGCCTGAGCTTCCAAAGAAAAGTCGTGACCTTAAAGGGAGAAAAGTTAAAGCTAACTACTCAGGACACTGTAACATCTCAAGTCAGAAAGCTACAAACAAGAACGGAAGACGCGCAACGCCTACCAGAAGCCTTGACGAAAGTGCGCCAGGAAGCAGGAGGCAAATGTAAAACATCATAAGTGAAATGCGAAGGGATGGAGTAATAGAACCATCTACTAGCCCTTGGACATCGCCGGTAGTCCTGGTCAAGAAAAAGGATGGCTCGACACGCTTTTGTGTGGACTACCGCCAATTAAACAATGTCACGAAAAAAGACAGCTACCCATTACCACGAATAGATAACACCCTGGATACACTGTCAGGGTCGACGATATTTTCCACCTTAGACCTCAAGAGCGGATACTGGCAAGTGGCTTTGGACAGAGATGCCAAAGAGAAGACAGCGTTTTCCATTGGAACGGGGCTGTGGCAGTTCAAGGTGATGCCGTTCGGGTTGTGCAACGCACCAGCCACCTTTGAGCGAATGATGGAAACAGTCTTGGTTGGCTTAATTGGAAAGACTTGCCTGGTATACCTCGACGACATCATCGTAATCGGGAAGGACTTCAACGACCATCTGAAAAACTTGGAGGAAGTTTTCCGAAGACTTCGTGATGTCCACCTTAAACTGAGCCCCAAGAAATGTCAGCTATTCCAAGAGACCGTCAACTACCTGGGGCATGTAGTATCCGGAGACGGCGTTTCAGTCGACCCACAGAAAATCAGGGCCATGCAAGAGTGGCCTGAACCTGCTGACGTCCATCAAGTCAGAAGCTTCCTTGGGCTCTGCACCTACTATAGACGTTTTGTTCCCGGATTTGCTAAAATTGCTAAGCCTCTGACTCGACTCACCGAAGAGAGTAGACCATTTTGTTGGGAGCAGGACTGCCAAGCTGCCTTTGAAGAACTAAAGAAAACCCCCTCGTCTACACCTGTGTTGAGCTATCCCCTACCAACTGGAAAGTTTGTCCTGGACACCGACGCTAGCAACATTGGAATTGGTGCGGTTCTGTCACAAATACAGAATGGTGAAGAAAAAGTGACCGGCTACTTTAGCAGAACTCTATCCAAACCAGAACGGAATTGCTGCGTAACCAGGCGCGAATTGTTAGCTGTAGTAAAAAGCGTGGAGCATTTATACAAATACCTCTACGGAAGAAAGTTTTTGCTACGAACCGACCATGCCGCGTTGAAATGGCTGCTGAATTTAAAGAACCCCGAGGGCCAAGTAGCCAGATGGATAGAGAAGCTGCAAGAGTTCGACTTTGACATAGAACACCGAGCGGGAAGTAGCCATAAAAACGCCGACGCCTTATCCAGAAGACCTTGCCTGGATAATTGTAAACACTGTCAACGCGTCGAAGAACACGAAGAGGTCAGGAGGATAACTATCCTGGACGAGCAGTGGCAGCCCGACAACATAAAGGCAGAACAACATTCCGACGTGCTCCTAAAAATGTTCCAGCACTGGAAGAAAGAAGGCAGATGACCAACCTGACAAGAAGTGGCTGCCAAGTTAACTGAAGTGAAATCGTTGTGGGCCCAATGGGATTCCATTGATGTAGAAGATGGTCTCCTGAAGCGCGTCGTTGAGAACCAAGATGGCACAGAAAGCAGACGTCAGCGGGTGATACCGAGAAGCTTGGTAAGGGAGGTTCTGCAGTGCCTCCATGATGACCCTTCGGGAGGACATTTCGGCGTAAAGAAGACTCTGGGTAAAGTACGAGAAAGATTTTACTGGTTCAACTGCAAGAAGGACGTGGAAGATTGGTACAGAAACTGTACGACGTGCGCCGCCAGTAAGGGACCTCAGAAGCGACAGCGTGCTCCGATGCGACAGTATAACGTCGGCAGCCCATTCGAGAGAATTGCCATAGACGTTGCCGGACCATTCCCAGAATGTGAAGACGGGAATAAGTACATCGTAGTGGCAATGGACTACTTTACGAAATGGGTTGAAGCGTACGCTCTTCCAAACCAGACGGCAACTACAGTGGCGGAAACGCTCGTGAAAGAGTTGATTAGCCGATTCGGAGTACCACTGGAGCTGCATTCCGACCAAGGACGAAATTTCGAGTCAGCCATATTCCAAGATAGTTGTAAGATATTGGGCATTCATTAGACTCGAACTACAGCCCTACATCCCCAATCAGACGGCACGGTAGAACGAATGAACAGGACCATTAACAAGTACCTGTCCAAAGTGGTCTCCAAACATCAGCGAGACTGGGATCGTTATCTGCCATTGTTCCTTTTGGCATACCGATCTTCCATACATGAAACCACTGGACAAACACCAGCCAGGGTACTGTTCGGTCGAGAGTTGCGACTACCATGCGACTTAAAGTTCGGATGCAAACCTGGCGAAGACGTGGCTGGAGAAGATTACGTCAGTGAACTCCGAAGACGATTGGACGACATCCATGACGAGATACGATCCCATATGCAGATAGCCAGTGACCGGATGAAGGACGCATATGACATTAAGGCCACTGATGGAGGATTCCATGAAGAAGATTTGGTGTGGCTTTATAATCCGAAGCGTCAAAGGGGTCTTTCGCCGAAGCTGCAACAAGATTGGGAAGACCCGTATAAAGTTATCAAACGAATCAATGACGTAATCTACCGAATTAGACGTACTCCCAATGGAAAACCAAGAGTAGTCCACTTCAATCGACTGGCTCCATATGCTGGGGACAACCACGAGGAAGCTCGAGTTAGAGTTGTGCAGGCTCGATCGCCAGAGCCCCAGTACGAAGAATTTATGGCCGAACAGAGCTTACACCGTAAAGCCCGATTTGGAGTCACCACCGAAGTTCTGCAGGACTTATTCGCCGTCCCGAAGGAATACTCGCTGGCCCATTGTGTGGCAAGGGATTTGGACATGAGCCGTGGGATTGCCACGGTCTTTCGGAAGAAGTTTGGGCGACTACCGATGTTACTCGACCAGGTCAAAGATGGAAGAAAAGTATTGCAGTTACTCGATGGGACCCAATCCATCTTCTATCTAGTCACCAAAAACAAGTCGTCGGAGAAGCCTACCTACCACTCCTTATGGGACTCCCTGATAGAACTAAGAGAGCAATTGCTGCACGGTAACATCCTGAAGCTAGCAATACCGAGGATCGGATGTGGACTTGATGGGCTGGATTGGAGGGCGGTCAGAAACATGCTGGAGGTTTTGTTCCGATACACTGGTATAGAAATCTTGGTGTGCGCCGGAAATCCACGACGAGGACCGTCACCATTGAAGACCGTTGACTGCCATTTTCACCTGACAACCGGATGCCGAAGCGGATCCACCTGCAAGTACCGGCATGATCCTCTGAAGGAACGGCAGAATGTGATCCGGGACGAATCACCCTTAAGGTGGGGGTAGTGTAGCGACCAGTGACACAGTATGTGTGAGCGATAACAATTTGTGGCATGTACTTATTATCGCTAACATGCTTACGGCGCACACGGTACTTTTCGTGTTATCAACTTACAAGATGTAAATCATTCTCCGGCGACAAGTAACAAGTTCAATTCTGGAATAATCGAGGACTTTCTAATTATTACTCATCATTCGAGAATCGTCAGGATTTCCTTTTCGAATTGTCTAGAAGGTTCGAAAGGTGTATATAAAGTGATCATCTTTGGACCAAAGGACAGTTAGTCGAAGAAAGCATCAGTGCGCGAATTAAAACCGATAATAGACAAAGTGATATAAATAAATTGTAATATAAATAAGTGAATTGTTGTGATATAAATGGTAGTTCTAAGTAAGTGTTTACGTGTTATAAATAGTGTTACATAAATAATCGTTTAAATAAATACTTTGACTAGAAAATTCGTTACATTATTTTTATACTTTGATTATACAATAAACTGTTTTTTAATTTCAATTTACATATACAATAAATAATAATGTTAACTTCACATATTTCTTTATTATTTAAATATTTTCGAAAGAAATATACTTTTTGATTCCCATTTCATTGTTATTATTTTAATACACCGTTTAAATCTAAGCACTTTTTAGAAAAGCGATTGATTTTATTATGATTAGTAACAAAATCACATAATAAAATGATTTAATCCAGTCTGCTATGGGTTTACACTTCGAAACCATATTCTGAGCCTCTACATGACAGTGCCGTGAGGCTGTCGTTCGACTGGACTTTACCCTAAAGTTTATACAGTAGTGTTACCTCATATATTATGTGTGACTTGTATTTAATCGAAAAGAGCAAATACTAGGATAGGGTATGACTGAGCAGTTCCATTTTGGCTAAACTGTTAAAAAATAACCGTAGTATCTCTTAAAGACACAAAGGTCTAAAGTGGAATAGAAATAATAAAATATATTTATTTGTGGGTTTGCTTAAATTGGTAGCTTTTACTTTGAGAAAATAAAATCAATTCTCAAAATTAGTTTATAAAGACGCATGCATTTGCCTTTTTTAATAATTTTTTCAAAAAAGTAAATAGTCTTGCTGTTAAGACTCTGTAAATATATTTTAAGTTCATTGTATTTAAGATAACATTTTAAGTTAAAACAAAAATAAGATTCAACAATAATTCTACTAACAAAAATTTTACCTGACGTTGAAAGGGAGCAGTACTACATCTGCTATTATGTATGTTTTGTAATGATGGGTTTTACCCTGATAGTAGGTACCAAGAACATTATCAGCTGTAGGCAAAAAGGGAAGAAAACCAGTTCAAACCGGTAGACAGGTATACTTTCTTATTTTCTTCCTTATAAAACCCACTTTTAAAAATTATGATTAGCATTTTAACATTCTTTAATATAATTGATTGATTCTACCTTTACTTGGTGGAAATTCATTGTAAAATATATAAATAAGATACTCTTGTAATTTCCACTGAATTTTATTATGTACATAACATGTTTCGCTACTTTGTAGTTTCTTCAGAAGTTCACAATACTTAAGTTATTGATTCCTCTACATCTGTATTTATAGGTTTGTTTACATCAATAAGTAAATTTAGTAGAGGGGAGTTGTTAAGCTCTACTTGTTTATTAAGTAGTAGGTTTTTATTTTTGTATTTATTTATTTCCATTGACTCTAGTAAATTTAATTGGAGACTTTTACTTTCTGTGTGTATAATTTCGAAATCTGTGTTTAAAACATGTTTTTCTTCTATTAAATGGGTTGCATAATTCGAATCATATTTTAGATTTTAAATGAATTTACGTGTTCTTTAATGCGTTTGCCAAATGCTCTCCCTGTCTGTCCTACATAAAATTTCTCACAAGTTCAGCACGTTAATTTATATATACCAGTTTAACTATCTTTTTTTAATTTATATTTATTATTTTTAATATGTTTATTTCCTAATCTTTAATGAAGGTTGTTCAAAATACGTTATTGTTTTAAATTTTATCCTTATTTGTTGGGAAAACAGTAATTAAAGCTAAATTAAATTAAATTTTATTTAGTAATTCGTTAATAATGTTTAAATTGTAGTTATTTCTGTTGGCTATGTATTTAATAATATTTAATTCATTATTGTAATTAGTTTGATCCATTGGAATTCTAAAAAGTCTATGGATTATAAAGTAAAAGGCGGCTAATTTATGTTGTTTAGGGTGGAATGAATAGTTATTAATAATAGTACCTGTATGTGTAGTTTTATGGTATACTGCGAAACTGTGTTTATTATTAACTCTAGATATTGTGAGGTCTAAGAAATTTATGCTGTTATTCTTTTCTAATTCTATTGTAAACTTAATGTTATGGTGTATTTTATTTAGCTGTCCTAGAAGTTGATTTAATTGTCTATCTGTTCCAGTGAAACATACCAGAACATCATCCACGTAGCGGTACCAGTATAAACAATGTTTAAATATCGAGAATTTCTGAGATTATAATAAATTCAATTTAATTAGTATGAATCCACAACCTCCTAGACTATATAGTTTCTTAAAATTGCTTAAAGAGAACAAGCCAATTAGACCTGTAGTCTCATTTGTAACGGCACCTTCGTATAAATTATCAAAAACACTTATTCCAATTATAAAAATATACTGTAAGTTTAATAATAAGTTAGCGATTAAGAATTCTTTAGAGTTAGTTAATAACATTAAAAATGTCAATTTACCGCATAATTGTAAATTTGTATCGTTTGACGTCACTAATCTTACACCTTTAATTCCGCCATTAGAAGTAATTAACATAGTAAAAAATTTGTTAGAAAATAATAACATTAATTCTGTAATAGTAAATGAAATTATGGATTTACTTTCCGTGTGTATAAATCAAAATTATTTTCAATTTAACGACGGTATATTCAGTAATGATTAAGGTCTAATTATGGGGAATCCCTTAAGTCCGCTACTGGCCGAATTGTTCATGTTCAATTTGGAAAATACTATTCAGAAATTCTCGATATTTAAACATTGTTTATAATGGTACCGCTACGTGGATGATGTTCTGGTATGTTTCACTGGAATAGATAGACAATTACATCAACTTCTAGGACAACTAAATAAAATACACCATTACATTAAGTTTACAGTAGAATTAGAAAAGAATAACAGCATAAATTTCTTAGACCTCACAATATTTAGAGTTAATAATAAACACAGTTTCGCAGTATACCATAAAACTACACATACAGGTACTATTATTAATAACTATTCATTCCACCCTAAACAACATAAATTAGCCGCCTTTTACTTTATAATCCATAGACTTTTTAGAATTCCAATGGATCAAACTAATTACAATAATGAATTAAATATTATTAAATACATAGCCAACAGAAATAACTACAATTTAAACATTATTAACGAATTACTAAATAAAATTTAATTTAATTTAGCTTTAAATACTGTTTTCCCAACAAATAAGGATAAAATTTAAAACAATAACGTATTTTGGACAACCTTCATTAAAGATTAAGAAATAAACATATTAAAAATAATAAAAATAAATTAAAAAAAGATAGTTAAACTGGTATATATAAATTAACGTGCGGAACTTGTGAGAAATTTTAGGTAGGACAGACAGGGAGAGCATTTGGCAAATGCATTAAAGAACACGTAAATTCATTTAAAATCTAAAATATGATTCGAATTATGCAACCCATTTAATAGAAGAAAAACATGTTTTAAACACAGATTTCGAAATTATACACACAGAAAGTAAAAGTCTCCAATTAAATTTACTAGAGTCAATGGAAATAAATAAATACAAAAATAAAAACATACTACTTAATGAACAAGTAGAGCTTAACAACTCCCCTCTACTAAATTTACTTATTGATGTAAACAAACCTATAAATACAGATGTGGAGGAATCAATAACTTAAGTATTGTAAACTTCTGAAGAAGCTACAAAGTAGCGAAACATATGTTAAGTACATAATAAAATTCAGTGGAAATTACAAGAGTGTCTTATTTATATATTTTAACATTCAACCAAAACAAACGCATTTTATATCCTTTCTCAATATCGTTAAGCCTCATTTTTAATCTTGTACAGTTTCTAAGTTTAAGTTGTAAATATAGTGTTACTGTTGTGTCCGATTTTTATTTCCCAAATACTAGCTAACAAATGAAAATAAAATTGATTCCCCCTTCTCACACAGTGCTGAATTTTTGTAATTTTTCCAACTACTCACTAACAGGACTAGGCTTGCTACAAGCCAACACATTACTGTAGTTGTAAAACTTCGTAAAATAATGAAACTTTAAATATTTATTTTTTCTTTTGTTATTGTTGTATACAAAGTTTTCACCCTATTTTAATTCATTTCAGTATTTCCTCACGAAATCTTGATCCGGATTTCGAAAATCTCGTGTAACTCCAAGCATCAATATTATAAATCCAGATAATATTAAAATCTTGCCTGTAAGGCTGATTATTTTGGCGAAACAATTATAAATTAAAATAAATAAAAGCTCTTGGAGATGTTTCACAACAATTTATTTTAATAATACTCTATGTACATTTCGCCTGATTAAGGCACCTTCAGGAGTAACAATATTACTTGTTATATTATTAATATTGTTACTCCTGAAGATGCCTTAATCAGGCGAAATGTACATTGAGTATTAGTAAAATAAACTGTGAAAAATCTCCAAGAATTTTTATTTATTTTAATTTATAATTAAAATGTTTCACCAAGAGGTAACGGCGTCCTCCTTGTTTAAAAAGAAACAATTATGTTGTATTTTCTACATAAAAATTTTATAATTGAAAATTCTGAACTTTATTTTCAAAAATTATTCACATAAATGCAAAACCAATTAAAAAAAAAACCTCCCAGCAAATCGTTGGTAAAATACAGAAATTTGTTAAGGTGTTCTTGATTCAAAAGACGATATGTATTTAAAATCCTAACAGAGCAGTATTGATACTATATTGTGTCTCATATGAGTATTTTGTTTTTGATGTCTCGATTTTTAAGACTAAACAGGACAAGATAGATAAACTCTTAACTTTTTATTACTCGTTAACATAAGTTGAGGTGTTGGATAGAGATAAGAAAGCTCATTTAAAACAAACCGGCAAAGTTCTATTTTTGATTTAAATATCTACAAATCTTTTAATCGAGACATCCAGATAATCAAGAGAAGCCAGTCCATATGCCTAGGGGAGACGTTACATATAAATTATAACATAATAAAGCAAAACACTGATCCACCATTAGTAACTCTATTAAAATGCACAGAACTTTACAAATCCCATGTCTGGAAACGTTTAAGACGTAAATATACCTACATATGTATACACATTATAAATTATAAGTTCTTACCAAAGATAAAGTTACATGGCGTTATGTGTATTGTAGACAGAGAGACGTAATTTGCTATTAAAGTTCACTTCATCTTATGCTGCTTGAAAACTAATTAGTTGACTCCAAAGCAAGTCTATGCAATTTCCGTTTTTCGAAGATATATGTGTCTGATGTAAAATGCCAATTTATGCTTTTTTCCCATTGGAACTCCTTGCTTTTAATCTTGAACACATTAACCAACAAATACAAAACTGAATTGTAAACTTTTCCCATTACTGTTAAATACGCTGTTTAATTCATGTCTTATCGTTTACACGAATGCAAATAAAATAAATGAGATGTGAAATACGAATTCTTTGGGTGAACAAGTAGTAAGTTTAATGATATCACTTCAATTGGATTGTATTAACAACGATAAAGATATATCATAAACAAATTCAGTTAACAGAGGGTATTAACCGTTAGAAAAACGTAGTATTTTGCTAACTACAATCTTAATGAAAATAGTCGTTGGCCAAATGTGAATTTCTCACTAGATCTCATAAAACATAATTGAATTCACAGCTAGTGGTAAATTCTTGTAGATGGCATTTTGATGGAATCGCCGCGTGCTGATATCATTTTCACCATTCACGCCTGGCAATTTTTATAGGGCACAAAGTTCTGACATTTCATAGTTACTTAATTAGAAAATTTCTTTTTCCTTAAAAAAATAAATGTAACTAAAACTATCAAACTTCCTGTTCTCTGTAAAGGAAGTATTCTTTAAATAACAAACAAACAAAGAGAAAAACAACGCCATCCAAATCTGATGAATTTCGTGTCAGATAAAACAGAAGAACTTTTGAGGAAATTAAAATATCCGATAATTGTTAATAACAATTCCACAGGCAACATTTCAATTAATAATAAATAAAGGGTCGATGTTAAAAAAAAACGATGGATGTCAATTGATTGTTTATACATACAGGGTTCTTCAAATTGGGTGGTACATTAGACGTTTTAGGGAAACTAAAGATGTTAGAGGTTTGAAAATTTTGAATTAACTACAGTAATTTCAACTTAACTGAATTATTTATCGTCTGGCCCCTTTCACTTAATTAAAGTCCCCTCTACACCCGGAGCCCAGCGTCAGTACCAACACAGGCGTAGGGAACAATTTTGGGTGGGCTTGTTTTTGTAAGTTTCTTTATTGTAATTTTTGCAATATACTCTTCAAGTTATTTTTTTTGTGTTTTTTTATGAGAGTTTCGAGCTCTCAACACATCAGGGTTTTCAGGAACCACCACTGCTCTACCCGGAGCATAATAAATTTTCTTTGTTTAGTCAAAGTGGCGCCCGAGCATTTTCTTAAATTCAATTAAATAAATTTTTTTATTAACTTACTATTATTATTTTAAAACAATAATAAATAGTTTATGTTAAAAGATTTAATTAAAGTTTAAATTATTTAATTAAAAAGATCATCCTTCATAAACTTTTGCTTCAAATTTTTAAACCTCTGAGATCTTTAGTTTCCGGGGAAGTCAGAACATTGTTATAAGAGAAATCATAAAATTAATGCCAAAATCCTGCAAAGATATTCAGTAAAAAGCAAGAAAGTAAAATATTTAAAAATAAAAAAAAACATACATTAAAGATTTAATATTGTAAATAACCAGACATTTCATGGTTTCCCTATCAATGTAATTTCTAAAATCAGGCACTTTAATCTGTTTATATTTATTAGGATGATGACCTCCATATCGAAAAGATTTATCAAGTAATAAAAGTTTGTGTTTAAATATCTTTTCTTTATTTTCCTTAAAAGTTTTATTAAAATTGTTTCATCATTTAATGAAAAAGTTATTAGCCGTTTATTATATTATCCATTAAATGAGCTAAACTATACAGCAGCTCTACTTGAAAGTACTAGATTGAGTAATTACCGTGTTTATCATGGAAATTACAAATCCAGAAAACAATATCAAGTGCTTTTAGCTTTACCACTGCGCCAGTAGCATGGACGGCCTTAAAAACGCAATAGCTTTATTGTGGCGTACCTCTGCATAGCCCATTTGTATTGGTAAAAATAACAACACGATAGCCTCATTCCATCAACAGCATGCATACAAAGGAAATAATTTTGGGTTCCACTGAATCGTTGGCCGCTTGGTTTCTACATAACCAGGGCAATCGGTTGTGAAAAGTACACATGTATCGATTAAAATGCTACAATGAGTGTACTTACTATCCAGTCTTACTATCGATTCTTATTAAGTTTACCTCTTATTCGGTGACGAGAGGGTAGGTGATTGATGAAAAATTATGAAATTATTGGGCGATCAATTGATGAGATAATTCTAATTTCCATAGCCAGTTCCAACTCTATGAGGTAATGATTTTCTTTCACTTTTACTCTTACTTTGTTACAAATAACAGATACATACATTACACGTTGAAGTTTAAGTAGCGATCGTAATAGTTCAATTTTCTTCACAATACAGTTCCTTCAAAGTTTCACGATACATTAAGCGGCTTGCAGGCGAAGTAAAAGATTCAGTGCAGTAATGATTTATGCCGTCATTAATCTTAAAAGAGAACCTCTAACCGAATTAATAAATCAGTCCTTTACACCAGGTATTCACCCGTCTATTTAGCTCCCTCTTCCAATCGTTGGCCTTTAAAGGGAAACGGTGGTTTGTAAACTATTTCGGCCCTACTTAAACTAGTAAGTTAGGGAATATGATAAAACAATTCTTTCTTAAAGGACTATCATTTCCTATAAGTATTATTTATTTTTCAAAGTACCTAGTGAACTGTAAAGACTAAAAGTGTTTACCCTTAGCATTTGGAAAACTTAATAAAACCGTTTGCCTTTTTATGTACAATATAGTATTCTATTATTATTTATCCCTGTAAACCTTCACTAAAAATGCTGTCATGCAATATTTGGTAAAAACGAATTCCGTAAATACCACCAGTAAAATCTTGGCGAAGTTAGACATAAATAAAAAAATAAATAAGTTTAGTAAAGATATATGTACATGAAACTGAATTTGGTAGTGTTGACAAATCGTTTCAATTCTTGAGAGAAAATTTTCCGTAGAACACAATTATCTTTTTTGCCACATGTTGCTTTTTCAGGTGGAGTAAATTTTGCTGAAATTCGAAATAAATGTGTTTAAAATATAGTTACGATAAAAACTAAAATTACAGGTAACATTACAATTTGTAGTTATGTGTGAATAGTTAAAAAAAACGAATTGATTAAGTTTATTAAAAAAACTTGCTTTCCAAACTAATTTATGTAATAAAATTTTAAATTGTCTGTTGAATCAATGTAAAATTGAGAATTTTAAAACATTTTTAATGTTTGTTTATTAGTTGCTTAAAGGATCTCCCTGCACGGAAAAAAATACTAGAATTCTCATAAAATGTACTTGGTGGGATAAAACAATTTTTCATTCTTTCTAATAACTAGTATTAGAATAATCAAACTAAATAAGTAGACTTTTGTCTCTACCTCTCGATTATTTTATCGTGTAAAGAAAATAATACTAGAATGAGAATAGTTTAGTAAAATTAGTCATAAGAACTGTAAAAAATGTTTTCTAATCAAGTCAATTTTACTAGAATTCAGTCTCAACTCCGCACGTAGATTGACTAGACATTTCTAGTAAAATCTCCTTGAGCGTCTGGTCGTCCATATAATTGACAAATATTTCAGTCATGTTTGCTAGAATTCTAGCAATATTTTCATGATTGTTTTCTTCGTGTATTTGTCCAATGTATATTTTCTGATAAATTTCGATCAGTGTTACCTGACTTTATTATTATTTTTTGTTTATTTGCAGGGTATTGTTGGTTCGGGAAGTTGTAATAGGTGTAAACTCTTTATTTCACTTTAAAATAAAACTAAAAACGTTAATTTCCACAATTTATTTAGTACTTGACAATTGTTTCGCACTATTTAGTGTTTCATAGAAGTGTTACAATAAACTTTTAAAAATTATACAGCAGACTTATATAGAGATATTTAAAGGGGAGGGGGTTACAAAAAGGTTTAGTAATGGGGAATCGTTTAGATCTAATTGATCATTAAAAAGTAAATTTGTGTTTTTTTTAATTGATTTCTAGGGTTTCTAATAGTGTTAGTTTGTAACTTTTATTTTGTGTGTGTAGCATCACATAGTCATCATTAAAGGTGTGATTTTCTTCTATCAAATGTTTGGCGTAATAGAATGTAATTTTTTGTTTTCAAAAGATTTTTTGTGTTCATTTATTCTTTGTTTAAAAGTACGCATCGTTTGACCAATATATATTTTGGTACAAGAGTTACAGTTGAGTTTGTATACTCCTGATAAATTGTTTTTATTTGTTTGATCTTTATTAATTTTAATATGACTACTTACTGTATTAGTGGGATTACATAAATATGCTAGAGTTTTGTTAACAACTACAACTAGTTTTGTTAACAACTACAAAACTCTACCATATTTATGTAATCCGACTAACAACCTACAAAAATTTCTTCTACATCTTAATCGATTGCCGACTACTCTGTCTGTTGGAACTATATTTTACAATACCTTTACAGAAAACTGTTCCCTTAACATGGACAATGTATTGATTCAATATTTTCTATGGTTTGCTTAGATCATTTAAGCAAATACTGGGGAGTATTATTTTGCAGATAGGTTAGCAATGTAGTGTAAGTCGGAAAGACAGGCGTACTTCATTTTTTTGTGGAACTATACTTACTTTTTTTGCAATACGTTTACAGAGAGTGAGGAAAAGTGAGTGGGAACTGATTAGTACATATGAATAATAATTCATAGACAAAATAAAATAAAAAGTGCGACTATTAGTAAGTAATAGTCGCACTTCTGATGAAGCGTTAATAACGCGAAACAAAGTTTATTTAATAAATTGTGGAAACAAACAGTGAGTTTATTTTGTTATTACCATGAGTTTCCATCAAGTAAATTTGGATATGGTTAATTAGACAAAATAATTACTTTATCAAATTATTTAGGTACATAATTTACAATTAGTCAGCATAGGGACACAATATCCAGGTAAATACATTGCTTATTATCTACATATTCCAATTAACTGTTCATTTTTTTATGTTCTTCTAAACGTTAAAGATTTTAGATAAGGTTCAGCAATAAAACTAAAATTTTCAACCTATAATTCTTGGTAGCTTTTTATGCAATGAAAATGAAAGGCTTTAACGAGGAGATAACTGATCTTCAGATCCGAAATAAAGCATTCTGGTTGAAAGATATTCCGTATAATGGTTTGACTTCTTATCCAAAGAATAAGAAGCCATTTAAAACAAACGAGCGCGGCTAGTTGGCAACTCTACAACGTGGCGATAAAATAGCAAGGAAATGTAACGATTGCATTTTAAGGAAGTTTGAAGTCCGTATAAAGTTTGGCGAAAATGCGACTTACTGTTAGAGGAAGCTTGAGGAATGGAAAATCTAATTTTGCTTGTAACAGTAATATACCTGCCTATAGCTGAAAAGTTGGTACCAAAATACGAATTCTACACGGAGAGCATTTTATTGAAAAGTAATAAAGAAAAATTGATTGCAAGGGGATTGGCTATAAAACATGATAAATTCCTCTATAGCCTCTATCATATAGCTAACATATTGATTTAATTTTTTTTTGTGGGGATAGGAAATTTAACGGAAACTATGCATACCTGCATAACAAGAGAAATAAATGATCATTTACCGCGGCAGATTTTCAATTATCGATTTAACAAATTTTATATGACATGTAAGATAAGTTTACAGAGAATTTAGTTTATCTTAAACTTTATATATGATATATGGCGAACAGTGTAAGAAGATTCTGTTTTAAACTTCCTGAATGGTTATAATAAAAATCGATTATTTGATTTTTTTAAACCTATAGAACGAACAAAATAGCTCAATCCCCAACGCCAAAACACGACACTTTAGTTGTCCGAAGCACTTTTCGGTAACAAAGTTACCTTCTTCAGGGACTGAAGTGAACTAAACCTAAAAGAGAACTAATCCTAATATACGTATACTGAAAGTTGTTAAGGTTCAGTGAATATGGTTCAGCAGCAATAGTGATGATGTTCAATGGACCTTGACAATAACAAAAAATAATAATTAAACTAGACTAAATAGCGGAGATCCAGGGATAGGACTCTTGTCATTGTTAAGTAAAATTTGGTTATTTTTACAAATGTATAAACTTTCAAAACTACCTAGTAGACAATTATTCTTAACTTCCTTAACTAATTTAAGATTATTAATATTAATATTATGTTCTTCAGTAAGAATATGTTGGGCAACACTAGATTTTTGGGGTCTACCAAACTGTGCATGAGCTAAATGCTCCTTGAACCTAGTTTGGATCGATCGTCCAGTTTGTCCAATATATTTTTTACTACAGTCATTACAGCTAATTTCATATATCCCCGACTTTTCTAAGAAAGGAATTTATTCCTTGGGGTTACCAAGGAGAGTTTGAAGGGAGTTACCACTTGAACTGTAGACAATGCGAAAACCAAGTTTACGAAAAATGCCTTCGAATCCTCGAGTAAATCTTGGCTCGTATGGCATAATAATAAACTTGGTCTTACTGGTGTCTGTTTGAAAAGTCGAAGATCTTGAAACAGAATTCTTAAATTTAATCTTATTAACTAATTTATTAATGATGTTACTATTGTAACCATTGTCTATCGCAATTTTCTTAATTGTACAGAGTTCCCTATGATATCTACTTTTACTAAGAGGAAAACTAAGCAGTCTATGTACAAGAAAATTAAAACTAGCCATTTTATGTTGAACGCAATGATTAGAGTCGTTGGTTATAAATCTATTCTATATATATCAAATTCTAAAGAATTCCCATTCCTTATAACCAGCGCATCTAAAAATGGTAGGTTGCCATCTTTCTCTAATTCAACAGTAAATTTGACCGAAGGGAAACGTGAATTTAAAACATCAAGAAAGTCTTGGAGACTTCTGGAGCTCAAATCGAAGAGCCGAAAAATCTAGTGTTGCACATATTCTTACTGAAGAACATAATATTAATATTAATAATCTTAAATTAGTTAAGGAAGTTATGAATAATTGTCTACTAGTTAGTTTTGAAAGTTTATACATTTGTAAAAATAATCAAATTTCACTTAACAATGACAAGGGTCCTATCCCTAGATCTCCGCTATTTAGTCTAGTTCAATTATTATTTGTTGTTATTGTCAAGGTCCATTGAACATCATCACTATTGTTGCTGAACCATGTTCACTGAACCTTAACAACTTTCAGTATATATTAGGATTAGTTCTCTTTTAGGTTTAGTTCACTTCAGTCCCTGAAGAAGGTAACTTTGTTACCGAAAAGTGCTTCGGACAACTGAAGTGTCGTGTTTTGGCGTTGGGGTTTGAGCTATTTTGTTCGTTCTACAACAACCGCCAAAGTTTTTCCAGTCTTCATTCTAAACCTATACAGGGTTTTTCAAGTTGATGGGCTATTAGAAGTATATGAATTAGTAGAAGGAATTCAATTCTGAAACTTGGGCTCATTTAGTTATTGTTTATGCCGCTTCTCTTAAAAATATTTTCAAGTTCGATTTACATCCGGTTATACCGGAAGTCGATACCAACTTTGTTTTTTTAAACGGAATGGTATATTTTTCACGCTGAATTCGAATAAAACGTGTAATTCTAAGGTAAGTTTGATAACCAACTTGTACACCTATGACGATCGGTTTCTGAGTTGATTTAATTTATAGAAAAAAAATCGCTACCGCAACCCAAATTATAAAAAATCATAACTTCCACAAAATACGACTTAGAGTGTTGAAATTTTTACTAGTAATAGCTGAATATTAGTGCTAACGCCTTGACAAAATTGAATTAAATAATTTATACTGGGCGTTCAAAATAAAATTCTAAAATTGAAAAACTTAAAACACGAATTACTTCGTTTTTTCAAATGGCACCTATTATTTTTAATTTTTTCAATCGATTCCTTTTTTATCCTCTTTCGATCTATATGGATACTTCCTATTTTATTTGAAAATTTTGGAATAATTTTGAATTATTACTTAAGTTAGGAAGTATCCATATAGATCGAAAGAGGATAAAAAAAGGAATCGATTGAAAACATAAAATATAGTAGGTGCTATTTGAAAAAATGAAGTAATTCGTGTTTGAAGTTTTTCAATTTTAGAATTTTATTTTGAACGCCCTGTATAAATTATTTAATTCAATTTTGTCAAGGCGTTAGCACTAATATTCAGCTATTACTAGTAAAAATTTCAACAGTCTAAGTCGTATTTTGTGGAAGTTATGATTTTTTATAATTTGGGTTGCGGTAGCGATTTTTTTTCTATAAATTAAATTAACTCAGAAACCGATCGTCATAGGTGTATAAGTTGGTTATCAAACTTACCTTAGAATTACACGTTTTATTCGAATTCAGCGTGAAAAGTATACCATTCCATTTAAAATAACAAAGTTGGCATCGACTTCCGGTATAACCGGATGTAAATCGAACTTGAAAATATTTTTAAAAGAAGCGGCATAAACAATAACCAAATGAGCCCAAGTTTCAGAATTGAATTCCTTCTATAAATTCATATACTTCTAATAGCCCATCAACTTGAAAAATTCTGTATAATTGGACGTATTTCCTTTCTGACATTTTATTTCTTTTTTTGAAGGAAAAACTAATCTTTGTTCTAAACCGAATTAATGGAATATGGTAGGCACATATAAATTAATATAATTTTTCAATTTAAAGCGTATCTAACGATTACGAAAATTTTTCAATAAAAAGTTGATTCTTTTTATATCAGTACCCAATTAGTACAGCATTTAGTTTTTTAACCAGTGACCTGAAGTTAATAAAATAGACAATTATTTATATTGTCCTCGCTGTATGTAGATACATGTTATTGAAAATCCATTAGTATCTTTATAGAATAAAGAAAGTAATTGATCATCTGAAGCTTATTGGCGTAGGAGATTTTTGAATGCCAATTTAAGGATGAGATATAATTATTTATAACAGCGGTGAAGGCGTGATTATAAATGAACGATGCTTGAAAGAATGACAGACGATAATCCTGAACTTGGCTTTGACTTTGGTTTTCGCTACATCCTTTACTGTATTGCACGGTCAGATTGTGTATAAAAAATAATACCCTTTGTTTACCACAAATCCAATTTGATGAATGATTTTTGGTTAATTATCAACAGCGTAAAATTTTTAGAAACCGCTGGGTAACTTTTTAGGGAAACTTGGAAGAAAATAAAAAGTATTGATATTATTCTGTATTTATTTTACCGGAGCACTAACAATCCTTTGGTCAAATAGTCTGACACATAAACTAACATCCTTCCTCTCCAAATTTGATGGAAGTAGAACTTTTAAAATTTAAAATAAAATTCAATCTGGCAATTATGTACTAGAACTACCTTTCTAATTATGACTAACAGTTTCTTTTGCTTTGTTTATATTTTTGTTAAGCTTTAAAATAACTGACGATGAATTCAAATATAAAAAGGAAATTGTTATGTTCCTCGGTGCAATAATTATAGCAAGGAAGGTTTTCATATTTTTCTACCGATGACAACTTTAGAAAACGTTGGGAAACTGGGAAACTGATCGTATTGGGAAAACCTTCATCAATTTTTATGCATGTCTGTTCAGAACATTTTTCTGAATCAGACTATTTTCCAGGTACTACCAGTATTCAATAAATTAATCTTATTTAATCAAAGAAAAGAATAAAAGGCAAATTAATGTTTCAACGGATTTATTTCGAAAAACTCGACATATGTTTCGACCAGGCGGTCTTTATCAAGAGTAGATTAATACTAAATTATACAATAAACGTTCAAACCTTAAATAACAAATTGCAGTATACATACCAGGGACAAGTTGAAAACAAGTTAATATAACTACAGTAATTGGGAAAATTGACTCATTAAGGACTTTACATTATAAATCGGTTATTGACAGTGGGGTGCTGTTTGTTAATACTTCAATTTGATTATTCACTAAGTTGTTTTTATTTGAAATTGCTAATTTTATTTCTAAATGCTCAAAAAGTGTGGGTTTTCCCAGATTTTTCTAAATTATGTAATAATTTAACATTGTCTTTGTCAAGGCTATGGTTATTTTGAACACAATGTTCAGCAAAACCTGTTGAACAAGGGTTTTTTTTTTAATTGATCGCTCATGTTCACAAATACAATTTTTTAACGCCCTTCCACATTGTCCAATATATATGGCGTCACAATCCTTGCACGATAGTTTGTAGATTCCGCTTTTTTGTAATTGGTCTTGTTTTGGTTTATTATTAACTATGATATTGCCTAACTTAAGTCTATTAACTTCTAACACTTTAAAATCTAAACCTCTTAGTCTATTGGAAATTTTGGAACTTACATTTTTAATAAAATTTATGGCACAAAAAGGTTTTTCTTCTTTAACTTTCAAACCATTACCTAACATATTCCTTGCTTTTGTTTTTAGTTTTTTGTTTAGGATATTATCAACAAGTTCAGTTTTACAGCCGTTATTTGTAGCAATAAGTTTGATAATGTTCAGTTCTTTAGAGAAATTTTGTTCGGATAAACATCTATACCCATCCAAGAACTTAAAACTATTGTGACTAATAATATTGAAGCTAGCGTCTTAAGTAAAGAGGAAAAAACAGAATTGTTAAAAATTGTAACTGTTTGTTTACATCAAAGTTATTTAAGTTTTGATGGGAAATATTATTTACAAAAAGATGATGTACCTATGGGTTCCCCTCTATCTCCTGTTTTATCAGAAATTTTCATGGATCATTTTGAAAACAACCTTTTCAATAACAAAAATAACTTTTTGCACAACATTCAGTTCTGGTGCAGATATATCGATGACATCCTCTGTATATGGACTGGTACACATAGGCAATTAAATAATTTTTTCTCATTCTTGAATTCCATAAATGAAAAAATTAAATTTACCATGGAGATCGAGGAGAACACCAGTATTAACTTTTTAGATTTAAATATCTCTAAGAATAAGGACGGTTTTTTAAGCTTCGATATATACCGGAAACCAACCACCACTGACGTCATAATTCCGGCTTCCTCTAATCAATCTTTTAATGTAAAAATGTCAGTTTTTCACAGTTTGATCCACAGATTGGTCAACATTCCTTTATCCGAACAAAATTTCTCTAAAGAACTGAACATTATCAAACTTATTGCTACAAATAACGGCTATAAAACTGAACTTGTTGATAATATCCTAAACAAAAAACTAAAAACAAAAGCAAGGAATATGTTAGGTAATGGTTTGAAAGTTAAAGAAGAAAAACCTTTTTGTGCCATAAATTTTATTAAAAATGTAAGTTCCAAAATTTCCAATAGACTAAGAGGTTTAGATTTTAAAGTGTTAGAAGTTAATAGACTAAAGTTAGGCAATATCATAGTGAATAATAAACCAAAACAAGACCAATTACAATAATCAAATTGAAGTATTAACAAACAGCACCCCACTGTCAATAACCGATTTATAATGTAGTCCTTAATGAGTCAATTTTCCCAATTACTATAGTTATATTAACTTGTTTTCAACTTGTCCCTGGTATGTATACTGCAATTTGTTATTTAAGGTTTGAACGTTTATTGTATAATTTAGTATTAATCTACTCTTGATAAAGACCGCCTGGTCGAAACATATGTCGAGTTTTTCGAAATAAATCCGTTGAAACATTAATTTGCCTTTTATTCTATTCTTTGATTAATTATGTTTCATCAACAGTGCACCGAAAAAAGTTTACTAAATCTTATTTACGATTGTAAGTTACAAAATTATCAATACTCTTATTTTTAATCATTAGGTACTCTCAAAGATAAATTGCTTTTTTTTTCAGTTTCAGTAAGGTTAGTTGCATCTTCTCTTTCGTACTCGTAATTAGGAACTTTCATTTTTATCACAAAATTTATAATTTCAGCCTCGAAATTGGAGAGCGAAGTTACATTCAAGACGAGAAATATAACAGTTGCACGTTCACTGTTTGATAGTAACAATGTAGCATTACCCACTGAAAAACGTATGTGTTACGTAATCTTTTTCTACTGATCAATAAATAAAAAAATCAGCTTTTTCAATGCAGAATTTTTAAAAACAATAAAATGATAATAACGTTGAGCCGTTTATCAAGTAACTGTTCGAAAAGTATCTGTCATATGTTAGTTTCGCAAACAGCCTACATTCACGAATGGAATTTGAAAATAACTGCAAGGAGAATCACTTAGATTGTCATAAATAATTTTTCGGTATTGAATTTGATCATTCGAATCTTTCATGCCTTTGGTTAGATTATCACGATTAAGATATAGTACCTTATGGTCAGTTTCCTTCCCTTGACATATTGTACAGTAGTGTACATAATGGACGACCCCGGAAGATCTTGGTTTAAAACTTTACAACTGGCTATCTCCAATTATCGATATTTTCCTGATTATCTGTAATTTCCGAATAATAATACCATGTATCAAATTTATAAAGCAAAATTAACTTTTTTTTTGCATAATTTAGTATTCTAGGTGCTGCGACTGTTATTTTCAATACTCCTAAGATATTTGCATAAGTTGTTGGAAATAATTTTTTTTTTCACAACGTAATACTTAAAGTACTTATATTAAATGGTCAAGCAAAACTCTTCCGAATATGTATGGTATTTTTTTTATTTTAGTTAAATTTAGAGTTGAGGATTTGTATTTATTGTACTATGAAGTGATAAAATGGAGGCAAAATGCTAGCAACCAAATTAAACCATTGTAATTGTAGACTGCAATAATATTAAATTATTTTTACAATTGTAATTCTTCGTCACTTGACAATTTTGATTAAACATATTGTTTTGAGGGGTTGTAGCACCGTATTCCGAACTTTCGCAAGAAACCATGAAAAATCTCTATAAATACGACGACTACAGCTATGCCCCAAATTAATTTGACATAGCAATTTCAGTAAAATAATAATAAACGGATCACTTGGTTAATCCTTTAATAGATATTCGAACAGCGTACAAACTTTACAAAAAAAATCGGTATACGGGAAGTTAATTTAAGGTTCGCTAAATAAGTCTAGTTCTCGTTATGACTGTAAGAATCGAAGTCTTGTTACAAACTACTAGTATTTTTATTTACTTGAATACAAAGAGCATTTGCCGATCCCGACTACAAAACTACCTGATTTGGGAAAGCCAACTGAGGGTGTAGTTGCCAGGCTAGTGGCCCGGTCGAAACGTGACCATGAAATAATTAAACAAGATCGGCAAATGGTGCATCAATAAACTTTATTAGGTACTAGTTTTAATAAAAATAAATATTTCTGTGAGAACGTACTCGAAATTACAAATAATATTTGTCGCAAATTTAAATTCCGAAAACTACTTAAAATTGTTTGAAATAACTTTACTTAGTCAACGTAAAATAAATCTAATGGTATTGAAAGTATTGAAATTAAACTAACTAATATGAACTAAGTTTGTTAACACAAACCATACTCCCCCCGTTGAGAGAGCATCGATCAACATTATCATATAAACATGTATTACTAACTAATCTGAAATTAAGATATAATTATCATTTAATATTAATAATGTCCTCAATCGGCAAGGGCGCGAGTTGTTTGACACTTCTTTTCACGGTATTTGTGGAAGTCTTAACCGAAACCGTTCGGATAATACCGTCGGTACCGGGGTACGTATCCACAACCCTGCCAAGCTTCCAGTGCATCGATGGAACATTATTATCTTTAATTAAAACAATAGTTCCCGGTTTGATGCAATGTTCACCGCTAGACCATTTATGACGCATTTGAAGCTCGTTAATGCGTCACCAATGAGGAAATGACCGGGGGTAAGGACAAGAAGGTCATTAGGGTCATTAGACATGGGACAAAGAGGGCGAGAATTGAAAATGGCTTCGACGTCAACAGTAAAGGTGTTAAATTCCTCAAATGTGAAAATTGGCCCGGTAACTACGCGTTTAAAATGGTGTTTAAAAGATTTAACAGTCGACTCCCACAAACCGCCAAAATGGGGAGATAATGGAGGGATGAAATTCCAGGTTACGCCTTGATCGCAAAGAAACGTTGAGGTTTTCCATTGGTGTTCGCTGGTTTGAAAGAGGTTGTAAAGCTCCTTCAACTCGTTTCGTGCTCCAATAAAGTTGGTACCATTGTCGGAGTGGATAGACTGAGGCTTTCCCCGACGGGCAATGAACCGTCTTAGTGCAGCGATGAAGCCTTCGGTGGTCAAATCGCTGACAACTTCCAAGTGAACAGCCTTAACAACTAAACAGACAAAGACTGCGACGTATGACTTTATTAGAAGAGTATTACGATGCTTCCTTTGCTTTATAAAAAATGGTCCGCAATAGTCGACACCAACGTTGGAAAAACGTCTTGCTTGAGTTATTCGAACTCCTGGAAGATTTCCCATAACATACTTCGTGTCCAGCGGATTTGCTCGGAAGCAACGAACGCAGGATCTTATTACTTTGCGTACTTGATTACGTCCATCGATTACCCAATATTTTTGGCGCATCATATACAGGGTCGTTTGAATATCAGCGTGAAAATTATTCGTGTGATAGTCTCGAATGATAAGGTTTGTTACATGATGTGTTTGTGGTAACAATATTGGGTGTCGCTGTGCATATGAAATATTGGCATTTTGTAAACGGCCTCCTACACGCGTTATTCCATCATGATCAACAAACGGATTAAGGGCTAATAAACGTTTATTTTTTGGCTTCCCTGTTTTCTTTTAAGTCATTGCATCTAGCCTTTCGCTTGATAACAAATTTTGTACTAGCTTCACTATAACTTTCTCGGCATAAACCAGTTCATCAGGTTGCAAATAGCCGTTGTGTTTTGTTTTCGGTCTCATGCGCAAACAGTAAGCTATGACTCGCTTCAATTTTCTAAAAGATGAGAAATTTTGGAACAAATCTGCATTTAAAGTTACAAGACAAGTAATTTTTCGAGTTTCTGGCAAACTATTTATCGTTGGGATGACTGACTTAGGCCATAAACCTTCTCTTTTCTTTAACCAGGAAGGACCTTCACTCCATAACCTGTTACGTAAAAGGTCCTCAGGTAATTGACCTCTGGATAGGGCATCAGCTGGATTATCCTCCGAAGGCACATGACACCATTCCCCGATGTTCGTTTTATTTTGAATATCTGCCACGCGATTGGCAACAAATGTTTTAAGCACGTGCGGTGACGAATTTATCCAGTGAATCGTAATTGTAGAATCAGTCCAAAAAAATACTCGTTCAAATGATAACTTGATAGTTTGTTTAACTTGGAAAAATAACCTTGCCAATAACTGAGCTCCACACAACTCGAGGCGTGGTATGGATACAGTTTTTAAAGGAGCCACTCGTGATTTTGCAGTAAGTAATTGGCATTTCATATTTCCGTGTCCATCGCTTGATCTTATGTACATGCAAGCACCATAGCCAGTGTTGCTTGCATCGGAAAATCCGTGCAGTTGGAAGGAATGTGGAGATGAATATATAACTCTTCTTTCAAACTTCACGTTAGCTGTCTAGCGAAGTTGTTCCACTGAGTGTAAATACTGGTGGGGACGGACTCATCCCAGCTAAGTTTTAATGCCCATAATTGTTGCATAATTGACTTAGCGTATAAGATAATTGGTCCTAATAGTCCTAAAGGATCAAATATCTTTGCTATTTCGGACAAAATCCTTCGTTTTGTCTTCGCCGTTTCCGCGTCCAGTGATTTCGTAGTATACAATATACAGTCAGTTTTCGCGTCCCACGAGATGCCTAGCGTTTTGACAGTTTTGTCACCGTCAAATTGAAAATGTGCATCAATTTGCTCTTCGGTTAAACCGCATAATATTCGAGGTTCGTTTGATGCCCATTGTCGCATGTTGAATCCTCCAAGTTGCATCAGCTGCGTTACTTCTTGCTGTAATCTACGCGCCTCTCTAATAGTTTCGGCGCCAGTTAACAGATTATCTACATATAGATCATGTTTTAACGCATGCGCACCATGTGGAAATTTATTACCTTCGTCGTCTGCTAACTGATGAATACAACGGATCGCGAGGTAGGGGGCGCAGGCTATGCCGAAAGTTACTGTATTTAATTCCAAAGTAACTATCTGACCATCTCTCTTCCAAAGTATTCGTTGAAATTTTCTATCGGTTTTCTGTACAATTATTTGCCTATACATTTTCTCGATATCAGCAATAAGTACATAACGGTGCATGCGAAATCGAAGTATAAAGGAAACCATATCGTCCTGAATGGTGGGTCCAACCATCAACATATCGTTGAGTGAAAATCCCGAACTGGTTTTGGCTGATCCGTCAAAAACTACACGCAGTTTGGTAGTTGTGCTTGAGTCTTTAATAACAGCATGATGAGGGAGGTAAAATCCTTCTCCCTTATCATCATCAACTTCCGCCATATGTCCGAGGTTCAAATACTCGTCGATAACAGATGTATATGCTTCCTTTAGTTTGCTGTCTCTTTGAAATTTATTAAGCAATGAATTTAACCTTTTCAATGCCCGTGAACGCGACTCACCGAGTGTTTTGTTGTCGTTTTTGAAAGGGAGGGCAACAATGTAACGTCCCGACTTATCACGCGAAATGTTATTATTGAAATGTTCTTCGCACTGTATTTCTTCAGTAGAACGATGAGGTATTGTTGTTCCTTCTTCGATTTCCCAAAAACGAGCGATGTCGCGCTGCAAGTTGATTAAATTACAAGTTGCGTAAGGTACGTCGCTGTAGTTACTTATGCGTCCTCCTATCACCCAACCGTAACGTGTTTTTTGCAAGTACAGATCTTCCGTTGTATTTGATAGATTAATTTGCCCAACACAAAATGAAGCCAGGGTTGGTCCGGAGGCTAGCAGCAAATCTATGGGAGCTCTGGATCTGCTAATCGGATATTCGGTGGAATTGGAATGTCTTCGCGGTGTAGCCGTTCAGCGGGAGTGCAATTCGTGATAGCCGGAATCGTTAAAAAATCTAAACTTTTCCGATAATTGCTCACTCGAGACAAAAGAGTAATAGAGACAGAATATTTCGTTGCTGTCTTCAATTGGTTTAGGGCACCTACGGGAACGCAGCATTTTTTCATAGGCAAATTTAACCGTTTCGCTAAGCTCTCAGTTATAAAATTCTCAGTAGAGCATGTATCTAACAACGCACGACACTTAATAAGAATACCTTGATTATCTAAAACATCAATTATTGCGCTTGTCATTAAGTGATTTGAAGTCGCATGCGTCGTAAGAGAAACGGAAAGCTGCTCCTTTCCCGCAGGACCCGCTAGCCATTCGTGCAGTAATATATTATGTGGTTCATTACATGCACTACACTTTGTGTACGTACAGGACTTAGCGTCGTGTTTTTTCAAGCAGTTTTTACACAATGACGCTTGTTGCACTACCTTAACGCGTTTGGGCAAGGGTAGTTCTCGGAATTTCTTGCATCGAAAAAGTTGATGTGTATTTTCCGGACAAATGGGACAAGTCGTAGGTGTATTGGATACGAAAACTTGCTTGGCGGCTCCATGACTATTTCCTATGACCTTGCGTTGATTATGATGCCTGTTAGAAAGAGTAACCTTCGTTGTCTTGTAGTTTCCATCATGATTGGGGTTGCGTTTAGACAAACGTGCGGCGCTTTTGTAAAGAAACTCTGTCATGTCGTCCAACTTAGGAAAAACGCTTCGCTGAAGGGTTTCCTCCCATTTCTCGGCCGTCAAAGGATGCAGTTTTTCTTCTAAATTCTGCACAATAATTTCCTCGGAAACCTTTATGCCCAGTGTTGCCAATGACTCCAAATGCTGTAGCGTGTCGTCAGCCAGTTTTCTAAGGCCTTCAGCCGTTTCACGTTCTTGCACAGGTAATCTAAGCAACAGGCTCAAATGTTTGCTGATAATCAATCGTTTGTCCTCATATGCACGTTGTAATGTATCCCACGCACGTTGATAATTTTCGTCCATTATACTTATAGTTTTAATTTTCTTAGCAGCCTCTCCTATCACGCATGATTTAAGATATTGCAGTTTTTCCACGTTGGTCAAATCAGTCTGACTGTCGATAAGAGAAACAAATGAATCTTTAAAAGATAACCAGTCTTCGTAACGCCCATCAAAACGAGGCAAAGAAGCTTCTGGAAGTTTAACGCGACGTTTTCCTATCCTGGGATGAAATTCTTCATCTAACCGTTGATCGTCGCCCTCTGTTGTACTGCCGTTTGATCCATCCGCGGTGTTATCGGAATTCTTCGCAGATGTTGATCGTGGTAACGGTGACCGCAATAAATTTTCAGCTTCCGCGAGAACATCGAAATAATGATCTTGTGTTTCAAAACGCTCCGTTTCGTATTTACCAGGTTCCAGCAACTCAATTTCGGTTTGATAATCATCGAAAGGTAAATAGGATGACTTTAGTTTGTCAATGCGTAATTGAAGTTTAAAAGTATCAGGCGGTCCGGTTTTGTATTTATTTAAAAACGTCTCCATCGAAGTAATTTGACCTTTAATGATGGCGCGTTTTTGGACCAAAACTCTCTCTTCTTCGTTTGCCATTATGAAAGGATCAATTTAGGGAATAGAAAATACAGGAAGGGTACAACAACAATAACGAGCTTACCTTGTAAACGCTGTGCTCAAGTGGCGCGCCCCGTCAGTGATGTCCCAAGCGGGCTCATATGGTCGAATATTCCCTTAAAGTCCCATCGGCAACTCCAACGATGAATCAATGACTCGATAATGCGACCCTTACCGAATACCGCACTAATATTTCGTAGCACTATCGAAGCACTTTAATTAGCGCACAAAAAAATCCCGATTTACACAATAATTTCACTTGAAAAATTGCACTTCACTGTAATCCTGGACGTCAGAATCCGGCTCGAAGGACCATGTTTTGAGGGGTTGTAGCACCGTATTCCGAACTTTCGCAAGAAACCATGAAAAATCTCTATAAATACGACGACTACAGCTATGCCCCAAATTAATTTGACATAGCAATTTCAGTAAAATAATAATAAACGGATCACTTGGTTAATCCTTTAATAGATATTCGAACAGCGTACAAACTTTACAAAAAAAATCGGTATACGGGAAGTTAATTTAAGGTTCGCTAAATAAGTCTAGTTCTCGTTATGACTGTAAGAATCGAAGTCTTGTTACAAACTACTAGTATTTTTATTTACTTGAATACAAAGAGCATTTGCCGATCCCGACTACAAAACTACCTGATTTGGGAAAGCCAACTGAGGGTGTAGTTGCCAGGCTAGTGGCCCGGTCGAAACGGGACCATGAAATAATTAGACAAGATCGGCAAATGGTGCATCAATAAACTTTATTAGGTACTAGTTTTAATAAAAATAAATATTTCTGTGAGAACGTACTCGAAATTACAAATAATATTTGTCGCAAATTTAAATTCCGAAAACTACTTAAAATTGTTTGAAATAACTTTACTTAGTCAACGTAAAATAAATCTAATGGTATTGAAAGTATTGAAATTAAACTAACTAATATGAACTAAGTTTGATAACACAAACCACATATATATGTTAAGACAGTGAGTTGTGCTCATCTTTTGCTGACAATGCCTATTTTGTAGTAGTCTATATAAGCTTGTCAGAAATGCGAAACGGTCAATCTAGCTGTAGACTAGACTTAGTATCAGTGTGTACTTTGTAAAATAAACCTTTTTTAAAAACTCTTTGTTCCAATTTTGGAATATAACATTTGGCGCAGTCGGTAGGATTCCTGTCCGCTTAATTCGTAAACCGTGAAAAAAAAGTGCGAAAACGGTTAGTTTTGATAACATTCCGCGTTTCGTGACTTATTCAAGGACTGTCGAATTTTAAGAGTGTTATCCACGAAGTCTTTTGCATCTTCCGATACACCCGGACATTTCGAAAAAGAAGACGGTTGGTCTTGCCTACACTTTCTTCCGCAGAGGACCAATGATATTTGGCTACCTGGTGATCTTCGCCGTAGCAGCATAAGGTAGGTGGTCTAAGTTATTTGCCACTTCCTTTTATATCCAGAAATATTCCTGACACTTTTTGTATAAAGATAGTTTCCTTTTACAAATAATATATAAATTTATAAAATGTCAAATCCTGATCTTTCGCTTCAAATTGAAGAAACAACAACTTATTCTAGAAGACAACTTCTAGAATTAATACCTAACTTTGACGGTGATAATATTCCATTACACCAATACGTAGCAACAATAGATTTTGTATTTGAGAATGCGAGCATTTTTGATACAGAATATTTATTACGAGTTGTTCTTAATCGTTTGTCAGGGCGTGCAGGACGTATAATTTTGACAAGACATTATGATAGATGGGAAAATATAAAAAGGGCATTGATAACGAATTTTGGATTAGAACGTTCTTCTGAGGGTTTAATATCCGATCTAATCAGGTTTCGAAATTCCAATAAAATTTCAATCAAAGATACATACAATAAGATTGCTAAAATACGAGACGACCTTACAGCAACCGCTACCGAAAACGTTTCCAATGATTCAGATCCTGTTACAGTTCTTTCTGATTTTATTGACAAAATTGCTACCACTACCTTTTTAAACAATATACCTAAAGATGTCGAAATTTCAATAGCTCATACTAAAGCTGAAACTCTTGAAGTAGCTTTTTCCCATGCACTTGTACCTTACAAGAGACTAAAAGAAAGAGACGACCAAGAAAAATATATCCAATTTACAACCCAAAAAACTCCAACACCTAATAAACTTCCCATCAGAAAACCTTTTGTTAAACGAGAACCATCAAATGATTCCAAAGTAAATTCTAATTCTACTTTTCAACGACCTGGTACCTCAAATTTTACGCGTTATGGTGATGGTCATTTGAGACCCAACTTCCCGGGCGCACCATTTAAAAGTCTTTCTTCGGAATCTCCCAAAATTAAAACATGCGAAATTAAAAACGAACAAAGTGACGACGATGATTTCGATAACGAAAAAATCGAAGAGGATAATTTAAACTTAAAAACGGACGAAACAGAAGAGGGTTGTTCGTTTAATTAAATCAAAACCCCTCAAATTTTGAAAATATTTGTAATTTCAAAATTAATACCACTAAAATTGTTACCGAAATTTTACCCTATATTTCATCAAAAGTAAAAAATATTCCAGTGAAGTTGTTAATTGACACCGGCGCCTCCGTTAACCTTATAAAAAACAAACCGGAGTTCAGGAAGTTCATAGACACAAGCGATAAAATAACAATCTCGGGACTTAATGCTGATTAATTTAAAACGATAGGTTCAATTACTACTACATTCAAAGGAGAAGATATAAAATTTTATGTTTCACCATTAGATATATCTCTTGATGGCATCCTAGGGATTGGATTTCTCAAATCACTAAATTGCAACTTAGATTTACAGAAAAACTACATTAGATTCGCAGATAACAACAACATACCTATTTTGCTGAAACAAGAACAAAAAATTGTCAACCGTGTTAATTTACAACCTCGGTCAGAACAAGTAATACGAATAAAAACTGACTTAGCACCTGGTACTGAAGGAATTTTACCTAAATTAAATACACAAAATAAATTATTAATTCCAGAATGTTTTGTAAAAGTAGACGAAAATAGTAATATCTTTACAACCGCCATTAATTTAACCGATGAAAAATTAAATTTTTCGATCAACAAGGTTTGTTTAGAAAAATTCCCAAAACACACATTTCAAGCCCATAATAATTATAAGACTAATGAAAGATTCGAATTACTCAAAAAAAATCTCCGTTTCGAACATTTAAACGACGAAGAACGAAATGAAGTCCTAAAACTTTGTTACGATTTTTCAGATATATTTTATCTTGAAGGTGACCAATTAACTTTTACGTCATTAGTTAAACATGAAATTCGGAAGCATAATCTCAAAATTCAACCCGAAAAATCAGAATTTTTACGTAAAGAGACAGAATTTTTAGGCCACATCATTACTACGGAAGGTATAAAACCTAACCCAAATAAAATTGATGCCGTAAAGAAATTTCCTATTCCAAAAAATCCCAAAGAAATTAAATTGTTTTTAGGCTTAACTGGCTATTACAGAAAATTTATACCAAATTACGCTAAATTAGCAAAACCTTTAACCACATTATTGAAAAAGGATATCTTATTTGAATTCAAAAATGAACAACTAGAATCTTTTAACGCCCTAAAAGAAAAATTAACATCATCACCAATATTACAATATCCCAATTTTAATGAAAATTTTATTCTAACAACCGATGCTAGTGCTTATGCAATTGGAGCTGTACTCAGTCAAGGCCCTGTTAACAACAGTTTGCCAATAGCATATGCAAGTCGAACTCTAAACCCTGCGGAAACCCGCTATTCCACCATTGAACGGGAATTATTAGCTATTATTTGGGCCGTTAAACACTTCAGGCTTTATTTATTCGGAAAAAAGTTCACGATCATCTGTGATCATCGCCCTTTAACTTGGCTATTTTCGGTGAAAGACCCAGGCTCACGACTAGTACGTTGGAGATTAAAACTCGAAGAGTATGATAATGAAATAGCCTACAAACCCGGAAAATATAATTCTAATGCTGATGCTTTATCACGAATTAAAATTAGTATGGCTAGTTATTTAGTTGAGGATTTATCAGTAGGCATAGA
Source organism: Agrilus mali (assembly GCA_029378335.1). Classification (NCBI taxonomy): domain Eukaryota; kingdom Metazoa; phylum Arthropoda; class Insecta; order Coleoptera; family Buprestidae; genus Agrilus; species Agrilus mali. Next base: position 14,221,804 of record CM055655.1, on the reverse strand, counting down.
TTTCGATTCATACGTAAATGACGAGAGAAATTACCCAAATGAAAAAACGATATTAGGACAATTCCAAGACAAAAATCACAATTACGAAATTTTAATAATGATGGACAATTTAAAATATTGTCATTATATATTGCGTGACACAGAGAATCCCATAGTATCAGACAAATTAGAACTAAAACCTTCAACATCTAATTCAAATTTAACGTATATAATTGACAATTCCACTAATCAGCGAGATTTATTTGAAAACTTAATTATTATGTTCACCTTAATACAAAATGAAGATCTTATTAGATTTATAGTTGAAAAAGATGTAAGTAAAGAACTAGAACGAATGATAAATTATTTACGCAACAAATTAAATATCGACTCTAATTTAGAAATTCAAATTTCCACAACATATAAATTTTCTGGCGATCCTTCAAAAAAGAGAGATATTATCAAAATGCATCATGATCCACCCGCTTTTGGACACAAAGGAATAACTGAAACGCTACACAAAATTCAAGAATATTTTACCTGGTACAAAATGAAAGATGACGTAACCGACTATATAAATTCCTGTTTGGAATGTCAAAGTAATAAAACAATTAGACGAAGTTTTGAGTCCCCCTTAACAATTACCGAAACTCCAAAATTTCCCTTTGAAAGAATCGATTTGGATACTGCTGAAATTTATTTTTCCTCCTCAAACAAAGAATACGTTCTGCTAATACAAGATCGCTTAACGAAATTTCTCAAAACATATATATTAAAAGACAAAACTGCAGAAACAATTAAAAGTAAGTTATTAAATTTTATTGCAACCTTTGGCCTACCCAAACGAGTTCATACTGATCACGGCGGAGAATTCGTTAACAGAATATTAGGAAAATTAACTTTTGAATTAGGAATCCAACACACAAAGTCGATAGGTTATCATCCTAAAACTAACGGTATGGTAGAGAGAGTAATCAGTACACTTAAAGATACAATTTCCACTTATTCGACAAAAGAGAAAAATAAATTGGGACCAAAAGCTCTATTAGATTCGGCAACATTCGCTTATAATACTTCAACCCATTATGCAACAAAATTAACCCCCTTTGAAATATTACATATATGGCTTTAAACATACTCAGTAATTCTGAAGATGATATAGTCAACGAAACAACAATTGAACAATACATTACGGAAACTCGGGCAAAACAACAGAAAATCCGAGAAATAGCGAGTAATAATCAAATTCAAACAACAATTAAAGTTAAGGAAAAATATGATGAAAAAATTAAAAAGCCACTCCCAAACTACAAATTGAAAAACCAATTAGTTAATAGACAAGGCCAGTCTAAATGGATAGGTCCGTTTGTAATTACTGAAATTATTTCTCCAAACGTGGTTAAAATAAATAAAAGAAATAATAAAGAAAATTTTACCCTAGTTAGTATGGAACAAATTAAACCACACAAATTCGTATCTTTTACAGATGCTGCTGCGAGCTGCTCACAATAAAACTACCAAACACCGGTATTTACTTCGAAGATAAAGGTTCTCTTCTTCTCTCAGATTCTTCATACGATATACTAATTTATAAAGATCTATCACCCTTATTCCAAAATTTTGAAATAGTTAAATCCTATCAAAAAGAATTAGACGAAATAAATAATAAAATTAATAACGTTAATCTAAAATTACATGCATCAATCTTAAAAAATACCTTAAACAATTTAGAAACTAACTTAAACGAAATAAGATTCATTGTACCAAACCCGAAAAGAAAACGAAGAGGCTGGTTTAACATAATCGGAACGGGTTTACACACCCTTTTTGGTACCCTAGACGCTGATAACGAAGCCAAATATAACAAACTAATAAACGAATTACAATCATCAAATAAAAGGATATTAAAACTTCAGGATGAACAAGTTCATCTAACTCAGATGATAGTAGCCGATTTTAATGCTACTTTATTTAAGGTCAATTCAAATGAACAAATTATACAAAAAACTATAGCCAAAATTAAAGACACATTAAACGGGAATGCAATAAGAATAAACGAAAACCAAATTACATTACAATTTTTGAATATGTTAACACTTATTAATGATGTAGCATCTGCAATCGCCAAAGACGTAAATAATATCATAGAAGCACTAACTTTTGCTAGAATTAACGTTTTGCATCCGAGCGTTCTTAATCACGAACAATTAAAAGAACAATTACGTCAAATTCATCTAAATGAAGGTGTTGCATTACCATTTCCATTCGACAATACAAATATCTACAAATATTACCAAATTATAAACCCAAAAATTTACCTTTATAGAAATGGAATTTTAATAAAATTAGTTATACCACTTATAAAAAATATTAAAATGAAACTATTCGAAACATATTCCTATCCAGTAAAATCAAGCGATTCATATTACCACACTCTCATACCCAATAATCCTTATGTGGCAATTTGTGACGACCATCAATGGTACCTAGAAATCTCTAATTTGGAAGCAATTTTTCGTCAAGAAAACCTCACCTTATTTTACAACATGGAACCTCAAGACGCAAAAAACTCCATACGTTGCATACCTAATCTACTCCTGAAGAAATTATTTCCAAAAGAATGCAAAATTTACACCTTTGACGCCATAGAAGAATCTATCCAACAAGTCAATGCTTTTACGTGGCTAGTTGCATCTAAAAATCCGTTAAACTTAACTTACAAATGTAAAAATCAGCCCATTAAAAGGTCAACAATTCAGCAGCCCGTTTTACTTAAATTGAATGAAAAATGTATGTGTAATTTTGATAACGGACTGAGAATAACAACAAGTAAGACACAAAATCGAATAAATAATTTTGTGCTTGTTAACACTCCTGAAATACCTCAAAATTGTTGCAAACAATCAACATTCACCCTCAAACAAATTGAAGAAGACCCCATTGACCTCAATTATCTAAAGAAGGAGAACCTTCCACTCTTGCAAACTAAATTATCGACCCTCCAACAAAAAATACAAAAGGAATCAAATAGAGTCTTCTCAGATGTCTACTCTCCATGGTATCTCCTACTTTCAACAGCTATAATTGGGACTGTGACAGCCATTTGCCTAATCAACTATTGCTGTCCAAAATCCTTCAAATTTACTTGGACTAAAACCAACCACCAAAAACAAATTCCATCGACTTTCGAGAAGAAGAATAGCCCAAAATTGGAAACAATCTCCATGGAAACCCTCACAACGGACGAAAAAACAAGACCTAAACCATCACGGAAATTCGTGTCACCCGCTATCCCTGATCCAAAATAGCCGAAAAAATTATCTTTAAGGATAAGTTTTTCTCTTAATAGGGGAGGTGTGTGTGTGTGTGTGTGTGTGTGTGTGTGTGTGTGTGTGTGTGTGTGTGTGTGTGTGTGTGTGTGTGTGTGTGTGTGTGTGTGTGTGTGTGTGTGTGTGTGTGTGTGTGTGTGTGTGTGTGTGTAGTATTCGTATAGATCAGGAACGAAATATGGCTATTGGCTATGTCGAGTAAAAAGTTTAAAAGTATAAACTTTATGCTAAAATATGCAATGAATAATTGGGGATTAGTAATTAACGTTATTTTAATGGCTTTTTTGTTTTATACAATTATACAATTTTATTGCGTTACACTTTTTTTTTATAGACTTAAGTTTTAATGGATACTGTTATTTATTACGAACAGAGTAAAATTAATTTTGATTTTATATAATACACTGGGAAGTTATTGTATTACATTTTTTTTATCTATAAAAATTATTTGATTAAATATTAACTGTGTAAAATACAATATCAGGTTACACGAGTATCGCCAATGTGACTAGGTATTAAAAATAAAATCGAATAAGCAATTGCCTCTTGAAAGCATTTTAAATTCAAATGGAATTTAAAATAGAATTATCTGCATTTTAGGGGAAGAATACATTATAATACAGTACATGCTGAATGCTTTTATTTTATTAATTTTAATATCAGGGATTGAGACGCACTCGAAGTAACTTTTAAGTTGTTACTAACTAGAGTGTACAGATATTCCTTACTTGATGGTCTCTTATTAGGACGTCCTTTAATGTATCTCCAAAATGCTAAAGACTGTTCCTTTGTGGTTCATGTGCCATTTTTGCTTTCTCATTTAAATAGACCTCTCCTAGTAATACCATGAAATTGAGTTACTCAAAAGTTCAAATGAAGCATTGCGTATTTGTTTTAGGAAATATGTAAAACACGTATTCTCAAATACAGTCAAGCTCATTACAAGACAAGAATTGAGTTAATTCCAAACCATATTAACTTTTCATAATAAACATTGTGCTTTTAGTTAGGTAATGTTAAAGTGTCCTTTGCTTAACATCAGTTATTTCGCCATATTTGGTAGAAAGCATAATCATTAAGTTGAATTCCGAATATTTTCTGTTAAGTCCTTTTTTTATGGAAATTATTTTATTAATTGGCTACTTTCAGTGAGCAGACTTTACTCATCTCGAGAACATCCCATTTGTGGTTTAAAACTCATTTAAGTAACCTTTTTCGTAAAATGCACAGTAAAAAAAGACACGAAATGAATCTGAAGTGTTTCTGTTGCCGTGATTTGAGATTCATTTATGAATCTGTTTGTTAGTATCTGAAGCACCGTAATGCCATAAACAAAACCGGAAATTTACGTTGTTTATTACGTAATTCGCCAACGGATTTTTGTATATCCCGCTATGAATATTTCAAGGAAAAGTTGGTGGAAAAACGGTGTTGAAATAGAAAACATTGAGGCATATGATGGTAACTAACGCGGTAGAATATTTCAAAATTAATGCTATCTATTTCGGTTTGTTGAATAAGAAGCATTTAAAAGGCGGCTTAGGGCGTTATTTAGAACAAGGATGTGCGCACGTTGAATATTTATAAGTCGTCGAGTGAGCTCTGGCACGTTTGTCTACTAAGTCAGGACTAGCAAGCGCTAGCGCCATATCAGAGACAGCCCTGACCTTTGGTCTGGAATTTCTATTGCGGATGCAAATCCACTTGTAGTCAGCAAAGACAAGGCAAACATCGACGCGACTAACCGTAAATAGATCATGAGAAAGAGACAAATTGTTTTCATCTATTGGAAATGCAGAATTACTCACTATCAGGAAGATTGGCCAAATACACGGTACTTCCTAAAAGTTTCAACACAGCCTTTATTTCATCCAATATTAGCGAGATTGAAGGGAAATACTGGTTTATAACTCTTTTATTTGGTAACCAATGCTGCTAAAGTTTCAATAATTGTAGATGTCTTTATTATGTAGTAAAGAGAGAGATATTTCCTCATACCGTGCTGTGATATGTAGTATAAAGCAGTAATTATCATACGCGATTAGCATACTGTCACATAGTGCTCGTATTTTTCCAAAATTATATTTCCCTTTAATTGTGTTTTATTTGATTAATTACATTTGTTTTAAATTGAAAATGCAACGTATTGGTTTTACGAAACAAGGAACCGCCACACGGAAATGCTACATGATTTCATGGCAAAAGTGTGTGTGACCAACTTGCGATTTTCCATTTGGGGGTAAAAGAGCACTGTGTAGGTCATTATAAAAGAACAAGTTAATAGAAGAAAATAAGAAAGAAAGTAATAAGGTAGAGGTGAAGATCGAGCCAGCGAGTAAGAAGGGTTAGGGGGGTGTAGCGGGTTGCCGCTATCACTCACCCTAATGCTCGTAAAGAGTCCCTGCCATTACCAGCGCCCCTAGTTGGTAATTAATTAGGCAAGTAGTTTTAAGTTATATTTATAATTGGTTTATAAGTTTAATTTGTTTCTAATTGTTCATTTAATTTATTAAACCATAAAAATTCAGCTTATTCGTTACATGGTGGAGGCTGCCGAGTTTCGATCAGTAGTTCCTTTTGCAGTAAGCATATTTTTGTAATTTCATTAGTAATACTGGTTCAATTGTATGTTTTTTACTCCCCATGTCAGACGCTATTCGTTATATGGTGGAGGCGTTCGAGCTTCGTTCGGTAGTGCCTTTCGCAGCAGGCAGTTTTTGTTAATTTGTTTAACTATAATAGTTTAATTTTGTGTTTTTACTCCCTATGTCAGACGCTATTCATGACATGATGGAGGCTGCCGAGCTTCGTTTGGTGCTACTTTTCGCAGGCAATTATTTTTGTAATTTAAAATTGATTCTGTTGTTAATTTTGTTTTCTTTTTACTAACTAATTAATATTCATATGTGCAAAACGTAATATCAGTACAATTTTTAACATTGACATTGAATTAATACGCCAGTTCATTGTTTTTTAAGAATGTTTGCGTTTGCAATACTGAAATATTGTTGAATTTCATTTTTTTAGTAAGTTAATAAGGACAGAGGTTATTTCTAAATCTTTTTAAATAATAAAGCGAATTTTTATGGTGATCAATGATATTTCAAATTATAATTTTTTAATTAATTGGTCTAAATTTTTTAAGGCATAAATGGAACAGATTTTCATTTTAAATGTTGATTAAAAGAAAAAAAAACATTGTTTCATCACTGCATAATTTTATATTTGCAATCTTGCAGTGTCAAATTATTTACGTTAACTTAATGCTGATTAAGGATTTATAATTGACCTGCATTCAATTCAAGCTTTACATATTTATTTTAAGTGGACCAGTTATTTATAATATTGTTACGTAATTTACAATATCACGTATTTTCTCCCAACACTTTTATTAAATTAATTTGTACACAACAACGATTCAATAACCAGTTCGATAACAACAACAACTCAATAACAATTTCGCCGTTTAATCACTTTATCTTCTCTTCTCGCTTATATCTGTCACTCCCTTCTATCAAAAACTCTCAAACTTTCCAACGCTGTTCTTTATATAGTATTATGGGTATTTCTAGGTAATTCTCGAAACGTCCAGCAACTCTCGGAGGAGCCAACCGATCGAGGTGTACAACTTTCATCTTCAATTTGGGGCCTCGTTGTATTCTGTAGACGACATCGTTTATCCGGGTAATCACTTTGTACGGGCCCGACCAATTCTGTTGTAATTTAGGGCATCTTCCTTTCTTGCGAACTGGGTTATAGAGCCATACACGATCGCCCTCCCTGAATCCAGTGGAGTTCGCTCGCCGATCGTAGCGGGTCTTCATTCGGTCACTTTCGAATTTTATTCTTGTTCTGACGGCTTTGTGGATGGTGTTTAGCCGCTCGCGTAGTTTAGACACATAATCGTCCGTGGACAGCGAAGAATCTTCAGGTCGGCCAAACATCAGATCAGCAGGTAGTCTCAGTTCTTTCCCGAATTGTACACAGGAAGGGGTCTGTCTGGTGGTCTCGTGTATGGATGTCCTATGGGCCAGAAGGAATAAAGGAATGTGGCGATCCCAATCGGTCTGATGATCGTTTACGAACATCCTCAGGTTGTTTTCTATAGTCGCATTAAATCGCTCTACCATCACATCAGACCGAGGATGCAACGGAGTCGTTCTGGTTTTCCTTATTCCCATCAATTCACACATTCGTTGAAATATTTCTGATTCAAAGTTTCGGCCCTGGTCAATGCGAATCTCCATAAGAACTCCATATGGGTTGATCCAGTTGTTTATTATTGCCTCCGCCACGGTGGTTGCATCCTGGTTTGAGATTGCATAGGCTTCGGGCTATTGCTGAAGTAATCCATCACAACGAGGATGTAGCGGTTGCCATCTTTAGTTCGGGGAAAGGGACCAGCGATATCCATGGCTATTCTTTCGAATGGCGCTCCGACGTTATACTGGTGCATCTCTTCCTCGTTTCCTGGTTCTCGGACCTTTGTTGGAAGCACATACTTCGCATTTTCTACACTAGTCTTCCACATCCAATCTAGCATTCACCCATTAATATCGTTCACGTAGTTTCTCTAAGGTCTTCTTCACCCCAAAATGTCCACCTCCAGTCAAAGAATGCAGCTCTTTTATTACTTCTTTCATCTTTTTCTTGGCCAACACAACTTGTAATCGCTTCTTGGTCCCGTCCGGATTTTCCCAGATTCTTTTAAGGACTCCATTCTCTAACTTTAAGGAATCCCATTGGGCCCAGTACCATTTTGTCGTAGTACTCAGGGGGCTTACGTCCGCCCACGTTGGTCGAGATTCTCCTGTCTCCTTCCACTTCGTGATGGGTCCAAGGTCATCATTGGTTTGCTGTTCTTCAATCAACACTGTTTCTTCCCAATTCTCTTGTTTCACCACTGTGGTATGTAGGCATGGAACTTGTTCTAACCCATCCTTTCGTTCCACAGAAGAACAATGCTTGCAATTCCGTGGGCATAGTCGCCTTGATAAGGCGTCAGCATTACCATGGTGTTTTCCTGGCCGATGTTCAATTATGAAATTGTACTCTTGTAAACGCTGTAACTATCTGGCCACCTGTCCTTCAGGGTTTCGGAATTGCAGCAACCATTTAAGAGAAGAGTGGTCAGTTCTCAGCAGGAATTCTCGCCCATATAGATACTTGTGGAAATGTTCTATAGTTTTCACCGCGGCCAATAGTTCTCGGTGGGTCACACAATGGTCTTTTCTTTGCCGTCTTGAACTTGAGAAAGAACCCCTCCAATACCCACATTGCTCGAATCGGTATATGAATGGTTTTCCAAATTCGGGGTAAGTCAAAATCGGGGTGTTAGACAACTTATTTTTAAGAACTTGAAAAGCTTCTTGACAGGTGTTCGCCCAATCAAAAGGCACTCCATTCTCGGCAAGTCTGTGCAAGGGGCGAGCCACATCCGCAAATCCCTTCACGAATCTTCTATAGTACGAACATAGTCCCAAGAAACTTCTCAGTTCATGCTGATTCGTTGGTTGCGGCCAATTACGAACTGCCTCGGTCTTGTCAGGATCTGTACCAACGCCTTTACTTGATATGACATGTCCTAGGTATTTCACTTCACTTCTAAACAACGCACACTTTTTGGGATTTACTTTTAGTTTTGCTGCTGTGAATTTCTGAAGTACTCTACTTAGATTGGCGAGATGGTCTTCAAACGTTCGCCCAAACACAATGACGTCATCCAAATAGACCAAGCAGATTTCCCAATTCAATCCTTGTAAAATGGTCTCCATTAATCTTTCAAAAGTAGCTGGTGCGTTGCATATACCGAAGGGCATTACATTGAATTGCCAGAGACCGTTCCCAGTAGTAAACGCAGTCTTTTCTTTGTCTTCAGGATGCCTTCGACTTGCCAATATCCGCTCTTTAGGTCCAACGTCGAGGATCATTTAATTTCGCTCGACAGACAATCTAACGTGTCGTCGATTCGTGGCAAAGGGTAGCTGTCTTTATGTGTTACTTCATTCAATCGTCGATAATCAACACAGAATCTCGTTGATCCGTCCTTCTTACGTACCAAAACGGTAGGGGAGGTCCATGGACTTTTCGATGGTTCTATTATCTCTTTCTCGCGCATGTCCTTGATCAATGAATCGACTTCTTCTCGTTTGGCGCACTCGTCTGGGTGGCTGTTTGATAGGTCTTGCATTTCCTGTGTTGAATCGGTGGTACGCTAAATTGGTTCTTCCATAATCGGTGTCATCAATCGCAAAGACGTTCTTGTAAGTTCGAATTAGGTGTTCTAGCTTTCTAGTTTCATCTTCAGTAAGATGTTCAGTTGCCTTGTTGATTAATGCTTGTAATGCTTCTGGCAGCTTCCCGTTTTCTTCCCTCTGTTCTCTAATTTGCTCCAAGTGATTTATGGTGATGGCTGGTTCTAATGTCCCTATTGGTGTTCCTTTCGTAAGTTTTTGTTCAAATCTGTTCAGATTGGCAACTTTGATTGGAATCATGGTCGAGCCGGTTTGTACCACAGTTCTTCCGATAAGGATAGCTTTCTGCCTCAATCCTTCGTTGTCTTGCTCTATGACTCCAGTCATTTCATAAGGGACATTGCCCTCTATTGTAATTCGGGCAACAGCTTCGAAGTGTCCAGGTAAAACTTGGTCTTTAGCAACGACGACCCGAAGTGTTCGCTGATCAGTCCCATTTCTTTGTAGTGGCAGTTCTTGATTTCCTATTCGTAAACATTTTGTGCCCATGTCTAGCTGGATTCGGTGTCTTCATGAAGTCGAGTCCCAATATTATGTCGTCGGTGATATCGGCCACCAGCACTTGGTGTTACATGCTTCCGTCTCCAGGACCGATCACCACTTCGCATTCTCCATGGAACGATGTTGCTTTCCCTGTCGCAGTGGTTAAGACAGCATTTATGGTTAGTGGTTGAATCCTCCATTTAGCGATTATACGAGGGTTAACTATCGTTCTTGATGCGCCGGTATCCACCATCAGTTTTAACTTCTTGCCGTTCACAAAACCATCACAGTAAGTGAATTATCAGTGGTTGTTTTCGATACGGAGATGATTGGGGCTTGGGGACGCAAGGCCGACTTTCGCCCTGTAAGGCCGGCTATTGTTAGTTTCCCTGCTTGCTTCCTTTGGCGGCTGACGTCTGTCTTCTTTTGTGGACAGCCGCTGCTCAAGTGCCCCGTACCTCCGTTATTCCAGCAAGTAAATTCTCTCTTTCTATTGAGACAATCGCGTGAAAGATGACCCTGTTTGTCGCAAGTCCAACAGCGTGGGCGCTCACTCATCTCTTCTTTCGGTTTTGTAGACATTACTTCTTTAGCTATTTTTGCAACTTCTTGTCGAAGTAACTCGCTGTCCTCATCAAAATTGAACCCAACCTGTGGAATTCTAACATGTCCTTTGGATGCTTGTTTGGCTGCTTCATATTCCAGTGCGTGCGACAAAGCTTCGCCTGCAGTTTTATGTCGAGACATGCACATCTCGCACTCCATCGACAAACATTTGGGTGGATAGCTGGTCTGTAAAGTCTTGAGGGGCACTAGGATAAGCCAACCGCACAAGCCTTTCGACGTCCGCTTCGAATTGTTGGAGGCTTTCGCTGCTACGTTTATTGCGACTTTTTAATTGAGCCTGATACATTTGTTGTAGGATTTTATCACCGTAGCGCATCTCCAATCGGTCCATCAGAATTTTGAAATCGTTTTGCTGCATTTCTGGTATACCTTGCAAAACGTCTAGAGCTTCCCCGCGTAGCGCATGTCCAGTTATGTCCATCCAGTTAGCACGGCCATTTTGGAATTTTCGATAAAAAAAATATATGTGCTGGAATGTGCTCGACATGTGCTATCGTGAGCCGCATTGAACAAAAAATTTATGCAAAAAATATCATTTTTATGAGGAGGTCCTTTTTTTCAAGTCCAGTTAGCATAACCACTTTGATGTAACAGAATTACCGAAATTGTGCCGTAATGTGCTCGAGATGTGCTGCAATGTGCCGTTAATAAAAATAAAAAAATCGTATATTTACAAACTGTACAGGTAAAAAACAAATATGTCCATCCTGTTAGCACCGCCATTTTGGAATTTTCGATAAAAAAAATATGTGCTGAAATGTGCTCGACATGTGCTATCGTGTGCCGCATTGAACAAAAAATTTATGAAAAAATATCATTTTTATGAGTACCTAGGTCTTTTTTCTCAAGTCCAGTTAGCACAACTGCTTTGATGTAACAGAATTACAGAAATTGTGCCGTAATCTGCTCAAGATGTGCTGCAATGTGCCGTTAATAACTGTAACGTCCATCTGAGTGCTGTACAGTGTGCAATAAAAGAAATTTGCAAATGAACTCTTATTCTAATTTTGAAGTCAAAAATGAATTTTTTCAAGTAGTTTGTTGTCTTTTACAGTTTTTCAGAAAACTACCCTTTTTGTTTTATACGGTTATTGTCTTTGTTTTATGTACGAAAGAAATAGTAGACGAATTTGCATAAATGCGAACCTGAAAGGCAAAATGTTTTCATTTACACGAAAAAAAAAATTCTTTCAAATTTTAAAAAAGAATTCTTTAATTTTTACTGGAGTCCCGCAGTAACGTGGCAACATACGCGTAAGCCTGTCAAAATTTACTGGGGTAACCCAGTGATTCGATTTTTTAAAAGTGTAGATTATTTAATAGATAGTAATTATTTTATACTTTTGATTATCAAAATTATTTTATTATTTGTTTGTTATGAAAAAGTGGCTTCGATAAATTTACTCGAACTTTTTTCAGATTTTTTTTCTTGACACAATAGAATTTTACCAAAGATTTCATCAGAAATTCAGTTAATGAAAGAAAACGCGACTTCCCAATGTACGCATACATACATCTTTTCGAAAAATCGATCAGTGTGCTTCCAAGTGCTTTAAAACGTAATAATAGTATTTGGAAAACTACACAGCGAAGTAAACATATGCTAGTGTGGACTTAGTTTGTCATAAGAGGCAGTAGGAACAAGTGTAAATTGAGTGATAATAGTACGATAGTAGGTATTACTATAGGCATAACTAGGGAGAGGCAAGGGGCACCGCTCCCTCCTTAAACTGTCCATTTTCTCAAAAAAAAACCCTAAAAGTAGTACTGGAACTTTCTTTTTGTGTAAGATTTTTCTTGAAATAAATTTTGAACTGTACATGTATTGATTTAGTTTCTTATCAATCTACAAAGGGTTTTTTTTGAGAAAAAAATACCTTTATCTTGTTTCCAAATTCGCCTCACCCCCTCGACAATATTCTAGTTCTAGATATGTTTTTTGCTATTTTCCTAAAAGGTATGTGCAATTCGGGTTGTCAAAATAAATCCAAAAATGGAATACATACTCTTATCTAAACTGTTTACAATATTCTTAATAAACTTAATATCAAAATATTTTGACGAAGTGTCATACTTAAGATACATTCCTGACTTTATATAGGCAAATAGATACTTATTTATATTGTATACGCATGTGCTTAACACACATGCGCGTGCAGATAAAAATATTTCTTTTAATGTTTTTGCGGAATAGGGGAAATCTTCATAAACACCCAGCCTAATAGTTTCAGCCTCTACTTTATGGAAATTGGGAATCATATTGTAATATTTAAGATTGATAAATTAAAACACTTTTAATTTCCACTTATTAACTTTATTGCGTCTTTACGATCGTTTCACCCTACAAGGGCATCTTCAGAAGAAGTATTTGTACAGAATATTATTACAACATCTCTTATATAGGTATATAGGTACTTACTATTACTATTGTGGTGGGGTTATATTTACTAATTTATCTAAAATTACAGAACTATACACATTTTCTATGTCATTTAATAAATTTATATTGGTATTTTTCAAATGTGTTTTGATTTCCAAACTTTCCAACATGTCTAATTTTTTACCTTTTTCCTCTTTATGCAAAATTTTGAAGTTTTCTTCTAAAATGAAATTATGTTTATTCTCTTTTATATTATTCATAAATGATGAATTTTCATTGTAATTTTTCAAATGGTCCTTAATTCTTACTTTGAACGCTCTTCCAGTTTGTCCTATATATATATTTCAGTACAATAATTGCAATTTAATTTGTACACCCCGTTTGAATCTAATTTTTCTTTTTTATCTTTGCTGTTAATTAAATACCTGGATAAATTATTTGTAGTTTTGAAGGAAATATGAAAATTATTGTTTTTATCTTTTTATTTTATCGTTTTATTTATATTTGAGGTACTCCCTATATATCGAATAGAATTATAGTTACGTCCGTACGACTGGGTAGTGTCGGATTCCCGAGGAAGGTGTCCTCGTACCTACCGATTAAAACCCTCTACCTCAAGCCGTTCTAGGACTGATGGGGTCGGTCCTCTTCAGCCGTATGTGCATTAAGGTATGGTGATTGGGATTTAGATGGGTTTGGGTTTACTTAGTGTTGAGTAAGGTGTGTGGTTAGGTTTGATTATTTGATGGAATTAGGTAAGGAGTTAAGGTAATCGGTGTAGTCATCGGGAAGGTCGGGAGCTGTGGCTAGGAGTTTGGCCGGCGGGAAGGGAACTTTCCGTTGGGGTTTAGACCGTAGTTTCTGAGGAATTTGTGTAAGTGTTTGTGATGATGGGGTTGTTTCTATCGATGACCCTTTTAACGAAGTTAGATTGAATCGTGTCGATGCGGTTAGTTATAGGCGGATAAAAAGATTCTGCTCATATGATTGATTGTTTTTACTTTCAGATGTGAATTAAAGTATATATTCTAATCTTTAAATCGTAGTAAATCTATGTGTCCATCTGACTAATAATTACCTTAATAAATTTATTAGATGATTAATCAAATTATTTTATAAATAGATGTGTGGAAATTATAATATTGTGACGGACGTGTCATTCTGAATGACGTTGACATGCGCTGACTGCGAAAGTTGAATGAAAGTTGCTTATGACGCGTTCCAGAAGGTTCGAGAATTGCTGGACGTTTCGAGAGTCACCTAGAAACGTCCATAATACTATATAAGGAACAACGTTAGACAGTTTGACAGTTTTTGATAGAAGAGAGTGACAGAGATAAGTTCGAAGTGTAGAAAAGCGATTGAAAAGCGAAATACCTATTGAGTTGTTGTTATTATCGAAATAGTTATTGAATCGTTGTTGTGTACGAATAAATTTAATAAAAGTGGTGAAAAAAAAAATACGTGATAATGTAAATTATGTTACAATTTGTGTCAGGAGTAAGGATTTGTGCCAGTAATAAGAAGTCAAGCGGCAAAAATGGAGGAGCAGATTAAAATTTTGATGGAAAATTAAAGAAATGAAGGCAAGCCAGGAAGAAATGAAGGAAGAAATTAAAGCAAGCCAGGAAGAAATAAAGGACGAAATTAAAGCAGGCAAAGATGAAATGAAGGCAGGCCAGGAAGAAATAAAGGATGAAATGAAGGCAGGCCAGGAAGAAATGAAGGAAGAAATTAAAGCAGGCAAAGATGAAATGAAGGCAGGTCAGGAAACAATAAAGGATGAAATGAAGGCAGGCCAGGAAGAAATGAAGGAAGAAATTAAAGCAGGAAAAGAAGAAATTAATGCAGGCCAAGAAAAATTGATCGAAGATATGAGAACAGTAAAAATGAAGCAAGAAGGATTGAAAGAACAATTAAAATAAGTAAGAGTAGAAGTTCAAGTAGAGTGAAAGGAAGTAAGAGAAGAAGTTTAAGAAGAGTTAAAGGAAGTAAGAGTAGAAGTTCAAGAAGAAATAAAGGAAGTAAGAGTAGAAGTTCATAAAGGGTTAAAGGAAGTAAGAGTAGCAGTTCAAGAAGAGATAAAGGAAGTAAGGGTAGAAGTTCAAGAAGAGTTAAGGGCCGTGCACGAAAAGTTTCTAAAAGAATTAGACGAAATGAAGGCCAATCTGAATATTCAGGAATACTCAAAACCAAAGAAAATCGAAGAAAGTGTAAGAATGTCGAGAATAAAACCACCAACATTTGATGGGAAGGTCTCTTGGTCAGTTTATCTTAAACAATTTGACGCTGCTGCCAAAGCAAATGAACGGAACGAAACGGAGAAAGCCACTGCCCTGATCATAGCGCTACGTGAGGAAGCTCTCGAAATTTTGCAAGGTATACCAGAAATGCAGCAAAACGATTTCAAAATTCTGGTGGACCGATTGGAGATGCGCTACGGCGATAAACACCTACAAAAAATGTATCAGGCTCAGTTAAAAAGTCGCTATCAACGTAGCAGCGAAAGCCTCCAACAATTCGAAGCGGACGTCGAAAGGCTTGTGCGATTGGCTTATCCCAGTGCCCCTCAAGACTTTACAGACCAGCTATCCACCCAAATGTTTGTCGATGGAGTGCGAGATGTCGAAATACAGCAAGCCCTGCGCATGTCTCGACATAAAACCGCAGGCGAAGCATTGTCGCATGCGCTAGAATACGAAGCAGCTAAACAAGCATCCAGAGGACATGCTAGAGTTCGACAGCCTGGGTTCAATTTTGATGACGACAGCGAGATATTTCGACAAGAAGTTGTGTAAATAGTCAAAGAAGTCATGTCTTCGAAAGCAAAGGAAGGGTTAAGTGAGCGCCCACGCTGTTGGACTTGCGACAAACAGGGTCATATTTCACGCGATTGTGTCAAAAGGAAACGAGAAATTACATGTTGGAATTGCGGACGTACGGGGCACTTGAGCTGCAGATGTCTATCTGGAAGAAGACAGACGTCAGCCGCCGAAAGAAGCAAGCAGGAATACAATGTAAAAATTGAACATCGGCCAAGAAAACACCATAGTAATGCTGAAGCCCTGTCAAGACGATCGTGCCAACGGAATAGCAATTGTTCTTCTGTGGAACGAAAAGAAGAACTAGAACTAGTTCTATGCCTACATACCATCGTAGACAGACAAGAGAATTGGGAAGACACACTGTTGATAAAGGAACAGCGGACCGATGATGACCTAGGGCCCATCATGAAATGGAAGGAGACAGGAGAATCTGGACCAACATGGGCGGACGTAAGCCCCCTTAGTACTACTACGAAATGTTATTGGACACAATGGGATTCCCTAAAGCTCGAGAATGGAGTCCTTAAAAGAATCTGGGAAAGTCCGGACGGGACCAAGAAGCGACTACAGGTTATATTGCCCAAGAAGAAGACGAAAGAAGTAATAAAAGAGCTGCATGCTGGGACTGGAGGTGGACATTTTGTGGTGAGGAAGACCTTAGAGAAAAGGAAGACCTTAGAGAAACTATGTGAACGGTATTACTGAGTGAACGCTAGATTGGATGTGGAAGACTGGTGTAGAAAATGCGAAGTATGTGCTTCCAACAAAGGTCCGAGAACCAGGAAACGAGGAAAGATGCACCAGTATAACATCGGAGCGCCATTCGAAAGAATAGCAATGGATATCGCTGGTCCCTTTCCACGAACTGAAGATGGCAACCGCTACATCCTCGTTGTAATGGATTACTTCAGCAAGTGGCCCGAAGCCTATGCAATCCGCAACCAGGATGCAACCACCGTCGCGGAGGCAATAATAAACAACTGGATCAGCCGATATGGAGTCCCCATGGAGATTCACACTGACTAGGGCCGAAATTTTGAATCAGAAATATTCCAACGAGTGTGTGAATTGATTAGAATAAGGAAAACTAGAACGACTCCGTTGCATTCTCGGTCTGGGATCGCCACATTCCCTCATTTCTTCTGGCCTATAGGACATCCATACACGAGACCACCAGACAGACCCCTTCCTGTGTGCTATTCGGGAAAGAACTGAGACTACCTGCTGATCTGATGTTTGGTCGACCTGAAGATTATTCGCTGTCCACGGACTATTATGTGTCTAAACTACGCGAGCGGCTAAACACCATCCATAAAGCCGTCAGAACAAGAATAAAATTCGAAAGTGACCGAATGACAACCCGCAATTCCACTGGATTCAGGTAGGGCGATCGTGTATGGCTCTATAACCCAGTTCGCAAGAAAGGAAAATGCCCTAAATTACAACGAAATTGGGAGGGTCCGTACAAAGTGATTACCTGGATAAACGATGTCGTCTACAGGATACAACGAGGCCCCAAATTGAAGATGAAAGTTGTACACCTCGACCGGTTGGCTCCATACACAGTAGAAGAAACGGATCGTGACGATCAGCGCTAGAGGGGATGCAGTGTGACGGATGTGTCTTTCTGAATGACGTTGACATGCGCTGACTGCGAAAGATGAATGAAAGTTACTTGTGACGCGTTCCAGAAGGTTCGAGAATTGCTGGACGTTTCGAGGGTCACCTAGAAACGTCCATAATACTATGTAAGAAACAGCGTTGGACAGCGAAATAGCTATTCAATTGACGAAGCTTTCAGATATTGTAACTCCATAATAATAATGATAGAAAAATACAGTTAAGTTACAAAAATGTTTATAACCACAGTGTGGTGAAATGTACATAGTGGTACTAATAAACATTTTTGTAACTTAACTGTGTTTTTCTATCATTATAGCGAAATAGCTATTGAGTTGTTGTTATTATCGAAATAGTTATTGAATGAAAGGTTAATAGTTTGGCCACACGTGGAAGATTTGGATTGTTCCTGAGAGACTCGACAGTGGGGACGTCTTTCTTAGGATGAATCTTATTTATCATCGTTTACTAGTTTGGTTTATCTATGTACGGTATTTGTAATAAACTGCTGCACAGATTCAGTTTTATTTTTTATTTGGGTGTTTTATTCCCACCAATGTTGGTGGGCGACCTGCCCCTACGGCCTACACTGCAAAGTTGGAGGGTAGGGCGGAAGGCCCTCTTCAGCCTTCTTTAGGAATCGTGGGAATGGGTGGGTGGTGGTTTGGGGGAGAAAGATGAGACGGACGAAATGAAGACAAAATGAAAGTAAAAGACTGTCTGTAGAATATGATCCAAGGAAACCACAGAAAAACTTGGACCAGAGTAGCCGGCCCCGGAATCGAACAGGTGACCTCCCAAATGCTAAGCAATGATGTAGACGACTAGACCATGCCGCTCGGTAGATTCAGTTTAGCAAGTACATAAGGCCTTTGTAAACATCTGAAATACTGCAGTTAATAAATACACATCAGTAAATGGAGATATATTGCTCTTTACCTGACAATGAAAGATATTTTGAAAACTTTAAAATTTCAAAGGCTGTTGGAACTACACGTTTTTATTCTACATAAAATAATTGATTCGAACACGTTCTTTTTCTTTGTATTTATTTAAACTTCTAATTTATTTGATTATTTGTGTATTATACATTTTTTTTAGCTGACAATGAAAAGTTAAAAATGCAATGATTTTTTGAGGTGCATTTAAAAAGACGTCCCCATAAGAGTTTTTTTTTCAGATTTCATGAACAAACGTTACAAAAGATTTACCTGTCCCTGTTCAAAGATTCCTTTCGATTTAATTTTATATACGTAAAGAGGTTCATTGAGTAGTTTTAGCATTTACCTAGAATTGGAATTCTCTACTAAAACCATACAATGTTTTATCCACGTCCTGGTTGATTGCTTTTAGAAGATATAAGAAACAAATTAAACAGCAATTATGTATAACATCACAGTTAATCCGTACATGGCTAGCAAAAGCTGTAAACCAATCAAAACTTGTTTGTATATTCAACGTTGCAAGCTCAATCATAAAGGATAAGAACTCTAATGAGTTTGAGTTGAAAATTTAAGGTAATTAATAATGTAGCGACCAGTGACACCGAACGTGTGTGCGATAACAATTTGTGTACATGTACTTCTTATCGCTAACATGCTTACGGCGTAGACACCGCGCACGGTACTTTTATTGTTATCAACTTACAAGATGTAAATCTTTCTCCAGCGACAAGTAACAAGTTTAATTCTGGAATCATCGAGGACTTCTTAATTATTATTCATCATTCGGGAATACTCAGGATTTCTTCGAGTTCCTGCCTAGAAAGTTCGAAAGGTGTATATAAAGTGTTCATCTTTGGACCGAGGAACAGTAGTTGTGATAAACCATTAGTGCGCGAATCAAAACGATAAACGAGAGACACAAGTAACATAAATAAGCTGTTATATAAATAAGTGAATTGCTCTAATATAAATAGTAGTTTTAAGTTAGTGTTAAGTGTTATATAAATAGTGTTAAATAAATTATTATTTAAATAAATAGTTTTGACTAGAAAATTCGTTACAGTAATCTAATATATAAAATTCTCGTGTCACGGTGTTTGTAATTAAACTCCTCCGAAATGGCTCAATCGATTTTCCTGAAATTTTGTGTGCATATCGGTTAGGTCTGCGAATCGGCCAACATTTATTTTTTATTATAAAAGACTCAGAGCTTTAAGGGTGTAAAGAGTTCTTTATTATAAAAATGACACCAACGTTTCGGTTCCTATGTGAACCTTTATCAAGGCTAAAAAAATATTAGTTGTTATACAGCAGAATTTTTCAGTATACAATAAGTAACTTACTGGTTTTTTGTGTTATATTTTACTAAACGTAAGGTGTATATTTGGTGCAATGGTACAAATAACTCCAAACAACATTTAAAATGATAAAAGAATAAATATTAGTACTATTAAAAAACTTAAAATAAAATAATAATTAAATAAGTTATGTTACAAACGTTTACAGTAACCACGTGGTAACACTAACAGGACAAAATTAGAATTAAAAGCTATAAAACTCGCTATAATAAAAACTAACTAAAAAACACGATAATTTTTTTTTGTTAGAAAGAATTAAATTACCTAATGTACAGTATTAGTAAAAAGTAGGTGTAAGTGTGTTGTATTTAAGTAGTTTTAGATTATATAGTAGGTTTATTAGTATTAAAAAATTATGTAATTTTAAGTTTTGTTTATATTTGTTTTAAATTTGTTTTATAGGTTAAAGTAGTTGTTAACAATAAGGTTACCCTCCAAATCCGATCGAGAATTCAATGATTTTTCATTATGTATTAAAATAAATGAAGCTTCCAGAAAAAGTCGTTTGAAGTGATTATTTTCAACATATAATATGCTAGTATTATCAAAGTTTGGCTTATGGCCTGTTTCCACGGAGTATTTTTTATCCCCCTAAATGTTAAGGGTGGTCCACCCCTAAATTTGTTTTTTAATTTTTTAGACAAAATTTTTTGTTTTTATTTTTTTATGATACAGCATACAAAAATACATACAACTCTTTATTTTCACCCCTCTACGATCAACCCCTATATTTTATTTGTTAATTGAATTTTAATTTTTTTTATTCTATCCACAGATACGCAATAGGGTTGCACGATGGCAATCGAATATACAAATAATTGTGGTACGATAAATTCTTATTAAGAATTATTAGGTTCCTTTAATTATGATTTTTTTTTCTCAATTCAATTTTATCTACCGCCCTCGCCGGTCGATAACTGATCAACTATCAATCGATCAGTTATCCCCGCCAGGTGTCTACCGTTGTCACCACTCATCCAGCAAACATCACGGAGAAGGGGTGAGGACGAAGCCGGTCTCCTGTCTTATTCACTATACATTTTTCAGCCATTTTTTTTTGTTTTATTTGTGTATCAATCGTAGCAGTGACTGTTATACGTATTATTTTAATTTTTCTGTGCAACTCGCATGTTAATTTTATTCTTATCGTAAATTTATCATTAATTTCCAGTGCAATAATTATTTATTCACAATTTATTAATAACTATGACGATCAATAAGTCACAAGGCCAGACATTATCTGTATGTGGCTTAGATTGGGAAACATCATGATTTTCCCACGGACAATTATATGTGGCATGTTCTCGCGTGGGAAAACCATCCAGTTTGTTTGTGTTGGCTAAAGACGGACTAACCAAGAATATTGTACACTCTATTGCGCTGAGAGATTAATCTTTATTTTTTTTCAACTGCCATAATTGATAGTACAAATATGAATAATTATTTTTGATGTTTAAATAGCTATAAAGAATTGTAATTTAAAATATATTGGTTACTTTAATAAAGAATGATTTATTAACCTAAATAAAGCATTCTTTCATTGTTTACAACACTTTAGATTATAAGTACATCCCCGCACACTCATAGTAGATAGTTATTTTTATTGAACTAAAAAAATGTTTCCTAGAAATAATATGATAAAAAATAAAAAAAAGAAAACAACGTTTGCCGGGTCAGCTAGTGTTATATAAAAAACCGTTTTTTAATAATTTATGAACGAATTGTTTTGATAGCCATATTTTTGTGTCTGAAAGTGTTGCCTATACGATGATCAGTTTCTTAAAACATTACTTTGCTACCATCAATAGGTATAGTAACCTCAGAAATATAGTAGAATCCGGAGAATAATAGTAATAAACTAAAACCACAGTATATTATTTATGACCTGGCAGTGTGGATATCTCAGAAAGATCGACGAACTAACAATCCAAACCTGTAGTAAAGACACTTATTCGACATTCAAGAAATCTCCTGTGGTGCGGTTGCTTTAATAAGTTGTAAAATGTTATAAAATTGGGAAAGGTACTTCAAGAGTAAATTCTACTTTATCTCTGATTGTGAGGTTAGTATACTTCAAAGCAACGACACGTTCAATGGATCTTGTAAGTGAGAATGCTAATGATGTTTTATCCTCAACTTAGCAACTATCTACAGTCTATAACTTCTTCTAAACACTTCAGTCACTAATTTATTTTTCACAATTTATTTGCCTGTCACTACTCTTTGCTATTTATTTATTCGCCAGAGAGGTTTCGGACTGCACTGTACTGTACTCTGCTCTGTCGTCTAGCGACTAATCTCCTTCTATAGTCAATAGTTCTTCTGGAAACAACTCGAGGTTTTGGCGAGGTCACTGGATCGGGACGGTCTTTCGCGGAAAAATCGAATCTAGAATCTTTTCGCGAGCTGCTGGACGGTTACATTACAATATATTCTCATGTATACCTTCCTGTTCCGCTTATGTATGTATTTATAATGTTAGTTTAAATTGAAAATCGAACCATGTGCAGGTACTTGATGTACTTTTATAGGGATTTACATATGTAAATGCAAATATTCGTGATTAATAAATTTATTATTATTATTTTACAAAAGTACCTATAAGGATACTTTTGTATTAAAAAAATGCACTTAGTTTCGTTATCAAATTGGGTGATTTTGTAAACTGTAATAACGCTGGAAGTTTTCACAAGAATTTGGCTTCTTTGGCAAAGTATTAGCGTAATGGCAATTCTTTATAGGCATATCCTTTATTAATGAAAACGGAAAATTAGTGCCGGATAAGACTAGGCCGGCATTCAAAAAAATATATCTTAACAACCTTTAATATGAAACAATCAACTTTTCATTTTCATATAAAATTATGACTTAATGAGAAACTTTTTAGAGGCAGACTTTATATACGTTAAAACAAACTTCCTTTGAATCAGTGACGTCAAGTTGAAAGAAACGATTTTTATAGTAGCGTTAGTGAAGGATAAAAGGGGCTTGGACTGACTTAAAAAAGGCGTAATTCCTTTTTCTTATTAAACAGAGAGGAACAGAAGATCTTATAAATAAGGGAATTGTTGACGAATATCTTTTTTATACACTAAACGTATTAGGTATGATTATGATAATCAAGAGTTATACTTGCTCCCAATTTGGCTTTTATCTCTAGAGTAGTATTTAAACGTCTTAAAAAAAGAAAGAAGTGGAAGCTGATTTGAATAGAATAATTTAATTTCTCATTGTATCAAAATAATAGGGTTTAGTGAACATGGTAAATGTTGATGAAAGTGGAAATTACTTCACCGTTCTTAATAAGGATCCCGCTTTCAGCTACTGGAGAAAACCAAATGAGAAATAGTAGACATACGTAGTATCTACACACGCTGCTACATGCCTACAAGTGTATTCCATTTCCATATAAATGAAAATTTCAAAACTGAGCTACCTCGTCGTCTATTAGTTTATAAGGTACTGAAAATACCTGTTCATTTTCCTATAATTTCGATAACATAGAAGGAAAAGGAACCCCAATTAACAGATGACCTAAATTCATTGATACAAGTACAAGCTTTTTTCGTGGTTTTACTAAAAAATGGATTATTATAGAGGACCAATATACTGACAACAATCATGGTTCGGCCAACAAATATGCAGACCGAAATTTGACAAATGAATCATGATAATAATAATGATATTATACTTGCCTTATTTTGGCACTAAAACACCCCTTAGAGCTCATTCAAAAGTCAAACTTCAGCTGCCTTGGGGTGAGATAGAAATCGGTGGAAAGGGTCTAGCGAAATCTCGCCGAATCTCATTTGAAAGGAGGAGGATAGGCAATTGAAAATCTTACGTCAACTTTTAATTTTTATGACTACATATATTACAATTAAATTTTGTTGAAAATATTAATTAACCTGTTTTAAGCTTTTTTTGTGGTTTCTTATGTCTGAAAAAGATGTTAATATCATGTAGTTAGAGTAATAAGTTGTAATTTGCATAAAATTGACTAGGTGAGGTATAAGGGGGGATTGCCACAACACTCTAAATCTCACTAATGGGGAGAGGGGTCGAAATTATTAGAAAACTACCTTTCAGAATTAATGGGTGTCCTCTTGTCATTTCAGCTTTTATGGCATCTCTTTCCCCTCTCCCAGATGACCTCAAAATGACATTTGTGTTGTTTGTATAGTCTTAATCTCTTCTTGTATGTTTTACTCACTTAAAATGGGCTATTTTTGATGTGAAACATTCATAGCCGCAGGTAAACCGGATTGTTTGCATGGCGAGCGTGGCGAACGTGGCGAATCATGCCTGTGCGAATGTCTTCCCACTCGGTTCGACGGTGTCGTTTGCTATAGTAAACTAAAAGATGGAATTGAATTTATTTATGATTGTTGTGTACATTTCACCTAATAAAAAAATTAATGATATTTCATTTTTACATGAGAAATTATTTCCGTACAGTCACAGGGGTTCAATAATTTTTTAAACCAATAAAGATAAACTACCATTGATTTCAGCTGGAGATTTCAATGTAAATTTCGCTAAACATTAATCAATGCCATTAATTACGTTCCTTCAAAAAGAATTTCAATTGCAAATTAACAATCGAAAAGAACCTACGTACTACCATATATGCAACAACAACAGATGCTGTATTTATTAGATGTCTTGATAATGTTATGTCCTTAGCGTGACCATTTAATAATCTTTACGTTTCTTACTCCACTTGAAAAAGGCTATTTTCTTTGCTTTATTATTTCAATAAACAGCCCTCAACATTTCGTTCATCGTCCTTTTTCCCAAAATTTCACCAATAATCTGATCTTCAGAAATTTTCCATTCTTTGCAGTTATTAATACTAAAAATAACACCACAAAAAAAAATATAATATTAAATGTTACACTTACACTTCTATTGTATTATAACATGAGATCTAAGTGTCAAGCGATTTAATCATAGCTGTCAATGCCTCTGGTTACTAACTGCCACCGATAAATGAATTTATTATAATTATACTACAAAAGAATCTCTATTTTAAGCAGATTAACAAAGAGACAGTAAGAAATGAATTCAACTTGATAATTAATTAATTATTTGAAGTATTTGTAATCCCGATCGTACCTTACTCATTTTAAATGTAAAAGAATAGCGTACTTCGATCTTTGCAGTAAAATCTACAGTAAATCAACAAATGGAGCAGGTTAAGTAAAAGAAATATCAATCTATTTTGAACCCGACCTGTTTTCCGATCTCTCAAGAGAAGTTTATTTATCCTCCACGCCAATTCTAATACACGAGGATACTTCTTTTTATTTCTCTAAAGACTAACAATAATGATCCGTTTCTGACTGAAAATTAATTTCCTTTAAAACTTTTCACTTCAACATTCATTGCAATAAAATACATTGTAGCCATTTCACTTAATATAATTAAGTAAAAAAAATAAAGACAGATATTAGGGTCTCGATAAAAATGATATCAGATTCTCTCAGTTAGAAAGCAGTACGTATGTACGTTCTCGTCATTTTAAGGATTATTGATTTGTCTTATTGTCACATAGTGCATATATGTTTCCAAAATGATATTTATCATTAATTGTTTTATATTTCGTTATATTATATTTGTTCAAATTTAAAAATGCACCGTGTTGAATTTTCTAAAGACGAAACTTCGACATAATTGCACGACAAATGTAGGCGTGGACAACATCCAAAGTTACGTTTGAGGGTAACTAAAAGAGCAACTATAAGGGTCAGTATATAGTAAGATCAGAAGAGGCAGAAGGGTTAGGGTGGTGAAGCGGATGACCGCCATCACTCACCCTAATGTCATATTAAAAAGCCCTGCCATTATCAACGCCCGTAGTTGATAGATAACTAGGCAAGTAGTAATTTTATAGATTTTTGTAATTAGTTTTTAAGGTGCTATTTGTTAAGTGTTGTTTATTTTTAATGAACACTATACAATGTTCGTTCTTCTTTATAACATTATATTCCACAAAACTCAACCTACACTTGAAATATTTGTAGGTATATTAAAGCTTTGTAATCAATCAACAACTAGTTACTGAAAACATAAAGAGTAACGGTTCGAACACGCAAGTAATGAGAATAATATAAGAACTACACAGTTCTGGGAAATACTTAATAGGCCATATCATATTAAAAACAACCCTTTCAGCCAGGCAGAAGCAAAGTGCATTGGATATCACATACCTACGTACCTACATCCCAACAATGTCAGTCAGTTGCGCACAACATTCCTCTTTTAGCTTCCGCATGTATAGAAGTTACTTCCCCATCGTATTGTTATTCGAGGTAGTCCGATTATCCTAAGTCTCTTGATTAATTTTCAAATATTTCTTTATTATGAAATGCATATTCATTCTTCAGCTTCTACCAAGTGTTTCAACACTCAGTAGTTCATGCAAGTTGAAGGAAAGCCAAACATTCAGTGGCGTAACTACCATAGGACTAGACGGGGCTGTGCTCCGGGGCCCCAAGCTCAGGGGGCCCCTCGGACTCTAACTTACAAACTATAAATTGTGTTAGAAACATCCACTAACTTTTATTAAAAAGACCTATAGTAATTAATTTATCCAATTATTCATTCGTAAACTCTGCGTGTAGAACCAGGACGTGCCCTGCTATGCACAATAAAGAACTAATGATAAAGTAACTTTGCAACTTTAAAGTATTTAAATGTAACTACATATTGTTACGTAATTTACAAAATCACGTATTTTTCTCTCAACACTTTTATATAATTCAATTCGAACACAACAACGATTCAATAACTAAGTAGATAACAAAAACAACTCAATATCTATTTCGCTTTTTAATCGCTTTTCTTCACTTCGAACTTATCTCTGTCGCTCTTTTCTATCAAAAACTGTCAAACTGTCCAACGCTGTTCCTTATATAGTATTATGGACGTTTCTAGATGACTCTCAAAACGTCCAACAACCCTCGAACCTTCTGGAACGCGTCATAGGTAACGTTCTTTTAAATTTCGCAGTCGGCGAATGTCACCGACATTTAAAATGACACGTCCGTCACACTGCCCCCCCTCTAGCACTGATCGTCCAGATCAGTTTCTTCCACTGTGTATGGAGCCAACCGGCCGAGGTGTACAACTTTCATCTTCAATTTGGGGCCTCGTTGTATCCTGTAGACGACATAGTTTATCCAGGTAATCACTTTGTACGGACCCTCCCAATTCCGTTGTAATTTAGGGCACCTTCCTTTCTTGCGAACTGGATTATAGAGCCATACACGATCGCCCTCCCTGAACCCAGTGGAATTTGCTCGCTGATCGTAGCGGGTCATCATTCGGTCACTTTCGGGTTTTATTCTTGTTCTAACGGCTTTATGGATGGTGTTTAGCCGCTCGCATAGTTTAGACACATAATCGTCCGTGGACAGCGAAGAATCTGCAGGTCGGCCAAACATCAGATCAGCAGGTAGTCTCAGCTCTTTCCCGAATAGTACACAGAAAGAGGTCTGTCCAGTAGTCTCGTGTATGTATGTCCTATAGGCCAGAAGGAATAAGGGAATGTGGCGATCCCAGTCGGCCTGATGATCGTTTACGAATATCCTCAGGTTGTTTTCTATAGTCGCATTAAATCGCTCTACCATGCCATCGGCCGAGGATGCAACAGAGTCGTTCTAGTTTTCCTTATTCCCATCAATTCACATACTCGTTGGAATATTACTGATTCAAAATTTCGGCCCTGGTCAGTATAAATCTCCATAGGAACTCCATATCGGCTGATCCAGTTGTTTATTATTGCCTCCGCCACGGTGGTTGCATCCTGGTTGGAGATTGCATAGGCTTCCGGCCACTTGCTGAAGTAATCCATTACAACGAGGATGTAGCGGTTGCCATCTTCAGTTCGTGGAAAGGGACCAGCGATATCCATGGCTATTCTTTCGAATAGTGCTCCGACGTTATACTGGTGCATCTACTCAGGGGGCTTACGACCGCCCACGTTGGTCCTGCCTCCTTCGATTTCATGATGGGTCCTAGATCATCATCAGTTCGCTGTACCTCAATCAACACTATTTCTTTCCAATTCTCTTGTTTCTCTACTGTGGTATGTAAGCATGGAACTTGTTCTAACCCTTCTTTTCGTTCCACAGAAGAACAATGTTTGCATTTCCGGGGGCATGGTCGTCTTGATAAGGCGTCGGCATTACCATGGTGTTTTCCTGGCCGATGTTCAATTTTGAAATTGTTATCTTGTAAACGCTGTAACCATCTGGCCACCTGTCCTTCAGGGTTTCGGAATTGCAGCAACCATTTAAGAGAAGAGTAGTCAGTTCTCAGCAGGAATTCTCGACCATACAGATATTTGTGGAAGTGTTCTATAGTTTTCACTGCGGCCAATAGTTCTCCGCGGGTCACACAATAGTTCTTCTCGGGCTTTGACAGTGTCTTGCTAAAATATGCGATTACTCTTTCTTTACCGTCGTGAACTTGGGAAAGAACTCCTCCAATACCCACATTGCTGGCATCAGTGTCGACAATGAATGATTTTCCAAATTCGGGATAAGTCAAAATCGGAGTGTAAGACAACTTATTTTTCAGAACTTAAGTACGTCTGTGCAAGGGGCGAGCCATATCCGTAAACCCCTTCACGAATCTTCTATAGTACGAACATAGTCCCAAGAAACTCCTCAGTTCATGCTGATTCGTTGGTTGCGGCCAATTACGAACTGCCTCGGTCTTGTCAGGATCCGTACCAACGCCTTTACTTGATATGACATGGCCAAGGTATTTCACTTCAGTTCTAAACATGGCACACTTTTTGGAATTTAATTTTAGCTTTGCCGCTGTGAATTTCTGAAATATTCTGCTCAGATTGGTGAGATGGTCTTCAAACGTTTGCCCAAACACAATGACGTCATCCAAATAGACCAAGCAGATTTCCCAATTCAGTCCTTGTAAAATGGTCTCCATTAATCATTCAAAAGTAGCTGGTGCGTTGCATAGACCGAAGGGCATTACATTGAATTTTCAGAGACCTTTTCCCAGTAGTAAACGCAGTCTTTTCTTTGTCTTCAGGATGCACCTCGACTTGCCAATATCCGCTCTTTAGGTCCAACGTCGAGGACCATTTAATTTCGCTCGACAGACAATCTAACGTATCGTCGATTCGTGGCAAAGGATAGCTGTCCTTATGTGTTACATCATTTAATCGTTAATAACTCAGAATCTCGTCGATCCGTCCTTCTTACGTACCAAAACGATAGGGGAATCCTCTTCTCGCGCATGTCTTTGATCAATGAATCGACTTCTTCCCGCTTGGCCCATGGCACTCGTCTGGGTGGCTGTTTGATTGGTCTTGCATTTCCTGTGTTGATTCGGTGGTACGCTAAATTTGTTCTTCCATAATCGGTGTCATCAATAGCAAAGACGTTCTTATAACTTTGAATTAGGTGTTCTTGCTTTCGAGTTTCTTTTTCAGTAAGATGTTCAGTTGCCTTGTTGATTAATTCTTGTAATGCTTCTGGCAGCTTCCCGTTTTCTTACCTCTGTTCTCTAATTTGCTCCAAATGATTGATGGTGATGACTGGTTCTAATGTCCCTATTGGTGTTCCTTTCGTAAGTTTTTGTTCAAAACCTTTCAGATTGACAACTCTGATTGGAATCGTGTTCGAGCCGGTTTGTACCACAATTCTTCCGACAAGGATGGCCTTCTGCCTCAATTCTTCGTTGTCTTGCTCTATGACTCCAGTCATTTCATAAGGGACATTGCCCTCTATTGTAATTCTGGCAACAGCTTCGGAGTGTCCAGGTTGCCTTGGCAGCAGTGTCGAATTGTCGAGATAAACTGTCCAAGAGACCTTTCCATCGAATGTTGGTGGTTTTATTCTCGACATTCTTATACTTTCTTCTTCGCTTTTGTTTAGTTTTGGGTACTCTTGAACGTTTAAATTGGCCTTCATTTCGTCTAATTCCTTTTGAAACTTCTTGTGCACAGCATTTAACTCCTCTTGAACGTCTGCTATTACTTACTTCACCTCTTCTTGAACTCTTTGGACTTCTACTCTTACTTCCTTTAATTCTTCTTTAACTTCTTCTCTTACTTCCTTTAATTCTTCATGTACTTCTACTCTTACTTCCTTTAATTCTTCTTGAACTTCTACTCCTACTTCCTTTAACTGTTCTCTCAATCCTTCTTATACTTTCTCCAATTTTTGTTTCATTTTTCTTGACCTTTCTTTATATCTGATTTCATTTCTGCCACCATTTCTTCCTGGCTTGCCTTCATTTCATCCTTGTCTGCTTTAATTACTTCCTTCATTTCTTCTTTTCCTGCTTTAATTTCTTCCTTCATTTCATCCTGGCCTGCCTTCATTTCCACCTTCATTTCTTCCTGGCTTGCCTTCATTTCTTCCTGGCCTGCGTTCATTTATTGCTGCATTTCTTTAAGCATTTCCATCAAAAATTTCATCTGCTCCTCCATTTTTGCTGCTTGACTTCTTGTTACTGGCATAAATCTTTACTCCTGACACCAATTGTTATGTAATTTACACTTTTATTTAATTCAATTCAAACACAACAACGATTCAATAACTCATTAGATAACAACAACAACTCAATATCTATTTCGCTCTTTAATCGCTTTACTTCACTTCGAACTTATCTCTATCACTCTCTTCTATCAAAAGCTGTCAAACTGTCCAACGCTGTTCCTTATATAGTATTATGGACGTTTCTAGATGACTCTCGAAACGTCCAGCAACTCTCGAACCTTCCGGAACGCGTCATAGGTACCTTTCATTTAACTTGGAAAAAAAATCTCTACTTAATTAGGATTTCGTACCCAAAGGGTGCTCAACGGGACCCTATTAACGTGCCTCTGCTGTCTGTGTGTCTGTCACAGGACCGTATTTTTTGAACGGTAACAGGTAGATATTTTATTTAAATAAATACTTTTAATTTGTTCATTAAAATAAGTTACAATTTGTATTTGGTTTATTATTTTGTTGTGGAGTGACTGTATTACGAGATTACGACGAATCTGAATTATGACAAATCTGGAGTACGTCAATTCGGAACACGACAAATGCGGAACAAACAATTTTTTATTACTCATGCGCTCGTGCGGTCAACTTCGCTCTCCTGGGCAATTGACAATTTCTCGCACTTGTTACACAATATACTATTAAATAGTTTAGTTGGGGTCCTATTTTATTTTTCGCCCCAGGGCCTTTGGTTACCTAGCTACGCTACTGCAAACATTGAAAATATTATGTTTAATATTTATATGATTTTTGATTTCCTGTGGTATTGTTTGTATTTACTGATTGATAGACTCTTCCCATCATTATTGTTAGGTTACTGTTTGCATTTACTTATAATATGATAGACTCATTCCTACAGGAAGTCACGGACAGTTTACGCAAATAAAATTCATAGCCTTTGAGAAATTAATATTCTAGGTTAGTTAAGAATCTTCTTTTGATTTGTAAACTGGTCCTTAATCCCAATAAAGTATTTTTAAAGTAGTATTATTGAAATCACACAAACTACACCGTTCTAATAATGAACTTCTACTGATAATAAGTTAAGCAACGTCTTCGGAAATTATATTAAATATTAATTATAACATATTGTTTATATTATTGTTACGAGTACTTGCCAATTAGGTTGGTGTGAGCATAATTAACGAAAATCTTCCCTGAAATACATAAGGAATATTCCCGGCTTTCCTGAAACATCTAGAAAACACCAGCAAAGATCAATGGGAAAACAATTGGATTCCTAGACGGCTGTAGAATTCCCTAGAAAAAGGCTGAAAATACTATATAAAGGCGAGACGCTCACACCGAGTTAGTTGACAGTGAACAGCTGATGTTTGGAAGCGAAGCGATCGATAGGCGAACAACAGGCGATAGAAATCATACTGTCTATGGTATAGCGAGTGTTTATAGTAGAAGCAAGCGGGGCAAGAGACTTTTAGTGAAATAAATTGTGTAGACTTGTTTATAACTGTAGTGTATGTAGTCAAATTAACTTTAGTATTTAAATAAATTCGTTATTTTTGTTTTGTTAATTGTGTTTTCCGTGACTGAACACGTCACATTTGGTGTCAGGAGTGGGATAGTAAGGGAATTGAAGGTTCCCGTGAAGGTTAGTGCGACCGATCGTAGAAGAGGTCCGAAGAGAAGAAGTATTTTGAAGCCTTATGCCAGTAACAAGAAAACAATCAACAATAATGGAAGAACAAATAAAGACTTTAATGGAAATGATGAAGGCAATAAAGGCAGGCCAAGAAGAATTGAAGGAAAAAATGGAATGTGGACAGGAAGAATTGAAGAATAAAATGGAAGCTGGGCAAGAAAGCATGGAATGTGGATAGGAAGAATTGAAGAATAAAATGGAAGCTGGACAGGACGAAATGAAATTAGCACAAGAAGAAATGAAGGAAGAAATTAAAGCAAGCAAAGAAGAAATTAAGGCAGTTCAAGAGAAATTGGTCGAAGATATAAGAACAGTAAAAATTGAGCAAGAAGGATTATAAGAAGAGTTACAGGAAGTACGACAAGAATTGAAGATACGACAAGAAAAGCTAAGAGGTGAGTTGAAAGAAGAAGTACAAAAGGAAGTAGAGAAGATGAGACAGAAGTTCGAGAACACAAAGCCGGCAAGTGAAGTAAAGTCCGAAGACACTGCGAGGACGATCAGAATTAAACCACCGACTTTCGACGAAAAAGTTTGCTGGTCTGTATACAAACGACAGTTCGAGGCAGCGGCAGAAGCAAACAATTGGAGCGATTTTGAGAAAGCAACGGCGCTGGTCATAGCTCTGCGAGAAGCATTGGACGTTCTTCAAGGTATTCCAGAGCGCCAACAACGAGACTTCTCTGCGCTGCTAGAGCGACTTGAAATGAGATATGGCGACAAACATTTGCAACAAGTGTACCAAACCCAACTAAAGTGTCGCAACCAGAGGACATCAGAAAATCTACAAGAATTCGAGGCCGATGTGGAACGTCTAGTTAGATTGGACCATCCTACCGCTCCGCAGGACTTCGCAGACCAGCTAGCAGTCCAAATATTCGTCGATGGTGTAAGGGACACCGACTTACAGCTATTTCTCCGTTTGGTCCGCCATTAGTCTGCGAGTGACGCACTGGCGCACGCCTTAGAATTCGAAGCTGCAAAACAAGCTTCCAAGGGCCACGTGCGTGTACGCCAAACAGCTGTTGAACACGACGAATACAAGAATGAAGTCACAAGGCTGATTAAAGAATGCGTCGAAACTGTCAAAAAAACTACAATCAACGACAAGAGAGAATCGGCCAAATGTTGGGAATGCGGGAAGGTCGGTCACCTTTCCCGAGACTGTAGCGAAAACAAAGGAAAACCAAGGTGCTGGGAATGTGGAAGGCACGGACTTTTACAGCGAGACTGCCCGGCCGATGAACGCAGTGCGGACCGACAGCAGCCAGGGAAACTAAGATCAGCCAACTTTTAGGGTCGCAAGTTGGCTTCTCCCCACCAAGCCCCAGCCGAAATCGTCGTTTCCCAACTAAACGGAAGCAAGTCCTTATTCGTCGAAGGTCACATCAACAACAAGAAGGTTAGAATGGTGGTCGATACGGGAGCTTCAAAGACTATCATCCGGCCGAACATCGTTAACGAGTGGAGAATCCGTCCCCTGCAGAGTAAGCTACGTTTGACCACGGTTACCGGAGAAACAGCGCCGATTAGAGGAGAATGCGACATCGAGTTGAGACTGGGAGAAGTATGTCTTCGACACAAGGTACTAGTAGCCGATGTCGCCGACGACGTATCAGTGGATTGGACCTTCTGGAACAAAACAAGATTAATCTGGATTTGGGCTCCGGCATTTTACGTATCGGCAAGGAAGAGTTGGTGATGATAAACCCCACCAAAGAGTGCGGTCTTCGAAAGGTCATCGTTGCAGAAGACCAGTTACTACCTGCTAGATCCGAGGTAGTTCTCAAAATAAGCATCGATGGCGAAGGTGCGGATGGTTTGGTGGGGATAGTAGAAGCCAAAAACCCGGATTTGACACAGAAAGCCATACTGATAGGACGAACACTAATTCGAACTGGGACGCCGAACGCATCTGTCAGAGTGGTCAATTTGAAGGACTTCAAACAGAAAGTGTGTAAAGGAATGGAAGTAGGAGTCCTTGAACCCGTGGTGTCCATCCTCCAATGCGAAGTCGAAGCTGAATCCTCAATGGCAGTGAGCGAACCGCTTCCAACCGTTCTTCGAGACTAAGTGCAGCGTTCGGCCACAAACCTTAACAGCGAACAAACTAGAAAGTTCGAAGAACTGCTTAGCAAGTATCGAAACGTCTTCGCCCTCTCTGACAACGACTTTGGAGAACGAATCTGACATTCCACCGTATAGACACCGGATCAGCTCGTCCTATTAAACAACCATCTAGAAGAGTTCCATGGGCTAAGCAAGAAGAAGTCAACAACGTGGTAAAGAACATGGAAGAACAGGGGGTAATCGAACCATCACAAAGTGCTTGGGCTTCTCCGATAGTGTTGGTTAGGAAGAAGGATGGATCGACCAGGTTCTGCGTTGACTACAGGAAGCTCAACAACGTAACCTTAAAGGACAGCTATCGCTTACCCAGAATCGACGACACCCTTGACAGCTTGGTTGGTGCCAAATGGTTTTCAACGTTAGATTTGAAGAGTGGATACTGGCAAGTTGAACTGGATCCACGAGACAAGCAGAAGACCGCATTCACGACTGGTTACGGGCTGTGGCACTTCAACGTTATGCCATTTGGACTATGTAACGCTCCCGCCACCTTCGAGCGACTTATGGAAAATGTGCTACAAGGTCTCAATTGGAAGGTTTGTCTGGTGTACCTAGACGACGTGATAGTACTGGGGAAGATATTCGAAGACCACCTCCAGAATGTCGAAGAAGTGATCAAGAAGCTTTCAGCAGCCAAGTTGAAACTCAGCCCCAAGAAATGCCATCTGTTCTGTAAGGAGGTGAAATATCTTGGCCACGTTATCACCTCAGAAGGAATAAGAACTGATCCTGACAAGACTGAAGCTTTGAGAAGTTCGCCTGTCCCGAAGAACCAACACGACCTAAGAAGCTTTTGGGGCTGTGTTCCTATTACCGACGATTCGTAAAGGGATTTGCAGATATAGCTCGACCGATCCACAAGTTAACAGAGGATGGTGTCCCTTTCCAATGGTCAGAACGATGTCAGCAAGCTTTTGAAACACTGAAGTCTACCCTTTCTCAAGCCCCAATACTGACGTACCCACAGTTCGACACAGACTTCATTGTCGATACGGATGCCAGCAATGTAGGAATTGATGGTGTACTGTCGCAGATGCAGGAAGGAAAAGTCATTGGATACTTCAGTAAGGCACCGTCTAAGCCTAAGCGAAACTATTGCGTGACCCGTAGAGAATTGCTGGCAGTCGTCAAAACTCTCGAACATTTCCATAAGTATCTCTACGGACGAAAATTCCTGTTAAGGACAGACCATGCGTCCCTGAAGTGGCTGCTGCAATTTAAAAACCAAAAGGGACAACTGGCTCGATGGCTACAGCTCCTACAAGTATACGACTTCAGCATCGAGCATCGTGCTGGAAAACAACATGGTAACGTTGATGCCCTCTCGCGAAGACCATGCTCGAAGAACTGACCATTTTAATCAGAGCAATAACCACTCCTTACCATAACCTAAGCAAAACATCCCTTGGTGGTGCATAGCACTTTTCGGTGGTGCATAGCACTTCAAACATTCTAATCAGAGCAATAACCATTCCTTACCGAAACCTAAGCAAAATACCCCTTGGTGGTGCATACCACTTTTTGGTGGTGCATAGCACTTTTCGGTGGTGCATAGCACTGCAAACATTTTAATCAGAGCAATAACCACTCCTTACCGTAACCTAAGCGAAACATCCCTTGGTGGTGCATAGCACTTTTCGGTGGTGCATAGCACTATCAACAATTTAATCATAGCGACCACTTCATACTATAACCTAACCTAAGCAAAAACCCTGCATGCACCTTAACAGCTCGATACGGGAAATAAACCGAAATTTGACCAAACATGAATTAGTCGTGGGACACCCTATATATATTCAGCAACGGTCATCGCTGCGGTTCGGCCACTTTCGGATCGTTTCGGGTCTTGATTCCAGTAACCATAGTAACAAGTAACAAACCGAAGCGTGCATTGTGTAGCTAACCTCCAAATTTGTTTATGTTGAAAATCCAAAAAATCCACCTTTTTTGGTGTTTATTCACCAATTTACACCTTCCTAACACTTTTTTAACTTCGTAACCATAAAGTGTTACAATGTGCACATAAATTTTACACGAGACAACGTCGAATTTTTACTAAAATCACGTAAGTTTTGAGTCACCTTTGTAGTAGTTTTTTGCCGTTTTTTTTAATAAACCATTAAAAATATCACTTTTCCCCCACATTTTATTGATATTTAGACTTAACTAAAGCCATTTTACAGAAAGAAAATCGTTATTTTCCATTTTTAGTAGGAGCCGCGATTGTAAAGTTTTACCAATTGATATCTTAACTTATACAAATTTGCGTAAATTTTTTTAATTGGGTAGGAGGTTTTTGTAAGAATGGGAATAAATCATAATTACTTTTTGTCGATAAAAGATCTATTAACAAAGTAATAATAAATTTTTTTAATAGGCAGAATAGATTAATTAATAGTTAATTGTGAACTCATTCAAATATTAAGTTCTTTAGTGTTGTATTTTTTCTAACTAATTATGTAAAAACATAGGGCTTGCATATGTAATTATCGATCTGATGTATGCGAAGCACAAAATCCTAAACTATTTGAGTTTTTGAAATCCTGTGATAGGTATGCGTAAGATGAAATATAAGCACTTGGAAGCTTTGCTGCAAAGTTCTTGTATATGATGGTCAAATGATAACTTGTCGAAAGTTACACCTAGGTTTTATCAGAACTAACACGATTTATTAAATTCCCACTCCAGTTTAGACACGCTCAAGGATGTAATATGCGTCGACCGATAGGTACTATGATATTAATATATAAAAAATACGTTTTAGCAATTACCACCTTATTTTTCTATTCTCCTTCAAATATTGAAATAACGTTGGAAACTTTGAAACTTCGACTATTTGTGCTAATTCTGGCTTTCCTTGTATTACATATGCGTATAACAGCATTTTCATGCGACGTGGAAAATTATTACACACACTTTAAAGTCTAGACTCTATAATATCTCTCCAACTTATCTTCAATGTGAATTCGTCCAAAAACGGAATAGGTCAACGGTCTCTATGGAAACATATATTTTACGTTCAGTGCTTTTAGAGGACTGAAATCCCAAGAAAGATTTTTGATGAAATAGTGTTCAAAAAGAAGAAATTGTTAGTAGCGTAAAAATTTGCTTGATTAAAAGGTGATATTTCATCAACCGTGTTTCATGAAGGTCAGAAGTGTCGCCGACCTAACCTAACCTAACTAACCTTTTGGTGATGAGATTGCCCTGACGCCACAATTTGGCTATGCCATTTGGTAAACCGACCCAAAATAAAGCGAAAATGAAGAATAATTTTTTCGTTATTTCGCCTCATTTTCAAGATATCGAAGATGGACAAGAGTTCTGTTTCCGTGGGCACACTCATATAGCCTATAGGCCTATACAAATTACTTTTAGTCTTATATAGGTAAATCGACGTCGCTGAACACGTTGGGTTAGGTTAGGTTAAGTTAGGTTATGGTATTGTGGCGCTAGTGCAAACGCACCACCATAAGAGTTTGGCTCAGGTAACGGTATGAAATGGTTTGGTTAGGTTAGGTTAGTATGTTGAAATATATCATCTAATGGATTGTCGCTTTATGCATACTTTTTGCATCAGTACCAGCTCCCTACTCAGTATCAGTCAATTAATCTAATTTATTCTAATGCATTTGATAGATATCTGATTTATCATTTAAGGTAAAACTAGAAGATCTTTATTATTACTTAGGTGCAAGGAAGATCGCCTTCAAAATGTAATTACTTCCAACGTGATTTCAATAAAGTTAAACGATTTCGCTGCAATAACAAAACTTTAAACCTTTTGTTTTTCTAATCATTTAATCAATATATAAATTTTTTGTCATTGCATATTCTTAAGCAGGTGAAATATGACCATAGTTCTCATTAAAATAAAACTGCAATTCATAGAGAAAAGTATTCATTAAGCAGAAGATGTACCAAAAGTTGGCCTGTATAATAAAGGTCGAAATTGGCACAAGAAAATATTGCTAACAAAGATTAGTACTCGCTCCTCACCGATCAAGAAATAAGTCATCGAGTTTGCACAAGTAATATGCATGAAAGACAATATAACGACAGGAAATAAATATGGCATAATGAACAAAACCAATTATTACGAATTTTTCCCACAAAATGATGACTATTTATTTGATAAACGTTTATGTATTTTTAAATACAAAAATTCAAAATTCAAAAATTTATTTCAAGTTGCGACAACTCAATTCTTTTAATCAGTGACTTCAGTAATAGTTATATTCGATGTTGCCTCTGACAGCATTACTGTGATAATTGGTCGAGGATAACTGAAGTATGTTACAAAAGTATTGGACATAACATTATCAAGACATCTAATAAATACAACATCCTTTGTTGTTGCATATCTGGTAGTACGTTCTCTTGGATTGTTGTTAATTTGCAGTTGAAATTATTTTTGAAGGAACGGTATTAATGGCATTTATTCATCTTTAGCAAAATTTACATTGAAATCTCCAGCTGAAATCAATGGTAATTTATCTTTATTGGTTTTAAAAATTATTGAACCTCTGTGACTGTACGGAAATAATTTCTCATGTAAAAATGAAATCATTCATTTTTTTATTAGGTAAAATCTACACAACAATCATAATTAATTCACTTCAACCTTCCTATATACTATAGTTAACGACACCGTCGAACCGAGTGGGAAGAGAATCGCACAGGCGCTTGCGCATGGCGAGCGTCGCCACGGTATGCAATCGCTACGATCGCCA
Source organism: Agrilus mali (assembly GCA_029378335.1). Lineage (NCBI taxonomy): Eukaryota > Metazoa > Arthropoda > Insecta > Coleoptera > Buprestidae > Agrilus > Agrilus mali. The sequence goes on along the minus strand of CM055655.1, from coordinate 14,182,953 downwards.
CGCGAGCAATCTGGTTTACCCGCGCCTATAGATGTTTCACATCAATAAAACGAGTTCAACAGCAGTGTTGGTAGAATGATCGCGTCACCCCACCTCGTCTCATCATGTAGAAAGAATGTTTAGATAATAATAATTAATGATATTCAGATTTGACTGCTTTCGTATGTAGATATCTTTCATAGTAATTGTTAACTTTTGCACTAGATATACCTACTAATAATATGATTGTTTATATATACAATATAAATAAGTATAAGTTAGCTATATGTGTATTTTTTGAGATATGTATTTCCCATAATCACCTTAAAATATTTTCTGTTTCATTAAAAGACCGTGTCGTAAAAGAAAATGAATGATATAGAAACTTGTAATCGTTGTGTATATACCTATATATTACGAACACATCCGGTAGGAAAATAAAGGTGAATAAATACTGTGACTATACCGCTATTAACCTAATGAATTTATAATGAGAACTAATTCAGGATACCTATATATTTTACATAATGAACAATTTCAATTTTACGGATGTTTTGTTACTAACAAATCGGTTAATAATGCACGTGTCAACTTTATTGCCGGATTTGCATGGATTTTGTTGTTCATTGTTTTATCTGTATAAATGATGCAAATCAATCCGGCATGAATGATGAACTTTTGCTGGTAAATATTAATGAACGAAACAACAATACGGCCTTCACTGCTTTAGATAGGGTAATATGCAGTTGGAGTAGGTGTGAATTTCCATTTGGGTTATCGAGTTTTACTGCAGGAAAATATCTTATTCCCATGGGAAAATCGATGGAAATGAATTCGCGGAATATTATAAATGCGAAAGTAACTTTGTCTGTATGCTACACAATCTCTCCTAAAATACTGAACCGATTTAAATGAAATTTGGTACAGAGCCTGAGAAAGGACATAGGCTACTTTTTAATGCGAAAAAAGGGTTGTAAGTGTCGCGAACCAACGGAAATCTTCCGGTAGAGACCTTGGACTGGGCCGGCAGAAGCAGGGCAATTAGTGTCCGATTGTCATTGAGAGAAGTAACACATATGATACTGATCTAACCGAGTTAATTGTACCAAAAAGCAAATAAAAGTTTAATAGTTACAATCCGGTGTTTATAATAGTGCAGGAGTGGGATACTGCTCAAAAAAAAACAACAACCCACAAAGTGGAAGTGCCTTGGTTCTAAACTGTTAAAAAAAATTGTAATTGAATGAGTTCAAGAAGACGAAATGTGTCTAACAGTAAACGAAGATCAAGACGATCTTCTTCCGAATCATCGGAGGACGAAAAATCGAAGAAAATTGCGAAATTAGAGAAGCAACTAAAGAAACTTCAACGACGCTTTGAAGCCTCGACAGGTAACGCTGCGATGACACCACCACCTAGACCTACTAACGGGGTAAGTCCGCTGTTAAAAACAGTCGTGGATGAGACATGAATACCTGAATTTGACTCGAGTGCAAACAATCATTGTACGGCCGTGTGGATACGTAAAATTGATGAATTATCGCTTTTCTATAATTGGAATGATGTAACGATCGCAAAATTAGTGACGAACAGGTTACGCGGAAACGCGAGAGTGAGGTATGAATCTTTGCCTAATGCATGTTTGGGGTGGAATGATTTGAAAAAACTTTTAATACAAAATTTTCCCGCGTTGATGCATTTCGGCCAGCTTTTGGTCGAGGCAGCAAATTTCACACCTCGACAAGGGCAAAATCTTCGCGACTACTGTTTTGAGAAACTTGCAAAATTAAATGAACTAAACCTAAGAATGACAAATGAACAAATAATGGATAGTGTGATCGAAGGTATAGATGACGAAAACGTTCGGTTATCTGCTCGAGCCGCGAATTTCTCCAGCGTTGGAGAATTGGGGAATTTTCTATCGTCAAATGTCAGGTTCAATCATTGTGACAATGAATTGAAATGGTCATTGACTACAACAAAAAGGGAGACAAAAAGAGAGGCGACAACGATTAAAAAAAAAAAAGAAATGAATAATTTGATGAATAAGTCTTCCGTGATTTGACGAATTGATTAGGCCGGCCGCAGTTCGGTGAGCCGGATGGATCAATAGAAAAAAAAAAAGAAAGGGGGGAGCATGCACATGCATGCATGATTTTGATTTTCTTTCTGTTGCAGAAAAATGATGTCGGAAATCGTTTCCTTCCTCGTCTGGGTCAGACGAATCTTCAGGATGGCCGAGTTGTCGCGAACCAACGGAAATTTTCCGGTAGAGACCTTGGACTGGGCCGGCAGAAGCGGGGAAGGCAATAAGTGTCCGATTGTCATTGAGAGAAGTAACACATATGATACTGATCTAACCGAGTTAATTGTACCAAAAAGCAAATAAAAGTTTAATAGTAACAATCCGGTGTTTATAATATAAGGGGTTGAAATACGAAACTTTGTGCGGGATTCCGTAATTTTTAAAAATTTTTTAGGCTTGTGATTAGATATAAATAAACACGATATTCAATATTTGTAAAAATTTTTCCCTAAAGGGGATACAATTAGCCGATGAAAGTTTTTGTGTAATGACGTCATCCAAAAAGCTTACGGCCCAGAAAATTAAAATATTAAGTGTATAAAGTTATAGAGGCTTTGTTTATTTGGATCAATAAAAGTAGTTGAATACTAAGCTATATAAACCATATATAAACTATTGTGACGGACGTGCCATTTTAAATGACGTTGACATTCGCCGACTGCGAAAGTTGAATGAACGTTACCTATGACACGTTTCAGAACGTTCGAGAGTTGCTGGACGTTTCGAGAGTCACCTAGAAACGTCCATAATACTATTTAAGGAACAGCGTTGGACAGGTTGACAGTTTTTGATAGGAGAGAGTGGAAGAGAGTGACAGATATAAGCGAGAAGAGAAGAAAAAGTGATTAAAAAGCGAAATAGCTGTTGAGTTGTTGTTATCGAAATAGTTATTGAGTTGTCGTTGTGTTATAGAGTTAATTAAATAAAAGTATTGAGAGAAAAAATACGTTATATATAAATAACGTAACACCATTAACTATAATTAAACTATATTAATCTATAATATTATAAATACGAAAGTAACTCTGTCTGTGTGTTACGCAATCACGCCCCAACTACTGAACCGATTTAAACGAGAATTTGGTACAGAGATCGATAAGTAGATATAAAGCTAGAGGCTTGAAAGTTATTTTTTAGGCTTTTGATTAGATATAAATACGACATGTGAAGTTTGTAAAAAATTTACCCTAAAGGGGCAAAAATAAGGAATGAAAGTTTTTGTGTAATGACGTCGGCAAAAAGGCTTACGGCCCAGAAAATAAAAATATAAAGGAAAAAAATTTTAAAAGCTGCCGAAAGTCACTATTCCACGCGGACGGAGTCGCGGGCATGGCTAGTCAGTAGAATAAAAAAGCTGAATGTAATTCCAGTTCTGATTTATCACGCTATCCATATTCACTGAAGGTTTTTGGTTATAATCAGATCTCGCCTTAACTTGTGGATTTAAACGCTACCAACTGTCTATATATAAATCAAATCAAAAAACAGTTATATATTATAGAGAGTTATAAAAATCTAAATTACAATGATTATTCATATTGTCAAATTTGTCACTTTGTTATTTATTATTCAAAGCTTTTTAGAATCGCTGGAAACTATATGTTTGTTTTTTTTCATATATATGTAATAATAATATACAGGGTGTACATGGAGCAATCACAGCTTCCTGGGATCAAATAAGTCGATTTAACCACATTTTTTTATATACCTAATTGCATTATTTACCGTGAGATGATAGCAAAAGTAAGAAAAAATTATTTTTCTTCAATTAAAATTTGCTACATAGAAATGGCTGTAAGGGTACTACTTTCTGAAGTATAAATTAATTTTTTTAAGCTATATGGGAGATGTTTCTAATCTATTTTATCTTTAAATCCATTGCCTCATCCAAATACGACATTTTTTAAGATCTTGTTTATTTGATTACTTAAAATACTTTTCGATTATTCATTTGATAAAATTGCAGTCATCTTTATACATTCACTCACAATTTCATTCAACGCCATTTATTAATTAAAATTGCTGTTCAGTTCATAATAAAAACTGCGAACAAAATCTGATTCATGTTTTGTTAATCAACTAAACTTGAGTCGTGAGAACGTGCCTTAACTGAGGATGAAAGATTGAATGTCGAAACGCGTTCTAATTTACAAACGTTGGGTCGAATTTTAGTTTTCTTTTTTTTTTTATTTACCTAGTTACAGTTTTCCAATACTCCAACTCATTTTCTTTAAAAAATATTGTCCTAAACAACTGAAGATAGTAACATAACAGTATAATTTATTTAATCAGAATAAATCTCAACAATTAATTTAATAACTTAATTATGTTCCATTTCTTTACATGCACCAAAGTGTAATTACATGACAGTGTGAAATTTATACAATTTTAGGCATTTACTTATATCGTCGGCTTTTTTAGATGCTACCATCGTGGAACTCCTTTTCCTTATTTTGTCACTGAAGAGCTGGTAGAATGGGAAAGTTACGCTTTGAACTAACCTTAGTATGCACAAATATTACCGACTATAATTTCAGGACGTTTATATACATAGATGTATTAAATTTTATCAGATCTTTAGCTTCATAACACACACACGTACAGCGGATTGTTCTGTTTACGGATAATTGGTTAACCAAAATGCCGAGCACAAATCCAATATGAAAGACACTCTAGATCGGATGCAATAGCCATTTCCGATGCAATGGTATATATTTTATGAGCCCCGAATCGCATATGAGATAATTTGATTTCAGGGAGCATACCGAAGCATCCGGTGCAGCTAGTTTCATTTGTGGATTTGTCGTCAAATCCACAACAAGTACAGAACTAGAAAATCGCAAGTCTGCTGTTGTTTTAAACATCTTCAGAAAATCAAAACGGATTTATCTATAATACACTACACAACCTCTGTTGCATCCTTATTGGTCAATATGTGCCTGTAAATAACTTGAAAAACTTTATTGTGACATTCTCTCCCTTGCAGTTTAATATAGTTTTATTCGTTTATTCTAAATGCAAATAATAATTAGCTATAGTAATATAACATTGTATGCATTTACCTTAACAAACAAGTACATATTATTACGTAATTCACAATTATCACGTAATTTTCTCTCAACACTTTTTATTTAAATTAACTCCAACACAACAACGATTCAATAACTATTTCGGTAATAACAACAACTCTATAACTATTTCGCTCGTCAATCGCTTTATCTTCTCTTCTCGCTTATATCTGTCGCTCTCTTCTATCAAATACTGTCAAACTGTCCAACGCTGTTCCTTATATAGTCTTATGGACGTTTCTAGGCAACTCTCGAAACGTCCAGCAACTCTCGGACTTTCTGGAACGCGTCATAGGTTACTTCCACACAATTTTCGCAGTCGGCGCTTGTCAACTTCAGAATGACACATCTGTCACACTGCCCCCCCCTCTAGCGCTGATCGTCCCAACCGGTCGAGGTGTACAACTTTCATCTTCAATTTGGGGCCTCGTTGCATCCTGTAGACGACATCGTTCATCCGGGTAATCACTTTGTACGGGCTCTCCCAATTCCGTTGTAATTTAGGGCACCTTCCTTTCTTGCGAAATGGGTTATAGAGCCATACACGGTCGCCCTCCCTGAATTCAGTGGAATTCGCTCGCTGATCGTATCGGGTCTTCATCCGGTCACTTTCGAATTTTATTCTTGTTCTGACGGCTTTATGGATGGTGTTAAGCCACTCGCGTAGTTTAGACACATAATCGTCCGTGGACAGCGAAGAATCTTCAGGTCGACCAAACATTAGATCAGCAGGTAGTCTCAGTTCCTTCCCGAATAGCACGCAGGAAGGTGTCTGTCCGGTGGTCTCGTGTATGGATGTCCTATAGGCCAGAAGGAATAAGGGAATGTGGCGATCCCAGTCGGTCTGATGATCGTTCACAAACATCCTCAGGTTGTTTTCTATAGTCGCATTAAATCGCTCTACCATGCCATCAGACCGAGGATGCAACGGAGTCCTTCTAGTTTTCCTTATTCCCATCAATTCACATACTCGTTGGAATATTACTGATTCAAAATTTCGGCCCTGGTCAGTATAAATCTCCATAGGAACTCCATATCGGCTGATCCAGTTGTTTATTATTGCCTCCGCCACGGTGGTTGCATCCTGGTTGGAGATTGCATAGGCTTCCGGCCACTTGCTGAAGTAATCCATCACAACGAGGATGTAGCGGTTGCCATCTTCAGTTCGGGGAGAGGGACCAGCGATATCCATGGCTATTCTTTCGAATGGTGCTCCGACGTTATACTGGTGCATCTTTCCTCGTGTCCTGGTTCTCGGACCTTTGTTTGAAGCACATACTTCGCATTTTCTACACCAGTCTTCCACATCCAATCTAGCGTTCACCCAGTAGTACCGTTAACGTTTTTTCTGTAATGTCTTCTTCACTCCAAAATGTCCACCTCCAGTCCCAGCATGCAGCTCTTTTATTACTTCTTTCGTCTTCTTCTTGGGCAACACAACTTGTAGGCGCTTCTTGGTCCCGTCTGGACTTTCCCACATTCTGTTAAGGACTCCATTCTCGAGCTTTAGTGAATCCCATTGGGCCCAATAACATTTCGTAGTGGTACTCAGGGGGCTTACGTACGCCCACGTTGGTCGAGATTCTCCTGCCTCCTTCAATTTCATGATGGGTCCTAAGTCATCATCGGTTCGCTGTTCCTCCATCAACACTGTGTCTTCCCAATTCTCTTGTCTCTCCACGGTGGTATGCAGGCATGGAACTTGTTCTAACCCTTCTTTTCGTTCCACAGAAGAACAATGTTTGCAATTCCGGGGGCATGGTCGTCTTGATAAGGCGTCGACATTACCATGGTGTTTTCCTGGCCGATGTTCAATTTTGAAATTGTACTCTTGTAAATGCTATAACCATCTGGCCACCTGTCCTTCATGGTTTCGGAATTGCAGCAACCATTTAAGAGAAGAGTGGTCAGTTCTCTGCAGGAATTTTCGCCCATATAGATATTTGTGGAAATGTTCTATAGTTTTTACCGCGGCCAATAGTTCTCGGCCGGTCACACAATAGTCCTTCTCGGGCTTTGACAGTGTCTTGCTAAAGTATGCGATAACTCTTTCTTTGCTGTCTTGAACTTGAGAAAGAACCCCTCCAATATCCACATTGCTCGCATCGGTATCGACTATGAATGGTTTTCCAAATTCGGGGTAAGTCAAAATCGGGGTGTTAGACAACTTTTTTTTAAGAACTTGAAAAGCTTCTTGACAGGTGTTCGTCTAATCAAAAGGCACTCCATTCTCGGTAAGTCTGTGCAAGGGGCGAGCCACATCCGCAAATCCCTGCACGAATCTTCTATAGTACGAACATAATCCCAAGAAACTCCTCAGTTCATGCTGGTTCGTTGGTTGCGACCAATTACGAACTGCCTTGGTCTTGTCAGGATCTGTAGCAACGCCTTTACTTGATATGACATGGCCTAGGTATTTCACTTCGGTTCTAAACATGGCACACTTTTTGGGATTTAATTTTAGTTTTGCTGCGGTGAATTTCTGAAGTACTCTGCATAGATTGGCGAGATGGTCTTCAAACGTTCGCCCAAACACAATGACGTCATCCAAATAGGCCAAGCAGATTTCCCAATTCAATCCTTGTAAAATGGTCTCCATTAATCTTTCAAAGGTTGCTGTTGCGTTGCATAGACCGAAGGGCATTACATTGAATTGCCAGAGACCGTTCCTAGTAGTAAACGCAGTCTTTTCTTTGTCTTCAGGATGCACTTCGACTTGTCAATATCCGCTCTTTAGGTCCAACGTCGAGAACCATTTAATTTCGCTCGACAGACAATCTAACGTATCGTCGATTCGTGGCAAAGAATAGCTGTCCTTATGTGTTACTTCATTTAATCGTTGATAACTCAGAATCTCGTCGATCCGTCCTTCTTACGTACCAAAACGATAGGCGATTCCTCTTCTCGCGCATGTCTTTGAACAATGAATCGACTTCTTCCCGCTTGGCCCATAGTACTCGTCTGGGTGGCTGTTTGATTGGTCTTGCATTTCCTGTGTTGGTTCGGTGGTACGCTAAATTGGTTCTTCCATAATCGGTGTCATCAATAGCAAAGACGTTCTTATAACTTTGAATTAGGTGTTCTTTTTCAGTAAGATGTTCAGTTGCCTTGTTGATTAATTCTTGTAATGCTTCTGGCAGCTTCCCGTTTTCTTACCTCTGTTCTCTAATTTGCTCCAAATGATTGATGGTGGTAACTGGTTCTAATGTCCCTATTGGTGTTCCTTTCGTAAGTTTTTGTTCAAAGCCTTTCAGATTGGCAACTCTGACTGGAATCGTGGTCGAGCCGGTTTGTACCACAGTTCTTCCGACAAGGATGGCCTTATGCCTCAATTCTTCGTTGTTTGCTCTATGACTCCAGTAATTTCATAAGGGACATTGTCGTCTATTGTAATTCGGGCAACAGCTTCGGAGTGTCCAGGTCAAACTTGGTCTTCAGCAACAGCGACCCGTAGTGTTCGCTGATCAGTCCCATTTCTTTGTAGTGGCAGTTTTTGATCTCCTATTTGTAAACATTTTGCGCCCATGTCTAGCTGGCTTCGTTGTCTTTCCATGAAGTCGAGTCCCAAAATGATGTCGTCGGTGATATCGGCCACCAGCACTTGTTGGTACAGGCTTGCGTCTCCAAGACCGATCACCACTTCGCATTCTCCATGAAACGATGTTGTTTCCCCTGTCGCAGTTGTTAAGACAGCATTTATGGTTAGCGGTAGAATCCTCCAATTACCGGTTATTCGAGTGTTAACTATCGTTCCTAATGCGCCGGTATCCACTATCAGTTTTAATTTCTTGCCGTCCACAAAACCATCCACAGTAAGTGAATAACCAGTGGTTGTGTTCGATACGAAGATGATGATTGGGGCTTGGGGACGCAAAGCCGGCTTTCGCCCCGTAAGGCCGGCTATTCTTAGTTTCCCTGCTTGTTTTCTTCGGCGGCTGACGCCTGTCTTCTTCCAGATGGACAGCCGCTGCTCAAGTGCCCCCTAAGTCCACAATTCCAACATGTAACTTCTCGTTTTCTCTTGACACAATCGCGTGAAAGATGCCCCTGTTTGTCGCAAGTCCAACAGCGTGGGCGCTCACTCATCTTTTCTTCCGGTTTTGAAGACATGACTTCTTTAGCTATTTTTACCATTTCTTGCCTTTAAAATTCAACCCAGCCTGCCGGATTCTAACATGTCCTTTGGATGCTTGTTTGGCTGCTTCATATTCCAGCGCATGCGACAATGCCTCGCCTGCAGTTTTATGTCGAGACATGCGCAGAGCTTGCTGTATTTCGACATCTCGCACACCATCGACAAACATTTGGGTGGATAGCTGGTCTGTAAAATCTTGAGGGGCACTAGGATAAGCCAACCGCGCAAGCCTTTCGACGTCCGCTTCTAATTGTTGAAGGCTTTCACTGCTACGTTGATATCGACTTTTTAATTGAGCCTGATACATTTGTTGTAGATGTTTATCACCGTAGCGCATCTCCAATTGGTCCACCAGAATTTTAAAATCGTTTCGTTGCATTTCTGGTATACCTTGCAGAACGTCGAGAGCTTCCCCACTTAGCGCTATGATCAGGGCAGTGGCTTTTTCCATCTCATTCCATTCATTTGCTTTGGCAGCAGCGTCGAATTGTTTAAGATACACTGACCAAGAGAACTTCCCATCGAATGTTGGTGGTTTTATCCTCGACATTCTTACACTCCCTTCTTCGCTTTTGTTTAGTTTTGGATACTCTTGAACGTTCAGATTGGCCTTCATATCGTCTAACTCTTTTTGAAACTTTTTGTGTACGGCCTTTAACTCTTCTTGAACTTCTACTCTTACTTCTTTTAACTGTTCTTTCAATCCTTCTTGCTCAATTTTCATTGTTCTCATATCTTCTATTAATTTCTTCCGTCATGTCTTTCTGGCCTGCCTTCATTCCTTCCTGGCCTGCCTTCATTTCTTCCTGGCCTGCCTTTATTTCTTCCTGGCTTGCCTTTATTTCTTCCTGGCTTGCCTTCATTTCTTCCTGGCCTGCCTTCATTTCTTACTTCATTTCTTCCTGGCCTGCTTTCATTTCTTTAAGCATTTCCATCAAAAATTTCATTTGCTCCTCCATTTTTGCCGCTTGACTTCTTGTTGCTGGCATAAATCCTTACTCCTGACACCAATTTTTACGTAATTCACAATTATCACGTAATTTTCTCTTAACACTTTTTATTTAAATTAACTCCAACACAACAACGATTCAATAACTATTTCGGTAATAACAACAACTCTATAACTATTTCGCTCGTCAATCGCTTTATCTTCTCTTCTCGCTTATATTTGTCCCTCTCTTCTATCAAATACTGTCAAACTGTCCAACGCTGTTCCTTATATAGTCTTATGGACGTTTCTAGGCAACTCTCGAAACGTCCAGCAACTCTCGGACTTTCTGGAACGCGTCATAGGTTACTTCCACACAATTTTCGCAGTCGGCGCTTGTCAACGTCAGAATGACACATCTGTCACAATATTGTAATATGATTCGAACTCCTAACAACTTCAAACAATTTATTTTATCCGATTAACTTTTTACAACACTGCTATTTCGCTTTTAACTACTTACTATTGTTCACACTACGAGTATTTCGTTTCTCTATGCTTTTCTTCGTTTTGATCGTTCGCTATACTCGTACTCGACAAGGCATTGCTGGGCCTAACGTCATGCTTCCAATGCATAAGGGAAAGTGGGGCATGATGGCGATGTTAAGCGAAATGCTTAAAATAATATTGAAAATATTTAATTAATGTAAAACTATAAATACATAATAATAAATAACAGAGACTCACCCCCTTTACTGACTTTCAGTCTCGGGTTGATAATGCCCACATTTAAAGTGGGTGAAACACGATCAAAAGTTAAGATAGCCATGATGATCAGCAACCTCCGAGGGAGACGCTGATACAAGAAGAAGAAGAAACACGTGTCCGCTTAAGTAATTTGTTTGTGGTAAAGGTGTGAGTCTCTGTTATTTATTATTATTTGTCACAGTCTCCGTTAAATATTCTTATTCCCTATATCGCGTAAGATGGCGAACACGTTGGGGTAAGGTGGCTTATATGCAAAAATCTCAATAGAACTCGCGATCTTCAACAAAAGAACGTTCCTCGTGCCACCATGATAAACAAAACAAACATTGGATCCAATTTTCAATTGAAGGAGATTTGTATATAATTCGTTACAACCTGGACAAGTGTTGTGACTTTTATTAAACAATGTCGTCTGATTAGTAGGATAATTAAGATCACTTGAGCCACGTTTATCATAGTCACATTGTAAAGTTGTTGATTAACCGAAATGTTGATGTCCTTTGCCAATTTTCTTTTTCTTTGACATATTTCTTTTCTCTTTCATAGCCTTTTTTGCAATCAAAATTTTTTTAACACTTTCTCTGCTTGATCATTTTGTTTATTTTTAAAGCTTATTTTACAGGTGTTCTACTAATAACAGAGCCAGAAATTTTTTTTCGAGTTGTGGATGTTCTTTTTGTTTTTGGTATTATAAGATTCCAGAGCATGTAGCGCTAATTTGACGGAGTCGTCGTCTCATTCCCTACGGTTAGTTTTTCGTTTGTAATTTCTCTGCATTCTTTTACAAAAACAATAATACGAGGATGAATTAAATATAAACGAGCCTTTGTTTATACAACATTCATTTTGAAAATTTTCACAAAAACACAAATTTCTCTATTTTTCGACATATCCCCTTGTTTAATTGTACATTTTTCCCAACGGATTGGTAGCTTTTTCATCTCGTTTTCATAAAAATAAGCAGGATTTGGGCCTGCGTTAAAGCTGCGATGCGAACTCGAGCAGCTTTTTGATCTTCACTCAGCAACTTTGGGACCCAACGAGCTGAAATTTTTTGGAATCCACAGTTTTTCGTTATGATTGTGTGGACACTCCCATAGCTGATGCCGAGTTCAACAAGTATCTGAAGCACAGTGGCGTGGTGGTCCCCTTGAATAAGGTTTCTAACGCGTGCAATGTTAACCGGTGATATGCTGGTGCACGGACGACGAGGATGATTTACATTTTCGACACTATTACGCCCTTCTTTAAATTCTTTGCACCAAACTTTTACCCGTTGCCACGAATGCGTTTCATTTCCGAACTGTGCGTAAAATTTCAGCTGGTTTCACGTTTTCACGTGTAAGAAACTTAATAATAATCCGTTGCGCAACGCTGCTATGCATCTCTTTCTCACTCATTGTGATAGCTACTAACCAAGCAAACACAGCAATACGACGAGTCGTTTCCGTGTCACCTAATATCCCCACTTAAAGTTGCTAACGCCCGTATGCGCCTTGAACAACTATCCGGCGCTCAATTCAAAAATGGCTCGTTTATATTTGATCCGCCCTCGTATTATAATAGTAGTTCATGATAAAATATATGACATAATATGTGTGGGCCAAGTTGACGAATTGTCGTCTTACCCAAGTCATCTTGCCCCTGATGCATAAATAAATGTATTTTATAATTTCTAAATTAAAACAAAAAATATCGATACAACCTAACAGTGGATGTCTACTCTTATTACCAGTATATCGGTTATAAATATAATGTGTACTTACTCATTAACAGACAAAACCACTAAATTCTCAAACCCTTTAAAGGATTATAACTAACGTTGTGAGAAACAATCCTATCACGTGTAGGTACGTCAAACTAGATACTGATGCGACATATGGATGCCTCTCCTTAATTGTACATCTTACTTAAAAGTGAAAATACAAATATTTAGTGTAACATTTCGGCTAGTCATCTTAACCCAAGTTCCCCTACACGTCACAATATACTTAAAATACAAAAATAATTAAAAACTCATCATTGTAGGTAATATCATAATGCCGCAAAGAGGCACCTACTGTTATGATTCTATCAACACTGTGAGAGATACTTAATTGAATTGATTGATTGTGTATCACATTCCTTGTGAAACATGACGAAATAATTGCAATAATTTTGACGAGTAACAACACTGGGAAGTGAAACTATTACAACAACAAGTGAAATTATTACAATTAGAGCCTTAATTGTCACTCAATTCTACTTCTATACTCGTTTTAAAAATGCAGTATCCCTTGTTCATTCTTAAAGTAAGTATTCCTGAGACAGATAAAGGGATAGACCATGACTATTAATTGAACTTTAAAAATTACTTTTCCTAGGCAGCAAAACGAACTTACTTTTGTCGTTCATTTGATAACTTGCTTTGTACGAATACCGTGAATAGAAAATTGTTACGTTACGAGCAAACAAACGAAACTCCCTCCTGAATAATCCTTTGTCCATGAGTGGTGCACCTTTGCCGCGATAAAGAGAGGCACAAAAACTCAATTTTTCCACTTCGCCTGTGTCACGTTATACGTACGTTTCTTTTTTGGTCGCAGGACAGAGCTGCCAAACCAGATGTCGGATAAAACTGTCTCTCCTGTGTAACTCCGGTCGCCAAGGGATTGGGGGAAAGCCGTCACCGCACCCGTACCCGTGCACTGCAGGTCATTCGTTAGAAACAGATTGCCGCCAGAAACAAATTCATTAACCCGATCTGTTTCGCTTTAACTCTGTAGGGTTTCGATAACAAACTTGTATAACCGAAGCGCAAAAAATTCAACGTCAATCATCAATTTAACCAGTCAGAGAAAATGAGACGGTTGAAGCTAATCATGAGTATTAGACTAAATGACAAGGGCATCGCCCTTTGTTGATTATTGCCTTGTATTATCCGACGACTAAAAAATAAATTCTATAACTTAATGATGTCATGATAAAATTGCTGGGATGTATCTAACATCAGAATGGAAAAAAAGCGAGAAACATGCGAATATATTTCAGAAAACGGCTTTTAAATATGTAATAAATAGATTCAAGGTAATGACTCTATATTCTATATACTTTTACAGGGTGAGTTACACACAAAAAAGTTGAGACAAACTGCTCAAAATTGAGATAGTTAAAAAGAATTTAAAAATATATTCAAATAGGCGCCGTTAAACCGGAAATGCATCCTAACATCGAATTTTTCCATAACTATTTTCAAATTTAAATAGGAATAATTATACTTCAGATTCATGAATCTCAACATAATTTTAATTTGGATTTTAAAATATAACAGGTTTAAAATTAATTTAATTAGACCTGCTAGATTTTACAGAAACTAGTAGATACAATAAGAAAAATAGAATACTAAATGACGGATTAAATATTAAGAATTAGCCACCTGTAAAGTAAAATTTGGTTAATCACATCTCCCCCCTCCCTTCATAATAATTAATCTTGTAGGTACCTTCAAAAAATGTTGAATTGACGAAATTTAAACAAACATTATCTGAAGAAACTAATGTTTAAATGGAAAAAAGTAGTGTTTGGAATAAAAATAGGTATTTTTTAAAAACTATAGTGTTTGTATTATTTATCAATTAAATTATAAATATGTAAAAGATTCAACATTCTACAACTGGCAGTTCATAATGTACCTATTTGAAATAGTAAATCTTGTCTTAATAGAAAAAAAAAAACATTCTGTTTGTACAAATAATAAGGAAAATTTTATTTATATATTAGAAATCTAATATATTAAATTCTCGTGTCACAATGTTAGTTACTATAATCCTCTGAAACGGCTTGCCGATTTGTATGAAATTTTATGTGCAAATTCAGTAGGTCTGAGAATCGGCTACTTTCTATTTCTCATATCTCTAAGTGATAAGGGTTGTCCACCCCTAACTTTTTGTTTGTATTTTTTGGACAATTTTTTTTATAAATGTGACATTAAAAAATACATACAACCCGTAATTTTCACCCTCCTACCACCAACCCCCATTTTTTAATAGCGATATTATTAGTACTGTAATAATCTTCAACTCTCAGTGGTCGATAAATGATCAATTATATTATTATTAATCGATTAGTCATCCCCGCCAGGCGTCTACTGATGTCACTACTCACCCAGCAAACAGCACGGAATGGGGATGAGAATGAAACAGATTTTTTTTGAATGTTACAGGGAGTTCAAATATGTTCTGAGAAGTAAGAGAATGTTTCATTATAACATTTCAGAATGATTTGGCAATGTTCAAGAATGTTCCAGAATCTTGAAGGTCATTCAAGAATGTTCCAGAGTGTTAAAAAAAGTTAGAGAATGTTTTGAATTATTATGGGATGTTCTGGATAGTTCTAAATTCGCGAATATTCCAGAATGTTCCATCAAATGTGTGATATATTCTTACCCGAGCAACGTCGGGTATTCCTGCTAGTGTAAATATAATATAAAAATAAGATTAGGAATTAAGTAATTCCATTAGTTATGCGCAATAATTGCATGATATGGTCCTTCCTAAATTCGGAAATCATACGGTTTAATAGTGAAAACGATTGAACTTTTTGATTTTTGAATATTCGAAAAGCGTCGAAACGATTTTCAATTAAAACTTTTTCCTAGCAGTTCGCAGCGAGAGGATCGCTCATATGACCATAACTTGCGCTATCTGCATTGAAAACTCCATTTACCCGGATGATTAGAACCTAGAAGTTCATCAATAGGAACTTCCGGAATATAATTACATTTCTTTTTCTGCAAATGTGCTTTTTCAATTTTACTTCAGAAGTTGGCGGTAAGTAAATAAACATCATGAGGTTCAAGTCATTTTCCGGTTAAAAAAGGGAGCGAGTATTCGGAGAGCAGAAAATAATTATAGGTATGTAGTGGGATCAGAAAATACACATTCTTATCTAAAAGGTTTACCATGGCATGTTAATTATTAACAGAATTTTACATATCTTGTCACTGGACATCCGATCGACGATGAAAATACAATGGGCCGAAAAAGTTAGAATTGATGATGTACCAAAAATTGTTGGAGACTAGGGGACGCCATTGGCGTAACTAGAAATATTTTATAGGGGAAGTGAGGTTGCATTTACAATACGAGATATAATTAGGGCTGTAGTAATTACTAACTCTGAGACTCTGACGTTTACCTACACAATTTATAACGTAAATTAATATTATTATATTAATTAGTTAATAATTTATCGCAATAAAATTTCTTATTGTTTAAAATTTTCAAATGTGATATGTGCACAGTACTACTTTGAAATTGTTAATCTTATTATTATAAATTAATTGATTATGGTTATTCATTTGCCTTTCTTAAGGATAATACCTACAGTCATATAGGAGATTTTCTGTTTGCTCAGTTATAATTCACATTTAATATTTGTGAATTTATACTTAAGTACCTATCGATTCGAGTTTTTTTTTAGAACGGAATTTAATTTGACAATACATATTCTACTTTACTAAAATAACGCCAGTGTGTATTTTATGATCAGATATAAATGGCCCTCTTCAAGCTCCATTATGCAAATTGCTCTTTTGATAGAGTATCAGAATAGTAGGCGGTGTAGTTATCAGTTTGTTTCTAAAAATATTCATAAAATATCCTGCTATTTTTATGGAAAATGTTCATGGTTAAAAATATCTAGTATGTATTTATTAAAATGTATACAAAACTTTCGATGTGAATTTTTTGCCCCACACTTGACGTCGTTATTAACAGCAATCTACTATAAAATGCACCCGGTGGAAGTTATACTAAAAAATTAAAGTCTTGTGTATTTCACTGTGCATATTGACTGTAATATATGTACAATTATTGTTAATGCAAAATAATTGAAGTTAAACGCCTTATAACACCACAAATTAAATTTTATTGGTAACGACCAAATGTACTTACATTTCGACTACAAAGTAGTTATTTTCAATGGAAAATGGAAACTTAAATTAAAAAAACAATATTACACCTTATATATGTCTGGTTACCACCTGTCATTATTTGAAAACGCCGAATAAATTAATTGTTTAGATTGTGATCAAGTATATGCATAGGTTTAACTAATTCGGATTTAGCTATACGTTTAAAAGAGCATTTATACCATTTAAGAAATAACAGTTCTGTAAAATTTGCAGTTGCTTGTCATGCGTTAAGTACTGGACATCCCATCGACCTTAATATCGAATTACTTTAAAAATATAACAACTATGAAACGACTTAAGCTTTCAAGGCTGGCGTTATCAGAAGAAATTTCGATATTTCCCGGGGTTGTTGACCGTCTAGGATTGTTTCTCCTTCTTATCCGACATTTTTCCAACAACTGTGGTTGGCAGCCTCAGGGAACGGAGTGTGGGCGTAATGTCCATCGCTGCAGTTGTACTGAGACTCCAGTCTCGTCGGAGAAGAAACTTCATAGGTGTTTTTACCGAAGGAGAAACAATCCTAGAACACGATCAACAAGCCCCGATATCAAAATTTCTACTGATATAACAACTACTTTGACCTCAAAATTTACGAATGTATGTATTGTGACCGACGTGACGTTTTTGATGTAATTGACACGCGCCGACTGCGAAAATTAAGTAAAATTTAGTGAGCCGCGGTTTAGGAGGTTAGAGAAACAGTTGCTAGGATGTTCGAGAATCACCAAGCAACGTTCACAACACTATATACGCCATAGATATAAGCGACGACGATGAACAGTTTGACAAGTGATTGACAGAAGAGTAACAGATATAAGTGAGAAGAGAAGAAAAAGTGATTAAGAAGCGAAATTGTCGGTGAATTTTTGTTAGTTTTTGTGTTTGAGTTGATTAATAAAAGTATTGGAGGTAAATACGTGATATTTAAATTACGTAACAACTGGTGTTAGGAGTGGGATTTATGCCAGTAACAAGAAGTCAAGCGGCAAAAATGGAGGAGCAGATAAAAATTTTGATGGAAATGCTTAAGGAAATGAAGGAAAGCCAGGAAGAAATGAAGGCATGCCAGGAAGAAATGAAGGAAGAAATTAAAGCAGGTCAAGAATAAATTAAGGCAGGTCAAGAGAAATTGATCTAAGATATGAGAGCAATAAAAATTGAGCAAGGAGGATTGAAAGAACAGTTAAAGGAAGTAAGAGTAGAAGTTCAAGAAGAGATAAAGGAAGTAAGAGTAGAAGTTCAAGAAGAGTTAAAGGCCGTGCACGAAAAGTTTCACAAGGAATTAGCCGAAATGGAGGCCAACCTAAACGATTAAGAATATCCAAAACCAAACAAAAGCGAAGAAGGAAGTGTAAGAATGTCGGGAATAAAACCACCAACATTCGATGGGTAGATCTCTTGGTCAGTCTATCTCAAACAATTCGACGCTGCTGTCAAGGCAAATGAGTGGAATGAAACGGAGAAAGCCACTGCCCTGATCATAGCGTTACGTGGGGAAGCTCTAGACGTTTTGGAAGGTATACCAGAAATGCAGCAAAACGATTTTAAAATTCTGGTGGACCGATTGGAGATGCGCTACGGTGATAAACACCTATCAACGTAGCAGCGAAAGCCTCCAACAATTTGAAGCGGACGTCGAAAGGCTTGTGCGGTTGGCTTATCCTAGTGCCCCTCAAGACTTTACAGACCAGTTCTCCACCCAAATATTTATCGATGGGGCACGAGATTTCGAAATACAGCAAGCCCTGCGCATGTCTCGACCTAAAACTGCAGGCGAAGCATTTGTAGTTTTATAAGGCGTTTGTTTTTTTATATTCTTTTATTGGGGACACTACAAGCCAGTTGTTGAATGTCTCATTTTTGACCCACTTTGTTAATGTAATACATGAAAAGTCTATGGCGTACTGACAAGACTCAAACAGGTCGAAATCGCGATTGGCGGCTAACGGCTTCGACAGAACGCTGACCAACACATACATACAGAAATGTTTATCAAAAGTCTATGAGAAATGATTATATTATTTTACTATTTTAGTTATTAATGAAACACAAACAATTTTATCATAACTTCTATTTAGTTAGAAACAATTTGATTTTCTATGTACCAGACTAAAGTTTTTCCATCATGGAAGCTCAACTTCTTTAAAGTACCAAATTTGATACATGTAGGTTGGAGCTTAGTGGTCAGCAAATTGTTCTGAAAGTGCCACCTGTACTATATCCATAACCTGTCTGTTGCATATAAGAAGGCCTACTGGCGATGACTGATGGCCACCTTCAATCCTATTAAGGGCTATTTTGATGTGGCATTTTCTCAAATTTTAATAAGAAACTGGAAAACCTGAGGAGTAAAAAGGAGAATGCCACTCTGAATATGCTAACGGATTAATAATATTCAGTCAGAGGAGGATAGTCGAGTTTTCTCAGGATGTGATCAAAGAAGGAATAGAAATCTTTAAACGTATGAAGACCCGGTATAATTAGGATAGAAAATACAGGATCAGTGTCCAACCAAAATACTCGAGTACTGCCTTGAGTAGGTCCAGCCTTCCGATGGTGTCTGTCACGAACTGAGACTTGTCGTTCGAGTCCGCTCTTCTTTTCGTCATCTCAGCGTATGACACGCCTTGTCTTGGTTTGCGAAAAGATGGACATCCGCGATAGCTGGCTGGATGTGATCCTGCGCAGTTTGCACAGGTTGCCGGTTCGTCTCTTGTTTTTCCGCATTCGCTGGTCAGGTGCTGTTTAGCACACTTAACGCAACGAGGTGGCATCTGGCAGTTTCGGTGTACGTGACCTGGTCGTTGGCATCTATGGCACTGCTTTACCCTTCGGCGTCTGTCTTTGAATTCCTCGACCTTGATGGCAAGGTCACAGCACTTTCTTAAATTTCTGACGCTCTCTTCGGCGCCTTCGTCGGGTTCTAGTAGCAACAGTCTGAATTTTTTGGATCTTGTCGAAATTTCCTGGAAGTACCCATGCATTCCTTATCTTGAGAGGTCCTCGTTTATTTCATCGATCCCTTCTTCGAATGGTAATCCCTTTAATACATATCGCTTTGTTCTTTTCTCCATCGGATCGGTGAACGTGTAATATTCCTCCTGTTTTTGTTTTAGTAAGGTTACCATCTTCTTGTGGTCTTCGTTCGTCGCGGGAGATATTTTTATTCCATTTATCGTGCTTCTTGCTTCGGAGATTTTTATATTTGATGTCGCTAACGCAGTTCGTATAACCGTCCATTTCCGTTTATTGTGAAGGATGATCGGGACTGGCCTTGGGATCTTTTCTTCTTCGTTTGCCAGCGGGTCGAAACTATTTCTTATTGGAGTCGGTTTAGCCGCGTTTGTTGTCGTGCTGTCCATTCTCCTTGTCTTCCTAGGTTTCGAAAAACCATCCGCTTCGTGGTCCATGGTTGATTTAATTAGTCTTGAAAAAGACTAGTAGGGTAGGATAACAGTTTCACGCTCAGAGGAGGAGAGGATGACGTAACATTATTGAAATGTGAATTAATTGTGACGTAACATTATTGAAATGTGAATTAATTGTGACGTAACATTATGTATTAACAGGTTCACGCTCATAGGAAGAGAGGATGACGTCTACATCGAGCAAATATGAATTGCAGACGCAGCATTAGCTCGACGTTGAACACTTACCTTTTTTACTAATACGTACACACACACACCTGCATTCTTTTGTTTAATGCATACGTCAACAACTTTATCATCGTAATCGACATTCGTCGATATCACACACACACATGTCTATTTTACATGTACCCGTTCTTCTATGTCTATGTATTTAAATTTGAATTCACGCGCTTTACGTCTTCTATCTTACTCTGTCTACATCGAGCAAATTGCAGACGCGGCATTAGCTCCACGTTACTTTTGTTGCTATACATACGTACATTTATACACACACATATACACATACTACTTTAACTTTTGTTTTCGAGATAACCTACCACAACATTCATACCTACCAATAATTCTGCAAGCTATCATTTTACATGTGTAAGTTCATCACATACAGACATCACTTGTCGTCGACGGTGAACACCTACAGTTATACATATACGCAAACACAAAGCAATTTTACCTACCATCTATACAACCGACAACGAGTACACACACACGCTTATTGTTTAAACAATATTTCGATACACGTGAACCGATGAACATTGACTCGATTAATAATTATATATATATATATAAAAGGTATATACACTTGAATATTTTATAGTATCTGTTCTATGTATACATTTCGCCTTGTAAAGCTTCTGGAACAGAAAAGTGAGTGAGAGGATATTGATTTGTAACGATTGAAATGTGAATTAATTGTGACGTAACAGTTGTTGTATTCTAACGGAAAGTGGGTCAAGGTCATAAATGTTTAAAAAGGAAGGGAAAGGGAAGGGAAAAGAAGATGTTGAAATGGATAGCTAAGTAAAAGATGATTGCATCATAATAGACATAAATAGTTAACGTCTTAGAATGGAGAGGAAGACGATTAAAGTGGAATGAACTCTTCGGTAGAGTAACCGTCTAGGCCATGACGAGCCTGTTCTCTCTCGTACCATGATGTACAAATGTAACACTGCAAGACATGATACTGCGAGGTCTGATGAAACATACCAGTCTTATGACAGAGGTATCCTTGTCTACAATTAGAACAAGTTCGATTCAACACATCCATCAAATAAATTTTACAGCTGATACAGTACTGAAGGGGTTCCATAATGCGACATGGAAAGCAAACAAAGCCTTCTGTGTGCTGACTCAGGTAAAGACATCGTTGGCACTGAAATTTTTGTAGTAGCAGTGGATTGTAAGACTTGACGGAACGGTTGGACAATGATGGTAGCATGTCCAGGCAAGGAGTAATTCTTTTGGAGGAGTGTACATTGTGCTTGGTTTGTAAACACCAATAGCAAATGTGATTTGCAGACGCAGCATTAGCTCGACGTTGAACACTTACCTTTTTTTACTAATACGTACACACACACACACACACACACACACACACACACACACACACACACACACACACACACACACACACACACACACACACACACACACACACACACACACACACACACACACACACACACACACACACACACACACACACACACACACACACACACACACACACACACACACACACACACACACACACACACACACACACACACACACACACACACACACACACACACACACACACACACACACACACACACACACACACACACACACACACACACACACACACACACACACACACACACACACACACACACACACACACACACACACACACACACACACACACACACACACACACACACACACACACACACACACACACACACACACACACACACACACACACACACACACACACACACACACAACACACACACATACATATATACACACTACTTTAACTTTTGTTTTCGAGATAACCTACCACAACATTCATACCTACCAATAATTCTGCAAGCTATCATTTTACATGTGTAAGTTCATCACATACAGACATCACTTGTCGTCGACGGTGAACACCTACAGTTATACATATACGCAAACACAAAGCAATTTTACCTACCATCTATACAACCGACAACGGGTACACACACACGCTTATTGTTTAAACAATATTTCGATACACGTGAACCGATGAACATTGACTCGATTAATAATTATATATATATAAAAGGTATATACACTTGAATATTTTATAGTATCTGCTCTATGTATACATTTCGTCTTGTAAAGCTTCTGGAACAGAAAAGTGAGTGAGAGGATATTGATTTGTAACGATGGAAATATGAATTAATTGTGACGTAACAGTTGTTGTATTATAATGAAAAGTAGGTCAAGGTCGTAATTCATAAGAAATATTGGATTCATTGAAATTATCGATTCTTTATTTTGATATAAATAATATAAATAGGTGCTACAATCAAAATACTGAATAAAAAAATTATATCAATAATGTTAACCACTTGTAGAAATAGGAATGAATCGGTGAAGTAACCCATAGCCACAACACCCTCTCTGTTCTCATCCGTATAGAGTTGAATCCATTGACTCTCAATGTATCTTCGAGACTGTCGATCTTTTCCAACAAACGCAAGTTTTACAGAGTAAAGGTCTTGTATGTTTTCAATAGTAAAGACGTTTGTAAAGTGTGGTAATTGTTTTATGGTATTGTTCTTGTTCGAATATCGTTGGATACAGCTATATCGTGTAACCATATTATACTTTTCGTAAGTGAAGTCTTACTGTGACACGCTCTCCACGGAAATTAACAAGATTACCATCTTGATCAACTATTTTAAGGGAAATGTAATTGATGATATGTGTGTTGATAGATAAGTATATAAGATTTGTAGGATTCTCTACAATTTTAAATCCGGGAGGTACATTGGGAAAGAATTGATGTAGTACATGTCCATCTTGGCCTTTAGTACCATCATTGGTATGTATGTAGGAGTTAGATACAAGGTTACACATTACTGAAATTGCGTTTACGTTGAAAATGTCAGCTACATGGTCAGACTCCTTTTCAGTCGATGGTAGAAGCTTATTATCAAAACCTAATATCTTTGCTGGAGAATCTATCGGAGTGAAATCAGTTTTCTGGTGCTCTTTACATGACTTTTTAATGTAGTATTGTCTCCAGACAGGTGAATACTGTCATCAGTCCCTTTCAATTTCTCCTGAAGAAAATTATTAATATCATCGATTTCATAGGATCCTTCTGGAAGAACTACGACTGGTTTGTTAGAACCTTCAAAATAGAATTTGTTGCTATTTTCATCAATATTTGGAATACTGTTATAGGCTTCAAAATTTAATAACGCTATTTGATATTCTTCATCCTCGTTTAAAACAATCGGTGGACTTATTATCATTTGTAGCTCTGACTTCGTATGAGTCAAGGCGAATGTGTAAGACATGTTTTCGGTTAAACGTTCTGTTTAATACAGAGAAGTTACTGTGATGATATGTTTTAAAAGCGGGTTTGCGTAATTTGTTGTAGGAATTGGAGAACTAAATGACCACAGTTAAAATCGGTGGGGTTCTGAACCCGATCGTAGTTGTATGTAATAACGCAAGGACCAGCAGATTGTAAATAATGAACCAATTCTTTTGGTGGACGGAGATCACCAAAACTATCAATAAATAGCTTTTTTGTTTCGTTTTACGTATGCTGTCCAATGTGTACCAGTTCCTGTATCTAAATTAACGATTCCACTTTCACACCTGTGAACTATTCTTGGTAATTCGTTACGCATGAAGATTCCACGAAAATATGGAATTTGTAAATAGTGAATGTATTTATATAAATCTAAATTTGTTAGAGGACGATTAGGTAACTTCATGAAAAATTTGTTGTTTTTTTTTTGTTGAAAGGGTTTGAGGTATAAACCGAAACCTGTACGAGAAGGTTGAATCGAAATATTTTTTCCAAGAGCAATGGCTTCCATCGAATTGTTATGACGTTTAGCTTCTTGTAGTTGCTGCTGCGCTGATTTAGCATTTTATACAGCTTTAGATATCCCAGCAGCACCACCAGAGAGAGCCCCAAGGGCTGATAATCCTGCAAAAATCGGAATTAATGGTAGAAAACCACCTGTCTTTGGAGTTGGAATGATTCTAGGATATTTAGATCTCTTTCCAAGTCTTCTAATTTTATTTAATGCAATTTTAGCAGCATCTAACAGCTGCATAGGCTTATTTTTCTTAGGAACAAGTTTCGCAGTTGTAACTAGTTTATGAAACGGTATAAGTCCTCCTTCTCTTGTTCGTTTTCTCTTATTTATTTTCACCAGCGGAATCGAACCACCTTTTTTACGATGACATCGTCGTTTATGTCCCATTCCAAGTTTCTCCTTAATCTTCATAGCTGAAGCAACTGTGAGAGCTGCTAAGCG
This sequence comes from Agrilus mali, assembly GCA_029378335.1. NCBI lineage: Eukaryota > Metazoa > Arthropoda > Insecta > Coleoptera > Buprestidae > Agrilus > Agrilus mali. The sequence goes on along the minus strand of CM055655.1, from coordinate 14,158,085 downwards.
TTCACCTATCGACGCGTCTGACGACATTAGTCTTCGTAAAGATTGTTGTGCCAAAACCTTGTCCGCTATTCGACGTTGTGAAATGTTTGGTGAAATTGTGTATGCAATATCGTGTAATTTACAATATTCGTCGAGAGGATTTATACCAATATCACCTCGTGCTAAACGTTTGCTCAATCGTGTCCCTGGACCACAAAAGTTATAGCCTGGGAGATGTAATTCAAAAGGTAATCTATCTATAAGACTATTCAGAACGTTGTGTTTCATGTAACAGGTTTGGTGTGAGTGCTTTCACTATTGTGTACCAACTGATTATATAAGCAATGTAAACTCTGAATTTATATATCCGTAGGTAACACATCGAAATCGTTTAATAATGAATAAACATGCGGATAGTACAACACCCATCTGCTCTACCGATAACCAATCGCGACTTCAACATCGCTACAAAAATAAATCGTCATGGTCCTTTACTACCATCCACAATAAGATGCATCGTTGCTGGACCTTCAAACTGTGGGAAAACAAATGTGATTATAGGACTATTGGAGCAACCAAACGGTTTACGGTTTGAAAACGTGTATGTTTATTCAAAGTCGTTATATCAACCAAATATAAGTATTTAGCTGAATTATTACAACCAATTGTTGGAATTGATTATTTTCCCTATAAAGATTCTGATGAAGTAATTGGTCCATCAGAGGCGAGACCTAATACTATATTCATCTTTGATGATGTTGCGAATGATAATCAGAATAAGATAAGGGAATACTTTAGTATGGGAAGACATAACTCAATCGACACTTTTTATTTAAACCAAGCATATGCTCAAATCCCTAAACATTTAATTAGAGATAACGCTAACTTAATAATACTGTTTAAACAAGACGAATTAAATCTTAAACACGTTTTCTCTGATCATGTCACTGTAGACATGACTTTTAACCAATTTAAAAGTATATGTGGAGAATGTTGGAAAGAGAAATTCGGATTTCTAGTGATTAACAAGGATTGTGGTATAAATGAGGGGAGATATCGTATAGGATTCGATAAATATATAGTAATGTAAGCGATAGAAATGAAATCAGTTGTTAAAAGACGACTATAACAACAGCATGGATGTGAAAGCAAAGAAAGAACTGATCAAAGTTAGGAAAGCAGTAAAGAGGAAATAGCAAATGTTAAAGGAATCGATGGTGGGACAGAATCTCCTATTGCAACAAGCATACCAACCAATTACAAAATCGCTTCTTCACTTGACATCTGAGCTGTGCGAAGAGATCAAAAAGGAATTAAAACCAGACATTACTAATTGGTTGAAAAGTGACGTTGCAGCATCATCAACTCCAATAAAAACTAGAAAACTTGATCCTTCGAATGCTCCAGGCACCATACTTCAAGGTCCTCCTTCCTTCTTAAGGGAAGAAAGTGTATATGAAGTTAACCCATCAACGGATAAGAGTGTGTATGTCAATAGTTCTCGATTAGGAGAATATTTGGAGGAATTCCATCCTCTACCTCGAGATTATGTAGAAGGAATTATCAAAGAGTATGACAGTAGTATATTTAATACTGACATTGTGAATCCCCGTTTTGATAAAGTTCGATTCGAATGGGACACAAATAAATTTTTTATCGGTGATTCTGAAGTAGATTTTGATGGATCAGACATTGTAATCAATGGAAAATTTAAATACACAGGTACTGTAGGATTATATGAGCAACTGTTTAAATTAAGTTCTGAATATCCAACATCAATTAAAGAACGGAGAGACTATGCGGATATATTAAAACGTTCTGGAGCAGTCTACAATTTAAGACAGCAAACAACGAAGCCTTCTAAAGGTAGAGGCTTATCGTTGTTGACTTACAACGAAAAACCGATAGAATATAAATATTTTGATGATGTTAATGAATTGTGTGATCGTTTAAAGTTGTTGGTTGCTTCTCAACAAGCAGGTAACACACAAACCATGAAAACGAAATCCAATCAATTTTAGAAGAGTTGCGTGAGTGTAATATAATCGAATAAACAAATTGTTAGAACGGTTAGTTTGACGATGATGGTTGATAAATTCGGACGGGGGTTAGACAAAAAACGATTATATTCGCGAGCATTTAGCAATGCTCACGATTTTAATCATAACCGCTTAAGTAGAATAGGGGATCCTCAGCAGGAGCATGATGCTGTTAATGTACGATTTTTGGAGAAAAAAAATTAAACTTCTTTTATCACAAGATGATGTGGTGGATATTAGAAAAGCATTCGATAAAGTGTTATACTTTGTCGATGTGGCTAATAGACGTATTATTCATTTGAATGAGCCTATAGCAGAATTTCATGCAGCTACAAAAAAGTATGTGGATGAAAAGGACAGGTTAACAAAAGAGCATATAATAATCGAATGTGAAAGGGTAAAGGAAACTGCTGTTAGTGATGGTGATAGAAAGCTGAACGATTTAAGAAATGAATTCACAAAAACTCTCTCTAAAGTTGGTATAAAGTTGACGAGTAGTTATAAGAATACTATAGAGATCATGATGAAAAATTTGCAAAGAGAAATTGAGAACTTGAACAATGAAAGGGATAAGCACAAAACAAACTGGGTGAATGATTTAATAGAAAAGAATGGTGGTATAATCATGGACTCTCTTTCAACAAAAATAAAACTAGAGTGTAAAGATGTAGAAGCGTTTTCTAGAAAAGGTGATGAAGAATTGTTGAAGAAACTGAAGACTGAGATTGAACAAGACATGAAAAGAGATATAGATACGAGCGTTGAATTAATAAAGACCTTCATTCAAGATGAGTGTAAAAAAGTTATGGAGTTTGCAGAGAAAGAAATTCAAGGAACCAATAAAAAGAAAGAAGACCTCAAAAAGGAATTAGTGGTAATGGTAGAATCACTAAAAAAAGAAGGGAGGGAGATTAAAGTAAGGTTAAATACTTTAGAACAAAGAGCAGTAGGTGAAACAAAACCGAGCAGTTCTAAATCAACAACTATAGTTCATGATTAGAAAAAAAAAATGTCGAACGTAAAAGAAGATGTTGTAAAAGAACTACACAAACCCGCTAGGATTAATTTGGCACGTCGTAAGGTAGTTGTTAAAGGATTGGATGATCTCCATCAAGCCGATTTAGTTGAAATGATTCCGTATGCAAGAGAGAATAAAGGTTTCCGATACATTTTAGTTATAATAGACGTTTTTTCAAAATTCGTATGGGCTCAAGCAGTAAAACGCAAAACAGGTGAAGATGTTGGAAGAGCTGTACAGTTAATTCTCAAAAGAAGTAAACGTATTCCTGATAATATGCAAACTGCCTTAGGAAAAGAATTTTATAACGAACAAGTGAGAAAAGTGATAGAAAAATATAAAATTAACCATTACTCAACGTATAGCACGAAGAAGGCATCAGTTGTGGAACGAGTAAATAGAACATTAAAATCAAAAATGTGGCAACGCTTTAGTTTACAAGGATCCTACAAATGGTTAAATATATTACAAGATATAGTAAATGAATACAACAATAGGGTTCACAGAACCATCGGAATGAAACCAAACAAAGTCACTAAACGAAACGAAGAAATTTGAAAAGTGTTTGCAACAACCCAAAAAAGATGGATTTACGAACAATTCGGTTTAAAGTGGGAGACCGGGTACGAATAAGTAAATATCGTGAATTGTTTAGGAAAGGTTATACACCGAATTGGTCCAACGAACTATTTACAATAAGCCGTATAAAATTATCCGATCCAATTATGTATTACTTAAAAGATGATAATGGGGAAGACATAAAAGGAGGATTTTATGGTATGGAATTACAGAAAGCTACTCATCCAGACGTGTTTTTAGTGGAACGAGTATTACGACGTAGAGGTGATATGGTTTACGTGAAATGGTTAGGGCTTGACACATCTCATAATAGTTGGATTCATAAAAAAAACGTTTTCTGAGATGTATGCTTTTGTATTCATAAATGGTAACATATTTACAAATTTATGCACCCCCTCCCCCAAAAAAGTACGATTATAAATAAGATGAAACGTGGTGAGTGTAGTCAGTTGTAATAGTTAGTTAGTGTATTGAAAGTTAAAGACGTAGTAATGGTTGAAAGTTATGTAATTGAAGTGAAATTTTTCAAAGACGGCTTCTTATCTGAAAGAAAACATTTGGTTGTGTCAGAGTTAGAAAACGTGGTACAAGAATTTGAGTTGAAAGGTGGATACGATAAACTTGTAATAACAGGCTATTTAGTAAACGAGGAGAGCGATCCAGACGATTTAGAAATCGAATTTTCATAAAAAATGGATTCCTTATCCTACGAGTTGTATCAAGCAGAAAGACAAGTCCTCATTACGAATTTGCGAAGAGCAATACTGTCTACTGATTTAGACAGAGTAAAAGTGGTGTGTTCGAAGTTGGGAGTTGAAGTACCAAAGGAAGTATTCAAATGGTTAACATTACCACAAGATACATCGTACGATATTTTGTATTTCGTTCTCGAAATAAAACAGCGGTGCGACACCTTCGTTAACGACTTTTTAAAAGCTTGTAGTGAAAAAGTGGAGATAACCGGTGATGATGTCCAAGGGATTTTAAATGAAACAAATTATAATTACATGCGAAATGATATATATTTTCTAAAGCAAATGCTAACAAACGGATCAGTTCTAGTGAAGAACAAAAAATTCTCCATCATTAACATAAAGAACGCGTACACACCATTATTGAAGTGTGTAGATGATTTAATAATGGATGTGGTATACTACGCGCAACCGAAATATTTGGAAAAGTTTATTAAGTTAATCAACTTGTTCAAGATTCCATATACTTTAAGTCTAAGCATTAACGGTCGTCATCAGACAGTGTTGCGATGGATAGAAGAAAACATTTTACGACAAGGAACGGAAAAGGCTCCAGGCTGGCGAAATGGTCCTGACTCAGGCAAAAAATGGCCATCCACTCATATTGAAGATTATAAAAAAGTTTATTTATTGTTACAGCTATTAATTCAATAAATTGTAACTACAGAAACATTTAGGATTTTCTTTATATGTTTAGGAAAATAACACAATTTTTAAAATAATAAAAAACAAACGTAGGTCAAAACGTTTATTTATTTACACAGACAAGAGTATACAATCAATAATAAAGATAAAGTTTTAAAATATAACATTGGAGCATTATTTACATATTCATACAAGATTATTATTACAGAAGTTGTTCATAAACAGTATCAATAGATTCTTGTGGAAGTGAAGAAGCCTCGAAAAGTTTTGGTTTTATAGCATATGTATGGTGTAATATACTCTACAGATAATCAAGTTGTTTGAGATGTCTGTCTTAAAGGTATGTTGTTATAGGATGGAGGTGTTGTTGGAGCCGATGAGAGAACTGTATAGTGGTTATTGTAACATATGTATGGTATAATACACTTTGCAGAAAATCATGAGATGTTTGTATTATAGTTATGTTAAAAATTAAAAGAAGGAAAGAAAGTTAAAAGTAGTTACATAAACAGTTATACACGTATATATATAACAATGTTTATGAAATAGAGAAATGATTTATATGAAACATCTCCAAAAGAATGTATTGTACGTTACCACCCCTCATGCAATACATCCGATGGATGTGTTGTTTCAAGTAGTGATGGAAGTCTGATGGATGTTGTAACATATCTTTATCACATTTTGAAGATATTAATTATGTACAAGATCACTGGGTTGTAGATTGGTTTAAAAATAAAAAAGAAGGATGTATTTGTAAAAAGTTTATTAATAGTATTATTATATTTATTCCATATACTTATATACTTACACACTACACTTATACTTATATAGTTGTAAACTATACATACATTATTTCTTAAATTCTACTACTAAATACTATTGTACTACACTACTCAGTGTGGAAGTTCATCTCCATCAACAACGACCTGAAACCGATGTACTGTATAGATCCTTTTCCATTCCACTTCATCTGGCGGAGTAGTTTTTGTAACTTGCAGCAGAAGTCGTTAGGGTGCTTCTTATCCTTCACCGTCCAAATCGTTACCTCGCTTTCACATGTTTGAAGAACCTTTTTATTCAAAATATTGTAGTAGCTCTGGATTATTGATGTAGAATCTCCAGTTAACATAATGAAGTAATACATTTTTCCAATGTTTGTTAGTGTAAGTTTGTAATGAAATTTAAACTTATGCAGAGAAAGAAGTCTTCTGCTGAACGAAGGGAAGGTTTAGCTATTTATATGAGTTGAAAGAAGTGGAGTGAAAAGATTTGGAGGAGGAGGTGATGAACTTACAAACGTAAAATGATAGCTTGCAAAATTATTGGTAGGTATGAACGTTGTGGTAGGTCTTCTCGAAATGATTGTATATGAGGTTGTTTATTCAAAAGTTAAAATAGAACGGTGTGGAAAGAAGAAACGTAATTGTTTGATATGAACAGAGTAAGATGGAAGACATAAAGTATGAATTCAAATTTGTTTACGTAAAAGAATGGATACAGGTTTAAGACGTATGCGTAACGTAGACATGTGTGCGCGACATCAGTGTATTTTGGTTATCATAACAAAGTCGCTGACGTATGCATATAACATAAACATAGGTGTTCACCGTGGACGACAAGTGATATCAGTGTGTGTGATGAACTTGCAAACGTAAAATGACAGGTTGCAGAATTATTGTTTGGTTGTAGTAAAAGTGATTGGTATGAACGTTGTAGTAGGTCTTCTCGAAATGATTGTACATGAGTTTGTTTATTCAAAAGTTAAAGTATAATGGACTGGAAAGAAGAAACGTAGTTGTTCGATGTAGACGGAGTAAGATGGAAGACGTAAAGCGCATGAATTCAAATTTGAATACATAGACATAGAAGAACGGGTACAGGTATATGTAAAATAGACAGGTGTGTGTGTGATATCGACGAATGTCGATTACGATGATAAAGTTGTTGATGTATGCATTAAACAAAAGAACGCAGGTGTGTGTGTGTGTGTGTGTGTACGTATTAGTAAAAAAAGGTAAGTGTTCAACGTCGAGCTAATGCTGCGTCTGCAAATCACATTTGCTATTGGTGTTTACAAACCAAGCACAATGTACACTCCTCCAAAAGAATTACTCCTTGCCTGGACATGCTACCATCGTTGTCCAACCGTTTCGTCAAGTCTTACAATCCACTGCTACTACAAAAATTTCAGTGCCAACGATGTCTTTACCTGAGTCAGCACACAGAAGGCTTTGTTTGCTTTCTATGTCGCATTATGGAACCCCTTCAGTACTGTGTCAGCTGTAAAATTTATTTGATGGATGTGTTGAATCGAACTTGTTCTAATTGTAGACAAGGATACCTCTGTCATAAGACTGGTATGTTTCATCAGATCTCGCAGTATCATGTCTTGCAGTGTTACATTTGTACATCATGGTACGAGAGAGAACAGGCTCGTCATGACCTAGACGGTTACTCTACCGAAAAGTTCATACCACTTTAATCGTCTTCCTCTCCATTTTAAGACGTTAACTATTTATGTCTATTATGATGCAATCATCTTTTACTTAGCTATCCATTTCAATATCTTCTTTTCCCTTCCCTTTCCCTTCCTTTTTAAACATTTATGACCTTGACCCACTTTCCGTTAGAATACAACAACTGTTACGTCACAATTAATTCACATTTCAATCGTTACAAATCAATATCCTCTCACTCACTTTTCTGTTCCAGAAGTTTTACAAGGCGAAATGTATACATAGAGCAGATACTATAAAATATTCAAGTGTATATACCTTTTATATATATATATATAATTATTAATCGAGTCAATGTTCATCGGTTCACGTGTATCGAAATATTGTTTAAACAATAAGCGTGTGTGTGTACTCGTTGTCGGTTGTATAGATGGTAGGTAAAATTGCTTTGTGTTTGCGTATATGTATAACTGTAGGTGTTCACCGTCGACGACAAGTGATGTCTGTATGTGATGAACTTACACATGTAAAATGATAGCTTGCAGAATTATTGGTAGGTATGAATGTTGTGGTAGGTTATCTCGAAAACAAAAGTTAAAGTAGTATGTGTATATGTGTGTGTATATATGTACGCATGTATAGCAACAAAAGTAACGTGAAGCTAATGCCGCGTCTGCAATTTGCTCGATGTAGACAGAGTAAGATGGAAGACGTAAAGCGCGTGAATTCAAATTTAAATACATAGACATAGCAGAACGGGTACAGATATACGTAAAATAGACATGTGTGTGTGTGATATCGACGAATGTCGATTACGATGATAAAGTTGTTGACGTATGCATTAAACAAAAGAACGCAGGTGTGTGTGTGTACGTATTAGTAAAAAAGGTAAGTGTTCAACGTCGAGCTAATGCTGCGTCTGCTATTCATATTTGCTCGATGTAGACGTCATCCTCTCTTCCTATGAGCGTGAACCTGTTAATACATAATGTTACATCACAATTAATTCACATTTCAATAATGTTACGTCACAATTAATTCACATTTCAATAATGTTACGTCATCCTCTCCTCCTCTGGGTGTGAAGCTGTTATCCTACCCTACTAAGACTGATTTGACTTGTCGGTCGTCTCACAGTTGAGTGGCTGCTATGGTCTCGCTGTTGAAGTACGTCCGATCGCTCCGATGGTTCTACGACGAATGCAAATGGGTCAGCGGTCGAACGTATATTTATAGGTGGTTCAGTTGCGAGTTGTTGTACGCTGTTCTGTGATTGGCTGTCGCTATTGTTGATCTGCTCGGATTGGTTAATTAAGCTCCTCGTTTTAACATGCGTTCTTCTGGAGAGGAAGTCATCTTTTGGGCTTTGGTCGGATGTAGGGCTCTATTAATTTCAGAAATACTAAAGCCATTGAATTGTAACATTTTCTTCAGATGGTCGGTTTCTTGTTTCAAGGCCGTTGGGTGGCAGATACGAGTTGCTCGATGCATAAAGGTTTTTATCACTGCACGTTTTTGTCGTGGGTGGTGGTTGGAGGATTTTTGTAAAGAACGATCTGTATGTGTCGGTTTTCGGTATACCGTATGGCCTAAGGCCCCGTCTTCTTCTTTCTTTATCAAAACCTCTAGAAACGGTAGTTGGCCGTCGTTTTCTCTCTCCATGGTGAATTGTATCTGCGGATTTAAACTGTTTAGGTGTAAGAAATCGAGTAAGGTTTCTTCGCCGTGGTTCCAGATAACGAACGTGTCGTCCACGTAGCGATACCAACATTTTGTTTTCAAAGTCGCTTTTTCCAATGCCTCGGACTCAAAATATTCCATATAGAAATTGGCAATGGTGGGGCTAAGAGGGCTCCCCATAGCAACACCCTCCAATTGTTTATAGAACTCGTTATTAAACTGAAAGTAAGTTGTTGTGAGGACGTGACGAAAGAGAGCTGTAATATCTTCCGGAAAAATCTTCTGAATCAATGCCAATGCATCACTGAGTGGGACCTTGGTAAACAGCGATACAACGTCGAAACTGATTAAAATACCATTCGGTTGTATCTTGAACGACTGTAGTTTTTGTACGAAGTCAGCAGTCTTTTATGCAGGTGGTAGAATTTCCAACATATGGTCGTAGGAGCTTAGTCAAATACTTTGCCAGTTGATAGTTTGAAGACCCGATGGCACTAACGATGGGACGGAGTGGAACTGAAGGTTTGTGTAATTTGGGCAAACCATAGAGCCTAGGTGGTTGAACCTCAGCGAAGATCATTTGGCGTTAATCATCGGGTGGTATGGAGGAAGATCTAATTAGGGCGGTAGTTTTCCGGATAATGCGTTTGGTTGGATCAAAGTTCAGTTTTTTATACGTGGCCGGGTCCAATAAATCACAGATTTTCTTATTATAGTCGGTGCGATTTAGTATTGCTGTAGCGTTGCCTTTGTCAGCATCCAGAATGACTATACTAGTCTCCGCGTTTAAGCTTCTCAAGGCCATCCTTTCCCTTGTTGGTACGTTGGACGTGGGAACAGTAGCCTTTCTCAATATTCTTGAGCAGTCTTGTTTGATTTCTTCTGCAATGCCTGTAGGTAAGCGTTGACTACCAGACTCAATATTGGCAATAATATCTTCTATCGGTATTGTTTTGGGTGTTAGAGCAAAATTTCCACCCTTGCTTGGCTGTTTCGTCGGCGGTTAGCTGGTGGTCGGACAAGTTAATGACAACCCGGTTTCTGTCTAGCTTATGCGGCGGTTTGTTTTTGATATAACTGTTGTACTTCTTCTTTTGCCTTTCGGTGGCTGATTGAGCAGTATGGGCGGCTGAAGTGTTGGTAATAGAATCAATTCTGTTAAAGTCGGGAGGATTTAAAATGCGGCTAACATTCAGATGAACCGCGTACAGGTTCGAATTGTTCAAGGCCAACTCTCGTCTAGTTTGATGGATACGTTTTCGTAACAGTGAACGCTCCATTCTATCATAAATGTGGTGCGCGCCTGGAGTGGACCGCTGACCCATTTGCATTCGAGTTCGAGCCGTCAACCTCAACACATCGTTACGCTCTACGTCGACGCCGCCCTTGAAGGTGTCCAACGCAGCTGTGGACGATCCAGTTGTGAAAGTCTTCATTCCTATATAAACATTTAAGTTCATTTTTTTATTTCAAATAAAAATATTAGACAGATATATACATACAAAAATTCGATATGAGAATAGGAAATAGACAGATAATTTCCAGCAGTTCTAAAAAGCTTTAAATAACATAATAAATGTAACTTCTTGGCACCACATGTACAATAAACAACTGTTATAAAAATCATAGTAGAACATTACAACTTTACCACCCTAAGTAAAATAAATAATTATTGCTTTTTCCAGGTAATTATATTTTTTGTTATAATAAAACATCAATGTAGCTACAACTTTTCTTGACTGATTCATGTAGTTAATACTAGATTTGACTACAGAAGTGTTTGGCGCTCACATCTGCGTTGATCTTGGAATACTTAAATCTACATCGCGAGGGAATGTGCTCTAGAGGTCTATAAATGCCACTACACAAGGTGCAAGTTCCTGAGAATCTGTATAATTATTATATGCCGTCAACAAACTGGCAAAACCAACAACGGCCGTTATGATATAAATTGCAGAACATACATACTGAGAGAATTAATTAGGGTGCTAAATTTCAGTTTCTTTTCAAACTGTAACTTTTCATCCTGAGTAGGAAAATAACCAGTTACTTTATGGAAATTCTCACAGCCAGCAGGGACGGAAATTGTGACAATGAAGAAACGAATTGAGACGATTATGTAGGGAGGAGGAGGAAAAGGATCATTCTATTTTTTCATCCCTGTCTTAATCGAACACTTCGACGTTCACGTTGTCCTAACAATACTATTTTGAAGTTCAAGAGGACTAGACGTTGAAAGAGACAAAAGAATGTCTGTGTATTTGGGTTGTGAATATCTACACCTACTAATAACTTCATTAAATATTGTGTTTAATTTCATTTATTATGCAAACTAAGGTTGAGTGTCGCGAGAGTTACGGTTGTCATAAGTGAACATGTGTAAATATACATACATTTTGAGATCTGTTATGGCAAAATTCCAGTTGTTTTTTATAATTTAGGGCTTAAAAATAAAATCTTTACTTTAATTTATTTTCTTACTTTTATATTTTTGCGGTTAATAATAAAGAAATCATAAAAGCTTTTCTATTTGCATAATTTTCTGATTACAAAAAAAAATTAAAAATTTTTTTTGGTTATTTAGTGGGGACTTGACGGGAAAAGACGCAAGTTTAATTAGTCCACAAACTCTTTATGTATATTTAAATTAACTGTTGATGTGGTACGAGATTGCAAAAGAATGGAATTTCGAAACAATGGTAGGTACCTCAGCAAAGAAAGAGAATATTTTTAAAATTTACTAAAATGGCTAATATTTAAATAGACATCTTGATATTTTATAATTTCTGGATTGCGACCACTTATTTAATTCTTTTACTCAGTGACCAGTAATTGTAACACTCGATATTGCCTCTGACGGTATTAATGTGACAATTGGTCGATGATAACTGAAGTATCAAATAAAACAGAATTTATGTGTGCTATAAAACAACACCGCTAAGCTGAATAGGAAGAGAATCGCATACTACTCTGTATAGACTGTATATAATATACATACACCATCGTATAGATAGCGTGGCGAACGTCGCAAAATGAATCGCCACGCGTTGCCATGCCAATAATCAGTTTAACCCGCGGCTATAGATGTTTCACATCAACAAGACTAGTAGGTATATCGTTTTTAATGTGAAACATCTATAGCCGCGGGTAAACCGGATTGTTGGCGTGTCGAGCGTGGCGAGTCTTGTCGTAGCGACGCCTCGCCATGCGCAAGCGCCTGTGCGATTGTCTTCCGATTCGGTTCGACGGTGTCGTTTGCTATAGTTAACTAGAAGATGGAAGTTAATTAATTTAGGATTGTTGTGTACATTTCACCTAATAAAAAAATGAATAATATTTTATTTTTACATGAGAAATTATTTCCGTACAGTCACAGAGGTTCAATAATTTTTAAAACCAAAAAAGATAAACTACCATTGATTTCAGCTGGAGATTTTAATGTAAATTTTGCTAAAAATGAATCAATGTCAATTGCGTTCCTCCAAAAAGAATTTCAATTGCAAATTAACAACAATCGAAGAGAACCTACTACCAGATATGCAACAACAATAGATGCTGTATTTATTAGATGTCTTGGCAAAGTTATGTCTAATACTTTTGTAACATACTTCAGTTATCCTCGACCAATTATCACAGTAATGCTGTCAGAGGCAACGTCGAATATAACTATTACTGAAATCACTGATTAAAAAAAATTGAGTTTCAAATCTGCCAGGCGTCCCGTGACGGTTCACATTTTTTTATATAGCGTTTATAATTTCAGTAGTTTGAAGTTCTCTTATTCCACTTTTAGCTTTCACATGTTTAATGTATTATACAGGTTAATAAGGCGACCTGTGTAGGTATGTATTTACCTATATCTTTATATATACAAATGATTTATTAATAAATAATTTGGATGTTTCGAGAATGGGTCATGTTTGGATATTGCCATTTCATTGTTTACATTTCTTTCTGATAATGTGGGCTGATCATATTTATATAGACAAAAGGTTTTCATTTTTAAAACAAATATTAGCCATCGAAAATAAAAATAAAAAGCAAATTGGTAAAAATTACGATACTAGTGCAAACAAAACTGGTACGTTAGCATTGCATTTTTCGATATGAAATATTTACGTAGGTAGGCTTCGTATTAGTGTTATTAAAGATAAACACAATTTTTATTCAATTTCTGTTTGTTAAAATGAACAATCCTTATTTTGTTACATTCCATGAAAATGTTTTCATATACATAAAGTGATCAATTAGGGAAATAAATTCATTTTTTTACTAGACTTTCCATAATTCGGTATATTTATAAAGGACCCCACCTCACCTTATGGAAAAAAGTCTTTCGGTGAAATTTCTTGATGTATTGATATGTTGTTCCTTTTTTATCGCTGATGAAATGTCTCCACAGGCACGAAGCTCTAACTGCTTCATTTAGGGGTGGTAGGGCTTATCTCTTATCGTATCACATTAAACCGTCAGTTTATAGTTAAATAATGGTTCCCACGATCTTGACCTTGCATCTTGCGACTTCCGTTTTCTTCTTGTAATTAAAAAACAATTAGAGGACAACAGGTTTGTCAACAATACTAAATCCTTTTGTCGCAACAAATTCATGCTGTAAATATTAAGAGAACTGCTCATTTGGATGCGGTAGAGCCTAAAATAGGGGGAAAACGTGAAAAAGTAAGGCTAAAATTAAATGTAACGATAATACGTCACAATAAATCATTTCGGTAACATCAATGAAATAACACAAAAAGTTTTTTCGTGCTTTTAACTTGACGTTTTATCAAGCCTTAAAAAATGTTTTTGCAAAGTTCTCTTAAGTTTAATCTTAACAAAATTGAATTTGTAACAATGCCAATTTTTTCATTTTCTGACAGCCGACTATTTACAGAGAAGAAGCTTTTTAGTTGTATTAATATACTTTAGAAACTGTGAAGGACGGAAAGCATTAAGAAGGAAGCTCACAGTGAATACATATCGTTGTATTTTGTGATCACGAGCTGTTCTTTTCACGATTGACAAACTGTCACGGTTTCTAGTTAGGGAGAAAGAAAGAGGCTGTCGTTTTTCTTAAACAGTCTTGGAAAAAGGAAATAAACTTTTCAATCGTTTCCTTTGAGCCGTTCGGGGTAAACTTTAATTCGTTTTAATCAGGACAGTTCGTCTTCTTGTGCTTGTTTGTAGAACATTTCAGGATAAGTAAGTGCAGAATACAACTCTTACTTTTCTTACGGTTTCAATTCTCATAAAAGTGTTTAGTACTTTCCTTTCTAACTCCTACATTCGATTTTATTTCTTTCAAGTTGTAATATATGTACCTATATATGCGATAACTAAATTATCGGAAAGAAAGGAACTAATTAATAAAAACTACAAATAATTTACACTTTTACTATATAGTAATTAACAAAGTACACCGTGTTTAATTCTTTTTTATTTTTAGTACCTATACTATGTCTATTCGCATTGAATAGGTTTGGCGTTTATTGTTACTTATTGTATAAATGAAATTAAATACTTACCAATAACTAATTATTTACTGTATAAAAACCTTTCATATACTTGAATTATCTACGTTGCACGTGTGTTATAATATTTTAATTAATATATGAGCCATTAATTACTAGCTGCTAATATATAATTTTAAAATGTGGTTTTAATCTGGACTATGTATTGAATATTTTAAACTATTTTCGAATTATAAATCAATTTTGTTCATTTATATGCATTATTCAAAACCGTGGTCGCTTGAAGGTTCTAGTCTGAATTGGTAACAGAAAAAAAAAACAGAAAAAGTAGTTTAATTTATAACTAACACATGGTAAGATATCTTTAAGATTCAAAAACTTATAAAAGTTTGCTGCTAGCAGTTGATACTGATTACCATATTTAAAGGAAAATGAGCTTTCGAATGGAAGTAATGTTATGCAAGCAAAATGCAATTTTCCTTAATTTTGCTTGTCTACATAACTTCTCCTCCAATAAATTCTCCATAGAAATATAAATTACTTCTCGTTATGAATCGCCTCTCGTTAATGTACGCCAGTACCGTATGTACTGTGTGTTAAAGACCGGCAGCATTGTGCAAATTTCGTAAGTTATTATTTGAGAAATGTAAAGGATCGAAAAAGACACTGATTCAACCTTTCTACTCTTTTTATAAAATCACAACTAATTCAATCAAATAGGGTATATAATTTACATAGTTCATTCAGTTGACACTTGATGAAGATTCAAATACATGTTAAATGTAATAGTGAATGACAACATTTTTTGAAAAATTTTCCTTTTATTTTTGTTTTTTTATAACAACTGTTTCAAGAGACAGTAACTAGAAAATAACAAGGAAAGAAGAAGACGATTTTCGTCACTAATTAGTATCTACATTCACCGATTCAAACAAATATCTATATACTCTATTTGATGTGTTTTATTAAAGTAATTAAAATTTGTCTTTTGATTTATAATAGCTTTACTTATATGTTCTGAATGTTAACTTGGTAGGTCAATTGCCAAGGAATTTCCGTTATTGTAATATATCGAAATAATATGTACATATAAATTAAAATAAATAAAAAAAATATTACTATTCAGTAATATTGTTACTCCAGAAGATGCCTTAATCAGGCGAAATGTACCTAGAGTATTAGTAAAATAAACGATGAAACATCTCCAAGAGTTTTTATTTATTTTAATTTGTAATTAAAATGTTTCACCAAGAGCTAACGGCGTCCTCCTTCTCTTAAACAATATACATATACTAATCTAAATCATTTTATAAAATTATAAATTGAATGATGTAAAACGTTCCAATATTTAAAATTATTTCTTTGTTCACAAACACTTTGAAACTTTTTAAATCAACCTTTTATTAAAGAATGATTTAAGAAGTGAGGCTTTTCTCGTTCAATCTTATAAAGCTTTGCTTAAAAATAAGTTGTTTAAATAATTTTGGAAGTTTTATTTAAAAAAAAATTAAATTACTTATGCATATGAAATACATTTTCTTAAAAGTCGAGGAACAGTTGAAATTACTGTCGTATCCAATGGTCATCTCTAATAATTCAAATATTTTACGCACGCTTCTTTAAAAAAAAAAATATATAGTTTTTCGATCATGGTATTACAAAACTCTTTGTCAAATTTCCTGATAGGTAGCTTTCTAAATAATTACTTGCATTTTACGTGAGTAAAATAAACTAAACAACCACATGTTTTTTTTTTGTGTGGTTGAGCTGATCTCTTTTAGGTAAAATTTTTGATACTTGTCTCGTAGATCGATTTCCTGTGGGAATTTTTCTTACATGCGTCGTGGGTTCGATTGATTTTGATGACGTGTTAGAGGGAGTCCTTAAAAGGGCTGCGACGTGATTTTTAAGCCATTCAATTCAATTCCAATTCAGATACAGATCTAGCAATTAGATTCAGATTCAATTAGCATTCACATTCAGATTCAGAAATCAGAGATTATAATTTGTTTTGTGTCTTTATTTGAATTTTGCCTGTTTTTGAGTTTTTGTTTCCAATTGGATTAATTCCTTACATTTCTATCAGGTATGATAATTATTTTATTATTTTAAATTAATATTTTTTTTATACTTTTTATAAGTAATTTTAATTGTTTCATATTTAATTTCACTTTTTATTATTTTCTTTTATAACTATGGAAATTCTGTCCAAGTGTTTATAATTTTTAAAATAATTTCAGTTCAGGTAAATCTTACTAAATTAAATAAATTATACTTTTAAAATTATTTCACTTAAAATGTTGTTCAGGCTTAACGTTAATATTTCATTTTTCAACATATAGTAGTTTGTGTATATTTTCGAAAGGGGTAAAACATTTAGTGGTTCAATCTAAGAATGAAATGCCTTGTTGTAAGTACTAATATTTTCTCCCGTGGTGAGTATTTACGCAACTTGTACTTTACACACATATTTTTATTTTATTCTCAACGTTATCTGGATTGCTTACTTAGGGACTAAAGACTTTATTTATTTGTTTTGCGTATGCCCAAATCACATTTTTGTTTTCAACGTTATCTGGATTGCTTCAATACAGGACTCCAGAACCCTAAATTAACTAACAAATATGTTTTTGGTTTTAAAATGTGCTGCTGTTTGTAGGGATT
Organism: Agrilus mali; assembly: GCA_029378335.1. Taxonomy (NCBI): domain Eukaryota; kingdom Metazoa; phylum Arthropoda; class Insecta; order Coleoptera; family Buprestidae; genus Agrilus; species Agrilus mali. Next base: position 14,140,802 of record CM055655.1, on the reverse strand, counting down.
GAATTTCAAATTGTCAAAATTTATCAAACATTCGGAAATTATAACACAAATTGGGTTTTGTTTACACTTTGTGAATTTTTTTCATAAGTTTTTCAATATTTTGTTACACAAATTATTTTTCATTTTTGTTAAGCCTGAGAACTACCAAAATTTAATTTATCTTATTCAAGTTGTTTTAATTTAATTTCATTTGATAATTTTTAATTATATTTACCTACAACATATTCTTATTGATTATTTTACATACATTTTATTTAGTTTTTGTCTTATTTTGTTTTTACCTTTTTATGTGTATTTGTGTGCTCTGATTTATGTGTTGTATTGAATTTTCTTATTGATTTATTATTTTTACGTGCATTTTATTTTGTGTTGAGTTTACTCTACAATTACATGTTCTACTTGATATTATTTTTGCATTTGATATTTTTGATTTACATGTGTTGCACTGGAATTTTTACCTGGATATTTTGATTTACAATTTTACTTGGATTTGACATTTTGATTTACCTGTGTTTTACTTGACTTTTTTCATTTATATTTTGATTTACTTTTGTTTTTCTTGAATTTCTCAGTGCATTGATATTTTGATTTACATGTGTTTATTTGACTTTGTTTTTACATTTGTGTTTGTTTTTAAATTATTGAGTGGCCGAGATGGTGGTGTTCTCTGGCAGGCTCTTTTTCCACGCTAGTCACAGGCTGAGTCTGACACTCTCTTTTCAAAATTTAATTTTGATTTTGAATTAAAAAGTTGGAATGAATTCACTGTCTTTTATTTAACCTTGTTCCTCTAATGGTAAACCCGTACCAGAGTACAATTTGTCATTTTTGGCAATACCTGGCTTTTACAACACAACGAAGGGTAAAAAGTTTTTGACGATCACGTTGGCCTAGGTAAGATACACTACATTAAAAATTGAATTTTGAATATTACAATAAAGTTCTGTAGATCGTAGTATTGGAAATAGAAACACCAGTAGAGTGTCTAGCCAAATTTTAATTTGTGAAATGTTACCAAAATGTGATATCAAGATTCCTATACTTCGACAAAAATATTCCAGACAGAATAAATTTTAATTAAGCCAAAAATAAATTTTGGTGTTATTTCAAGTAGCACACAATGAACGTCTTTGACCCATTAATAAGTCCTAAAAGGCGCGTCTAGTTGCTAGCAAAACGTTGGAATGATAACTCAAATTAATGAGGAGAAGATTCTCATACCACCACTCTCATATCCTGAAGATAATTCCTTAACATAGAATAAATATTTCAACTTATAAAATAAAATCATTTTTAAAAGTTCATACTGATGTTAAACTCCAGCTTACTTAAACGTCTGAATATGGAGTTAAGTAATAAACAAGTCAACAAATCTTCTAGAACAAAACTAATCAATGCTTACAACGATGTCCTTTAGGATATCCTCATAAAGGCTTATGGAGTGAGACGTTACAATGTTACCATTATATTCCAAAGACCATCAATAGATACCATCAGCATAGTTTATGCAAATTCAATTGTAGAAGCAGAGGTATATGTTGGACATTTGATTGCCTATTTGGATAGTTGCAGGTTATTATCAGGTGAATACCTCCGTATGCGTCCTCCCCTAATAATCAAAGCCCTGCAACGCACCATAAATAGCGGTTAGATAGCCTACAAGTGCTGCTGGAGTTATCATACAATTTTATTGATCAAAATAAAAATTGATTTTTGGAGGAACATATCAATTTATAAGTAAAGCATAAACATTCCTGTCATGCGTTTCTGTGACTAGCACAACGGCTATAAATGGACATGTATGTCGGTCCCAGCAGAGCCTTATCACTTGAAATACGATAAAATATTATTAAAAAGGGAATTAAAAGCGGTTAAATTAAGTCATATTTAGTATACCCCAATAAGGAACACGATATAAGATCCTAATCAGGGTGGTAATGCAATTGCTCCAAGTAATGCACCTTGCGAAGATTGATACCGACCGTATAAATTAGTTGCGAACGTGCGTTGAATTTCTAATTATAACATTCTATGTGGTTGGGTTAGTTACATAAAATGCGTCCTTTCAGTTTTATCCTTGTGTTATAGTCTACCTATAGTTTAGCTTTAGCTTCTGTGCCAAACCGCAACCACTGTAAAAACCCGAATATGCATTGACAAATACGTCTTATAAACGAAAAGAAGGATAAGAAAATAATAACACTTACTTCGTTAGTGTTATTTTTTCCTGTCATAACCTCTAACGATCCTAAGTAATTAAATGAAAGCATTCTTCAGGTACAGCACAAATTGAGTCGTTAGTGCTTGATACAAGGCATACAGAAGTGGGACCAAATAATTTCTGATTAGATATTTTATATATTAGTATATACATTCCCAAAATCAACCTTAATGTTTAATAGTTACCGATAAACTTAGTATACAGGGTTCTTCAAAAGTAGCGCACATAATTCATATCTTCTGTTATTTTTTTTAGAAGAAGCATAAACACGGGAATTTGGTTTAAATCAGTCGTCTTTCTGTGATATTTTTAGCTCCCTCCTTGCAACCCCTTAGTCTGTAGCTACCCCAACTTTGTTTTTAAATGGCAACCTAGGTCATGTGGGGGCTCATTAAAAAGATCTTCTAAAACTCAATCCGATAATGTCAACTGAGTAAGGGTCTGCTCATTTTGTGTCTGTCAAAACAGCCCTCATACTTAAAATTAACCAGGTAATCTAAATAGAGCGCTAGCATTCACCTGATAAATTAGTAACCTTTGTCGTTTAGGTCCTCAGTGCTGTTTGCTTTATTGTGATACACTCTTTTCTTTAAATTCCTCATAGAATAATATTTGTGACATTAGAAAATTAATTTTAAGGTATGGGGCAATAATAGGACAATCCCACCATCGCTTTGTCCTCTCAAGATATTTTGATATGAAATGGATTTCTTGGGGGATTTTCTGTAACGAAATGAGTAGACCCCTACTTAAAATTACTATTTAAGAAGTTCAAATTGATCACCATACTGTACAAAATAATCTATTTTGACGTACGTTCTTCAACATTACAACTAGTATAATTTGATAATTTTCACTCATGAGAAATGTGTGCCGTACGCTGTAGCCTGCCCTTTTACCTATGACTCAATGCAATAAACAGTTCCAGCATTTTGGAAAAAATATTGTTGATTACACATAAATTACCAATACATTCAAATAGTCCTATTTACTTAAAAGAAAACACACGATAGATAGATTCACCAATTTATTTTCGTACCCGACAATATTGTTTCGGTCCAAAAGGACCATTATCAAGAGTATTGTGTTTACTCGAAAAACGAAAATAAATTGGTGAACCTATCCATCGTGTGTCTTCTTTTAAGTAAATTTACATCATGTTTCACAATCAATGCACAAAACAAAGTCTTAATAGCATTAGTCCTATTTATGTTTAGGTATTTCTCAAAACTCTATCTGTATTACGCACAAGTTATTCTACATAATTTCAGTTTCCATTTTTTTACCCTTAGACTTGTAATTTAATGTCAAACGTATAGATTTTATTCCTAATAGGAAATTTTACGTTCCCTATAAATCAATTAAGACGTTTCGGTTGGTTATGTTATTGGTGTCAGTGGATTTTTCGGTCAAATCTTTCTTGAATGCAAAAATTGAGAAAGGGTAAAATTTACCTGTCGATTTTGCGGTCAAAAAAGCGTTTTAAGTGTATAATGTATACATATTTATTTTTCTTATATTTCTTATAACAATGTATTTATATATGTATATTTTTATAAACAAATATTGACAAAATAAGCTCCATGATGTTAGTTGTGTTTTATTGGTATTCGAATTTATGACCGCACATTCCACAGTCTTATGTTACCTTGACCGCAAAATCGACATATTTAAATGAGATGGACAAAGTGACCGCTCAATCTACAATTTATACTGTTACGAGTACTTGCCAATTAAGTTGGTGTGAGCATAATTAACGAACATCTTCCCTGAAAACATAAGGAATATTCCCGGCTTTCCTGAAACATATAGAAAACACCAGCAACGATCAATGGGAAAACAATTGGATTACTAGACGACTGTAGAATTCCCTAGAAAGAGGCTGAAAAGACCATAAAAGGCGGAGACGGCACACACCGAGTTAGTTGACAGTGAACAGCTGATGTTTGGAAGCGAAGCGATCGATAGGCGAACAACAGGCGATAGATAGATAGTGTCTACATTATAGCGAGTATTTACACCAGAGGCGAGCGGGAAAAGAGACTTTTTAGTGAAATAAATTGTGTAGACTTGTTTATAACTGTAGTGTAGTCAAATTAACTTTAGTAATTAAATAAATTCGTTGTTTTGTTTTGCTAATTGTGTTTTCCGTGACTGAACACATCACAAGACCTTTTACCGTAAACTACACGACCGCTCGATCCATACAACCCCTGTCGAAAGCAGTGGATAGTTAAACTATTCGTCTTCTTCTAATATTTTTGGTAATTTTCAATTTTGCGTATTTTTGATGTGAAACATCTATAGGCGCGGGTAAACCGGATTGTTGCCGTGGCGACGCTCGCCATGCGCAAACGCCTGTGCGATTGTCTTCCCACTCGGTTCGACGGTGTCGTTTACTATAGCAAACTAGAAGATGGAAGTGAATTAATTATGATTGTTGTGTACATTTCACCTAATAACAAAGTGAATGATTTCATTTTTACATGACAAATTATTTCCGTACAGTAGCAGAGGTTCAATAATTTTTAAAACCAATAAAGATAACTACCATTGATTTCAGCTGGAGATTTCAATGTAAATTTTGCTAAAGATGAATCAATGCCATTAATTACGTTTCTCCAAAAAATATTTCAATTGCAAATTAACAACAATCCAAGAGAACCTACTACCAAATATGCAAGCAACAAAAATAGATGCTGTATTTATTAGATGTCTTGATAATGTTATGTCCAATACTTTTGTAACATACTTCAGTTATCCTCGACCAATTATCACAGTAATGCTGTCAGAGGCAGCATCGAATATAACTATTACTGAAGTCACTAATTAAAAGAATTGAGTTGTCGCAACTTGAAATAAATATTTTTGAATTTTAAATTTTTGTATTTAATAAAAATAAATGTTTATTAAATAAATAGTCATCATTTTGTGGAAAAAATTCGTAATATTTATTTTCTTAATTATGCCGTATTTAGTTCCTGTCGTAATATTGTCTTTCATGCATATTATGTACTTGTGCAAACTCCATGTTTAACATCTGCCAGGTGTCCCGTGACGGCTCACCTTTTTTTTCTTAAGATGTATGAAGTTCAGTAAAATTTCCTTATTCGCGGGGTATATGTTCGAAAATTATGTCGCTAATACGCAAAACGTGAATACGGAATGATGATTTTGTAGTATAACTTACCCATTAAAATTGATCGTCATAGAATACCTACGTTGTGATAAAGAAATTCGTTTTCCAAAAATGGAACGCTCTACCATGTTACAGGTTTAATTATTTAGGAACAAGGTTTTAAAATAAAAAGGCAATGTTTGCTTGAAAAACCCTAAATTTATTTGTAAATGCATGATTGAGAAAATTTTGTATTTTACTCACCTTTGAGTAAACACAGTTAAATAAATGTAAAATAGAAAATATGTTAGTGTGAGTGCATGAACAACACAAAAAAACAAAATGAGCAACAATTACAAATGTCAAACAAAAATTTAAGTAGTGCCAGGCTCAGCCTGAAGCTCACGTGGAAAAAGAGCGATGGCAGAGAAAACCACGATCATTGCTGCTCAAAATGAAAAGCAAAAATGCAAGTGATAAAATTCACATGAAACACAAAAATCAAATAAAGTTTCAAATCACAGGAAAAACAAGTCAAGTAAATGTAAATGGTAAATGCAAACAATTCAAATAAATGGAAACGACAAAAAGAAATAATTCAAATCAAACAGTAAATGTTAAAAATAATTCAAATAAAAATCATGGCACAAATAAGAAAGTCAAAAACAAATACAAAATTAAACAAATGCAAATTAAAAACATGGGTAAAATATGTGATGGCAAAATCATAAAACATTTCAAATAAAATTGCACAAAATAAACAACCACAAAACAGACAAATAAAATAAAATAATAGCATTTCAAAATAATCTTGCAAAATAAAATATTCGGAAACAAATTATACGCAAAAGCACCACAAATTGTAATTCAACCCTTTCAAGCAAAAGAACATTTTAAACAGTACATATTTTGTTAGTTAGTTTATAAGTATAAGTCTGGAGTCCTGGTATGGATGCAATCCAGATAACGTTGAAAATAAAAATGTGATTTGGGCATACGCAAAACAAAAAAATAAAGTAAAGTCTGGAGTCCTGGTATGGATGCAATCCAGATAACGTTGAGAATAAAAATAAATATGTGTGTGTAAAGTACAAATTGCGTAAATACTCCCAAAATCACCACGGGAGAAAATATTAGTACATACATAAAAATCTCTTTCAAAAATTGGTTGAAATATAAAATGTGTTCAAATACAAAAGAAAATACGCCAATTGCACAATGTTGTTTAGGGTTGCCTGAGATTGCACAATGTTATTTATGGTATAACGAAATAGTATAATGTTGTTTAATTTTGCATGAAATTGCGCAAAATTAATCAAAGCGTCTGAAAAGCACTTCCAATACAACAAAATGATTCTTTCAGAAATTAATTCACATTTGTTTAAAATAAAAACAATTATAAAAAAAAAAATTATTTAAAAAAAAAATATATAAAAATAATTGTAAAATCGATTGATTAAAATAAAGGATATTAAAAATCATTTACAAAAATTATAAAGAGAATTATAAACTTGATTTGATAAAAATTACACAAGAACAAATAAAATCAAAATGAATTATTTCTTTTCGTCTTTTTGAAAATAATAAATTACATTTTAAAATTAAAATTATAAAATCAAATAGATAAACAAAGATTTTCATTACCTGTTGATTGTTGTAAAATCAAGACACAAAAAAAAATAATTTAAAATATTGCACAATATTATAACAAATAATTTACTAGTTCTTTTTGGGGAAGTTTCTACTTATGATGTCACTGAACTACTGTTCTTCTTTCTTCTTTTACCACACTTTTATACTTTTGAATCACACGTAAAAGGGGAAAACCGAAAGAAACGCTGGAACACCGCGATGTGGTGACCGGGCACAATTACTTTTTGTATTCTTTTTAAATTTTACTTAGCTTCGACTGCTCTCCGCGAGATGGGAGTTCGGGAGGAAAATTTTAAAAGTTTGGGTGCGGATACTACAGAACGCCCCTTTAAAGGATGTTTTGGAAATGCAGAGAATCTGTCAGTGAGAAAACAGGTTTCGCGCACAAACTTCACGCTACATCGATCAGTAATGGCGGTACGTTGAGCATAACACGGTTGTGAGGTTATTAGTATTATGATTAGTATTAGTTTAGTATTTAGTTGTGATTAGGGGTACGAGTAAAATAAAGTTTCAAATTAGTAATGTTATAGTTTCCCTTTCTTTCGTTGTTTGTGGGGTTAGACAGAGTGTACACATTTGGGTAGGGGAGACCTGTTATACGATAAGGGCCTGAATACAAAGGACAGAACTTATAAATTAATTTCTTGGATGCATCAGACACAGGATTTTCTCGCAGAAGTACAAGATCACCGATTGACAAACTATCGAATTTTCGTGCACTAGATTGAACAACTCGTGAATTCAATTTGTGGAACACCTTCTCTTGTATTTCCTGGACAGTTTCTACGCAACGTGGAGGAAGATAAAGGGTGATGAAATTGTCTATGGGAGCAGGCGGATTGTTACCAAAAAGAATTTCCTGTGGAGAGTAACCGGTACTCAAATGGGGTGTGCAGTTAAAAAGAGTTTCAATGTTTTTTAGATGAGATACCCAACCTTTATGTGAAAATTTACAATAGGTACGGAAGAGTCGACCTAGCTCTTTCATGACCCTCTCAGTGGGATTCCTGGGGATGTCTTATTGAAGATAACGTTGGAGTAATGCCGTTTTTCTTTAGCGTATTTTGCCATACATGGGAGGTGAATTGTGTTCCATGGTCGGACAACACAGTTTTAGGTATAATAGTCTTTGCAAAATCATTAATAATTTTAGAAGCAGAAATTTTGGCTGTAGCTTTACGAAGGGGATAAAGGCGTACAAACTTGGAAAAATAATCTATTACGACAAAAATATAAGCAGCCTTGGAACGTCCTTCTGGAAGAGGACCGAAATAGTCGACAGTTACCAACTCTCCAGGATAAGTGACTGAAATGAAATGGGGTGTACCTGACAAATAGCGGGAAGGATATTTATTCTTCTGACAGACGTCGCAGCAACGAACAAGTTTCTGGATGGTGCGGCGCATGTTGGGGAAGAAAACACTTCTGCTCATTACACAGTACATTTTTGAGATGCCCATATGTCCATACTGTTGATGGTAACCCTCGATGACGTCTTGGACCAAATTGGCGGGAAGTACGAGCCTGTAATGTTTTTGTTGAGGGTGGAAATAGACAAGAGTGTCATCATTAAGTTTTAAATAGGGTACTATTTTAGTCTGAGAGTGATTCAGGACGGTACAGTATCCTAGCAGGAAATGTCTCATGGGTTCCAAAAATGGGTCACAGATCTGAAATTCACGTACATTCTTGAAAGAGGTGCGTAATTCACCTAAATTGTCGAATTCAAAGAAACTAGCTATGAAAGTATGTAAAGGAGAAATAACTACAGGTTGGTTTTCTGAAGACAAATGGCTGTGTGTTAGACCAGGGGGAAATCTCGACAGTGTGTCGGCGACGACATTGTCACGTCCTTTGACATGTTCAACTTCAAAATTAAACCCATTCAGGTACATCATCCATCTAGTGAGTCTATCATTCAGGAGGCGACACTGTTTTAAAAATTTAAGAGCATAATGGTCTGTTCTTATTATCAATTCGTGACCTAGAATGAGGATCCTAAACTTCTTTAGACCAAAAATTATGGCTAACAACTCCTTCTCTGTCACAGTGTACAGGAGCTCAGGACCATGCAGGATGCGGCTTGCGAATCCTAAAACTAAATGTTCACCATCATCGTCCTTTTGATACAATTCAACACCTACAGCTACACCGGAACTATCAGTTTGTAAATAAAATGGTTTTGTAAAATCTGGGAATTTAAGCATTACACAATTTAAAAATAAAGATTTAGCCTTTTCAAAAACTTCTTGTTCATCTGATGTCCAGCGCCACCTAACATTTTTGTGAAGTAAACGGGTAAGGGGAAAAATTGTGGAACTGTATAATTTGCTAAAACGTCGGTAATAATTGCAGAGGCCTAAGAATGAACGAAGTTGTTTAACATTTCGGGGGACAGGGAACTCTGTAATCGCTCTGGTTTTGTCAGGGTCAGTGAGGACGCCCCTAGTTGTTAGAATATGGCCGAGATACTTTACTTCTTGTTTTAAGAACTCTGATTTTTCTAGGTTAAGTGTTAGGTTAGCGTCTTTTAGTTTAGTAAATAGTTGTTCTAGATGTAAAATGTGGTCATCGAAAGATTCAGATACTATCAGTAGATCGTCAACATACTTAAAAACAAAGGATTGCAGTTCGCTGCCTAAAATAACGTCCATAGCACGTGTAAAAGAACCAACAGCTGTTTTCAAACCAAAGGGTAGTACTTGAAATGTGTATGATTTGCCCTCGTATAGAAAACCAGTGTATTTAGTACTATCAGGGCTGAGTGGAATCTGCCAATATGAAGAGCGCAAGTCAACCAAAGACATACACTTGATGTTGTTAAAAGAACTAAATATTTCTTCAGGTGGAGTTGGAGATTCATTGTCAGCAATCATTTTGGAATTCAGGATACGAGCATCTAAACAAATCCTAACGGAACCGTCTTTCTTCCTGACGATAGTGACGGGACTAGTGTACTGGGAAGGTTCTCTCTTAATGACTCCTAGGTCTAACATACTTTGTATACACTTGTTTGTTTCTGCACGAAGACTGAAAGGTACTGGGTAAGACTTCCTATTGAATGGGAGGGTGTCATGCAACTGTATATTATGAAAGTACTTGTTTGTCCTTCCAGGATATTTGCTAAAAATGACCTGAAAATTTATCAAAAGTTCAAGCAGTTTGAATTTCTGGAAATCTGGAACATGGGTGATTGTCTCAACCTTTTTAGTTAAATCCTCAACAGAATTGAGTGGATCAACAGAACTACATGGGGAAGATGTGGAGTTTAAATTGAATAAGGTTTGTTTTAGCATGCTGTTAGTTTGCCCGATACAGTCACAGTTGGTAGGGGTATCAGATTCTGGTCTAAAACCTACATTAAAGGGAACAGTAAAACGACCTGTACTATTTTGGATAATGAGGGAGTTAGTGCTGAAATCAATTTGAGTAGAATGAAAAAGACAGAGGCACGTGGAGAATGTGGAAATCTAACCAAACCTGAATTTTCACTCGAGCACTGAGTTGTCCCATTGCTCCTCGAAGGTGAGTTGAAGCGACAGGTAGAGTGGGAAACTGAAATGAGTCCTTTAATTTCATATAGCAGTCTTCGTTAATGCAACTGACCTCACAGCCAGAGTCAATCAAAGTTAAAAGCTCTAAAGTATGACATTGAATAGTGATATGGGGAAGCATGCGTGTTGAGGGTTGAAATACATTTGGGATTGACTGATGGTTTGCACACAAAACAGGCATACGGGTGACAGGCAAGAGTGCAGGAGATGCTACCATAGTGGTGTGTTTACTGTTGGTATGGACAAACTCTAAAGGTGTTTGTAATGGAGTAGTTGTAGAGAGGGGGATCATTTAAAACATTGCAGCCGGAATTCTGTAAGAGAACAACGCCCCTAGAATAGATAACGGACAACTCGGCCTTGGTTAAAACTCTGCAGGGTGACAACCTGATTGAGAAACAATTAGAAACTGAAAAAGATCCCTGGTGATTCACTTGAGTTCCTTCACGAACAAAACGAATTAGTGGAAAGGGGTTTTTGGAGGTTGTTGTTGTGGAAGAAACGTCCCTCCTCAGTTTCCTCCTTGTTGGTTTCCCTGGTTGTTAGAGTGCTGGCAAGTTTTGAACAACTTAGGGGGTGGTATAGAAAAGTCAAATTGTGAAACAGACTGATTGCTGGAGGCACCTCGATTGATGTGGAAACGATCAGCGAATGCTGCAGTGGGACTATTGAGAGGTAGACTGGGTTTGGGCCTTCTATTAGAGAGTGAGGTTTGGCGATCAAGAAATTTTATGACCCCAGACACAGTAGGAGAGGTAACAGTAGACCAAAGCTCCTGAATATGGTAGGGAAATTGCCTCATGATTTCAGATATTTGCATTTGTTCTGTCATGGGGAGAGTCAAAAGTCTGTACGCATTTAATTGACGTAGAAAATATTGGGACATGGTAATTTTGGACTTTTCAGAAAAATACTTCATGCTGTTCAAACGGACCTGCTCAGCATACTGATGTTCGTTTGACCAAAAGGTATCTAAAAAGACTGCCTGAAAATCATCAAAAGAACTCCAAGATGACTCACGGAAATCTCGCCAATCACCTGCTGTACCTATTAAAGAATTTGCGGCAATTTCTAACTGTTCAGAAGGGGAACTGGCAAGGGATTTGAAATATTTATGTAGTTTGTTCAAAAATAGAACGGGGTGATGTACATCTGGGGAACGAAAAATGGGCTTATCGACTGACAGAGAACCTGGAGACTTATTTGTAAACGCGAGAGCCACACGTTTCCAGTCAGAATCGTTCGAAAGAGAAGAGTTTACAGGAGTATCACGATTAGTAGGGTTTGAGGCGCCGGGGTTATACGTAACATCCTCGTCAGCATGCAACGACAGCCGCGCCGCAGGGTTTGTGTCCTTTTGCACTGGTGCACGAGGTACGTCTGGTTTTGGTGTACTCTGATGAGGGGGTACAAAGGTAATGTCTGAATTTATTGTAGAGGCTTGAAGAAGGGCTGCATTGATTTGCTGCTGCTGCTGTATGAAGGAAGTCAATGTAGTATTCTGGGCCTGTACTAATCTAAAGAGGTTCTGTAGAGTGAGCGTCTCGGGAACCTGGGTCGTGGAAGGAGGCGGAACACCTGAGTCGGCCGAAGCAGACGCCCCTGGACTCTTATCTTCACTCTTGGTGGGAATAGCTGTTGATTGAAATTGACAGCAGTACGTTGTACATTGATGTAAGGGACACAATAAAGAGTAAAAAAAAAATAATATGTTGCATTGTTCCCAAAAAAAAAAATGACCTGACCGAAGGTATATGATCCTGGTCACGGCACCAAAATCTGTAGTATAACTTACCCATTAAAATTGATTGTCATAGAATACCTACGTTGTGATAAAGAAATTCGTTTTCCAAAAATGGAACGCTCTACCATGTTACAGGTTTAATTATTTAGGAACAAGGTTTTAAAATAAAAAGGCAATGTTTGCTTGAAAAACCCTAAATTTATTTGTAAATGCATGATTGAGAAAATTTTGTATTTTACTCACCTTTGAGTAAACACAGTTAAATAAATGTAAAATAGAAAATATGTTAGTGTGAGTGCATGAACAACACAAAAAAACAAAATGAGCAACAATTACAAATGTCAAACAAAAATTTAAGTAGTGCCAGGCTCAGCCTGAAGCTCACGTGGAAAAAGAGCGATGGCAGAGAAAACCACGATCATTGCTGCTCAAAATGAAAAGCAAAAATGCAAGTGATAAAATTCACATGAAACACAAAAATCAAATAAAGTTTCAAATCACAGGAAAAACAAGTCAAGTAAATGTAAATGGTAAATGCAAACAATTCAAATAAATGGAAACGACAAAAAGAAATAATTCAAATCAAACAGTAAATGTTAAAAATAATTCAAATAAAAATCATGGCACAAATAAGAAAGTCAAAAACAAATACAAAATTAAACAAATGCAAATTAAAAACATGGGTAAAATATGTGATGGCAAAATCATAAAACATTTCAAATAAAATTGCACAAAATAAACAACCACAAAACAGACAAATAAAATAAAATAATAGCATTTCAAAATAATCTTGCAAAATAAAATATTCGGAAACAAATTATACGCAAAAGCACCACAAATTGTAATTCAACCCTTTCAAGCAAAAGAACATTTTAAACAGTACATATTTTGTTAGTTAGTTTATAAGTATAAGTCTGGAGTCCTGGTATGGATGCAATCCAGATAACGTTGAAAATAAAAATGTGATTTGGGCATACGCAAAACAAAAAAATAAAGTAAAGTCTGGAGTCCTGGTATGGATGCAATCCAGATAACGTTGAGAATAAAAATAAATATGTGTGTGTAAAGTACAAATTGCGTAAATACTCCCAAAATCACCACGGGAGAAAATATTAGTACATACATAAAAATCTCTTTCAAAAATTGGTTGAAATATAAAATGTGTTCAAATACAAAAGAAAATACGCCAATTGCACAATGTTGTTTAGGGTTGCCTGAGATTGCACAATGTTATTTATGGTATAACGAAATAGTATAATGTTGTTTAATTTTGCATGAAATTGCGCAAAATTAATCAAAGCGTCTGAAAAGCACTTCCAATACAACAAAATGATTCTTTCAGAAATTAATTCACATTTGTTTAAAATAAAAACAATTATAAAAAAAAAAATTATTTAAAAAAAAAATATATAAAAATAATTGTAAAATCGATTGATTAAAATAAAGGATATTAAAAATCATTTACAAAAATTATAAAGAGAATTATAAACTTGATTTGATAAAAATTACACAAGAACAAATAAAATCAAAATGAATTATTTCTTTTCGTCTTTTTGAAAATAATAAATTACATTTTAAAATTAAAATTATAAAATCAAATAGATAAACAAAGATTTTCATTACCTGTTGATTGTTGTAAAATCAAGACACAAAAAAAAATAATTTAAAATATTGCACAATATTATAACAAATAATTTACTAGTTCTTTTTGGGGAAGTTTCTACTTATGATGTCACTGAACTACTGTTCTTCTTTCTTCTTTTACCACACTTTTATACTTTTGAATCACACGTAAAAGGGGAAAACCGAAAGAAACGCTGGAACACCGCGATGTGGTGACCGGGCACAATTACTTTTTGTATTCTTTTTAAATTTTACTTAGCTTCGACTGCTCTCCGCGAGATGGGAGTTCGGGAGGAAAATTTTAAAAGTTTGGGTGCGGATACTACAATTTGTATAAAAATATAGGGCTATGTTAGGCTCCAAGTTAGGAAAATAAAATAAAATAAATAAAAATAAAATTTGTATAATCGCAAATAACAGATAGGTACATATTTAAAGCACAAATAATTATTCCAAAAATATTATTATTAAGTCTTATTGCTTGAATTATTTGTTTTAAAATATTTTGTAATCTTTTCCTGCTTTGCCGCTTTTAAAAGGTCTTTTAACTCCGCCCGTGCGATTCTACGGTAGCGTAATTATAAATATTTGTGACACCTCAAAAAGTCGGCTTTTATCAAAGAACTTTAGGCTTAACACAAATGATATTTAACCTTTTTTGTTTAAATTTTGGCGCTTACTTGTTCGTTTTGAGATATAAGTGGGGAAAACGTTGTTTTCGACACGAATACAGGCAGTGGTTTCAATTTTTCCTTCCGCGAATACTAAAACCACGAATAACGGAACGAAAAAAAGAAAGCCGGGTCAAGAGTTCAGATTGAAATAATTTGAAAACCATTCTATTATTGATTAATTCACTTTTGCTGTCACATTGACTTGTTTGATCGAAAGAACGGCAAAAGCTTTTAGCACGTGCATGTCCGTCCCTTTAATTGAATTCTTTGTCAGTTTTGTGAGCAATATTTGCGAATGCATATTGGACGCTAGTGCCGGTGACGTATGGAACATATTATTAAATTCCGTTGCGACAATTCCGTTTTTACTCGTTGATCGGGAATTCTCGGCCATTCATTCACATTTTTGTAAGGATTAAAAGGAAACCTCGAAACACAACAAAACCGTTCCGGTTTGCTTTTCTACTTTTTTTCTATTATCGTCTTTTGAAAAGCTTTATTTATCGTGGTCTCGTATTGTGCCAAATGCTGCAAACATTAGTTGTGTGCTAAGGTCGTCTCTTCTTTAAACGAGAAAAAAATGTGCAGTTTTAGAGACTATCAAATTAAGATTATGAAATATTAATAACCTAAGATCAGAATTCGGTATGCAGGCTGTTCAAAATTTAACACAAAAATTGAATTTAGAACACAAAAAGCAAGAAAAAGATCCTTCGTTAAATTAGTGACCCTTCTGTAAAGATGGAAACTAAAGCGGAAAAAGAAAAAATATTTTTTCTATATGATTTCAAGCACAATCTTAAAGGACTTTCTTAAATGATCCATCTTATTCAATTATACTTTTGAAAATCGTCGTATTGATTGCGAATATTTCATTCTTTTGTCGAAAAATGAAAATTGTCAAACTAAATCAAAAATATGTAGATAGGTCCTAAAATTTTTTAAATACGTAAATTAAGCTTTAAAGTTAATTATTCTTTATGATTAGAAACCGTAACAATTCCTAAATTTGAGGAAAAATTAGAAACCAAATGTTGTCCTCCATCTTTAGGAAGTTTTGCCGGGTATAGTTTTTCTTGTTTTGGGTTTTGAATCCGCTAAAATTTCGCATGAAGAATACTTCAAGGAAATTTTTATAAGTAGGTATACATAATATCACCCAAACTAACGTAACCTTATTCAACATTCTGACATTTTTTAATAAATTATTTTTTAGGGGTACACAGTTACCTATTGTAACAAATTTCTCTCACATCATTGCATATGTATATTACTATAACCAATAAATAACTGATTTAACAAATTATTAATACCTAATTGATAATTAATAAAAACTTTAATATTCAGTTTTATTATACCATTTGAAATGAAATTGGGCTTCAAGTTTACAATTGTTAAACGGATGTGTTCGGTGGTTGCAGACTAATTGTCTTTCTGCCCCAAATATTATTTTGGATGTTACTTCGATGTTGAAATAACTTAACACCAAAGTTTGGTTTTTTTTTTTTATTGTTTATTTTTTGTACACTATATACACTTATTTTCGTATTTACCATTCGGTATGGTTGACATGATAATTTGGTTTTAGTTTGCCTCGACTGATAAATTAGGTTTTAATCTTTTGAGTTTCGATGCGATACTGATTTTGTAACAGTGGTATTATTTGGGTAACGCCCTATACTTAAACTTGCCCCAAGTCGTTGCTATGCACCCTTCAGGTACCCTCGCATTCCGATGTGATGACGTCATTGGTTATACCAAGCATCATTTGAACGCTTGGTACCTAGAAGGGTGCCATAAAGAGGCCCAAAATTATTTTTTGTTACAAGTGGCAAACTCGTATGAATGAATTTGTGTGAATTTGCTTAACTTAAAATAACCTAGAACTACAACGAAAAATCCAACACAAATACACAATGACATTCAAGACTAAAATACATACACAAACAAGAAAAAATATATACAATTACATTAATTTACACACCAAAAAAAAAATATTGAATAATAATATTGATAAAAATAGAGATATGGGTATGTACGGGACGCAACATTCCGCCCGCCTTGAAAGGACTAAGTCACTTTCAATGATTCAAGAAATTGTCGTCGGGTAATGGGCACACTTTTGTCACTGCACGCTTCACTATTCCACTTGAAGTTTTAACTGACACAGTTCGTACTAAGTTGTCTAGTCCTGGATGCACTTCGACAACCCGACCAAGTGCCCACTGCAGGGTTGGTAAATTATCCTCCTTTAGAAGGACTACTGTTCCCACAGGAATGTTGATTTTTATCGACCTCCATTTTGATCGTTGTTGAAGTGATGATAAGTATTCCCGCTTCCAGCGCCTCCAGAAATGTTGGGTGGCTTGTTGTGCAAATTGCCACCGGGATAAACGATTTCGTTGTACTTCGGTGAGATCTGGTTCCGGGATCGCAGTAAGTGGCATGCCGATGAGGAAATGTCCTGGTGTAAGGACTTCTAATTCATTTGGAGAATTGGGAATAGGCAGGAGAGGACGGGAATTAAGAATTGCTTCTATTTGGGTTAGGATAGTGTACAATTCTTCGTATGTCATTGCAACGTTCCCAATAATGCGTTTGAGGTGGTATTTAATTGATTTTATTCCAGCCTCCCAGATCCCTCCAAAATGGGGGGATTTTGGTGGTATAAAATGCCACGTAATAGAGTCGCATGAAAGAGCATCGTTTAATTGAAATTCAAATTGGTTGTCATGAAATAATCGATATAACTGTTTGAGTTCTCGGTTAGCGCCAACAAAATTGGTGCCATTGTCTGAGTAAATGTTTATGATTTTACCCCGCCTGGCGATAAATCTTTTAAGAGCTGCTAAAAATGCCTCTGAGGTCAAATCAGTAATTAGTTCGATATGCACGGCCTTGGTAGCTAAACAAATAAAAAGTGCAACATATACTTTAGAAGATCTTTTGCCACGTCCACGACCTTCTTTCATTAACAAGGGGCCAGCATAGTCTATCCCGGTATTGATAAATGGTTTTGATTGTTGAAGTCGAAACGCGGGTAAATCAGCCATAACTTGTTGCGCAATATTCGGTTTTACCTTAAAACATCTGACACAATTACGGATCACACCTCTTACAACACTACGGCTGGAAATGGGCCAATATTTCTCCCTAATAACCGCTAGAGTTAACTGCGGTCCCGAATGAAAATGCCTTTGATGGTAGTGCAATATTATTAATTTTGTAAGATAATGTTTCGGTAGTATATAGGGGTGTTTTTTATCGTAAGCGATGTTTGCGTTATTTAATCTACCACCTACTCGTAGGATTCCATTTTCGTCAAGGAAAGGATTGAGTGATAGTAAAGGACTTGACTTTTCTAATTGTTTGCTTGAATTTAACTGCCTGATTTCCCTATAAAAGACTTCAGTTTGAACTGTTTTAATAATTATTTTTACCGCTTCTGATATTTCTGCCGTCGTTAAACTTGACGTCTGTCTGTTGGTTTTGGTTCTACAATTATGAATGAATCGTCGAATAAAGGCAACGATACGTAATAATTTTGTATAGGATGAATATTTGGGTAGTAATGTTGACCACAATGTTGTTTTTACGGTCATTGCCTTACACATTCGTCTTTCTGGTAAATTTTCATTATTTAAAGTCTGGGGAGGCCACAGAGCAGAATCATTTATTAACCATGGAGGGCCTTTCCACCACAAGTCGCTATCGCTTAAAGAGCGTACAGATGTACCGCGCGAAATTAAATCCGCGGGGTTATCCGAAGAATTAACATGATGCCAATCATTTTGGTTCGTGTTTCGCTGAATTTTAGCTACTCTATTAGCTACAAACGTTTTTAAATTTCTGGTTGAAGCTGCTAGCCAGGATAAAACGATGCTGGAATCGGTCCAGTGATATTGTCGATGAAAACTGATATTTAATATATTACGCAATTTATTTATTAATTCGGTTAAAAGTACAGCTCCGCAAAGTTCGAGCCGAGGTAGTGAAAGGTTTTTGATAGGAGCTACTCTTGATTTTGATGATAATAATCGACAAGAAAAACTACCATTTGAATAGCCAGTGCGTATATATACGCAGACGCCGTAAGCCCTTTCTGACGCATCACAAAAGGCGTGTAATTCTAATAAAACAATTTTCTTGTTTTCGCAAATCCATCGCGGAATTTTCAACTGTGTAAGTGATTCTAAATTATTTATGTAATTTAACCATTCGGTGTAAAGGTTGGGAGGTAATGATTCGTCCCAGTTTAGTTTCAAACTCCACAATTGTTGCATTATGAGTTTAGCGATTACTATGACAGGAGATATTAATCCTAGCGGGTCAAAAATTTGGCAAATTGCGGATAATACATTACGTTTGGTAAATTTGGAATTTTTAACACCTTTGAATTGAGTATTAAATTTAAATGAATCCGTTGATGGATTCCACCACAACCCTAACGTTTTCACCTCTTCGTGATCTTTGATAAGTACTAATTCTTGATTATTTGTAAGATCTGACAGCAAATTCGATACGTTTGAAGCCCATTTGTTTAATTGGAAACCTGCACCTGCCAGAACAGTGGATATTTCATTTTTTATTTGTTCCATTTCTATTTTTGAATTAGAGCCTGTAAGGAGATCGTCTACGTAAAAATCCCTACTTATGATGTTATGAGCCAGAGGATACGTTTTGCTGGCATCTATGGCGGCCTGGTGCAGACTTCTAATAGCTAAAAATGGGGCACATTTCGTGCCGTATGTTACCGTACAGAGACGATATTCGCGTAATGGTTCGTTTGAATCAGAGCGCCAAAAAATTCGCTGCCAATCGCGATCTCTTGTATCGACCCTAACCTGACGGTACATTTTGGTTATATCTGCGGTTAATACAAATTGGTGTGTGCGAAACCGACTTAAGATTGAAAACAAATCCTCTTGAATTGTAGGACCTAACATCAATTTATCATTTAAACTCAATTTGTTAGTTGTTTTGGCAGACCCGTCGAATACAATTCTAACCTTGGTGGTTAAACTGTCATCCTTAAACACCGCATGATGTGGTAGATAGTAGACCTCATGTGGTTTACTAATTTCGTTTTCTGCTATCTCCATATGACCTAACGAAATGTACTCTTCTAAAAATTGACTGTATTGTTGGTTTAAAGCAGGATTGGTTTTTAATCGTTTTTCTAAATTATAGAATCGCTTGAGGGCCATCTCCTTTGAATTGCCGATACTAACTTCCGGTTTGATTGGAAGACGGACCACAAAACGCCCAATGTTGTCTCTTTGATAATTTGTTTTAAAATGTGTCTCACACGCATTTTCTTCCACGGTATAATTATCGCCTTGATCACTTATATTTTCTATTTCCCAAAACCTAGACAATTGATTCTCTAGTTGCACAAAATTGCAATGATTATTGCGAGTTTGACTACTACTAATAGAACCTCCTATAATCCAGCCGAAATGTGTTTTTTGGAGAATTAAATTCGGGCCTAAATTAATTCTGCCAATACATAATAATTCCCAAAATAATTCGGCACCTATCAGTAGATCGATATCCCGAGATTCATTAAAGGAAGGGTCTGCTAATTCTATATTGTTCGGAATATTGAATTGATTTTTGGGAAATGATTTTGCTGGTAAACAATCGGTTAAATTATCTAATACAAAACAAGTTAATGGCTTAATAAAAGAATTTAAACGAGATTTTATTTTTACGTTGATCGATTGAGTGATGACAGACGTATTGCTACTAATTCCTGCTATTGTGAAATTTACCTTTGAAATAGGTAAGTCTAATTTTTGACACATACCTTGTGATATTAAATTTAGCTGTGACCCAGCGTCCAATAATGCCCTACATGACTGAAATTGACCCTTTCGATCACAGACTAACATTTCTACAGTTGATAATAAAACGTGCTTGTTAGGTAAAGAATTAGCGAATGAATGACCTACAATAGCGGAAGTTGAAGGGACAGATGTTTCTGATAATTGAGTTGTTGCTGAAGTTGCTTCGGTTTTGTCAATATGTAACATCGTATTATGCAATTTGTTACATTTACGGCATGAACTAGCAAAACATTCACGCGACTTATGGTTGGTTCGGAAACAATTCGAACATAAGTTGGTCTTGTGTATAAATTGAATTCTTTCATTTACTGGCATTTTTATAAATTTGTCGCACTGATTAATAAAATGTTTACCTTTACATAAAGGACAATTAACAGTAAATGAATTTGGTTTTACTAATGTATTCAATGAACGTTGTTTAGAAATTGGACCGGAATGATTTTTGGTAGTTTTATGAGATTCTATAGTAATCCGATCTGCAGTGATATTACATTTTTTAGTTTGGTCTAATGTTTCAAGTAACTGGCATCGATTAGCTAAAAATTTGATCATTTCCTTTAATGTAGGTAAATCGGAGTTTAGTGATGATTCCCATTCTTTCTTGCTTAAGTAGTCCAATTTAGAATTGATCAAATAAATTAATAATATGTCCCATTGATCTGTCGGTAACTTTAGGGTTTCTAAGGAACGAAAATGGGTATTAAATGAGTCGAGTAATCGCCTTAAAGAACTAGAAGAGTCCTTTTGCACATTCGGTAAATTAAATAACGCATTAACATGCCCTTGAATAATTAGACGATTGTTCTGAAAGCGTTCTTTTAATAACTCCCACGCATTGGTATAATTATCTGCCGATGCAGTTAGCGAACTGATTACATTAGCCGCCTCAGAAGTAAGGCACATTTTCAGGTAATGGAATTTTTCGATATTCGATAAATTTTTATTTTCGTGTATGACTGAATTGAATAAATCATAGAATGACAACCATTCCTCGTAATTACCGCCAAACTGGGGTAAGTCAATTCGTGGCAATTGAATATGGTTATTAGATTGAACTGAACTTGGATTACTGACTGCTTGGTTTTCTACAGATAGTGAATTTATTTTTGCATTATAATCGTCAATTAAATTATAATAATCGTTTTCGAATGATGTTCTTTCATTATTATCAATATCGGATTTTGATAATAATTCAATTTCGAGTTGCACCTTCTCAAACTCTATTAATGTCGGTTTAAAATCACTTAATCTATTTACTAGTTGGTCTTTGTTTTTACCACTTTTATCGAAAGTCTCTAGAAATGTTTTTGCCCTAGTTAACTTTGATTTGACTACACCTCTTTTTTTGTTAAGGCTTTCTAAATCTGCCATGATTCTAATTACTATTGATAATTACAAATTGCAAACAATGACAAACGAAGAATAGGTACACAATAAGCAAATGGAAAAGTTAGGTAGGAAAAACTGCCACTTACTTTGAATTTATGTTTGAATGCGATCGAGATGATGAACTGTTGATTGAAGTCACCCTTTTCTTTTCCCTTTTTTTTTTACTACTTGTTTCGATGATGGACTCCGATGGATGGAAAATGATGATATTCGATTATGCCTTGTTGGTACCGAGTTTTCCACAAAAAGGATATCCGGCTCGAAGGACCAATGTTCGGTGGTTGCAGACTAATTGTCTTTCTGCCCCAAATATTATTTTGGATGTTACTTCGATGTTGAAATAACTTAACACCAAAGTTTGGTTTTTTTTTTTTATTGTTTATTTTTTGTACACTATATACACTTATTTTCGTATTTACCATTCGGTATGGTTGACATGATAATTTGGTTTTAGTTTGCCTCGACTGATAAATTAGGTTTTAATCTTTTGAGTTTCGATGCGATACTGATTTTGTAACAGTGGTATTATTTGGGTAACGCCCTATACTTAAACTTGCCCCAAGTCGTTGCTATGCACCCTTCAGGTACCCTCGCATTCCGATGTGATGACGTCATTGGTTATACCAAGCATCATTTGAACGCTTGGTACCTAGAAGGGTGCCATAAAGAGGCCCAAAATTATTTTTTGTTACAAGTGGCAAACTCGTATGAATGAATTTGTGTGAATTTGCTTAACTTAAAATAACCTAGAACTACAACGAAAAATCCAACACAAATACACAATGACATTCAAGACTAAAATACATACACAAACAAGAAAAAATATATACAATTACATTAATTTACACACCAAAAAAAAATATTGAATAATAATATTGATAAAAATAGAGATATGGGTATGTACGGGACGCAACAGGATGTTCTTATATTTATAATACATAATTCACTTTTCTACAGCGGATTCAATGTTTGCCAATTTATTAGACATATCAATTCGGTTTACAGTAATAACTACTTAAAAGTATACTTACTTATTACATTATTTTGCCTTTTCGTTATTAATAGGCTTTTAATGTATTTGTATTTACTTAAAGTTGTACCAGTTTACTTTCCCGCAAGAGAAGTACCTACATATTTTCGTGAGAAAATATTAACGCTTTGCAAATTTTGTGAACATATATCTAAGTAATCCTAAGTAATTACCTTCTTACATACTTTACCTTTTTAAAGTATCACCACAATTTGTGAGATATCTGGATATTTTCACGAGTATATTTCTAACATTCCTAATCTTCAAAATTTTAATAATTGAATTGGATAAATAATATTCCGTAGAATTCAGAAACGTTCTGAGTTATTTGTATTAAAGCATTTTTAAGCAATGTAAAACATTCCCGGAAAATTCTAGAACACTAAAAAAAATCGGGAACATTTCAGATCTCTAACGTTTTTTAATATTCTTAAATATTGTAGAAAGATGTCGAAGATTCTGAAGTATTTTTGATCATTCCAAACCATTCCCGAAAAACAAAAATTTTAGATCACTCTGTCACGTTTTGAAACGTTTACTAACGTTTTTTAAGATTATCTTCCTTCACCTGAAGAAGCCACTGTGTGTTGAAATAATTGTTGTGGATTACAATTAATAAAAATTTTTGTAACTAAAACTTTGTGTTTTGTTTTACTGTGTTTAATCATGGAGTTACAAAGAATAGAAGCCTCATCGATTCAAGGATAAACTTTGTAAATCAGGAGTTGATGAACTTAATTGTGATGACTGTAGCGCTATTTACATAGGACAGACATGTAGGTCCTTTAAGATTAGATATAACGAACATAAAAAGTCTATAATTGATAAAAAAGGTAACGCAGGATTTTCCCAACACTGTATTACAAATAAACATAATTTTAATGAAAATAATATAAAAATTTTACATTGTATTAATAATAGCAGAGGGTTAAATTTATTAGAAAAATTTTAAGTTCAAAAGGCATTCTTTCAGAATAAAAATGTTACCAATGAACAGTGTGAAGGACTAAAAGTCGTATCTTTCTCGCCACACTTCAAAAATTGTAATTCCCCCACCTCCTCATAATGTATAAATTGTCATGTTTCTGATTTTTAGTTTAGTTTCGATTTAACTCTTTGATAATGGTCTAATAAGCCGAAACGATATTAAGAGTTTTTCTTATTAAATTGTTGTAAATCTAAACAAGTGTTTTTATTCTGATTATTAAATTTAAGTTTATTTGAAAAAAATCTAATACGTCACTATGACTGTTTGATTCAGACTAAGAGCATTTTCGACTTTTGTAGGATAAATACTATTTTAGACAAAGGTAGATGTATCTTTTCATACATTTTTGTTACCTACGCCCACCCACTTCCACCCACCACGACCAATCATTCCATTTATTATCGAGAAGAAGCTGTCTATCATTATCACCACTAGTGGATATATGCCCATATGATATGTTTATACTTTTAACCCCCATGTCTTCCGCACCCCTATGCAATCACCGTAGCACATGATGGGAACCACACACAAACACTTCGTCTGTGATGTGTCGTTTTATTTTATTTTATTTAATTTACTTTACTCATGAAATATAGAAATAAAAATCGTGAATATAATGAATTATATCTACATCGAAAAACATTCCACCTACACTCAATCAGATGCATTCATTTTACAATTTGATATTCGCGTCAAGGTTTTTTGTATCTGAGATTCTTACAACTTAGGTAAGTCGTCATAAAAACAACAAAGGCTTTTCTGAGAAATCGTCGGTAGGCATTAACGGTACGTTTAAAAATAGAATTCATCTTCTAATTAATTTAGGCATTAAAACAACTTCCGAATAATAACCCTGGCTTTACCTAAGATATTAGCAAGGGTCTTATTTTACATTAACTTATTTATAAAGTTTGGTTATTCTTGTTAATTTTAAATTGCGTAGGAAGTGTAATGACTTGGTTTTCAAAGAGAGTAATGTTTTTGAAATTTTTGTAGGGGTTGTGGTGCTTTTCGCTAATTGAACTATTTTTTAAAAACTACAAGTAGGTATAGTGCTTCTTTTTCATCTAATACAGTTTCTTTCTTAGGTTAAATTGTAAGAAGTTAAGAAAAAAGAGAAAACAGAAAAAGTTCGATTTTGTTTGACAAAAAAGGGTGTTATAATAACATACACATTAACTCTAAAATTGGTATGGATAACCTGTTTTTGTTACCTACTTTTCGTAATTTTAATGAAAATTCTTGTGTAAAGGCTAAATTAAGAATGTATTTCTGATATTTTGCAATGTTAGTACAAAAGAACCATTTTGATAATTGTTTAGTACTTTGAATGTCAAACGATCGTGATTGAAAGAAATTATAATTAAAGGGCCCTGAAATAAGCTGGGGCGAATCATAAAAAAATTGAGTAGCTACAGCATTCACTTTGTGGAAGACGGAAATTCAATATAAAACTTTTCACTTCTACTAATGTAAGTACCTACATACATTATGGTTATAAATGGTAAGTTAAGTAGTGAC
This sequence comes from Agrilus mali, assembly GCA_029378335.1. Classification (NCBI taxonomy): domain Eukaryota; kingdom Metazoa; phylum Arthropoda; class Insecta; order Coleoptera; family Buprestidae; genus Agrilus; species Agrilus mali. The sequence goes on along the minus strand of CM055655.1, from coordinate 14,115,435 downwards.
ACACAGCCCAAGAAACGAGAAGGTTATCTTGAATGCAAACAGTGTTACTCAGTAACGATAAACTATTTTTTTTAATCTGTTAAATAGAGAATTGTATAGAAAAGCCTTGACTAAACTAAAATAATTTTAGTCAAAATTAAAATTGATTTAATGTTGAATTCTAAAACAATATAATAAATCATATTAGAATTTTAAATATAAAAAATAATGAAAATGGAGATGTAACTAAAACTGACAACACTGGAAATAATTATGAACATGATATCGAAGATCGAAACGAGTGAACAACAATAAATGAAGAAATAGCCGATAAAGATATTACGAATGAGCATGGAGTTTGTAATGTAGCAATTTTTACATGAAAATTACACTTAAGTATGGACCAGGAAGAAAAACTAAAAAAGGTGAAGTATATCAAATGATAGGTGAAAATTTAAACAATGAACTTCTATCAGCTCCTTATGAAAATGTCCAGAAAATTAGATTTCATGTAAACCTGAGTCGTTCTTGTAGAGAAGGGGCGTTGAATGTCTATCAACATAAGAGGATAAACTGATTAACGGATAGATCAACGCATAGTCAAAACTACTTTTTGTATAGATTTTCCTTTACAACGTAGGTTGCAATGGAAAACCAAATTTTAAAATTCCGTTTCTAAAAGTTTAAAAGGGGGTTTAAAGTTGGCTTTACTGATCAAAGTATGGCGATTTTCTTTATACAATGGTATCACTCCCTATAGGTAAAATGAGTTTTCAAAAACGGGTGTTAAAATTTGATGTCAACGCATATTTTAAAGAAATTAAATTACAACCTTAAAACTTTCCACAAAGGTTTCCTAAGCAATAATCGGTATAATTGCCTCAGAAAGTGTTTTTAAAAAATCAATATTTAAAAGGCGGCACAGGGTATCTAAATTTGGAATGCCAATTTACAGAAGCAACGACTAGGTCTAGAAACATACAATTTTGTACACATCTAGTTTGATTACACTAAACACTGAAAAACATATTTATATATTTAATTTCCAAAGGGGGTGAGAACTATATTCAAAAATTGTTTGACAGTAACTTACAGCACATCTTGAGAATGGCTGGAATGATTTTGCTAATTTTCTTTTAGGCAAATGATTATACTACAAAAGTACATTTTTTTTTGTAAAAATATTTAACGGCAATCCGAGTATGTTTCAATATAAAATAGGTTTTAAGGAATAAAATATAAAAAGTTCTCCATTCTTCTTTTATCGAAGTTTAAACAATTTTGCCTTTATTGCATTTAATAATTTATTAGATTAATCGCAAAGCTCTAACGAGATATTATGATATTTGCAAGAACTTTAAAATAAAATTTAAATCACCACGATAGGAGCTATTTTCACCTCAAAACCTGTGACCTTTAGAAAACTATTTGCTAAACTAGTGTCAATTGCAATTGTGCAAAAACTGTCCAGCAGACCCCTTTTCTACTCCCTTATCATGTACCATAATTGCGACCTTTACCCGGAAGATCGATGCTATCGTTGAATTGGCAAAGTTAAGGATTAAAAAAAAATTACCTTTTCTAGAGGGTTTTCAAGTTTTTCTCAGAGAAATAGTTCTGAACTTGACGACTGAAATTTTATTTTAACGCTCCTACAATTCTCTATATACGATCGAAAGAAATAAAGAAACGTAGGTACAACACCCATAATAACAGACCTTTTTCTTTGTGGCCATTTTCGATATTTTATTCCCTTACTTTACTTTGAGATATACTCGAACTGTTGTTAAAAACTTTTACATCAAAAAATTCTTAGAAAAATCGGGAAATGTGCTTTCTGCAAAATTCTTTTCCCACCTGATATAATATTTTTCTTCTTATTAATTTCCTTTATAGGGGCCAAGGGGTGGACTCATGCTATAAATATTACTATGGATAATATGCTGAATGTAATAAAATATGTAACAATAAATAAAATAAAGTAACGGCCAAATCAATCCAATATTCTCAAATATTCATATGCTTAATTTTTGTTTATACATACAAAATAAGGAAACAGCCCCATATAAGGGGATATTTAAGTTCTAGTAAACTGTTTTGTTTTATGACATCTTTGTAATAAATGGTCTTTTTGGATTTTAGTTTCGCGCCAACTGCCTTATGTGTACGTGATAGGTTAAATAATAAACTGGCTCAACCGAAAAAAAAATATCTTTACGACCCTAACAAGCCCTTAACCTAGTTTTGTTATCGTTTGGAATAAGAATTATTGTTTTTGTATCTTTCGCCGTTCCCAAAACAAAAGATATCTATTATACCGTTACGTATTGTTTGTTCTTAGAACGTTAGCACGTAAATAAATAATTTTCTATTATACGAAACGAATTTTCAACCATTAACAAAGTACCCTGTTTCAATACTTTACATTTCCTTTGTTTGAGCTGAAATACAATCACCATCAGCCTAATACAGCACCTTTAAGATTCCACACGCAAAATGTCAATAAGATTGGTTGATATAAAATATTGTGTAATTCTACAAAATAATTGACGCAGTTTATCATGATCTCTCGTTTTTTTTATTGGTTAAAATTTGTGCCTTTGTTTCGTTCCGCTTTTCATAAATTCTATTCCAAAATATAAATAGCCAAATACCAATCTTATGATTGATAGACACATCTTATTTCTAACAGTTAAAACAAATCATTATTTATTTTATTCACTTGAATTTCATTTATCTTTTTTTTTGTATTGACGAAAGAAGAGAGGCTTTTGAGTTCTGATTTCATTCAACTAAGTATACATACGTACTTGGGTATTTATAAAAGCAAAGCAATTTCAATTCATCAAAAACCAAGCCCTTAACAAGAATCATTTGAATTCGTGAGTTTCACCTGTTGATGTTTATTGTGAACTAACAGTTTTCTTTTTTTATCGTCCTCATTACTTTAAACATTCGTTTTTCATAAGCAAGGTCAAATTTAAAAGCAACACGTCACTTTATTAATTCTTGAGATGTACTTTACAAAATGCATCGAGATCAATACGCTAAAACCAGACTGTCGATATTATTATCTACTGATATGACAAATGAGACAAATACAAAGTTACAATTGAGAGATAAGTGGATGTGATCACTGGAAGTTGTAAATAGGGGAAAATTTACACGGCTTCACAAGTAAACGAAGAATCATGAAAGCTATGTAGCATGTTGTGGTAGTTATAAAGAATTATAATCAATCTTCTTGCTAACGACTGAAACAGAGCGGTCGTGATCTGGTAAGAAGCAATCTTCAAGTGACTGATGGGCCTCTACAGTTAGTTTAGCCGGTGAATACATGGGAAATAAACTACTTGGGTACTTTTTATTTTACTGCAACCCGTAAGTTTAATAAAAAAAGGAAACGAAAAGAAATTACTGAGAAGGAAAACTATGAAATGATTGTTGTACATTTTAAGTGTAAACTGAACGTTAATAAATTATATAAATATGATATCTTCGTTTTAAAAGTATTTTCCAGTTGGGTTGGATGAATTTCCCCAACAAAAATCTAATTCTAGACCAAAAGATAAACATTCAAATTTACAAATAAGTAACATATTTCAGGAATTTACCACCATAAAAATTTAAAGAAATTCACTTAAAATGTTAGCCATTTCTCACAGTCCTCAGTATTTTTTACACTAAAATCGTAAAATATATGCTTGGATATTCTGAAGTAATTATTATAGCATTCTACAACCATAATAACAGTTTTGAGATGGAGAAAATCGGCTCCGGGAATGGAAATGTCGTAAACTCGTAATAAGGAGGAATGATTTGTTATTTTGAACTCTGAAGGTTCGGTCAAGAACTAGGTATGTCAATAACATTTAAATTCGTATTCAGCAAATCAACGTAAAAAAAATCTCATTTGACCTAGTGTTACATAAAACACTATTACAATTAAAAACATTAAATTGTAAGCTAGTCTCAAAGCAATTACCTACACTATTAAAAAAAATAATTCTTCTCGGTTCCTGATTGCAGTTTTGATTAATTTATTTGATGAAAACTTTTGCTGTTATTTAGGGTTGGGCACAACTTTCATTAAATCGAAAATGACTGTTAAAAATTAAAAAAAAAATCGAATTACCGATTACATCGAAAAGTAATTTAAAGCTTTGTACGCTATAAAGGCTTGAATTATATCGACATAGTTTCAAATAAAACGACAATAGGTCGTCAATTAAGATACAGACGTGGTGAACGTGCTCCGTTTATAAATCTATCTTTAATGGGTTGTTTTTGGTCGAACTATTGTAATTTTTGGTGAAACTTCACCAACAACTGTTAGAAATAACTTTATAAGAACTCTGAGTAGTTTTGATAGTGTTTCTAAGTGCTGTTACTGTGATTTGTAGCTTCATTACCTCAGTTTCGTTTACATTATCAGCAGGTAGCCTTCGAGGGGTCAACCCGGGCTATCTACTGTAAGCAGAAAAAAAAAGAAAAGAAAAAAACAATAAAAAAAATATCTTTAAATAAGTGCCCGCGTTTCTTAACGCATCACGATGAATAAGGACACCACAAAGTGTTTTCTATGTCCTGAAAAATGTGCGATAATAGTTAGTGAAGTTGTCCAATGTCCCGGATGTGATTCTTATTACTATAAGGCGTGCTGCGGTAGAAAGGATAGTTAAGGCTCCAATTCCTCTCAACATTCTTCCTCTGTTTCGCTAATAGCAATCCAATCAAATCTTTTGATGAACTTCAGGATAAAATCACTAAGAAGACTGATAAAGACAGGGTAGTGCTGGAAGGTCTAATTTCAAGAATCAAAAAGACTGAAAAGGCCGCTGATGGACTCAATAAGCGGGTTACGTCTATTGAAACCAGGGTGGACAGTTTTTCACAGAGCATGTTTAAGGAGCTAAGGGAGAGACAGACTAAATCCTGCAACTTTATTTTAAAAGGCGTTCCTGAGACTAAAAGGGTAGGTGACCAACTTACCACTCAAGAACTAGCTTTAGTAACACGTACTTGCTTTACACTGAGTATTAGTGAATCGGACTTTATTAGTTGCAGAAGAATTTGATAATGAGTCTAAGTTTGATCGTCATATCGATCATATCATTAATAAGGGTAATAAAATGCATGTTTCACCAGAGACTTTCGAAACCCGAACACACTCGTTTTACTTTATCGATCTCTGGTGCTTTCGCAATTTACGCCTCTCCAGTCTGAGGTCCACATTTTATTTTGAAGGAGTTCAAACCAAACTCTTGGTAGATTGTCGTCCTTTACTAATCAACCCATGCATAGATTTGACCATAATTTTTCTACCATATCAACAGCTTTTATTATTCCAACGATTGAATCCTTATACGAAATCAATGACGTTTTACTTGCCTACAAAGTTATTTTTAAATTAATTCAATGTGACACTATCTCCAACTATTTTATAAACCGCGATACACCTTATGACTTGAAATGCGTTCGGCCACTTGGTGAATTACAGTCCCTGTCTGTTGTACCTCCTATAACTAGAATGGTAAACCTGTGGAATTCTTCACCTGAGCACTTACGCAAGTCACCTCTTATCATTAAATTAAGGCAGAAAGTCAGAAATAGTTTGTTCAAATATTATTAGCTCTGATTTCATTACATAAACATTTCTTTTAGGTTATAATTATATGTTTAGTTTTTTTGGCACCACCTATCATTTTTTATATATTATGTATTTTTTTTTGTAATTGGGCAGAAACCCGGAAATATATTATTATAAATAAATAAATGCATCAAAAGGCATGAAGTAGCTTTGAAAGGGCTTCGAGCAGACTTGAATTAAACCAAAATGGCTTTAATTACATAAAACAGCTTAAAATCTTTAAAATGGTTTGCATTCAAACACTTTGAAGGTTCTTCAGGCTTAAAGTAGCTTGAAAGGACTTCAAGCAGTTAAAACGTTTTTAAACACTTTAAAAATGCTGAAAGTCCTTTTTTAAGGCAGAAATTATTAAATATTTTTATAAAACAATTCAATTATCAAATCTCAACTATTTGTTCGAGAAAATACTTGAATTGAAGAAAACGTGTTTCAAGCATAAAAGACGAGTGCTTTGCCCAGCTATGTTCTTAATTGCTATTTATTTTCTAAAATAGATGAAAACCGTATAGTGCCAATGAGGGTAAAAGAGGGAGTATGCTATATTCTTGAACTCACAGCTATGTAAGTATTTCATTTGTCGGTTCAAAGGAGGAGTAACAACTAATCTTGATAAAACAATATCTTTAATTAACATTCTTCTACTGTTCTTCAAAATTTTATCAAACAGTTGGCTCAACGATGGGAGCTAGACGGACTTCTTAGGTAATTAAAAATCATGGTTCTTTTCGTGTTCCAAAAAACTGAAGCCACCATGTATGTATCGGCCAAACCACTTTGTCTGTTTTTTGGGAACAGTGGTTTTGATTTCCTCTAATCCGTTGATTGTAATTTTTATTAAAAACTAAAATTGTGTCTCCACTCACCAATACTAAGTAGTTACAAATCATTTCCAGAAGTCGATTTCGTTTCATCATTTTGACTAACAATAAGGAGGGATTCAATACTCATCCCACAGAGACATTAAACCTCCCATAGTTTGTAAATAACATTGCGAATCCGCTCCTCATACACAGGGGTTTTCAAGTTGATGGGCTATTAGAAGTTTATGAATTAATAGAATGAATTCAATTCTGAAACTTGGGCTCATATGATTATTGCTTATGCCGCTTCTTCTAAAAATATTTTTAAGTTCGACTTACATCCGGTTATACCGGAAGTAGATGTTAACCTTCTTATTTTATATGTAATGACATATTTTTTTACATTTTCCGATAGAAAATAAGAATTCTTGCATATTTTATAGGAAGCACTACCCCAAAAATATTGATGGATTTCGAGTTATTGCATTTTTTTCAAAATTTTTGTCATCTGCACGTTAACATGTAAAAAATCGTAATTTAATTAATTTTCGAGATTATTTATAACTATTGACATTATCGAAAAAAAAATTGTGGCTTTTAACTAAAATGTACAGGGTGTTCAAATTTTGTGGTCAAAATTAGTCAACCTCAAAGGGGCATACGTCATTTTGTTTTTAATGGAATGACCCATTTTTTACTGCATATTCCAATACCTCATTGAATTTGGCGTCTATTGATATGTAATTATCGTATATCTTTGTTTATACTTTTTGAGAAAATCTACAATTTGTGAAGTAGTTGCTCTTTTGCACTGAATACGTATAATGTTAATGAAAGCAGTGTGCTGTGATTTCCAAACAATTGAACAATCAATTGTTGTTAAGTGTCAGAAAGCATATTCCGTCTTCCAGACCCACAATTTAGAATTGTTGCAATAAAACAAAGCATGCACAATGAATAATTTAGATGAAAACTACAGCAATCAGGACATTTTAAACTTATTTTATTTACATGGTGAATGTGGAAAAAGTACAGAAAGAATTTGCAGACTTTTTAATGAACGTTATCCAAACAAACTGAGAATGACTGGAAAAAAATTTAAAAGAATTGAATCAAATTTTCTACAAAATGGTATCGGAAAACAGAACAATCACACCAAACCAATTGTAGACAGAGAAGATAATAAAATAAGTGTCATTGCCTATTTCCACACTTTCCCAAGAACGTTAAAAATGCAAAATTTAATGATCATTATAAATGTTTAGTAAATTAAAATAGAAACATCAATTAGAATTACAATTACATTAAAAGTTCAATATGTCCGCCATTTGCATATAAACAGTTTACAATTATTCTTTCGAGTTCAATTGTCGTTGCTCTCCGCACTTGTTCTAAATCAAAATTTTTGAAACAATGTCTCACTCTTTGCTCCAATTCCACAATTGTATTAACAGGGCTTTCGTACACTTAACCTTTTACGTTATCCCACAAATAAAAGTCTAAAGGGGTTAAATCTGGTGAACGTGGAGGCCACTTCCACGGTGCATTTCTACCAATCCATCGATCTTTAAACATACCATCTAGTTCTTGGCAGACTGCTCGTGATATGTGAGCCCCTTTGAAGTTGACTAATTTTGACCACAAAATTTGAACACCCTGTACATTTTAGTTAAAAGCCACAATTTTTTTTCGATAATGTCAATAGTTATAAATAATCTCGAAAATTAATTGAATTACGATTTTTTACATGTTAACGTGCAGATGACAATAATTTTGAAAAAAATGAAATAACTCGAAATCCATCAATATTTTTGGGGTAGTGCCTCCTATAAAATATGCAAGAATTTATATTTTCTATCGGAAAATGTAAAAAAAATATGTCATTCCATTTAAAATAAGAAGGTTAACATTTACTTCCGGTATAACCGGATGTAAGTCGAACTTAAAAATATTTTTAAAAGAAGCGGCATAAGCAATAACCATATGAGCCCAAGTTTCAGAATTGAATTCCTTCTATTAGTTTACATACTTCTAATAGCCCATCAACTTGAAAAACCCTGTATAATAAGTATACTTATAATGTTATAATACTCATATCTTTAACGTTCAGTCTGTTGTCTTCCATTATCAAGTGAAGTAGCATTCTTCTTTGATGTTTTTAGCTTGAACTTGATGGCCGTTTAATGCGTCATCATCATCTTTAATCTTCATAATATTCGAGTCCAACTGATCACGTTTTAGCAGTACAATAGAATAGAGATCCCTTTAGCGTTACGAAGACGTCTTCGTTAACTATTTTTGAGTTAACCTCTTCTTAATCCCGCCATTGATAAATGGGTAACTATAAAGTAACCCCAAAATGAAACTTTCCACCATGACAACTAATGAATAGACAATAATAACGAGGACAGAACAAGTTTAGTGTTTTAGTTATGTTCGTCCTTACAAAACATAGAGTGAAGTTTAACTTTGGTTGTTTTAACTGATTGTTCGATTTCGATCGACGGCTACGTTTGGATAACCAACTCTAAACTACAGCTACATAAAATATTTTTGTACAAATATAGAGTTTAAAGTATTGGTCGAAACCATTAAGTACGCTTTCCGGTTTAACGCTAGGGTTGGCAATACGATTGTCAGATTTGATTCATTTCCTGAATACGTTTGACATGCTTTCCTATCCGAAAGCAGAGACACATAGAGAGTAGATTTTGTATGGAATTCGTGATTCGAATACGTCTGGTACTTTAAAGCTACGGCCGCGGCCTCGACTTGGTTTGACACATTCCGCTCGCTTCCACCATTCAGATAATAAATTCTCCTCGCTAACGGCTTCGATGCTGAGACTGATGCCTTTAACGTAAGCCTTATTTCGTAGACTTTGTATGATTGAATGTAGAAGGCACTCAAATACACGTGCTCTTTTTACGTATCTGACTGTGTATACCCCTAATATGAAGTCTTCGACGCTCTAAAAAGTTGACAATAGTACTTAAACAAATATGGTTGAACGCAAAGAGCGTACGAAAGTTATGGACTTTTCTCGTCGCTTTTTATTATACATTTTCTCCAAGGACTTCGACGATTCTTCTCCTTCATGAGGTGCGAATGATGTGTGTCAAATTTCTTACGTGTTCAATGACACTGAAATGGATGTCAACAAGCAGTTCAGATGTATTAATTTTCCTACTTTATGTACCTCTCACAAATCGGAAAAATTCCTAAATACGTCGATACATACTTTTAACAATGATCGAAAAATCAAACGGAATATTTAAGATAAAACTCAGCCGTATGCAAAAATAATCAAAATTGCAGTTTTAGTTTTGTAACACAACAAAACTAATGCTCACATCAATAAATTGACACAAATGTTTTTGTGTTGTTGACTAAAATGGAAGAGAACGTCATATTTTACAAATTCGTAACAAAATTAAAAAAAACGTGGCTATTTATGGTAACTATTTTGACAGACTGTAGCTTTTTCAGTTAAGAAAAACCTTTTCCAGTCCAATTTTATTCACCTAATCGCACTTTTATGATAGACGTACATTCCGTATTTTATATCATAAAGACATGATTAAAACTAAATAAATTGCTAAAACAAAAAAAAAATTGGCATTTTACTCCCATAAATTATAATTCTTGAAGGACAAGCACCTCCCCAACCTACATTTTTGTGCAAAATTGAAGGATTGTGTGGAAGACTCTCTTCGGCGTTCTCAGGAACTGTGGGAGCCTTTTGGTGATGGTTGTGGAGAAGAGATGGATGAAAAGGAAGCAAAAGGTCAACAGTGGGATATTGTTACTTCCCCCGCATGTCTTAATTCTCCAAAAAACCACAGAAAAATCAACACAGCAACAGGAATGCTAAGCTGTGATTTAAACCTCTATACCGCAGGGTATGTGAGCTCCTTTTCCTTTAATTTGGTAAAATGTAAAGAGACCCCTTACCAACTGAGATTTGCCCCATAATGAGTTTTAAGGAAAGGAAACTGAATTGAATAGTTTCGACCTTTACATGATGAAAATCCATAATTAAAGTATAAAAACACTTGTATATGATTTTTACAAATTCACTACTGTACAGTAGTAAATACTCAATAGCCTGAAGAAGCCTAAGTTAAGATAAACACATGTTGCTCAATTAATAAATAATTTGTGAAAATCATATACAAGTGTTTTTATCCAGGAAACTGTATATCTGATAACTGGAAATTTTGGTGGAGTTGTAGAACGTACTAAATAGCTCAAATACCAACGCCAAAACACGAAATTGAAACGTCCGAAGTAGGTACGTTGAGATTTTCATTAACACCATTCCTTAAATGAGATTTGGTGAGATTTTGCTGGATCCCTTTCTCAGTATATTTAACTTACTTCAATCAGTCATATATTTTTTGTACCGTATATGAATTGAATTTTTAAATTGACCAACATATTTCATATTGCATTCTCTACTTATAACTTCATATAAAAACGTTCGTTGTACTTTTAAGATTGTCTATTAAATTTTTAATATCATCTGGAAAATTACTGTTAAACCAGAATCGATGCTGTTAAATAATTTTTTCTTCCAGTGTATTGAGGATTGTAGTAAATAAAAGTTTTCTTACTAGTTTAACTATCATTAGTGAAATTAATGGCATTACGTATGTCTTTAAAACATACCCTACGCTTTTTATACAATACATACATTTTGTTAAATAATTTTGCTTCTCTTAGTTGATTTTTAATTTTTTGGATAGATGATGTAATATTTTCAACATAAACGTTGTGTAAAACCCTCTTCATCCAATAAATGTAATTTATTCATGCGCGCTTTTTATTTTGACTCACCCTCTTAATATAAACAAAATTGCGGTGTAAAACCATGTTCAGACAGGCAAAAAACTGATGATGAGCATTCAGTAATGAAATGCAACATACCTAGATTGCGATTCTCTCTGAGTATTATTTTATAGTTATTGAACGTCCAAAGCCTGAAGCACAAGGTTAACCAAGGGCACGATCGCGACAAAAAAGATTGTAACGTCATAATAAACATACCTACATATAGAAAACAAGTTGTATATTTTGAGTGAAACCCGCGTTGATTTTCACGTAAAATATATGGTTTCGTTCACTTTCATCGGTAAACAAGTGTTAAAACGACGACAGCTTGTTTACGTTTTGGGTAGCGAAAAGGTAATCAAGTTTCAGCGCTTTCAGTGTCTTACGTACAATAAAGTTAGACGGATCATGCATAATGAGCAGTGTGCGACGAAAGTTACAAAAACCAAATTAGATTAGAACTACCACAGAGAATAAGCAAAAAACTAAGAGACGACAAGGGACAGATATTCAAACTTTTTGTTTTCAATAGAAAAAAAATGAACCAAATCGTGACATTGTCTTTATGACAATACGCAAACACTTGCACAAATAAGTTGCAGAAATATTTTACTAATTTTGTTGCTCTGCCAACATATAGAGGTACTTAATTTGTGTTTCTTTTTCTATTTTTAGTTTGTAGAGTTGCAGTTCAGTCAAGTTTAAAATAATATGTTAAACATTAATTTCTTTTTTCCAAGTGAAAAAGATTTTTAAGTAATAATAATCCAATCCACACTGAAAAGCGGGAGGATCGGGTGGAAGTTTCTTCTTAACCTTCTTTAGTAATGAATGGTAATGTATGTAGGATCTTTATTTGTTGTCCCGGGTGTTGAAAAAAGAGGCCTCCGAATTGGTTGATGGAAAAGAGTATGTATATTAAGCGAAGTACTTGCTGAATGTACAGTTGCAGGTAGCAAAATGCGGTAAATATGAGCAACTATCAATCTACAATCTCTGAACGGCTCATTTCTGTCTTGTTCTGATTGTTTCATTCATCACCATAAATAATTTTTCAGAGCGACGCGTTACAATTCTTTTTTAGTTTTGGCTAACGATTTTTATTAAGGCTGCCCACCACGAAGAATGCCCCAAGAAGGCGATGCCGTGGTAGGAGAGTCAGCCACAAGTGCCGGGAGGTTTTTAGTGGGTAAACCGGCTTCTCCGGGAATCCCACACTGCCGGTCGTCTCTGTGCGGCCGGTGTGCATAAAGCATTTTCCTTCCGAGAGCCAGAAAAAAAGGTAAAAATTAAAGATCAACTAAGAGTCACTCAAATGAAAACTGGTTTCTATAAATCAATACCCAGTGGAAACCAGTTAAAATGAAGCAGATTAGAAAGCAGCATTTTGGAATTATTTTTTTCAACTTCAGCAGGTTAATTAATTAAATCTGTTGAAAAATTTTTAAACTTGTGTGTTTTTATTCGTCAAAATTAATATGAATTTCAACTAAATATCGATAGAATCAATTAAATATATTTTGGAATCCTTCTGGTTTAATAGGTTTCTTTGTTCGGTAAAGACTTTTCTTTTGTTGTATTTGCTGTATATTTTTGTTCGTATCGTACGTCCTACGTAAGTAAGGGTCTACAAAATATTATTAATACTATTGCCAAGGATATTTAAAAGTGTGTCAAACAAATGTCCTTAAACATTTCCTTTCAGACCATTCACAATACCCACATATATATTGCATATATGTACGTATATAGTAAGATAAGAAGGGTTTGGTTTAATGTAACGTTAAATATAGCAGTCCCTTTGCTCGGATTAGTTCTAATTCTATTTGCATCTACCATAAACGATGCTAGTGTTATCAGAAGCTACATACATTATCCTTAGCAGGATTAAAGAGCTGTACATGGCTTTCTGTTACATCCATAATATAATTTATTATTTTAATTATGGGACCCAGTAAATGATAAATATCTAACTGCCTCCCATATCCAGCCAACACGAGCTCGTGGTTAATTTCAGCTATGATTTATACTATCCCTAATTACTGCTTATTTTGTAAGGAAATATTGTTAACATTATATGACGTTTATTTAAAATCCATATTTTTATAACTTTAATTTTTTTCATTTTTAATTTTTTTATATTATAATAGTTGAAATGTTGTGATTGTGATTGAAGGATGGTTTGCGATATGAGTATAATAAATATATTTCGTGTAACAGATACAACAAAAAAAAAAACGAATGCAAAATACTTTTGAAGACTTTCAACACGTTTGATTAATCAAACATTTATTTAGGTCTATCTGACTCTTCAGTGTTCGCAGTTTTTGTAAAACATTCCATTTAATTTCTATATGAAATTGAAATCCAAAAACTTTTAAAAATAATTGGAAAAATGAAAAGATAAATTGAAATAAGATTTTCGGATATACTCAAATAGTACCTGTACCATCCATTTAGTGATTCTTTAAAAATTAAGTAACCCCTAATATGTTTTATTTTAATCAGCTTTTACAAAAATTATGTAAAATAATCCATCACCATCATCTACTCAAATGTAATTAGCACGAGTCTTCGCTAATAAATGTTCCACAGATGATCCATCTCAAACCTGCTTTTAAATTATACAAAAAATTTTTAGGTAACATTTGTAACTTGACGCCTAAGGGCTGCCATAAATTTGTGGATAGTCAAATATTGAAAACTTTAGTCAACTGAACGAATATGATGTGGTACAATTTGGTAGGTAAGAGTTAAATTTAATGATTTATCAATTAAATATGCGGTACTTATAGAATTTGTTCAATAACTAAAAAAATAAGTGTTACAGAATCCCTGGTAGAAATTGAAATCGGGCTCCAAATCGGGCTACCATCAACAGTACTTACCTAGTTAAAACTCGGGCCCGATTAAATGCCCGACCAGAATGTAATGCTTTTTGAGGAGGGGCCTTATCAATATGCCCAAACGGGCGTTTAATCGGGTTACAAATTAGATACCTGGTCGGGTTTTTTTTGCATGCCTGAACAGGCCCGATTTGGTTTTTTAATAAATGCCGGAGCGGGAATGTGGTATTTACCCTACTTGGGAATTTAGTCAGTATCTGGGCGGATTTTGAAGTGATCGTTAATTAAAAGCCTGATTGGGCGTTACAATGTACTTCTAATCAGGTAATAAGTTTTTAATTTAGTCAGGTGCTGGATCGGTTGATTAATCTTTAGCCTATTTGTTATTAAACAATTATTTTAGTTTAACAGGTCATTTAAAGAATATTTTATTTATAGTAAAGGATTTTTAATTGATATTTTCTTTATTTATTAACTATTTCTCTTAAATATTGTAATAATTAAAAACGGGTAATTGTTAAGCGTACAAAACTATATTATCGCAATTTTTTTTCTCCCATCTCAATCTTTGGAATTGGAAAGGGCATCCCCAATGGCTTTTAATGCTTCTTTATCGGTCGATACGTTGGTGTATTTTTCAACATGACTGCAAATATCATAAACTTGTAATATCAACAAATATAAATAACTATTATCAATTTACAACTTACAGTTACTGTTTTACAGAACTAAAACTACTTTTAGCTTTAATACTTAGGTACATATCAGGACTTCTGTTATTGCGAAGTTTCTTATTACAATTTTGTCCTTCATTTCCCTTTGTGCTGTCAGCATCATGGCAACATTTTGCCGAAATAATATTTTTTAAATGTTGGCGCTTATTTTGCCTATCCCAGCTAGTTTTTTTTAAACCAGACAATAATATTTCCTAAAAAATGAAAATAACTTTATATTAATTTGTTTCGTCTCTTATGCAACAATGAAATTAGAACCACGTTTCAAGAGCATCACTTAGTTTTTCGCAAATCTTGTAGAAGCACGAAATATGCCATTTAATTTATATATGTATGTATATATACATGCAAACGTACATGATGGACATTTTACAATTACATAATTACTTACCTCAAAATCAGATAAACTCATTCTTTTAAATCTATCTATCAACACCGGTGGATCACTTCAAGAAATAAACAAATAGTACGAGGACGCTACTTTGGGGGTCAAACTGCGACTGACTGTAACTGAAGACCGACGACAAAATTGCCGCCACCCATCATTCTATATAAATGTATACATATTTACAAAAAAAAAGATAAAACTTTTTGCCGACACAGGCGTTCGTCTACAAGCGGTAACCTTTACGCCATGTATGCCGACAATCGACGTTATAATTTTAAATTATTTTTATCACCCGAGAAGGTACTTAGAAATGGAACCTACATGTTTCTCTTTATTAGGCTCCCAATTGGGATCCACGCGATCGGGGCACAGACAATTTCCCCTACTATATACCCGACCAGGCGTATGCAATCGGTAATGTACATTTCACCTACTTTCAAACTACTTGCCTGGTCGGGTCTACGAATTCAGGAAAAGTATTATCACCCCGACCAGGTGTCAGCCCGTAACAGGGAACAAGAATAAGATAACTATAAGGAACAGAAAATGTATTCTGAGTCCGTGGACGATTTTATTGTCTTCGAAAATTGGATTATCAATAAAAAACTCAACCTAGTCTCATCCCTTCCTTTGAAAAATCGTTAATGTAGAAAATTCTTGTTGACTTTCGCAATATACTTGAACAGGACACCCTAACTTTCTATAGAGTTCAAGAATGTAATCATAATTGACAACTTTTCTGAAATAAGAACAAACTATGCAAAACTCCAATCACCTTTCTTTTCCTTCAAATTTTCCTTAATCATTCACCTTAATCATTTACCCACATTGCTTCATACTCTCATTCTCAATACATCTTGCCACATGTATCAAAGTTTCATACTCTCTTTTACAAAATCTGCAGATTCATTCTTTCCGTATCTACAATATTTAAATTCTCTGCATTTGTTACCCAACCTAATTCCTGCAATTATATTGTTACGTAACTTACATAATCACGTATTTTTCCTCTCAAACACTTTTATTAAATTAATTCCAACATAACAACGATTCAATAACTATCTCGATAACAACAATACCTCAATATCTATTTCGCTTGTCAATCGCTATTCTTCTCTTCGAACTTATCTCTGTGACTCTCTTCTATCAAATACTGTCAAACTGTCCAACGCTGTTCCTTATATAGTATTATGGACGTTTCTAGGCAACTCTCGAAACGTTCAGCAACTCTCGGACTTTCTGGAACGCGTCATAGGTTACTTCCACACAATTTTCGCAGTCGGCGCTTGTCAACGTCAGAATGACACATCTGTCACACTGCCCCCCCTCTAGCGCTGATCGTCCCGATCAGTTTCTTCCACTGTGTATGGAGCCAACCGGTCGAGGTGTACAACTTTCATCTTCAATTTGGGGCCTCGTTGTATCCTGTAGACGACATCGTTTATCCGGGTTATCACTTTGTACGGGCTCTCCCAATTCCGTTGTAATTTAGGGCACCTTCCTTTCTTGCGAAATGCGAGCCATACACGGTCGCCCTCCCTGAATCCAGTGGAATTCGCTCGCTGATCGTATCGGGTCTTCATCCGGTCACTTTCGAATTTTATTCTTGTTCTGACGGCTTTATGGATGGTGTTAAGCCGCTCGCGTTGTTAAGACACATAATCGTCCGTGGACAGCGAAGAATCTTCAGGTCGACTAAACATTAGATCAGCAGAGAGTCTCAGTTCTTTCCCGAATAGCACGCAGGAAGGCGTCTGTCCGGTGGTCTCGTGTATGGATGTCCTATAGGCCAGAAGGAACAAGGGAATGTGGCGATCCCAGTCGGTCTGATGATCGTTTACGAACATCCTCAGGTTGTTTTCTATAGTCGCATTAAATCGCTCTACCATGCCATCAGACCGAGGATGCAGCGGAGTCGTTCTAGTTTTCCTTATTCCCATCAATTCACATATTCGTTGAAATATTTCTGATTCAAAGTTTTGGCCCTGGTCAGTGTGAATCTCCATAGGAACGCCATATCCAGTTGTTTAATATTGTCTCCGCCACGGTGGTTGCATCCTGGTTGGAGATTGCATAGGCTTCCGGCTACTTGCTGAAGTAGTCCATCACAACGAGGATGTAGCGGTTGCCATCTTCAGTTCGGGAAAGGGACCAGCGATATCCATGGCTATTCTTTCGAATGGCGCTCCGACGTTATACTGGTGCATCTTTCCTCGTATTCTGGTTCTCGGACCTTTGTTAGAAGCACATACTTCACATTTTCTACACCAGTCTTCCACATCCAATCGAGCGTTCACCCAGTAATACCGTTCACGTATTTTCTCTAACGTCTTCCCATTGGGCCCAATAACATTTCGCCGTAGTACTCAGGGGGCTTACGTCCGCCCACGTTGGTCGAGATTCTCCCGTCTCCTTCCATTTCATAATGGGTATTAGGTCATCATCGGTTCGCTGTTCCTCCATCAGCACTCTTCCCAATTCTCTTGTCTCTCCACGGTGGTATATAGGCATGGAACTTGTTCTAATCCTTCTTTTCGTTCCACAGAAGAACAATGTTTGCAATTCCGTGGGCATGGTCGTCTTGATAAGGCGTCGGCATTACCATGGTGATTTCCTGGCCGATGTTCAATTTTGAAATTGTACTCTTGTAAACGCTGTAACCATCTGGGTTTCGGAATTGCAGCAACCATTTATGAGAAGAGTGGTCAGTTCTCAGCAGGAATTCTCGCCCATATAGATATTTGTGGAAATGTTCTATAGTTTTTACCGCGGCCAATAGTTCTCGGCGGGTCACACAATGGTTCTTCTCGGGCTTTGACAGTGTCTTGCTAAAATATGCGATTACTCTTTCTTTACCGTCTAGAACTTGGGAAAGAACCCCTCCAATACCCACATTGCTCGCATCAGTGTCGACTATGAATGGTTTCCAAATTCGGGATAAGTCAATACGGGGTGTTAGACAACTTATCTTTCAGAACTTCTTCCACCTGAGGAAGCCACAGTGTGGTGAAATGTACATAGTGGTACTAATAAACATTTTTGGCAAAGGATAGCTGTCTTTATGTGTTACTTCATTCAATCGTCGATAATCAACACAGAATCTCGTTGATCCGTCCTTCCTACGTACTAAAACGATAGGGGAGGTCCATGGACTGTTCGATGGTTCTATTATCCCTTTCTCGCGCATGTCCTTGATCAATGAATCGACTTCTTCTCGTTTGGCCCATGGTACTCGTCTGGGTGGCTGTTTGATAGGTCTTGCATTTCCTGTGTTGATTCGGTGGTACGCTAGATTGGTTCTTTCATAATCGGCGTCATCAATCGCAAAGACATTCTGATACGTTCTAATTATGTGTTCTAGCTTTCGAGTTTCGTCTTCATTAAGATGTTCAGTTGCTTTGTTGATTAATTCTTGTAGTGCTTTTGGCAGCTTCTTGTTTTCTTCCCTCTGTTCTCTAATTTGGTCCAAATGATTGATGGTGGTGACTGGTTCTAATGTCCCTATTGGTGTTCCTTTTGTAAGTTTTTGTTCAAAGCCTTTCAGATTGACAACTCTGATTGGAATTGTGGTCGAGCCGGTTTGTACCACAGTTCTTCCGACAAGGATAGCCTTCTGCTTCAATTCTTCGTTGTCTTGCTCTATGACTCCAGTAATTTCATAAGGGACATTGTCCTCTATTGTAATTCGGGCAACAGCTTCGGAGTGTCCAGGTAAAACTTGGTCTTCAGCAACGACGACCCGAAGTGTTCGCTGATCAGTCCCATTTCTTTGTAGTGGCAGTTCTTGATCTCCTATTCGTAAACATTTTGTGCCCATGTCTAGCTGGATTCGGTGTCTTTCTATGAAGTCGAGTCCCAAAATTATGTCGTCGGTGATATCTGCTACCAGCACTTGTTGGTATATGCTTGTGTCTCCAAGACCGATCACCAATTCGCATTCTACATGAAACGATGTTGTTTCCCCTGTTGCAGTTGTTAATACAGCATTTATGGTTAGCGGTCGAATCCTCCATTTATAGATTTTTCGAGGGTTAACTATTCGTTCTCGGTATCCACTATCAGTTTTATTTTTTCGCCGTCCACAAAACCATCCACAGTAAGTGAATTATCAGTGGTTGTTTTCGATACGGAGATGATGATTGGGGCTTGGGGACGCAAAGCCGGCGGACGCCCCGTAAGGCCGGCTATTCTTAGTTTCTCTGCTTTTTTTCTTCGGCGGCTTTAGTCTGTCTTCTTCCAGATGGACAGCCGCTGCTCAAGTGCCCCCTACGTCCACAATTCCAACATGTAACTTCTCGCTTCCTCTTGACACAATCGCGTGAAAGATGCCCCGGTTTGTCGCAAATCCAACAGGGTGGGCGCTCACTCATTTCTTCTTTCGGTTTTGAAGACATGACTTCTTTAGCTATTTTTACAACTTCTTGTCGAAATATCTCGCTGTCGTCATCCAAACTGAACCCAGCCTGTCGAACTCTAACATGCCCTTTAGATGTTTGTTTGGCTGCTTAATATTCTAGTGCGTGCGATAAAGCTTCGCCTGCAGTTTTATGTCGAGACATGCGCAGGGCTTGCTGTATTTCGACATCTCGCACTCCATCGACAAGCATTTGGGTGGATAGCTGGTCTGTAAAGTCTTGAGGGGCACTAGGATAAGCCAACCGCACAAGCCTTTCGACGTCCGCCTCGAATTGTTGGAGGCTTTCGCTGCTACGTTGATATCGACTTTTTAACTGAGCCTGATACATTTGTTGTAGACGTTTATCACCGTAGCGCATCTCCAATCGGTCCACCAGAATTTTAAAATCGTTTTGTTGCATTTCTGGTATACCTTGCAAAACGTCTAGAGCTTCCCCACGTAACGCTATAATTAGGGCAGTGGCTTTCTCCGTTTCATTCCATTCATTTGCTTTGACAGCAGCGTCGAATTGTTTGAGATAGACTGACCAAGAGACCTTCCCTTCGAATGTTGGTGGTTTTGTTCTCGACATTTTTACACTTCCTTCTTCGCTTTTCTTTAGTATTGGGTATTCTTGAACGTTCAGAATGGCCTTCATTTCGTCTAATTCCTTTTGAAACTTTTCGTGTACAGCCCTTACTTTTTTTAAGTCTCCTTGAACTTCTTGAACTTCTACTCTTACTTCCTTTAACTCTTCTTGAACTTCTGCTCTTACTTCCTTTAACTCTTCTTGAACTTCTACTCTTACATCCTTCAACTGTTCTTTTAATCCTTCTTGCTCAATTTTAATTGTTCTCATATCTTCGATTAATTTCTCTTGGCCTGCCTTAATTTCTTCCTGGCCTGCCTTCATTTCATCCTTGCCTGCTTTAATTTCTTCCTTCATTTTTTCCTGGCCTGCCTTCATTTCTTTAAGCGTTTCCATCAAAATTTTCATTTGCTTCTCCATTTTTGCCGCTTGACTTCTTGTTACTGGCATAAATCCTTACTTCTGACACCAATTGTTACGTAGTTTATATATATGACGTATTTTTCCTCTCAAACACTTTTATTAAATTAATTCCAACACAACAACGATTCAATAACTATCTCGATAACAACAATAACTCAATATCTATTTCGCTTGTCAATCGCTTTTCTTCTCTTCGAACTTATCTCTGTGACTCTCTTCTATCAAATACTGTCAAACTGCCCAACGCTGTTCCTTATATAGTATTATGGACGTTTCTAGGCAACTCTCGAAACGTCCAGCATCTCTCGGACTTTCTGGAACGCGTCATATGTTACTTCCACACAATTTTCGCAGTCGGTGCTTGTCAACGTCAGAATGACACATCTGTCACAATATGAATTCCTGTTTGATTTCCCCCCAGATATTTCGGCACCAGATCACTCTGTCACGACTTCCACTTAAAAAATCCTAGTGCCGCTGCGTTAGTGGAAGCTTCTATTTTTCTTAAATCTTCGCCTCTGTCTTACATTTTACATCTTATTTTAATCATTTCCCCTATATCCCCAACCATTATTCTCCGGGCGATTTGAGGTCGAGAAGGGGAAGGGGGTGAGCTTTTAAGGGTAAAAAACGGTTTTCCTTGATTTCCGGAAAAACTGCAAGTCTTATGGAAAAATGTTAAATAGCAAAGTTGTAGGCAATAAAAAGATCTATAACTTTTGTATTTACACTTTTTTCACATAACCTCACAATTTATGTGAAAAATTCAAATAACCAACTTTTTAGTTTTTAATTTTTATCTTTTACAAAAATACTTATCAGAGAAAGAGGACGCCATTAGCTCTTGGTGAAACATACTTAAAATAAATAAAAACAAAACACTTGAAGAAGTTTCACAAATTTATTTACAGTACTCGATGTACATTTCGCCTGATCAAGGCATCTTCAGATCTTCAAATCAAAAAAATTACAGCGTGTTTAGGTCATAAATAGGTAAGTTTTCACCAAATTTCGTGAAAAAAGATGTTTTTTTGTAATAGATAAAAATAAAAAACTATAAAGTTGGTTATTTGAATTTTTCACATAAATTTTGAGGTTGTTTTAATTTTTCACATAAATTTTGAGGTTATGTGAAAAAAGTGTAAATACAAAAGTTGTACCTTCAACTTTGCCATTTAACTTTTTTCTATAAGACTTGTATCCAGTTTTTCCAGAAATCAAGGAAAACCATTTTTTACCCTTAAAAGCTCACTCCCTTCCCCATCCCGACCTCATATCGCCCATAAATTATTTTTCCTTTCATTTCTGTTATATTCTCTTCCTTTTCCAATGGGTTTCATCCTACTATAATTTATTTTGGTTTCAAAAATTATCGACCCTGGTCTATTATTGTTTTCTGTATTTACAGTTCTTTCTTTGTCTATTTTTCTGTTTTTACGTTGCTGTTTATAAAACTGACAAAATAGGTTTTTTCTTGTTATTTTAAAAAATAATCCACAATCTGGACTTGTTGAACTCTATGGATCTCATACATTTAATGAAATGCGAGCACCCTCCAGGACAGTGCAATGAATGGTAAAGTTGGTCTTTAATAGTTAAGTCACATAAAGCATGGCATGGGCTTGGCCAACATTCATACATGTATTAATATACTTAAAACTTTTTAGAATTGTTGAAAATTATGAGTCTATTCCTTTCTTTTGTATTTGTTTGTTTTATTTATCTTGCGAATTGTGTTTCAATTATTATCGTTATAACGATGAAACAAAAATGAACTTGAATGTTCGTGTCTGATAAACCGTATGATCCACCCACTAGTACCGGATTTGATTATGGTGACAAATTAATCACCCTCACCGTAAAATATACATTCCTTTGTTTTATTGTTACTAGTGCAATTAAAACAAGAGCTATTGAAAGTACTAAATACAAAAATTTTTCTATTTATCCGCCAGCAATTTGCATTTAACATGAAGAGCAGTTGTAATTACTTCATTTCTGACACTACATTCAAGTTATTAATGATTGTCAATAAAGCAGTACGTGACATTCAATTTAATTTATTTTTAGTGAATGTAGATACACGGCAGCTGTTTTTTTTTTTATTTTTATAAATTCACAATTATACGTTTATGGCTAGCTGTTCATAAATAATAATATTATCGAAATATCATACAGCTGAATAAACTAGATTTCCCGAACTAATGAAAGGGTAATTTTCAATCATTTGCAAGAGCATTTATAATCGCATTTCACATTCGTTCATAAGATGTCAATCAGAGTTTATTAAATGCTATTCAGAATTACAGTTACGTATTCCTACTCGATATGGGGCAAACCTACTTCACGTAAACCGTATTAACTAGTAATTAGTATTGGTGTTCGATTTAAAGCTGGCTAATGTATGCAAACTATAGGTTTTCAATAGTTTATTGTTAACTTTTCGTATACTTTATTAAATATAGCAGAATAGATAAATGGCTATAAAGTTTTCTGCTTAGCTTAATAAAAAAAAGAATTAATTGCTGAATGTGTTATCCCCCGATTTTATTAGATTTCAAGAGCAAGTCATAGTCGGTTCCAGTTTCGAATGTACGAGGGCGGATCAAATATAAACGAGCCTTTTTAAATTGAGCGCCGGATAGTTGTTCAAGGCCCATACGGGCGTTACCAACTTGAAGTGGGGATATTAGGTGACACGGAAACGACTCGTCGTATTGCCGTGTCTGCTTGGTTGGTAACCATCACAATGAGTGAGAAAGAGATGGATAGCAGCGTTACGCAACGAATTATTAAGTTTTTTACACGTGAAAACGTGAAACCAGCTGAAATTTTGCGCAGATTGCTAGCACAGTTCGGAAATGAAACGCTTTCGTGGCAAGGGGTAAAAGTTTGGGACAAAGAATTAAATGAATGGCGTAATCGTGTCGAAAATGTAAATATCCTCGTCGTCCGCGCACCAGCATATCGCCGGTTAACATTGCACGCGTTAGAAACCTTATTGAAGGGAACCACCACGCCACTGTGCTTCAGATATACGTTGAACTCGGCATCAGCTATGGGAGTGTCCACAAAATCATAACAAAAAATTGTGGATTCCGAAAAATTTCAGCTCATTGGGTCCCAAAGTTGCTGAGTGAAGATCAAAAAGCTGCTCGAGTTCGCATCGCAGCTTTAACGCAGGCCCAAATTTAGTGAAACGCCCTAGACTCAGTCGGATCACCATATAGCCCAAACTTATCCCCTTGTGATTTCCACATGTTTGGGCCCCTCAAAGAATCACTAGGAGGCGAGCGATTTCAGACTGATGAACATGTAGAGGCGTTTGTGCGCAACTGGATAGACTCCCGCCTTGATTCTTTTTATGAAAACGAGATGAAAAAACTACCAATCCGTTGGGAAAAATGTATAATCAAACAAGGGGGATATGTCGAAAAATAGAGAAATTTGTGTTTTTGTGAAAATTTTCAAAATAAATATTTTATGAACAAAGGCTCGTTTATATGTGATCCATCCTCCTACATCTTAAGAAAAACATTTTTTTTAAGAAAGTGTTGCAGATATGGATATTTAGTAAAAGACAGAAAATGAAGCTGTCATGTATCCTTCTTAAAGACGTTATTATTCAACCCTCCTAAAAAGTTTAGAACAATCATATTCAAATCTGTTGCCAGTATATTGAAAGGGCTCTAATAGTGCCTGGTACCTTGAATATAAATAAATCATTACCCCTTAGATGGTTTGCTGCTTAGTGAGTTTAATAATGATGATGATGCCGATAAAAAGGGGGTGACGATCGTTTACTCATTAAAACAGTTCTTCCAAACTAATAACAGTTTATTTATACGGACTGCGATCATTTTAAAAAGTTCCAAGAAACCTACATTATAGAGAATTCACTGGAGGCTTTGGCACTTTTTCACACGTTATTTGCACTAAAGCACCCTTGAATGGCCCTGCGGGTAAAATATGTCTCATCGGTTTTTTTTGCTTTTAAGGTTTCACGAGACTTAGTTTTAAATAATTTTTGTCTTGATCTACTTTTGAATCAAGACAATAGCAATGACGTAAAAAGTGAGACAAGATCAAGAGGATAAGTTGAGAATTTTCGGGATTACGAATTTTTATCTAGATATCTATAACCAGCGTGTTAAAAATATAATAGGATAAATGAATCTTAGTTATTTAAATAATCAATTCAGATTCTGACAAAAACATCAAGAGGTTTTAGGCACTCAATGGATATTAATTATTAATTTTCTTTTATAAGTGTTATGCACCTCGCTAGGTTTTTGTAATTAACAGGACTGTTTGTTTAAATACATATTAAAAGTTTACAGTATGCTTCTAAAGCTTAAAATACATTTCTCTTCGTAACAAGAAATACCGAGAATCTTGAATCAAGACAAAAAACGGCACACGACAAGGAAAACTACTTTTTGAATCTTGATTGAAGAGTGGAACATCGGGATCATGACTCTTAATTTGGTGAAATTTTAGTTACTGCTTTACGGTTACATGTTAGTATTTTTACGATAATAACATTAATAAATTGGACAATTTTGGGGTCAAATAAAAAATATTAATAACATATTTTAATTGACGGTATTTCATAGTGTACGTTCTATGTGTGTGCGTTTTATACCGTGGAAATTTGCCTGGATTTATTGAAAGTACATTTACTTTAACGCCTTTTGAAGAGCGAAATAAGCTTTAGTCCTTGGTAGTATCATTTGAAACCCTAGGATATAAACCTGCTTCACACATTTCGCCTTTCGCCGTAGATTTACAGCCCTATAAAGATCCCTTAACCGCCAAGGTGACCCACGTTCATGATAAAAAAATAAGACAGCCGCTTTATGAGCCATATTTTCTCAAAGTGCTTGCGTCCCTTACTTTTCCGCCTAATCTACATTCGGTAGCTAAATGCTTTTCAAGTGTGCCGAGTATTAAGTTTTAGGCTAGTCATTCACAAGAAGATGTAGATAAATTTATTTTATTAAGATATTTTAATGCAGTTTTAATGGTAGTATGAAATGTATAATGAAATAATGTAATCAGATAAATATAGTTTAATTTATAATTGATAAGATGACTTTCAACTTTTTCTTGTAAGTTCAAAATTTCAAAATCTCTACATTTAAATTTCTGAATGAAACGTAATAAAAAAGAATAAAGTAAAACGAGCAATTTTATTTAATAAAGTAGATGATAAAAAAACTAAGAAGTAAATCAAACTTAGCAAAAGTATCTAGAAACCTTCTCTTTTTGATGGAGTAAGTTAGTTTTATGCTGGAGTTATTAAAGTAAAACAAAATAAATTATTATTAAGCTATTATAAATTCTACCGAATAAAGTATTTTTGAATTATAAAACGAAATATATCTTTAAGTACTTAACGTTAACCTAAACTTGTTACTGTTGAAAAAATAAATTCCATTTTATACATTTCCGAACCCAACAAGGGCCTCCAACATCCGACTTAAAATGGGCTGACAAGTGTTAGGAACGAACAAGAGAAAATAATCCTCAAAACAAAAAAAAAATTAAAAAAATTGTGGCATTGAAGATGCCCAAACAGAAAAAAAAATTAAAAAAAAGGGAAGGAATGACCTAAAAGATTGCCGAGATAAATTGTGATTTTAAAAAAAATATGCCTCGTGGCAACAAAAAAAAAAAGACTTGACAAATAAATATTAAAAATTAACCAAAAAACAATAATCCAAAAGGGAGCTTCAAGAAGTTATGATCAATTAAAGTTAAATAGTTGAATTTTAAAAAATTTAAGAAAAATATTAACAAATAAGTGGTTCACCAAATCAAGCACAGAACACAAAACAGGGAAAAACACACACGTTACGTCAGTGTCAAGGTTCGAGGATGAAGACCTCGAGCACCGACCGGAAAATTTTTCAACGATCCTTCCATCGATCGCGTAGTCCTGCGTGAAGATTGCTAGCCTTGATGATAAGACGGAAGGTCGATCAAAATTAAGAAATAATCAACAAAACTGAACCAAGACAAAGACAAACTGAATCGAATTAAATTAAATTTTAGTAACGGGATTTTTCGTAGAAAAAAACGTTACAACTTTTATCAAAATTTTAATACTAACCTGATCAATTAGGTAACTGATCTTGTGCTACTTTAATAGATTTACAGATTTACTCTAGTCTTTAATAATGAAAAATTTGGTTAACTTTATTTTGTTACATGTTACTTAGAACAGGAGGATAAAATGGTATAATATTTTTAGATGAGAATGTACAATCAATAACAACAAACCATAATTCAATACACGTAAATAGAAAGCTAATCAAAGTCAAATCACAATAAAATTGAACTAGGCGCATTTCGTTCAAACTTTCACCTACAGACTTTTAAACTTCCTTCTCAGTAACAACAAGTACAATAACAATATCAAATACGATTTATTAAACACACAGCATAAAATAATGATTACAACTCCTCAATCGTCAATAAAATCGTGAACAAGCAAAATAAGAAACTAAGTACTACCTAATAAACAATAATTATATATGTACGATTTAGCAAAGAATGCTCTAAATATAATTTCGTTAACTTTTGCTGTAAAATTAACAAAAAATTTACCATAATCAATAGGTTGGGACTGTCAATGAATAAAATACAGAAAAACTTTTAGTTAAAAAATAAATAATAATAATAATAATAAAAGCAAACAAAAAAATTAAAAAAAAAGCATTTATAAAATAAATTGTAAAATAGAGAAGCCTGGAATTACGAATTAATGAACATGTGAAAAGCATAAAAGACGAAAGAAAAATCACAGGGAAATAAGTAACCAGTGTATAATATCAAAACATGAATTAAATAGTATAAAGTTTATTACAACAGGATAATAAATGGAAGGGTCTGACCCTACTACAACAACTGGAAATTAAACAAAAATTGACAAAACATCTAAATATTGATGTAGGCTTTCGCGGCCGGGATTCGTATGGTAACCAAGTATTTTCTGGATTGTCATGCCGTGGTCATGTCTTTGTCCTTTACTAAACGTTTCGCTAGTCTCGA
Source organism: Agrilus mali (assembly GCA_029378335.1). NCBI lineage: Eukaryota > Metazoa > Arthropoda > Insecta > Coleoptera > Buprestidae > Agrilus > Agrilus mali. The sequence continues at coordinate 14,087,741 of CM055655.1, read as the reverse complement.
CTGCTGGCATCCTCAGTAGATTTCTGCTGCTCTTGCTGCTTCTTCTGCTAAGTCTACTGAGGATGCCAGCAGTCAAGACTGGCGAAACGTCTAGTAAAGGAGGAAGACAGGATCACGGCATAACAACCCGGAAAATACTTGGTTACCATCTAAATATTACCAATTAACAAATTGAATTCAAACATATGGCCCTAAGAGATCAATATTCAGATTTTATTGACAATATCCAAATGCATGGACATTAACACACTTTGTTAAAATCACTGAATTTTGTAGTAGTAGTAGTAAAAAAGATGTTTAGAAAACCTTGCTATATTGCTTTTGATTTTATTTTATAAATGTACATATTTCACCAGATATACACAATGTGTCACAAATAAATGCTTTTCAAATTCGTTTCATAACTTTTATTAATTTTTTTCTATATTCCCATGGTTATTATTGATAAAAAAATGTTACTTCAGTTTTTATCATATGGTACAGTTTCTCCCACTTTTCGTATGGACTGAACTGTCACTTTACAATTTAAAGCAAAGAATGCAGTATATTTTAAATTCTTAGTAAAAAACGTCTCATTTATTCGTAACATTTGTCGATCTGGCATGTTTTACTTGAAAACGTCTTCTATACAACAAAATATTCTTAGGAATGTTTGTGTCAACAATTCCTTTATCGTTTCTTTTGTATTTTTCGTATAAGTATTTTACTTCCTCCGTGCAACATCAAAGTGGGTACCTAGAAGAACAAGTAGGAGAAATTCTTTTTGCTTATTTGTTTTCCACATTTTTAGATATACATTTTGTTGTTAAAATCGCTTATATTTGGTATCATGTAGCCTTTCTGAGAATTACTTATTTTCATCGAGCCCATACATTTCTACATTCTCAATACTTATACATGGTTACAGGTTAAGTCGACCTATATTCTTTAAGAGGTTGTAGCTTCCCTCATTTCCGACTGATTTGACAATGAAAGACCGTATCCCAAACTTTATTTATTATTGTTGTACTTTTAAGGTTTTTTATAAAAATTGCCGATTTTTAGTCTATTATCCCATTTTTTTTTGTTTTGTGCCTCTAATTTATTCGTTTTTGCTATTTTTCTGTAGTACATATGTTGCTTTATTATTCACAACACTAAAATTACAGGTAACTAAACTAACTGGGTCGCAGGTCAGGTCTGGACTTCTAGCTGGCCAGAGTATGGGTCCACCTCTTCCGATCCACTTATTTGGATAACCAGAGTCCAGACCTGACCCCCATGGATGGGGACACATGAAGAGTTTGGTGAACAACGAACTTAATCCAATAACATCTGTTGAAGTTTTGAGGCAGAAAATTATCGATGCGGCAAACGAAATAAGAAGAGGATTAACAACTGCTGCAGTGAAAAGTGGCTTAAGAAACAGAATGAGAGTATGTGTGGGAAACAGAGGCGGACATGTGGAACATACATTATCAACTTTCTTTGAAAAGAGTAATTAACGTTTTTTTGTACCTATTTGGATTGTTTTATTTTGTTTTCTGACTCAAATGATAAATTTGACGCTTAAGTACTCTTATTTTTACCACTCTCTGGAAGCATTTTATCAAAGTTTTTTTGTAAGATTTCTGATAATACTCTAACTTGTTATACCTTGTTGGATAGCTAAAGAACCAAAGATATTTTTAAACACATCTGCAGCGTAACTGTCATAGATTTTTTTTTAATATTTTTAAGGGTAGAAAATATCTTTTACGAATTTATTACCTTTTTTAACTATCAATCATCTACTGCGACCCAGTTGGTTCAGTTACCTATAATTTTAGTGTTGTGAATAATAAAGCAACGTATGTACTACAGAAAAAAAAGCAAAAACAAATAAATTGGAGGCACAAAACACAAAATAAAATGGGACAATAGACAAAAAATTGGCAATTTTTATAAGAAACCTTAAAAGTCCAATAACGGTTGTTTGGGATACGGTCTTTCATGGTCAAATCAGTCAGAAATGAGGGAAACTACAACCTCTTAAAGGATATAGGTAACCTGTAACCCTATAATGGCTAAGGCTTTCACGGTCGGAGTTTGTAGTCAGTGGAGATTCCGGGCTAGTAGGCCGTGGTCCTGGCAACGTCTTCCTCGCTGACGTTTCGCTCACAACTGTGGTTGCTCATCACAGCTTAGTTTGTAATCTAGGTCGTAGCTGTCTCGATTCATTTGTAACTTTTATATTATTTTAATAACCATGTGTTGGTTCGTTTTCTCAATTTTTTTATTTTCACCCCTGTCATTTGTAGTGTTTTAAGAAAGCTCTCACTAATTTTCTGGGAAATTCTCATATGGAGAACATATAGGATGTTCCTTATTAGGTATTTCTTTAATTTGCTATTTACTTGTTTAAATTTCCTAGTTATCACCTTTTCTAAGTTATTGTTTAAGTACTTGTATATTTGTTTAATATAATTTTTTAGTTACAGATAAATTCATTTATATACTTTTTCGTAGACTTTTCTCATGGTATCCATAGGTGTGAATTATAGTGTTAGGCTTGTGTACTGTTTATTAAGGCTATGGGCTGACCCATATCCTTCTCGTTAAATTTTCCTTTTTCTTAATACTTTTGGAGGGTATCTTCAATGCCCCCAAAACTTCGTTTGGTCTAGATTAATTTATCTAACCTATTTTTTTAATTTTCAAGTAATTTTTGTAGATTCAGTTGGGATTATGAGCGGGATGAAGACATAAAGTATTGTTTTATGAGTCCTGGAGAGAGAAAGAGATATAGTAGGTTAAAATAACACAATATAACAGACCAAAATACCCTTTGATACCAGTTTTCAATTAAAATCCAGCATCAACATTGGCAAATATCATTTTTCCGATAAAAACATCAGTCCACGTTACCTAATACAAGTCTTCAACAAAACTCGGAAACCGACTGGACGTCCTACCTGTGTCGCAGGATGCTTTGAGGCAAACTGTTTTAAAAATCTTTTACTGTCTCTCATCCATTTTCTAAATTTATTGTGCTTTCTTATGATAGCTTCGAGCTCTCCCAGCGTCACGGTTTATAGGAACCACCACTGCTCTTTTGTAATTTCATTTACTAACGTAGCCTTCAATTTGATATAAAATTACCATTTTTTTAATAACCAATTCTTATTGTTTCAGATCACAATAAGTTATTACTTTAAAACATACTACGTATAAGGACAGAAACACGAGAAAATATCCATCCGTGCCTGTTGCATTAGGCGACACATACCTACCTGTTTTTCTAGAACAATTAGTAACAACAAGGAATAATGTACAAGTACAGTTTAGTGCTTACATCTGCCTACTCCAAAAAGTTGAGTTTCGATTGCAGAGTGACAAGTCTAAGTATACCAAAATCCATCTTCTCCAAGCATTCTTGTTTTTTTATTTTTGTTTTAATATCTTATATCAACAGAACATTATCGATGTTTTATGGCGAGAAAGAAATGGCAGGGAACTCCTACATAAAGAAACGAACTTCCCAAACCATTTCATAACCTCCCTTAAATGATACTATCTGGTGAATGTTGCCCTTATTGCTTAATTATTACGTATCTTCTTTATTAATAGAGATAATAACATGAATCAAGCAGTAATATGCTTGAAACCTGATATCCCATATCGGCTATTTAACTGAAGTGAATCCTTTTATACGAAACAGAAAGGTAGCACTGAGGATTATTGAGAAATGAAGCAGAAGAAGGATACAGTCCTTAAATAACCTTCATGTAAAGAAACAATGCATAGGATAATAGAATAATAGGCGTGTCTAATGTTGCCCTCTAAATTATTATAATACAAACCTATTCAAACCACAAGCTCATGCCTAATATTTCAAGTCAGTTATTTTGAAGTGTACCTAAGCAATTCATTTTAAAGTTGATTTGGGTAAAGTTAAAATTTATCATTGGTATTAACTGTTACATTATTGCAGTAAGGTTGTTTAAAGGTCAGTTACTTAGGTAGGGGTGTATATAACATGCTCTAACAGGATGCTTCAAGGTGAATTGAGCGTGGGCTATAAAGCATTCAAAGCGAATTTTATTGGCTAAGAAGTTGCTTTGTAAGATTCAGACAGTATCATTCAGAGATTTCACGTTTCAAAATTAAATCAGAATATCTAGCGATTGTAATTTGTCAAAATCGGACTAATAGTAAGGTCGGATCGATAAGCTATTTTAGAAAATGAAGGCGTTGTCACGTTAGAATACATGGTTTGTAATTATACTCCTCCGAAATGGCTCGACCGATTTTCGTGAAATTTTGTGTGCATATCGGTAGGTCTGCGAATCGGCCACTATCTATTTTTTATCCCCCTAAATGTTAAGGGGTGGTCCACCCCTAATATTTATTTTTTATTTTTTAGCCAAATTTCTTAGTTTTTCTTTTCTTATGATACAGCATACAAAAATACATACAACCCTTAATTTTCACCCCTCTACGATCAACCCCTATTTTTTATTTGTTAATTAAAAACTATTTTTTTTTGTCATGACAGAATAAAAAATTTCATATTACTCTTAATTTTCACCCTTATACAACAACCAATATTTTTCCATCACGATTTTAATTTTTTTATGTTCTCGCTGGTCGATAACTGTTCAAATATCAATCGATCAGTTATCCCCGCCAGGTGTCTACCGTTGTCACCACTCATCCAGCAAACATCACGGAATAGGGGTGAGGACGAAGCCGGTGTCCTGTCTTACTCACTATACATTTTTCAGCCATTTTTGAAGTGAAACTTCTAATGCGACTTCCAACAAGGTTGCATTAAACGTTTAACGCTACCATGGAGGGGGGATAGAAAGAGACAGAGCGAGAATGAATGCGTGGCACAGAGCTAGAGAGAAAGCGTGGCACTCAAATGCATGCGCGTAGTAGTGAAACTTCTAAAGCGATTTTCAACAAGGTTGCGTTAAACGTTTAACGCTACCATGGAGGGGGAATAGAAAGAGACAGAGCGAGAATGAATGCGTGGCACAGAGCGAGAGTGAATGCGTGGCACTCAAACGCATGCGCGTAGTATACCTGTTATAGGCCAGTGCGAGCGTTAGCAACGAGTAGCGTCCAATATTCCAACGCAAGAGGGAGAAAGAAAGATACACAAAGGTAGAAAGTAGGAGAGAGAAAGAGAGTAAATCGGTAGATCAGCACATGCGCGTGGTATTCTTGCTATGCAGCGAAGTAAACAGTGTGAGCGTCGTGAAATTAGCTGAAATGGTAATTAAAAGATGCGATCAATTGTGAATTGTAAGCAATGTTAATAAAGTTTGTCTTCAAGAAACAAAATGAGTTTACTAAAAATAAATTTCTACCCCTTCCTATTTTCATTTCCACATTACGAAGTTTTACTTCTTTCGCGCGGCGGGACTCCACGCACTATTAATTTTTTGTTTTATTGTTTTATTTGTGTATCAATCGTAGCAGTGTGAATAATTATTTTTGATGTTTAAATAGCTATAAAGAATTGTAATTCAAAATATATTCGTTACTTTAATAAAGATTAATTTATTAACCTAAATAAAGCATAGTTTCATTGTTTACAACGCTTTCGATTATAAGTACATCCCCACATACTTATAGTAGATAGTTATTTTTATTGAACTAAAAAAATGTTTCCTAGAAATAATATACATGGCAAAACAACGTTTGCCGGGTCAGCTAGTACAAATATATATTTATCTCATAGACATATCTTTATGCGTTAGAATTTCGGTCACGTTATAACCAAGAAATCATCTAAGACGTGAAAATGCTACAAGTTCGTATGATCATAGGGCAATATGTTTTTCGTGAAAATCCGCAAGAACACTAGGTGTCTGGCCTAATTTGCGATTATTGTAAAATATGAGGCAATGATGTTATGTCATTGCTAATAATGGTAAAAGCGCCGGTCAAGTGGCCGTACAAACGGGGAAATTTCTACCACGATAACGAGCGTTCACGAGCGTGGCAGAAAAAATATGTGGTGTGCAGGATACGAGACTGTGATGCGTAAAGTAGACCGTTAACGAGGTTGACTCTCATTCTAGTCGACCGGTTATTTGTTGCGGGCGACCAAATTCCGATTAAACCGCTACTTGCCAAGAATCGCCCGAATCGACGAAAGCGGCGGACGGCACACGGTACCTTCATTATAAATCACTGACAAAGTGTCATGTAGCAGCCATGTTTACATAGGGGCGGTTTTGTTTTGTTTCGTTTTTATCAAACATCGACGTGTCAGAACAAACGCTGTATTTTCGTAAATTGTGGATAGCGCACGCAATTCAATTACTAATACCCTGACATTAATGCGCTGTGCCTTTACCGAAACGTGGTCAGTATTGAAATTTAATCAAATAAAATTAATTCGCGGTACAGCGCTTTCCACCAACTGTTAAAGCATATTTAGCCTTTAAACGTGCATTCGAAGCTACAAAACATTTTAATTTGTTTATTGATAGAAGAGGATCAACACGTTTATGTATCTTTTTTTCAAGTTCGAGGATCCTGTTTTTAAATAAAACCCTGTTTTAATATAACATTCTTTGAAATAGTCAAATTTATTTGTCTGTATAGTGTTTAAAATCGGGAAAATAAACGTCTAATCGAAAAATGTTATAATTTACAAATCCAGTTGTCTGCAAGAATCAAGAAAACCATATTTATTCACCCTACTAACACTATGAAATAGTAAACATTGTCCATAAAAAGTGAAAGAAAAAGCACTAATAGGTAATGTTATCACCAATTTTCTTAGTCAACCTCGACAATATTGTTTCGGTAGATTCTACCATTTTCAAGAGCACATGAGTAATACAGTAATACTCATGTAACGTGGTTTGTTGGGTTGTCCATTTGGCGAATTTTGTTTGCTTCTTTATTTATAACCACGTTACAGACCAAGCGAATTTGGTAAGAAAATGGTATTAGGTATGTGTGAAGGTATGAAAATTGGTGATAACATTATAAGTGATTTTTCATTCATCTTTTATGAGTTTATTATAATGTTTCACAGTTGCACCAGTTAAAGTTTAAAACATTGTCCAGTTGATGAAACCCACAGCAGGTGGCGTAAATAGAACAACCGCAAAAATTTTGAAGACCATAATCCCTTGCATTAGCTACTTTTTAGAATACATATTTAACGTAAGCACTGAAAAGGCTATTTGTAGATACATCAGGTTTGTCTCTATAAGGGCGATGTAATTTATATAAATATAATATAAATTCAACCGCAATCTGAAGAAATATAACTAAAATTGTTGTAAGCAATGAAATATTCTAGTATTTTGTCTCATTTAAGTGCTTTAATTTTAAGACTACCCATATCTAATTACACTTACTGGAACCATACTTTTAAAGCTTTTCTCGGTGTATCCTAGTAAGCGGAGGCTGGAACCACATCGCGCCTGTTAGTTCACTAGAGCCTCCTTGTACTCGCGACGGTGACCAATATTCCAAATAAATTTATCGTAGGTTTCTGTGATTTTATTTTCATCAGCTTGTACGCGAATTATAACCTGTTTTTGTAAGGGTGTTCTTGAAACCGATATAATTTCGTTCTAAGGAATCATGTCAGGTTATTGCTCGTTGTATACCAATGACTAGTGTATATAATTAATGTAGATACATAGTTTGATTGAATCTTGTGCAATTTTGATATGATTTTGCAAGAGAAAATTATGTAGCGCCAACTGTTACCACAAGGACCCAATACACAATACTAAAAAAATTTTGAATTTGATCTTCGTAGGTGGAAGTAAAGCACGCATAATTAATCTCCAAAAATTGACCACTAATGAAGCATTTGCTCTTCTAAGTGAAATTCCCTCCGACAACGAGTCTGGATGATGAACTTGATGAAAATTTTCTTGAAAACCTTCTATTTGATGGGCATGTGCCGATTTGTGATGAACCTGTAAACAATCTAGATAACAATGACCGACTGTATGTAACTGTAGATGATGTAGATAACGAAGATGACCTTCCTGTAGCTGATTTCAAGCGCAAAGATTTCCAGTGGACGCAAAATGTGGGGCTATTATTGTTATGCTACGGCTCCTACGTTTCAAGAAACTTGTTGTCCCAATGTACCGGATGATGTACAATGTGCCATTGAGGTATTCCTATGCATGTTTCCTAGAGAACTGATTGAAAAGCTGGTATGTTAGACAAATCTTTATGCTACTCAGAAGCATGGCACTGGTTATCTTCCCACAACCTACAACGAAATGAAATCATTCGTCGGGATAAATCTTATCATGGGTATAACGAAGAAAACGAGCTATAAAGGTTATCGGAGTTCAAAGCTGGAGCTCAGGGGTCCGTTCATTTCATCCGTAATGTCTCGGGATCGTTTCGCATGGCTTTAAGGGCATATACATATCAACGACAATTCTGTTCAACCCAAAAAAGGTGAGCCTCGATATGACAAGCTCTACAAACTTCACCACATGCTTGATATATTGACAAACACTTTTTTGGCATGCTTCAACCCGAACGAAAATCAAAGTATGGACAAATCTATGGTGAAGTTTAAAGGTCGAGTAGCTTATCGTCAATATATGCCCCTCAAACCAATCAAAAGTGGATACAAAATATGGATCCGAGCTGAGTCGGCGTATGTTTCACAGTTTCAAATTTACACGAGAAAAACTGACTCCATCGAAACTCAACTGGGTGCTCGAATTGTAAAAGATCTAACAAGAGAATTGATTTCTCATTGTAGTACCCGTGCCAAGCCTCATAGAACGGTTGGTACCGTTCCACTTGCTCTATAGGACTTTGTTTGACAGAAAGGTCAAACTGTTTTGAGCAATTTCATAAAATGTAATCTTTTTTCGAATGTTGCTTTGTTCCTAGTGGTAACCAAATGGACCCACATGTTTTTGTTAAATTTTCGCAATAAAAGTTGAAAAAAATTATATGGGGCATCTATTGTACACCTAATAAGTCACCTATAAAAATATGGAACCAGTATCAAAAGAAAAATTATATTAGGGCTCAAACGGATGTCATGTATATGGCTCTGCATTTTATATTTTTTAGTTTGAGAAGTTAACCACGAAACTGAGTTCTCTTTTTTTAACGTTCCAATATGTATGTACAAAGAGTTTCCCTATTTTCCACATAAAAATGGCGATAAATCAAACTTTCAACTAAACGATCTTTATCTAAACTGTTTCAAGTAAAAATCCCTTTAAGTAGGTATTACTTAAACAGAGGATAGGATCTGTGCCATCTTTTTACCGAGGCAATTTAGGTCTATTATTGTACCCTGGAGAGAACGGCTGCAACGTAAAATTTCAGCTTGCTTAATAAATCCTTTTGATCTAGTACTTTATAAAAGTATATCACGTTGTGAAATATAAAAGACCGCTACATTACAAGTATTATCCGTACCTCAAATAACCTTCAGCTGTATTATGGAACCGCCAGTGGGCTAATTTGATATATTTTTCTTCTAGTCTAGTTTTATATTGTTATGATTTTTGAGAATGAACCACTACAAGTGACAACAATTTTAATTGGGTCTGCTCTAGAAAAAGACGGAGAGATAACTAAGCTATCTTTCATAACACAAAAACAAGTTGCTCTTTCTTCGAACGCGATTATCGTCCTCTAATGACACTAAATAATACCTACCTATTTGTTGTTTCAGCTTTTCTCGGTCCATTATTATGAACCATGCATCGTTGCATTACGAACAATAATGTTCACATGAAATATGTTCGTTGAATTGTTATGTAAATTAATGTCCCTTCCCGTCCTGCATAGCTACCATAATTCATATCCAGAAGGAAGTACCAAGTAGGCAGGATCTCCTGAACCGTTTTCATCCAACTTAATTCTCAGAATACAACATTTATTCTGCTTTTGTACAAATTAAGTGTAGACTAGCAATTTTATAGGATAGAGAGGGCTGCAGTTTAAATAAATATTTCATTTGAAATAATTGTGGGGTATCCTAAGTGAACAAATGAAACGTTTCAACAAATAAGTTGAACTACCGCACCGAGGATTCTTTACTATGGAAAGTATTCCTTTAAGCAATCGTGGGAATGGGTAGGCGATGGTGGAGGAGTGAAAACATGAGTTGAATGATTTGATAACACAAAACAAGTCAATGATTTTTTTTTATTTTAGATATGCCCAAACGATTCATACAAATCCCACTACGTTTGTAACCTTTCTACAATATTAGCATTTCCTACTATCTTCCTGAGATATCTAAAAGGAATGTGCGTATAAACCAATAAATAATTAGCCCTTTATTTCAGTGTGCATACGGAATTATATAGAATCGAATAATGTGTTCTTAAGTTAATGTTGGAGGAAAAATTGAGCAGAAAGATGACTGGGAAAAATTTCATTTTATATGCCTTACGTTACTTCAAACGGAACTCGCTTTTTCCATTAAATATGATAATCAAAGTAGCTCTCGGCATCTGAGAAAAACTGGCAAGAAATTGGTTAACTTGAATGACATAACCATATGAGACGTTCAAAAGTTATATCAAGGTATACAGATCGTATGCAATTCGGTAAACAAAAATAAAATTTAAGAAAAAGCTTTCTGAAAAAAGTAAATTTGTGCGATAACGTTTGAATAGTAACACAATACATAAAATACTTTCACGCCACGTATTCTTGATGAAATTCCAATAGTATATTTGGGGTATGTCTTCATGAATGTTTTCAAGAACTTCACATTGACCATGTAGGACCTTCTAACGCTGGTGCTATTATTTCACCCTGCATATTATGGTTTGGTTAGATAATAACTTAACTACGTATCATTAAAAAGGTAAATTATGAATTTATCAAAATAAACTTTTGCAGTTCATTTTGTCATTTAATTATAAATTGTGTTTATAATTCTTATTGATTCTATACAAAAAATCTGCACACCTACATGCTAAACCTAAGCACACACACACACACACCCTTTAATGTAATATCTAAATAAAATCCCCCACCCCACTAAGGACTTTATCTAGATTTGCTTTCGTAATAGGTTATTTTAGGAAAGATATTTGAGGTTGATTGGAAAGTCAAGATGACATTTCTAAAATCTGTAGGCTTAAACTGAAGGAATGGAAAATTGTAATTAATCATCTTCAATCAATTGATCGTCCGCCAAATGTTAGTAAAGAAAAATATTATAAATGTCACCCAAAACAGAAAGTGTCTTATAAATTGTGAATAATATGTGAAAATGTTTATCATATAGGTGATTTTCAAAGATTAAAAAATACAAAAACCTTAAGTGAGGTGCTAGTAATTTGTCCTGAACATCCCGATTTCGATATAACCTTAAAACAAGGTGAAAAAACATTAAACATAGAAGCAAGGAGGATAATTGCACAAGTTAAATTCAATGAAAAAGAAAAAGCTCAAGATGAAATTCTTAAAAATGTGTCTTTAAGTGTAGATGAAGAAATAGCAGCTAAAAAACATAATCTACCTATGATAAGTGAAAGTGAAGACAATGACTATGTGAAATTGAAAACTGAGATCACGCTACTAAGGCAACTAAATGCTGAATTGCAAGATAAAAATCATATACTAAAACAATTATTGGAAAAAACTAAGGAAAAGAATGAAGAAAAACCAATGAAAATCTATACACAAATAGTGCAAAAAAAGGATATTCAACTTGTTCATATACCTAATATATGTGTAAGAGCAAAAACACATTTAATGAAACCAAAAACAAAAAGTATAATAACTAGTAAAATACAAAATGACTTAATAATACCAATTAAGTAATTGATAGAAAAAAAGGATGGTTCTGTGATAATAAATTGCAAAGATTATTGTAGTGGGTCGACGTATGTGTATTTTACGTGGATACCCCTTCAAGTTTATTATTATGAAACTTGAATATTTTAATATTTTTTGTGAACACGTGTAATAAATAAAACACTCAAATACTTTAACTAAAACTTTACTAAATCTACGGTAAGATGATTGAATAACAAAAAATGACTTGCCTCAAAGAGGGCTGAATTCGAACTGTCTTGAAATATTGTTTATATGGTATGAAGCCTACCAAAAATGATAAGCTTACAAATATTCTAGGTAACAAATACTACCATAGGATACAAATCTGCAGACCAGATGACAATACATAATCGCATAATGCATAAATATGGAAAGGCCTGATGGGCTTTTAATGAGGTTTTCGGAAATATTCAGGTACCTATAGATTTGAGGATGCCGAAATACCGTAATAAAATTGTAAATAGATAAAATTGAATAGAAATTGAAATACTATTGTTATGAACATAACATACTGGCCGCCTTGAACGGCTACGTTCAACAGTTTTGAAATGATATGGATAAATAATAGTTTTGAATCAATGAAATATGTACACAAAGGATATAAGCGAAATAAGTACAAGATACAATGCTTAAGAACTAGAAAGGTTAATAGAATGTGTTATGTTTACTAATAACTAATTGATATCATACTAAAAGTCATAATAGAGTTATTTTGAAGTGCTGTTTCACTAATTTGCGCTCACAACTCGAGGGGTAGCGGACACAATTTTTTCACGCAACCTTTAAATACGCCACTACTCGTTTTAATTGTTGCTACGCGCACAATTTCGTCCTTTCCTGGGTGGACCGCGATTATACGACCCAAAGGCCAATACATTGGTGGGTTGTTGTCTTCTTTCATCATGACCAGAGCGTCGACCTTGATTTCATCGGAATTGGGTTTATTCCATTTACTTCTTAAATGTAATTGGTTTAAGTAGTCCCTTTGCCATCTTTTCCAAAAATGCTGCTTGACCCTTGTTATGTGTTGCCATAGTGACAACTTATTTGTTGGAATTTCGTGTAAGTTACCTTCAGGTAAGTTCGTAAGAGAGTCTCCAATTAAAAGGTGTGCTGGAGTTAGGGCTAAAAAATCATTTGGATCGGAAGATAAAGGAACGAGAGGTCGGGAGTTTAATATACATTCAATTTCAATGATAAATGTGTTAAATTGCTCATAAGTGAAGAGAGCATCGCCAACTGTTTTATACATATGAGCTTTGAATTGTTTCACACCTGCCTCCCACAAGCCGCCAAAATGTGGTGATCTTGGTGGTATAAAGTGCCAATTAACGCCCTCATTTGTCAAATCATGAGTTAATTTATTATTATGTTCGTTTGACAAAAGTAATGCATTTAATTTTACTATTTCGTTTTTAGTACCGACAAAGTTGGTTGCATTGTCCGAATACAGATTTTGAGCTTTGCCTCTTCGACAAAAAAATCGCTTTATCGCAGCTAAACATGATTCCGTAGTTAAATCCGTCACGAGTTCTAGATGAACTGCTTTAGACGAAAAACAGATAAAAACTACCACGTAACATTTTATTTTGTTTTTATTTCTGAATTTTTTCTCTTTTATGAGAAATGGGCCACAGTAATCTAACCCTGTGTTTTGAAAAGGACGAGTTTGTATTAATCTGTTTTTTGGTAAGTCACCCATCAGATAGTCAGGGAGCTTAGGATTTACTTTAAAGCATTTGATGCACTTGCGTAATATAAAACGTACCCTATTTTTGCCATCTATAGGCCAGTATTTTTGTCGAACACAGTTAAGAGTGTTTTGAATGCCTGTATGACAATGTTTTTCATGTTCGCTTCTAATAATTAGTTTTGTAATATGACTGTTTCGAGGTAATAAAATTTGATATCTTTTTTCAAAACTAATATCAGCATTTCGTAGTCTACTGCCGACCCGTAAAATGCCACTTTCGTCTATAAAGGGATTTAATCTTAATAAATCACTTTTATTATTTAATACTTTTCCTTGTTTCAAAGCCTTCATTTCTGCTGCGAATTCGTTTTCTTGAACAATTTGAATTATTTTTAAATGTGCATTAGAAATTTCGTTTGCTGTAATTTCACCTTTTGTTTTACAATTGCGAGTTTTGTTTGCAACTAATCTCTGGCACAATGCTACAAAACGATTTAGACGACAAATGTCTGAAAACCTTTCGAAAAGTTCGATTTGAGAGTTAGTTTTGACTTTATCTTTGATGCTAGAAGTATGTAATGAGATTTTAAAGGTGTCTGTATCATTGATAGGTAGTTTTGTGTATTTCCAATTACTTTCATTTTGACGAAGCCAACAGGGACCGTTTACCCATCTTTGATTTTTTAATAATTCAAGAGGGGTTTGACCTCGCGATATATAATCTGCTGGATTATCAGCGCTCGAAACGTGATACCAATCTTCTCGTTTTGTTAAATTTTGTATTTCGGATACACGATTAGCTTCAAATGTTTTGAGGGTGTGTGGCGATTTGTTAATCCAATTTAACGTTATTGTAGAATCTGTATAAAAGTTAATTTTATCAAATTTTAAATTAGATGCAGTAGTATATGATAAAAATAGATTGGCGAGTAATTTTGCGGCACAAAGTTCTAACCTAGGTAGGGAGATAACTTTTATGGAGGCTACCCGTGATTTACTACATACTAGGCTAACTAAATGATTACCAGCGTTGTCAGTGGATCTTACGTATATACATGCTCCGTAACCCTTTTCACTAGCGTCACAGAAGCCGTGGAGTTGAATATTTTCGGCATTTTTTATTAAGATTTTGCGATTTACAGAGAAATTATTTAACAAAGGTAATTGTGATTTTAAATTGACCCATTCTGTATGTAACCCTTGTGGCACTGATTCGTCCCAATATAAATTTGCTTTCCATAAACTTTGCATCATGAATTTAGCTTTGATAATTACTGGACCTAATAAGCCCAGAGGATCAAAAAGTTGTGAGATTTCAGAGAGAATGTTTCGTTTTGTGACTTTACTATCGCAAGTAAAGGGCTTTACATTGTAGTTAATTAAGTCTGTATTTGGATCCCATTGAATCCCAAGTATCTTTTTTGTATCTGATGCTTCTAAGCAAATTGTGTTTGAACTAACTGATTCCTTTGTATTTTGAAATAAAGATGACTCATTAGAAACCCACTGTCTTAAATTTAGTCCGGCTAATTTTAATAATTGACTTATTTGTTCGATTAACAGTTTTGCTTGTTTTAGGTCATTTGAACCGGTTAAAAGATCATCTACATAAAAATCTCGCTCTAGAACTAATGCTGCTAGAGGAAACTCTTTTGCGTGGTCTAACGCTAATTGTTTGAGACAGCGCGTTGCTTGATATGAAGCCGATTTTGTTCCGTAGGTTATTGTAGTCAACATGAATGTTTTAATTTGTTCAGGAACATTATTTCGCCAAAGTATCTTTTGAAATATGGCGTCCTGGGGGGGAACTAAAAATTGGCGAAACATCTTCTCGATGTCGGCTGCGATAACATACTCATACTCACGAGAACGTAAAATGATTGAAATTAGGTCGTCTTGAATGACAGGGCCTTGCATTAGAGTATCGTTTAAAGCGATATTTGTGGTTGATTTTGCGGATGCATCAAAAACTACGCGGATTTTTGTAGTCGAACTCGACTCTTTGAACACGGCATGATGTGGCAAGTAAAAACCTTCTTGTTTGTTATCAGTGGCCGTTATGTCCGTCATATGATTTAGATTTTCGTACTCTTGTAAGAATTCTGAGTACCTTTTCTTTAATTCAGGGTTTGTATCAAATTTCTTTTCAAGTGTATAAAAACGCTTTAACGCTGTTTTATAAGAATCACCGATGAATTCCTTTTTATCATTAAACGGTAGACGAACTTGATACCGACCGTTTGAATCGCGATTAATCGTATTAATAAAGTGTGTTTCACAAGCGGATTCCTCCTTTGACAGATGTTTCTTATGAGGAACTTCTTCTATTTCCCAAAATTTTTGCAATTGATTTTCTAATGACAGTGTTAACAAACATGATTGCGATTTTATTGGAGGGTTATTTGATATGTTTGCTTTACCAGTTACTATCCATCCCAATAGCGTTTTTTGGAGTATCACAGAATTATTACACAATTTAATTTGACCAATGCTTAATAATTGATAAAAAATTTCGCTGCCGATTAAAGCGTCAATTGGTGCTGATTTATTAAAATTTGGATCTGCTAAGGTTATATTTTTAGGAATTAATAATTGTGATTTGTTGATTGAATTTACGGGTAAAAGACCTGCGATCGTAGGTAAAGCTACTAATGTTAGTTTTTTTGAGAATGTTGATGTTCGTGATTTGATGGTTGTTTTTACAGTGTATCTTGAATTTGTTGTAAGTTGCCCTAGACCAGAAAATGATAAGTTCAATTTTGTTTTGTTTAAGTCTAATCTTTCAGCTAGATTCTCAGTTATGAAATGAGTCTGCGAGCCACTATCGAGAAGTACCCTGCAGGGGATTTCGTTTTGTTTTTTATCTAAAATTTTGACACAGGCAGTGCCTAATAAGATTTCTGATTGACTGACTGCTGCTAAGTTTACAGAATGTTGAACGATTTGATTAGCTTCTAAAGTAGTTAATGAATTAGAGTCTTGAGCATTTATTGTTTGCGTTTTATGTGTTTGATTTTGTATATTATTTTCAGTAGGAATCTGAGTGAACAATTTATTTTGATTAGAAAAATGCAATAAAGTGTGATGTTTCCGGTTACATTTCTTGCAAGTTACATTAACAAGGCAGTTTTTAGTAATGTGATTGTTTCGAAGGCAATTTAAACAAAGTTTTGAATTTTTTGCTTTCTCAAAACGTTCTTTTTCGTTTAATTTTAAAAAATTAGGACAATTGTATACTAAATGATTTGAATTACATATAGTGCATAATGATTTTGGTTGAGTATTTACGTAAGACTGAACATTATTATATTTCCTTGTAGGATTATTGTCCATTTCGTCCCCTCGCGCTTGTTTTGTCAAAAAGTTGCTTAACTGTTCAAAAGTTGGCATTTCTTCGTTTTCTAAGGTACGCTCCCAAGCACGACGAGTACCATTATCCAATTTTTTAACAATTATGAAAACTAGCAACGTGTCCCAATGTTGAATTGGCTGTTTTAGTGCCTTTAAGGCGTTTATATGCACTTGACATTTTTCAATTAATGACCTTAAATTAGCAGGCGATTCTTTTGTGATTGAGGGTATTTCAAATAATAGATTTAAGTGGGTTTGTATTATTTGTCGGGGCTTGTTACATCTTTGCTTTAGAGATTCCCAAGCTACCTTATAGTTTTCTTCAGACGCGTTCAGATTTTCTGTTATAGATTTTAACGGACCTTGAAGCGCATTTTGAAGTAAATAAAATTTATGAACTGGAATGAGTTCGTCGTTATCATGCACTAAGTTTTTAAAAGAATCATGAAAGCTATACCAATTAATAGGGTTTCCGTCGAAAGGGCGAATCTCTATTTTGGGTAAAAGGTTCGAAGTTTGTTTTATGGTTATTGGTGATGACACATGATTTGGCGTAGAGGAACGGGAATTATTAAAGCTTGTGGAAGGCAACTGATTTAATTCGCGCAAGCGTTTACGTATCATAGCCGCGCATTCAAAATAATGATTCTCAAATTGACTTATGTATAAGTCATGATCAATTTCTAATTCTTCTTTTGATGAGAGTAATTCTATCTGGACTTGAATTTTTGCAAAGTTAGCATAAGCCTCTTCTAGTTTTAATTTTCTAACTTCTACTTCATCAAGTGGAGCGGAAATGTTGTCTTCAAAATACGAAATGATTCGCGTAATGCTACCTTTAATTATTCCACGGTTTCGAATTAAAGCTTTTAGTTCTACTGATTCGGCCATGTTTTAAGAAATGTATCAAAATGAGTTCGCAAATGAGATGTATAATGAAATTGAATGCAATTAAATATAAAGGGAATGGTAGGAAAAATTGGAGATTTCTTAGAACTTACCGAAGATTTAATGAAATTGAAGATGAATGACTTGCAGGCGACCTTTGTAATGTTATCCAGGAAATTTCCAAACGGGAAGTCCTTGATTAGGAAGATAGTTGTCCTGCTCGATAGGAACGGCGTATTATCCAAACGGGAATTAGCCCGAGCGTAGAAACAACTGACGATTTAGGCACACCGAAATGATGTTTTAATTGAATGTTTTACAACACGTTAATCACTTTAAACAGTTTATGATTTTGGAGCACTGCTATACGAACAGAGATCCGGCTCGAAGGACCATGTAGTGGGTCGACGTATGTGTATTTTACGTGGATACCCCTTCAAGTTTATTATTATGAAACTTGAATATTTTAATATTTTTTGTGAACACGTGTAATAAATAAAACACTCAAATACTTTAACTAAAACTTTACTAAATCTACGGTAAGATGATTGAATAACAAAAAATGACTTGCCTCAAAGAGGGCTGAATTCGAACTGTCTTGAAATATTGTTTATATGGTATGAAGCCTACTAAAAATGATAAGCTTACAAATATTCTAGGTAACAAATACTACCATAGGATACAAATCTGCAGACCAGATGACAATACATAATCGCATAATGCATAAATATGGAAAGGCCTGATGGGCTTTTAATGAGGTTTTCGGAAATATTCAGGTACCTATAGATTTGAGGATGCCGAAATACCGTAATAAAATTGTAAATAGATAAAATTGAATAGAAATTGAAATACTATTGTTATGAACATAACAGATTATAATGATGTAACAAAAGCTGAACAAATTCTACAAGAAAAAATTGGATGTGATTTCGATATAATCAAAGAAAAAATTGAAAATCCAAGATTAAAAATAATAAATATACAAAGTGAAATGAACTTAGATCAATTAGAACAAGATATCAATACAAGAAATTTCAGAAATAATGGTTTATCATGTAGTGCTATACATATCTACAGTAACTACAAAAAAACAGCAAAAAATGCAATAATAGAAGTTACAGCTGACACGTATGAGTACATAAAAAACCAAGGAAATAAAATATACGTAGGTTATCAATGCTGTAAAGTAGTTGATGACCTAAACAGAACACCATGTTATAACTGTGGAAGAATTGGACACAGTGGGAAGAAGTGTCAAAATACTACTGCTTGTTTACGATGCAGTGGTGATCATTCAACTAAAAACTGTGGTTATAAAACTCCAAATAAATGTATAAATTGCTGTTATAGCAATGAGCACCATGAAAATAAAAAAAATACGGAGCACATAGCAACAGATACTGAAAAGTGTGAGTATTTAAAATATATTATTGCTATAAAAATAAAAAAAAAACAGATTATCCTATCAAGCCAAGTATACCAAAATACCTGGGATATAACGGAGAGCCATCAAGACTACAAATAAAACAAAAAGGAAATAAAAATATATCCATACAAACTGCAAAAGTAAAATAGCAATGGATAAGTGTGATAGTGTAGATGAAGATAATACAGATTTCTTAATTAACAACATTACAGAGTTAAATGATTTTATATGTGGAAAAAATATAAGTATAATGCATGTAAATGTAAGATGTTTGAATGCCAATTTTAATAGCTTAGAAATACTACTGAGTAGATTAAACACAAAACTAGATGTGATTGTTTGCACAGAAACATGGAACTTACAAAGTTACAGTTTATCAGGATATAAAATGTATTATAACAACAGTACAACAAATAAAGCAGATAGAGTTGTTATCTATATAAGTACATACTTAAATGCCACAACAAGAATAGAAGAAATAAAAAACTTCAAATTCTTAATTACCAAAATAATACTAAATAATAACACTAGTGTAAAAATAACTGGAATATACAGATGCAACGATGTAGAAAGAATGATTTTGTATTAATAATGAAAGATAATTTAAGCAAAAATAAGAAAGGAAAAAATCATTTCATTTTTGGTGATTTTAATATAGATTTATTTGAAAATAATAAAATAGTTAATGATTACTTAAATAACTTTATAGAAAATTCATATTTACCATGCTTCAAAGGGATCACTAGACCAAATATTTATAATAGTTCATATGGAACGTGTATAGATAATATTTTTGTAAAAACAGGATTAGAAAATATATCAACAGGAAAATATATTGAACATTTTACTGATCACTTTCCGATTTTATTAAAAATAGAACTTAATAGACCTCAAAAAGAAAATGAAAAAACACGAAAATACACCTGCATTGATAATCACAAACTGACTGAAGAATGCACATATAACTCCTGGAATCACATTATGGAATGTAATAATCCAGAAAAAGCAGCTAAATTACTCATCAATAGTATCCAAAATATTATAAATATATCTACAAATACAAAACAAATAAAAAATAGCAGACATGGATATTAGTGGATAACTGAAGGTATAATAAAAGCATGTAAAAAAAAGGAAAAATTTTACTTAAATTGGAAAAAAGATACAATAATAAAACTCTTGAAAGTGAGTATAAATATTATTCAAAATATTTACATAAAATAATAAATAAATCAAAACAAAAATATGAAAAATTACAGTTTCAAAAGTAATATCAAACAGCAAAAATCTCTGGCAATTAGTAAAAAGTAAAATTAACAAAAATAAAAAAAATAACAACCCACAGACACATCGATTTGATGAAAATAATAAGAAAATTGATAAAATGCAAAACATAGTAAATACTTTCAATTCGTTATCCAACAAAGTTGGCCCGATGTTATCCAAAAAAATAAAAAAATCAAAAAATCAAAAATGTTTCAGAATATTAAAAATAATCCGAAATCAATTTTCATTGAACCAACTGATGAAAAAGAAATAAGAAAAATTGTATCGGAAATGAAAGAAAAAGCTGGGAGAGTAGATGGCATAAGTGTAAAAGTACTAAAAAATATTATTCATATTATTAGCAAACCATTAGAACATATATTTAATTTATCAATTGAAAAATCAATCTGGCCAACAATCTTCAAAACAGCAGAAATCATCCCAATATTTAAGGATGGAAATAAACACTTACCCACAAATTATCGACCGATATCATTGATCTCAAATGCTGCAAAAATATTAGAAAAAAATATCCATACTAGAATATCAAATTTACTAGAAAGAATGAATATAATATCACACAATCAACATGGTTTTAGAAAAAATAAAGGTACAAATAATGCCTTAGCTCAATTAACCAACTACATATATGATCAAATGCCTAAGACTGTACCTGTTATTGTTACTTTTTTAGATTTATCGAAAGCCTTCGATACAGTCAATCACTATATATTGTTGAAGAAAAAAGAAAGTTATGGAATTAGAGGAACAGCTCTTAAATTAATAAAAAAATATCTAGAGAAAAGAACTCAAGTAGTAAAGATCCAGGGTATTAAAAGCAATGAATTACAAATAACTACTGGTGTTCCGCAAGGAACTATCTTGGGACCACTTCTTTTCATTATATATATAAATGACTTATTAGAAATAATACCAGATAACAATATATCATCATATGCTGATGATACAGTAATAACAAGTACTGGGAAATCATGGACACAAGCACAAAAAAACATGAATGAAAACTTAATTAAAGTAAAAATATGGCTTGAAGAAAATGAACTATCTCTGAATGCTAAGAAAACAACATTTATCACTTTTGGAGCTTATAATGATAGTGTTCCTAAAGAAATTAATATAAGCATAGATAACAACATCATAACAAGAGTCAATGAAACCAAATATTTAGGTATAATAGTAGATAGTAATTTAAAATGGTAAAAACAGATAAATTATATTATAAAGAGAGCTAGATACCTATTATTCATTTTTAAAAAATTAAAAAATGTGATGAACGTAAAGCAAAAACTAACAATAGATTATGCCTTATTCCATAGTATTGCTACATATGGAATAATTGCTTGGGGAGGTGCATATGATAACACCATTAACTCCCTTATCTCTCTACAGGAAAGAATCTTAAAAATTATTATTGAAGATAATAATCAAAATATTCAAGTACCACCAAGCATAAAAGAAGCATTTATAGCCGAATCAATATCATATTATTATACACGACTACAATACAAGTACTTAAACTCAAACAGTAAAACAAGAAACAAAAATTTAATTCTTCCAAAAATAAATAAAACTTTGAGTTACAAAAACAACGAATATATAGCAATAAAGTATTTCAACTAATTACCAAATGACTTAAAGATACTTCAAACATCAAAAACAGCTGTAAAGAAAAAACTAACAAGATGGATAAGACCTCAAGATAATTTGTGAATATTTGAAAAATAGTGCAATAATATAAATTCTATACATGATCTATAAAAGGCTTTATAAATAAATAAAACATAATTTATAATTTTTTTTTAGAAACATAAGTGTAGTTTGTAAGCAGCCAGTCCTATGTACAGGTAGTATAGACTACCTCTATAGGTTGCGAGTTTCTTTTTGTATATATTGTATGCAAAATGTAACTCAATGTAATCTGGTTATATGAATAAATAAATAAATAAATCCTTCGAAAAAATAGAATCATTTTGTAAAGGCAGACAGCGAAGAAATAAAAGTATATGTAAAATAAGGAGTAAGTTAAGAAGTTTAATTGTTTAGTAAAGTAGTGAAATTACCTTAAAACATGAAATGGACCACAAATATTACGACTAGAGCAGCAATTGCAAAACAAGCTTTCCATAGCGACGAATACATCTTCACATCCAGAATGACAGAAGCAATAAATAAACAGTTCATCAAGACATGTATGAAATGCAGCACTTTATGGGTGTGAAACATGGACCATGACTCAAAGAGACTATGAGAAATTGGAAGCTTTTGCAATGTGGTTTTGAATGAGAATGAACACGATTGATTGGACCGAGAAATCACCAATGAGGATGTCCTGAAATGGGCCTATGGAAAAAAAAGCTCATAATAGAAATCGAAAATGGAAGAAAGGAAAGTGATGAGCCATTTACAAGCAAATGATGATTTTATAAAAGTGAAAAGGGAAGCAATTGAAGAAAGTTTTATCTATAGTAGTATTTTTAATACATTAATTGATGAATTGACGTTAAACCAATTACACATAACATCAAGTTAATGAGGAAAAGTAGAAAGAAAAGAACGAGAATTAGTGAAGAATAATTAAATATGCTGTCTAACTTAAATAAAAGCCAGAAATAATATAGTTCCTGAAGAGTATATGGTGCTATAGCGACAGGAGCAAATAATCAACCAATGAATGCGTTATTTGAAGTTATACGTATTTTAAACAGCGTAACATTTAGACCGAGAGGTCGCAAAGAGAGACATTACAAAAAGGGCTAAACTATCTTATATATACAACCTACATCACTAACTAATATGAAAAGTATTTATCAGACAGAAAACCTATTTATTCAAGCAAAAGTTGTAGTCTTACAAATAATAAACAAAAAAACTTGAGTCTAACAACTGAGAAGCGATTTGTTTAAGAATTAATTAGTCGTTAAAAAAA
The DNA here is from genome assembly GCA_029378335.1 of Agrilus mali. Classification (NCBI taxonomy): domain Eukaryota; kingdom Metazoa; phylum Arthropoda; class Insecta; order Coleoptera; family Buprestidae; genus Agrilus; species Agrilus mali. The sequence goes on along the minus strand of CM055655.1, from coordinate 14,064,377 downwards.
ATGTTCTACTTTAATTTAATTTTTATACTACTAAATAAGCTATCTAAACGTAGTCTTCTCGGACATCAATAGTTTACATGTACATTTTCAATATTGTGATGTAAATATGCAGTGGCAGTATGATGTTGGGCAATCCACCATACAGCAATGCCTGTATGGTGGGTGGCCGATAAGCAACTGTTTAACAAAAGTAACAAAGAACAGTGGTTTCCAACCTTTTGTGGACCTTTGATAAGGAAAAAAATGTAACGCCTCTTACTACACATTACAGTCGATTTTATATGGAACACTAAAATATTGTTGCATATTATCTGTACTTGATTTGTATAGGTATTTATCGATTAAAACAAAACATTTTCGGTAAATGGTATAATATTGAATGGTAGGACAATCTACTTTTATTTTATGTACCATCTCTTTGATGAAATTAGGACAGCTTTTTAGACAACTAATTACATCTCTATTTAGTTTTTGAATGTTCATCTTATGTTATAAGTATATATGAAGCGTGTGTAATAATATCTAATACCTACTTTATTGTCATAATGTAGCGTCCAGTAAAACCGTGCGTGTGTGTAATGCGATTTGTGTGCATGTACTTCTTATCGCTAACATGTTCAAGCTATAAATCTTTCTCCAGCGACAAGTAACACGATCAGTTCTGTAAATTATCGACGGCTTTCTAATTATTACTCATCATTTTGGAACAATCAGGATTTCTTCGAGAAATTATCTGGAAAGTTCGAAAGGTGTATTTAAAGTGATCATCTTTGGGCCGAGGGACAGTAGTTGTGAGAAAGCACCAATGCGCGAATCAAAGCGATAAACGATAAATAAAAGTGATTCGTTACAATAATTTGTTTTATCATATATACAAATCGAATTCACTTTATTTGATTTTATATAAAAGCAATCATTTTCTCCTAAAGACTTTATAATCTGATTTTTAATGGTTATTTTTGGGTTTCGCCCTCTTAAAATCTAAAGAAACTAAATTTTTATAGGTGTCTTTTCTAATTTGTTCTTTTTGACTATCATTTAGTTTATGAATACATAATTCTACATCAATTAAACAGTCCAGCAACGGGAGATTTTTTGGTTTTAAGCAATAATTCAGACTTTTATTTAATAAGTTTAATTCATCTGTTGTGTACGAAATCTTACTTTTGTTGTAGACTATATTGTGGGTGTAGCTTATTTTCTTGTTATTTGGATTTGGAGTTGATAGGTTTTTTAAAAAAAGTAGTTTTTTAAAATTAGTCCCGGATTTATGTTTAACAACTTCATGGGTTTTTGAAGTAAATCGTCGATTTCTGAGAATGGCAAAAGTTTGAGGTATAATTCATATGTATTGAGTTCTAACCTTAATAATTTGGAAATCAGGGTTTTTTGTTCTAAGTTAATACACAAAGGTTCTGCCCCTTTTTTCACTTTTTTAGAATAACTTTTCATCACTGACACATTCACTTGGATTAGCTTCGGTGTGACTATTTCTCTCTTACAGCAACTCAGGAAATTGATGTCACAATTTTGGTCTTTTGTTTGATAAATCTGTTGATTTTACTCGAGTACTGACAAGCCACATTAAATAACACAAAAGCTTAAAAATATAAAAACACTTGTATATTTTATTTTTGAGTGACTGTGAAGATGATTCAATTAGAAACAAAAAAATAAAATCGTCGAAATAACTTCCTACAAGAGGAAGATGCGGAAACCTATTCGAACCTGTTGTGCAAATATAAATTATAGTACGAACGGGAAATAATAAACTGTAATAAATCAACATAAGAGTTACGCAACGTGAGGGGGTGAAAAATTTAGTAGCGGTTCTTAAAATTGAATAAATAAATAAATTATTAAATTTTAACAAAACTATGACAGGTTTGAAATTAACAATAGTTTGTTATAAAAAAAATGAATTTACCAAAATTTAAAGAAATTAAAATGCTCGGGTGCCACTTAGTCAAACAAAGAAAAAAAATAGTATGCTCCGCGCAGAGCAGTCCTGGTTCCTGCTGAACCATGATGCTGGGAGAGCTCGAAGCTCTCATAAAAAAAAAAACACACAAAAACCTTGAAGAGTATATTAAACAAATACAATATACTAAAGAAGCACTTACAAATAATTCCAGCCCACAAAAAAAATACTCTGCGTCAGTGATGGGATGGTAGCTGGTTTCAGGGTCTCGCTGGGGACTTCTTAAATGACCAGGAAGCCAGCCAAGCTATTCGAGCTTCGAGGGACCAAGTTTTGAGGACATGAGTATAGCCGCCTGCAGGATTTTATCGGCCAATATAACTTGTTCGGTTAGTGTGGGGTCCCTTAGCCTGGATAAATAAGTCCTGAAGTTGTCTTCACCCCTGATCCGTACTCCCAGCCTCGCTGTCCTTCAGGATCCTACTAACTGTGGGTAGGCTGACAAATAGCTTAATAAAAAAATTCTTTTAAAAAAATTTAAAACAGATTAATAAAAAAAATTGAAATTTTATATGCATTGAAGATGCCAAAAAAAAAGGGGAAGAAAAGGATAGGTGCAGGTGAGTCAACGTCGAGGTCAGAACACAAAAGATTCACCAATTCACTCACCAGACACCAGAAGAAATAATTATATAAAAATTGAAAGAAAAAAAGATGTGAAAAGCTAATGAATCAATAAATAACAAAACTGCCACAAAGGCCCAAAGGATGCAAAAGATAACATTAGATTTACAAAATGCCTCGTGGTAACTAAAAAAAATTTTGAAAAAATAGTTAAAATTAATTAAGAAAAATTACTAATACAAAAGAGTGCCTTGAGAAAATTATAAATTAAATTAAAATAAATGAAATACTTGATTTGGATAATTTTACTTGAAATATTAACAAGGAAAGAAGTTTACACCGGCACAAAAACACCAACAAAAAAAACACACACACACCACGTCTCGTCGGTGCCAAGGATCGAGGAAGAAGACCTCGAGCACCGACCGGAAAATTTTAAAACGATCCTTCCATCGATCGCGTAGTCCTGCGCGAAGGTTGCTAGCCTTGATGATAAGACGGAAGGTCGATCAAAATTAAGAAATAATCAACAAAACTGATCCAAGACAAAGACAAACTGAATCGAAATAAATTAATTTCAGTAACGGGATTTTTCGTAGAGAAAAAAAACGTTACAAACCCCTATTACCAGGAAAAAGAGGACTGACAGCCAGCCTACCAGAAATCAAAAACGGAATACATAATAACGGTACGAGAGCTAAGAAAGGGAACCAAAAATCTAATACGAATCTAATCCTAAAAAATCGAGGAACTTAAACTCAAACAGACAATTACTAAATATAAAAAAAATGGAGGCTAATTGCCTATCTAAACGAAAATGATTGGTCAATTCGACCAGACAATGCTACTGCATTGGAAAACGAAAACTAAAACTTCATTTAAAATGCATAGCACTTATAATCAAGCGCCCAAGGCAAACAAAAATAAATTAAAAGGAACGGCATTCAATATTCTGCACTTACTATGCAAGCGCCTATAGCAGACGTAATGGAATTAAATAACGGCATTTGTATATCCTGCACTTACTATGTAAGCGCCTATAGCAGACGTAAAGGATTATCATAGCTAACGCACGAAATAATTTTTGCCACTCGGCAAATTGGTAACCTACCCTGTCAAACGAACTCAAGAGATTAGTCACCTCTAAATCACGCAATGAAAATCACATAGTCAAATCTTATGTGCAAACAACACTCAAAACTTCGCTCTTTCACCATAGAAGAATTCGCAATCTACACTGCATCTAAAATGCAAAACTCTGAAACACCAGAAATAGGCCTACAGCCCAACACTGCATCTAAAATGCAAAAATTAAAGATACCAACAATAGGCCTAACGCCCCAAACTGCATCTAAAATGCAAAACTCAAAAACGCCAAAGACAGGCCCAACGCCCAAAACTGCATCTCAAATGCAAAACTCATAAACGCCAAAGACAGGCCTAAAGCCCAAAACTGCAGAAATCTAAACTGCACCAATACAAGTGCAAACAAACCTAAACTGCATCAAAATAAGTGCATGAATCTAAACTACACCTAATCAAAAGCACAACCGATCACTCAATAATCAAAAACTGCAGCTATCTGCAAACTAAAATACAATACGAATCATATTGCACAAACCGCACTCAAAGACTCCAAGAAAAGGTATCAACTATAAAAAATCGAAATCAGTAAACTAAACTCAAAAGGCATGTGCATCGAGCAGCAGCAAAAAACGAAAAAATCACTTGAAAGTGAAAATAAAATTCAAAAACATAAATCAACATCCCTAGCTGTAAAAAATACATTCTAAGCTAGAATGCAACATAACGGAAGAAGTATCCCGACTTAAGTGGAAAACGTAAACTAAAACTTTCCTACTCGGGAATAAAACGAAACTTAATTAAAAATAGAATACATAGAATTTTTTCAAAACGAAAAAATAAAAAATTAATTGGCTAAAAGCCATACGTAAAATAGGAGCCAAAAGAGGACATTTGTAGAGGGAACAGTAAAGAGAAAACAACAACAAAAGGGGACGGCCAAAATAAATTCAGAAAAATTTTTCTTTTATTCCAGTATGCAGTCAGGTACTACATGACCGAAAAGGGACGGTAAGACCCCTCGGGAACCTAAGCAAGAAAGAAAGAAAGACCTGAAAAACTAATATCAATTTCCTACGAAATGCCAAATAGCAGTAAAAAAGTGTACAGTTGGGGTTCCAGCCCGAAGTAAAATGACCTGAACGTACTAGGATTGAGGAGGCGAAAAACGAAAGTAAAACGTAGTAAATTCCAAAGGTGAACTTGGGAAATGAAGCCAGGAATTGTTATAGGCAAATCATGAATCGAAAAATATGATAATGAATACGAAAGGAAGTAAGATACGCATACACAAGGGAAACTCTCTTCGAAGGGGAGACAGAACCTCATTCACTCTGGTTGTGAGCCCGATTACCCCTAAGGCACGCATACGCTACGAACCCAAAACCTTTGGCCGATTCATGCCCCTAAAAAAACTCGCGATGGGGTTGTCCCATGCACTCACAGATTCACTACTAAAGGAAAGCACGAGAAAAGGTAAAAATGACTGGAATCATGTTGGAGACAAAGGGTTGGAATTTACTCACATGCATGAAGCAAACAAGAGTCTAAAAAGGGAACAGAGGGACTCCTGACCAACATCATACATGTAGTGAGAGCTGATAGCACCCCTCACTCAAGGTGTGAGAATCGAAGAAGAAAGCGATAGAACTACAATCCTTGGCACTGACATAACTAATGTATGAAAACAAACACGAAGAGGAGCTGCTCCAAAATAAAAGAGATTTATTGGATCGTGAACTACAGCGACGTCTGGATCAGCAGATTTAACCTAACAAGTCTCGTTATCTGAACGAAAATGAATGTACCTAAAATTGTCCAGAAAATTTGAAAATCCTAAGTTTCCTAAACCAACATTATTCCCTAATACAGGAACATCGTTCCTGGAACCTGAAGTAGAAAATAAACGTGGATTAGACACGACCTTAACCAATAAAGAAGAATTAACAGGAAGTATAAGTGATGACGTGTCAGTTAGTCGACTATTTAATATACTAATAGACAAAAAGGTAGTGAGCATTTGAATTACAATCAATATTTAACATAATCTTTTTGAAATGCAACTTAGCATGTAAAATACTCAAGCTAATGAATCAATAAATAACAAAACTGCCACAAAGGCCCAAAGGATGCAAAAGATAACATTAGATTTACGAAATGCCTCGTGGTAACTAAAAATAATTTTGAAGAAATAGTTAAAATTAATTAAGAAAAATTACTTTTTAACAAAACTATTACTTTGAAATTATTAATAGTTTGTTTTTAAAAAAATTTAATTATCATGAAATATTAAAAAGAAAACGTGCTCGGGCGCCACTTTGTCAAACAAAGAAAAGAATAAATGAAACGACAACTTTATTGGGCACCGGGTAGTGCATCGGTGGTTCCTGCAGAATCCTGAAGCTTTAGAGAGTTCGAAGCTCTCTTAAAAAAAACAAATAAAACTTGAAGAGTATATTGAAATACATTACACACAAAAAACAACAAAACTTACAATTACACATGTAGCCCACCAAAAAGAAAAGTTCCCTGCTCCAATGTAGGGACTGGAAGCTGGTTTCAGGGTATAATCGGGGATTTATCGTGCTGTGTTGTAAGGCAAGAGGATATCAGTGAAACAGCTTCATGGACCAACCTTCTAATCTTCAGGGGGCCGCCTGCAGGAATTTATCGGCCTTTAACTGGTTATTGAGACTAGTTGGAAACTAGAGCTTTGTCTATTTGCCTTTGTAAAATAGTTTCAGGATGTCTTCACCCCTACCCTTTATCCCAGCCCCTAATCCAACCGGAACCTATTCTAAGAAAATCTCAATGGGCTGACAAATAAGGGCACAAATAAAAGTGCTGATAAATTTCCTAAAACTAAAAATAATAATCAAATGTTAAAAAGTTGTTCGCATTGAAGATGCTTAAAAAAAACGGATAAAAAGGGAGGAGTAGGGGTGTCTGTCGTTAAACCAACATGCACTCAAGATACACCCCAGATACCATAAAAAATTTTGACTATTAAAAATATATAAATTAAAAGGTGAGAAAAATTAATTAAATGAAAAAATTTAAAAATTGGCCACAAAGGCCCAAAGGATTACAAATATACAGTTAGATATTTAAAAAAGAGACCACGTGGTAATAAGGAAAATTTCGTAAAAAATTAATCAAAGTTACATCAAAAATAAATATTGAGTGAATAGCAAAAAAGATTTTAAAAGAAATAATTAAGTTGAATGAATTTTACATGAACTATTAAAATGCAAAGGTAAGTGGATCACAAAAAAACTCTCACGCAAAACCAAGCACAGAACACCAACAGAAAAACACACATACACGTCACGTCAGTGTCAAGGATCGAGGAAGAAGACCTCGAGCACCGACCGGAAAATTTCATCGATCCCTCCATCGATCGCCTAGTCCTGCGCGAATGTTGTTAGCCTTGATGATAAGACGGAAGGTCGATCAACATTGAGAAATAATCAACAAAACTGAACCAAGACAAACACAAACTGAATCGAAATAAATTAATTTCGTAGAGAAAAAAAACGTTACAAAATAAAAATTATTTATGTATTTGTATCTATACATGTAATATGCAGTATTAAATTTTGATAGTACCCACTTAAGTACTTAGCCAATTAGCATCTCTTGCTTATTTAAATTACTCAGATTTCTAATATTAATCTAACTGGCTTCTGCAAATAGTAATTTACATGCCATTGAGTGAATACAGCTTGTGAATAAAATTGCAAATTGTGCAAATATTATTTAAAACAAGTGTTGGGTGTCAATTCTGCCTGTCGGTATTTTTTTTTGGTATCGCTCAATTCAAAACAGAAATATTAGAACAACTTTTTTTTAACAATTGATTTTATTACAAGCAAGTTACATCACAGATGTCGGATTTACGCGACTTTGTTTATTATTCGTTTTAACTTTTATTTTTTCTGTCCGCTTAGTAATTTTTATTTTTATAAGTTAAAAAAGCTGTGCAATTGCATGCATTACATTATTTATTTAAATGAGAATCTATGGTTATTTAATAATTGTTTGGGAGGTCCCGGTTGGGAAGTTGTAAAACATTTTAATAACCAGAATAAAAACACTTGTTTAGAATTACAACAATTTAATAAGAAAAACTCTTACAATATGGTTCGGCTTATTAGTCCATTAAAATGTCAACTTTTAATAGTTTAATACATAGGCTTATTTTAATCCCCCTCAATGAAAAAAACTATAAAAAAGAGGTTAATTTACTTAAAACTTTAGCAATTAATAATGGATATAAATCTGATGTTATTGATAATATTTTAAAGAATAAGATCAAAAAACAAACTTTCAGTGATATATATATTGGTAAAAGTTTAGAATCTCAAAAGAATAATTGGACCTTCATTAATTTTTATGACAATATTAGTTCAGCTCTTTGTAAAAGACTTTCTAAGGTTGGCATTAGTAATATATCTAATAAGAATAATTTAAGCAAAATGTTAATTAATAATAAAATATCAAGCAAGGATAAACTTTGTAAATCAGGAGTTTATGAACTTAATTGTGATTAGCGCTATTTACATAGGACAGACAGGTAGATCCTTTAAGATTAGATGTAACAAACATAAAAAGTCTATAATTGATAAAAAAGGTAACACAGGATTTCCCCAACACTGTATTACAAATAAACATAATTTTAATGAAAATAATATAAAAATTTTACATTGTATTAATAATAGCAGAGGGTTAAATTTATTAGAAAATTTTAAATTCAAAAGGCATTCTTTCAGACTAAAAATGTTACCAATGAACAGTGTGAAGGACATAAAAGCCCTATCTTTCTCGCCACACTTCAAAAATTGTTAATTAATGTATAAATTGTCATGTTTCTGATTTTTAGTTTAGTTTCGATTTAACTCTTTGATAATGGCCTAATAAGCCGAAACGATATTGTAAGAGTTTGTCTTTTTAAATTGTTGTAATTCTAAACAAGTGTTTTTATTCTGGTTATGGTTAATTTGTGGCTTGACTTAGAACTAGCAGGATTCCGAGTAAATAAAGAAAAGCCGATATCTCATTCGATTCCCTAGAAATAGGCGTTCTTATTTAGGTGCCCAAGGCACCATACTTAATAATCCCTATTCCAAAAAACCTCTTCGAAAAAGTCTCTAGCACCTTTTCCATTCTTAGAACGTCTAAAGTACGATTCAATTTGAAGAACTCTGTATAGTTAAGTGTTTACACTGAAACTCACACCTATGAAATCCGTTTTTTACATGATGCATTGTTTATGCTCGTATTTAGAACGTTATTAACGAGGGGCATTTCCTTTAGTCCTCGTTCGACTCTGTTTTATCTCATTACGATCAATATCATTAAAGTCGAGAGCTATTTTTAGTATTGAAGAAAATATTTGGACTGGATAAAGCAAATCTTCACTTTTATGCTGGTTTTGAAATTTTAATTAGTTTTTAAAGAGTTCTCCAGGCTAAATTTCAAAACTCGAAAAAAAAAAACGACGAATTAAAAGCAAATAAAATTAATCGGTGAAATTAGAAGAAATATTCGTTAATTTTTAAGATAAGTTCCTAAAAATTGGATTGATTAAAACCTAGTTTCGACAAATAACTTGTTTATTATCAAACAAGTGATTCAAATTGAATGAATAAAAACAGAAAAAAAACTTTTGGGTGTTTCTTTTCCTCCAATATTGGTGGGCGGGCTGTTCCCCCCGGCCTACACTCTTGTGGAAAGTGCGGAAGGCCCTCTTCAGCCTCCTTCAGGAATCGTGGGAATGGGTGGGTGGTGGTGTGGGAGAGAAAGATGAGACGGACGAAATGAACACAGAAGAGAAGTGAAAAACTATCTGTGGAATATTACTACCCCAGCATTTGCCTAAATGATCCAAGGAAACCACAGAAAAACTTGGACCAGAGTAGTTAGCCCCGGAATCGAACCGGTGACCTCCCGAATCCTAAGCAATGGTCCAGACGACTAGACCATGGCGCTCGGTAAACAAACAAATATACAGTGGTGTTTATATATATTTTGGAAATTCCATTAATTATTAAATGTACTGAATAATACTGAGTGGTACAAGTATAACTGGTCGTATAACAGGTTACTTTTAGAAATTTTTGATGCTTTGTATACTTCTAAGGATTCTAAAATATTAAGCTTAAAGCCTTTATTTAAGTAGGGTAAGATAACCGGTTCTAAAACAGAGGAGTGAGGAGGGTGATTTATTACGATCGAAATTTGAATTTATTGTGATGTAACAGTTGTTGTATTTTAACGGTATGTGGGTCAAGGTCGATAATTCATAAGAAATACACATATCCCCCCCTTTCCCTCTAACTTTCCATATTTTATGAAGGATGCAGTATGATCCTTACACACTTCTCTAGATATTTGAAGTTAAAGGAAAAATCGTTAAAAATATCGATTCTTTATTTTGATATAAATAAAGTATATAAGTGCTACAATCCAAATATTGAACAATAAAATTGCATTAATAGTGCTAACAACTTGTAGAAATAGGAATGAATCGGTGAAGTAACCCATAGCCACAACACCGTCTCTTTTCTCATCCGCATAAAGTTGAATCCATCGACTCTCAACGTATTTTCTAGATTGTCCATCTTTTTAAACAAACGCAAGTTTTATAGAGTAAAGGTCTTGTACGTTTTCAATAGTAAAGACGTTTGTTCCATTCACGTTTTTTAAAATAATAGATTTCCAGTTTTTGTTCCGCTGACACGGCACATCAATATCTTTATTAAAATTTTTACAAACATAGGCTTGATCAGCAATTGTATTATCAGGTCGTGAAATGTAGAGACTATTGCTATATAAATATGTTAAAATTAGTAATGACGACACACTTATCATAATTGCTTTTTCCATTACAACTGAGATGATGAATACTAGCGATGTATTCTTATAACATAGCCCCCTCCAAAGATATGTGTATAGTGGAAGGGGGTTTTGCATAAGTTGTGCGAACGAGCGAAGGAGCGGTAGATGTTTAGCAGAGTTCAGTGTGGTTAAGTTGATAAAACATGGAAACCTTTATTGAAAAGTTTAATAGTGTACGGGTGAGTTATGAAGAGAAAGAAATACGTGCTCTGAAATCATTGGAATTAAACCATACATATCCCATACAATCCTTCAAAATTTTGTACAACTTTGTTGTATTTCTTCCAACCAGACATGCAGAAGCTTTTACAGAGACAGAAATTGAGGATATAAATGAGAAAATTGATAAACAAGTGGGTCAACCATCGATCCGTCTCAAAGGATTTATAGGAAAATCGGCTGATGTGATACATATGTAAAATGTATAACAAACAAACAAAGCAAAATGTATAGGTGACGTTTAATAAATTAAAAACCAATTTTATATTTTTACTTTGTTTTATTTGTTTAAAAAAAAAATACATCGTATTTAGGAGTGTAAAGACAACCAGTATTTTAATAAAAGAACATTTTTGTAAGCACAAGTCGGTTCAATAGTTGTTTTAAATAAATGATAAAAACACACCTTAACTTTGAAATCAGTTTCTAGATTTGAGAACGATGGACAATTGATGTCTTCAATATTAACAAAGTTAACATTAGGAAAGTATTCTAATAGCCACACCTTCTTTTGTAATCCCTTGACATATACAACTGTTGACTCTATCAATATAGGATGAATGATATCATGAATCGCAGAATACGGAAGATCACCATTATCTCAATATAACCCATGAAAATTTCTAGTTAACCAACGATTTTGACTTCTGTAACGAACCGGGAGGGCGTCCCCCGGAAATGGAGGTCCAAATGTGTAATGATAAACTGGTTCTTCTTGTAATGCAACAATAGCTACTTCTTTGAAAACAAATCGATTCTCGCTACATTGAAAACCTTGTACGTCTAGTAAGAAAGTTATCGTGCTCACTCTTCAGTATCGAAAAAGAAAGTGAAATGTTGTTGTGGTTATTAGGTTTTATACTTCTTGAACTAAATTTGTAGAGGGATTGTAACGTATCACACGATCATGAATAATTGAACAGTAAGCTGCTGTTTTATCTGGTACATTATGTTTAGAGTTAAATTCTAAACGAATATCGGTACTACCGGATTTCACAATTTCATTCTGATAAGAACAGTCTACTATTACAAGAGGAGCAATCGTTAGAAATTCCTTAGGATCGAATAATATTATTGTTGAAAGTTAACATACATTTCATACAAAACAGCAAATCTGGAAACATCGAAATCTAAATTCAAATTATCGTACGGGTACATAGTGGATCCTAAGTGAACTTTAAAATGGTGAGGTTGCAGTGATCGAAAGTACTCATATTTTTAATATCATTTCCTTTATCGGTTTGAAATCCGAAAATAATGAAATGAGGTTTTACCAAGTGTGACGTAGTTTTCACAGTCCTGTTGTGGGAATGAGATTGATTGAGTAAGGGATATTCATGTAGTTCCCAACTACGGAACAAAAGTTCCATATTTAAATTACGATCCACGTAACGTAATAATTTCAAACGTTCAGCATCAGCAACAGATACATGAGGAATTTTCCAAGATATCTGACTCAATTGTACAACTACCTCTTCAGCCGGTGTTGCTGAGCAAAAGAGAGCATTATTACCAGTACTGCTGCGAACTAGAACTAATTCTTGTTGTATGTTGAGTATTATCTTTCGAAAGTCTTCACCAAATCCTACAATCATACGAAGAGGAATACAAACGTTGAAATAACCGTTTGTATCAATCATATTCCTAGCATGAAGAGCAACTCCTTGTACAGCGCCTAAAGCAGGAGGTAACCATCCACTATTAATGAGACGTTTACTTTCATTTTCATTGTAAGACACGTAACCTTTCATCGTTGTAGTCATACCAGGATTACGGACTCGGTCAATAACTTTTCCACCCAATTCATATCGAATTTCATCGAACAGGTGTAGAATTCCATTATTGATAAAAGTAGTCGCGGTAGGTACAGCTCCATCCTTTTTCAGCAAACGTCCTTCTATGTATATGAAACTATTGGAAGGTAGGGTGTAAACTTCTTCATTTTCTATCGGAATTCGTATGGTATCATTATTTTTAAACGTTGAATTCGCGTAAGGTTGATGGGTATGTTTATCAGCATTAACAATAGAGTTATCGAAATCAGCTTTCTCGGTAACATTCAGTATTTCTACAACCACTTTAACGTTTCGTCTTTTCAACCGCAACCCCTAAGATTTAAGGAACTGTTTATTGGACGGTGTTAATCGTTGAATGGGTGTAAGCGAAATAAGCGTCTGAGAGTGTGGTAATCTTTTTATAGTATTATTATTGCTCAAATATCGTTGGTTACAACTATATCGTGTAACCATATTATACTTTTCGTAAATGAAGTCTTACTGTGACGCCTTCTCCACGGAAATTAACAAGATTACCGTCTTGATCAACTGTTTTAAGGGAAATGTAATCGATGACGCGTGTGTTGATAGATAAGTATATATGATTTGTGGGATTCTCTACAATTTTAAATCCGGGAGGTACATTGGGAAAGAATTGATGTAGTACATGTCCATCTTGTCCTTTAGTGCCATCATTGGTATGTATGCAGGAGTTAGATACAAGATTACACATTACTGAAATTGCGTTTACCTTGAAAATGTCAGCTACATGCTCGGACTCCTCTTCAATCGATGGCAGAAGCTTATTATTAAAACCTAATATCTTTGCTGGAGAATCTGTCGGAGTGAAATCAACTTTTCTGGTACTCTTTACATGACTTTTTAATGTAGTATAGTCTCCTTTCAATTTCTCCTGAAGAAAATTATTAATATCATCGATTTCATAGGATCCTTCTGGAAGAACTACGGCTGGTTTGTTAGAACCTTCAAAGTAGAATTTGTTGTTGTTTTCATCAATATTTGGAATACTGTTATAGGCTTCAAAATTTAATAAAGCTATTCGATATTCTTCATCATCGTTTAAAACAATCGGCGAACTTATTATCATTTGTAACTCTGACTTCGTATGAGTCAAGGCGAATGTGTAAGACATGTTTTCGGTTTAACGTTCTGTTTAATACAGAGAAGTAACTGTGATGATATGTTTTAAAAGCGGGTTTGCGTAATTTGTTGTAGGAATTGTAGAACTAAATGACCACAGTTAAAAACGGTGGGGTTCTGAACACGATCATAGTTGTAAGTAACAGCGCAAGGACCAGCAGAATGTAAATAATGAACCAATTCTTTCGGTGGACGGAGATCACCGAAACTATCAAAGTAAATAGCTTTGTGTTTCGTTTTACGTAAGCTGTCCAATGTGTACCAGTTGCTGTATCTAAATTAACGATTCCACTTTCGCACCTGCGAATTTTTCTTGGTAATTCGTTACGCATGAAGATTCCACGAAAATATGGAATTTGTCAATAGCTAATATAATCGTATAAATCTAAATCTGTTAGAGGACGATTAGGTAACTTCACGAAAAATTTCACGTTTTTTTTGTCGAAAGGGTTTTAGGTATAAACCGAAACCTGTACGGGAAAGTTGAATCGAAATATTTTTTCCAAGAGCAATAGCTTCCATCGAATTGTTATGACGTTTAGCTTCTTGTAGTTGTTGCTGCGCTGATTTAGCATCTTGTGCAGCTTTAGATATCCCAGCAGCACCACCAGAGAGAGCCCCAAGGGCTGATAATCCCGCGAAAATCGGAATTAACGGTAGAAAACCACCTGTCTTCGGAATTGGAATGATTCTAGGATATTTAGATCTCTTTCCAAGCCTTCTAATTTGATTTAATGCAATTTTAGCAGCATCTAACAACTGCAGAGGCTTCTTTTTCTTAAGAGCAAATTTCGCCGTTGTTACTAGTTTATGAAACGGTACAAGTCCTCCTTTTCTTGTTCGTTTTCTCTTATTTAGTTTCACCAACGGAATCGAACCACCTTTTTTTCGATGACGTAGTCGTCGTCGTCGTTTGTGCCCCATTCCAAGTTTCTCCTTAGCCTTCATCGCTGATGCAACTGTGAGAGCTGCCAAGCATTCACCTATCGACGCGTCTGATGACTTTAGTCTTCGTAAAGATTGTTGTGCTAAAACCTTGTCTGCTATTCGACGTTGTGAAATGTTTGGTGAAATTGTGTATACAATATCATGTACTTTACAATAGTCGTCGAGAGGATTTATGCCAATATCACCTCGCGCTAATCGTTTGTTCAATCGTGTCCCTGGACCACAAAAGTTATAGCCTGGAAGATGTGAAGATATGAATTCAAAAGGTAATCTATCTATAAGACTATTCAGAACGGTGTTTCATATAACAGGTTTGGTGTGAGCGCTTTCACTATTGTACACCAACTGAAATATATAAGCAACGTAAACTCTAAATTTATATATTCGTAACACATCGAAATCGTTTAATAATGAACATAAACATAATAAACATAAACATGCGGATAGTACAACACCCATCTGCTCTACCGATAACCAATCGCGACTTCAACATAGCTACGAAAATAAATCGTCATGGTCCTTTACTACCATCCACAATAAGATGCATTGTCACTGGACCTTCAAACTGTGGGAAAACAAATGTGATTATAGGACTATTGGAGCACCAAACGGTTTACGGTTTGAGAAAGTGTATGTTTATTCAAAGTCGTTATATCAACCAAAATATAAGTATTCAGCTGAATTATTGCTACCAATTGCTGGAATTGGTTATTTTCCTTATAGATATTCTGATGAAGCAATTGGTTCATCACAGGCGAGACCTAATTCTCTATTCATCTTTGATGATGTTGCGAATGATAATCAGAATAAAATATAGGAATACTTTAGTATGGGAAGACATAACTCAATCGACACTTTTTATTTAAACCAAGCATATGCTCAAATCCCTAATCATTTAATTAGAGATAACGCTAACTTAATAATACTGTTTAAACAAGACGAATTAAATCTTAAACACGTTTTCTCTGATCATGTCACTGTAGACATGACTTTTGACCAATTTAAAAGTATATGTGGACAATGTTGGAAAGAGTAATTCAGATTTCTAGTGATTAACAAGGATTGTGGTATAAATGAGGGGAGATACGTATAGGATTCGGTAAATATATAATAATGTAATTGATAGAAATGAAATCAGTTGTTAAAAGACGAATATAACAACAGCATGGATGTGAAAGCAAAGAAAGAACTGATCAAAGTTAGGAAAGCAGTAAAGAGGAAATTGCAAATGTTAAAGGAATCGATGGTGGGACAGAATCTCCTATTGCAACAAGCATACCAACCAATTACAAAATCGCTTCTTCACTTGACATCTGAGCTAGGCGAAGAGATCAAAAAGGAATTAAAACCAGACATTACTAATTGGTTGAAAAGTGACGTTCCAGCATCATCAACTCCAATAAAAATACCACCATACTTCAAGGTCCTCCTTCCTTCCTAAGGGAAGAAAGTGTATTTGAAGTTAACCCATCAACGGATGAGAGTGTGTTCGAACAAGCAAAAAAAGAATACTTAGATTATGCCAATAGCTCTCGATTTGGAGAATATTTGGAGGAATTCCATCCTCTACCTCTAGATTATATAGAAGGAATTATCAAAGAGTATGACAGTAGTATATATAACACTGACATTGTGAATCCCCGTTTTGACAAAATTCTATTCGAATGGGACACAAACACTTTTTTTATCGGTGATTCCGAAGTAGATTTTGATGGACCAGACGTCGTAATCGATGGAAAATTTAAATACACAGGTACTGTGGGATTATATAAGCAACTGTTTAAATTAAGTTCTGAATATCCAACATCAATTAAAGAACGGAGAGACTATGCGGATATATTAACACGTTCGGGAGCAGTCTACAATTTAAGACAGCAAACAACGAAGCTTTCTAAAGGTGGAGGCTTGTCGTTGTTGACTTACAACGAAAAGCCGATAGAATACAAATATTTTGATGACGCTAATGAATTGTGTGATCGTTTAATGTTATTGGTTGCTTCTCAACAAGCAGGCAACACAAATCATGAAAACGAAATGCAATCAATTTTAGAGGAGTTGCGTGAGTGCAATATAATCGAATAAACAAATTGTTAGTTAGACAATGACGGTTGATAAGTTCGGACGTGGGTTAGACAAAAAACGATCATATTCGCGAGCATTTAGCAATGCTCACGATTTTAATCATAACCGCTTAACTAGAATCGGGGATCCTCAGCAGGAGCATGACGCTGTTAATGTACAATTTTTAGAAAAAAAAAATGAAACTTCTTTTATCACAAGGTGATATGGTGGATATTAGAAAGGCGTTCGATAAAGTGTTATATTTTTTTGATGTGGCTAATAAACGTATTTTACATTTGAATGAGCCTATAGCCGGATTTCATGCAGCTACAAAAAAGTATGTGGATGAAAAGGATAGGTTAACAAAAGAGCACATTAGAATCGAATGTGAAAAGGTAAAGGAAACTGCTGTTAGTGAAGGTGATAGAAAACTGAATGATTGAAGAAAAGAATTCACAACAACTCTCTCTAAAATTGGTATAAAGTTGACGAGTAGTTTTAACAATACCATAGAGATCATGATAAAAATTTACAAAGAGAAATGGAGAACTTGAACAATGAAAGGGATAAGCATATAACAAACTGGGTGAATGATATAACAGAAAAGAATAGTAGTATAATCATGGACTCTTTCAACAAAAATAAAACTGGAGTGTAAAGATGTAGAAACGTTTGCTAGAAAAGGCGATGAAGAATTGTCGAAGAAACTGAAGACTGAGATTGAGCAAGACATGAAAAGAGATATAGATACGAGCGTTGAATTAATAAAGACCTCCATTCAAGATGAGTGTAAAAAAGTTATGGAGTTTGCAGATAAAGGAATTCAAGGAACCAATAAAAAGAAAGAAGATCTCAAAAAGGAATTAGTGGTAAAGGTAGAATCACTAAAAAAAGAAGGGAAGGAGATTAAAGTAAGATTAAATACTTTAGAACAAAGAGCAGTAGGTGGCGCAAAATCGAGCAGTTCTAAATCAACAACCGTAGTTCATGATTAGAAAATAATGAATGTGAAAGAAGATGTAAAGGAACTACATAAACCTGCTAGGATTAATTTCACACGTCGTAGGGTAGTTGGTAAAGGATTGGATGATCTTCATCAAGCCGATTTAGTTGAAATGATTCCGTATGCAAGAAAAAATAAAGGTTTCCGATATATTTTAGTTGTAATAGATGTTTTCTCAAAATTCGTATGGGCTCAAGCGGTAAAACGCAAAACAGGTGAAGATGTTGGAAGAGTTTTACAGTTAATTTTCAAAAGAAGTAAACGTATTCCTAAAAATATGCAAACTGACTTGGGAAAAGAATTTTATAACGAACAAGTGAGAAAAGTGATACAAAAATATGAAATTAACCATTACTCAACGTATAGCATGAAGAAGGCGTCAGTTGTTGAACGAGTAAATAGAACGCTAAAATCAAAAATGTGGCAACGCTTTAGTTTACAAGGATCCTACAAATGGTTGAATATTTTACAAGATATAGTAAATGAATACAACAATAAGGTTCACAGAACTATCGGAATGAAACCAGACAAAGTCACTAGACGAAACGAAGAAACACTTTTGAAAAGTGTTTACAACAACCCAAAAAAGATGGATTTACGAAAAATTCGGTTTAAAGTGGGAGACCGGGTGCAAATAATTAAATATCGTGAATTGTTTAGGAAAGGTTATAGATCGAATTGGTCCAACGAACTATTTACAATAAGCCGTATAAAATTATCTGATCCAATTGTGTATTACTTAAAAGATGATAATGGGGAAGACATAAAGGAGGATTTTATGGTATGGAATTACAGAAAGCTACTCATCCAGACGTGTTTTTGGTGGAGGTGATATGGTTTACGTGAAATGGTTAGGGCTTGACACATCTCATAACAGCTGGATCCATCAAAAAAACATTTTGTGAGATGTAGTTATTGGTATTCATAAATGGTAGCATGTTTACAATTTTGTGTCCCCCTCCCCCAAAAAAATTATGATTATAAATAAGATTAAACGTGGCGAGTGTAGTTAGTTGTAATCGTTAGTTATTGCATTGAAAGTTAAAGACGTAGTAGTAATGATTGAAAGTTATGTAATTGAAGTGAAATTTTTCAAAGACGGCTTCTTATCTGAGAGAAAACATTTGGTTGCATCAGAGTTAGACAACGTGGTGCAAGAGTTTGAGTCGAGAGGTTGATACGATAAACTTGTAATAACAGGTTATTTAGTAAGCGAGAAGAGCGATCCAGACGATTTAGAAATCGAATTTTCATAAAAAATGGATTCCTTATCCTATGAGTTGTATGAAGCAGAAAGACAGGTCCTCATTACGAATTTGCGAAGAGCAATATTATCTAATGATTTAGACAGAGTCAAGGTTGTGTGTTCGAAGTTGGGAGTTGAAGTACCAAAGGAAGTATTCAAATGGTTAACATTACCACAAGATACATCGTACGATATTTTATATTTCATATTCGAGAGAAAACAACTGTGCGACACCTTCGTTAACGATTTTTTAAAAGCTTGTGGTGAAAAAGTGGAGATAACCGTTGATGATGTACAAGGGATTTTAAATGAAACAAATTACAATAACACACGAAATGATAAATGTTAACAAACGGATCAGTTCTAGTCAGGAACAAAAAATTCTCCATCATTAATATAAAGAACGCGTACACACCATTATTGAAGTGTGTAGATGATTTAGTAAT
Source organism: Agrilus mali (assembly GCA_029378335.1). Classification (NCBI taxonomy): domain Eukaryota; kingdom Metazoa; phylum Arthropoda; class Insecta; order Coleoptera; family Buprestidae; genus Agrilus; species Agrilus mali. The sequence goes on along the minus strand of CM055655.1, from coordinate 14,044,990 downwards.
GGATGTAGTATACTATGCGCAACCGAAATATTTGGAAAAGTTTATTAAAATAATCAACTTGTTCAAACTTCAATATACTTTAAGTCCAACCATTAACAGTCGTCATCAGAGAGTGTTGCGATGGATAGAAGAAAACATTTTGCGAGAAGGAACGGAAAAGGCTCCAGGCTGGCGAAATGGTCCTGACTCAGGCAAATGGCCATCCACTGACATCAAAAATTATAAAAAAGTTTATTCATTGTTACTGTTATTAACGTAATAAATTGTCACTGCAGAAACATTTAACGTTTTCTTTATATGTTTAGGAAAAATAAAACAAAACAATAAACCTGTGTTATAACGTTTATTTATTTACATAGACAAGTGTATACAATCAATAATAAAGTTTTAAAATATAACATGGGAGCATTAATTACATAAGGATACGAGTGATTATTACATAAGTTGTTCATAAATAGTATCAATAGATAGAATTTTCCGAGTTTTTTATATTATAATGTCCCCAAGGAAGCGTATTAGTTGTTTTCGGAATTAAGAAACGTTTATCATCTTTAGGGCAGAGAGCTACCTTAGTTTTCATTTGGGTGTACATAGTATGGAGGTCAGAAACAAAAACATTCACACATTTTATAATGGTGGAATTCTCCCTAATAACGCGAAGATAATCATCAACTCCCAGATGTAGTTTAATAACGTTTTTCTTAATACCTTTAGCTTTATTAACAATTTGGTGAACCGCTTCAATACTATACGCTTTAGCTCCAGTTCCGTAAAATGCTTTAATAGGATTATTCGGAAACTTATCTCTGAATTTACCGATAACGGATGTGGTAATGGGAATATTGAAACTATTATCGCGAGGATAATTGGAAGTATCAAAGTAATGAATATTTTCAACAATATCGCGGTAAAAGTTTTCAGTGAACACTTTAAAAATGAAAGAATCTGTATCCATATACATCAAAGAAATATTTTGGTGATATTTTAGTTTCAGAAAGCTGTAGTAGAAATCATACATAACAACTTTTGACAAATCCAAAATGGTATAACCAATATAGAGAGGTTTGTCATAAACAATACGTAATTTGTTCATCTGAATAGTTACAAAGTTGGGAGTGAAAATCTTAGAATTTTTGAAATTAGGTTTAGCTATTAACGTCTCAGCACCAAGGAAGCGACCCGAATTTTGCCAATGAGTTACTTTCACATCGACTCGTTTAAACGTTCTCCATCGTCTTTCCGAAAGCACTGTTATTCATTAATTTGGAGAAAGATTTCCCAAATTTATTATCAGACAAATTACGTTTTCGAGTATTTAAATCGATGAAAGGTTTGAGCCAGGCTGATTGTTTAAACTCGATAACTCTATGAATTTTAAATAGTTTTAGTCCATTGCAAAGGGCTTGTTTCAGCGTTAGATAATGAACAATATATTTTGTTTTATTCATAAGGTGGGTATCAGTTATTTGACTCTACCATTAACATTAGCAGGAGAAATAATATTTTCAACTAAAAAAAGGAGATCAGCATGTAAATCATGGAGGTGTTGGGGATATTCAACATCGACTTCAAGTACTTAACCGTATTCAGAAGAAGCATCTAAAGAGAGAACATTCAATTCATCAATTTCGGTCTCGTTTAGCCAACGAAAGTGGGAAACAGGAAGGGGTTGACTCATACTATGTCCATACAAATTAGTAGCATCCAAATACATAATATAAGAGGTAGGAACAGAGGTGTTGTAATGTGGGAGGTGTGGATTGTTAGCGAAATGCATTCCTTGAACGCATTGACATACCTCCATGTACACCTTTTTGAAAAAATTTTAACATATCGATGTCGGTTAGAAGTTCTAAATTAATACGAGTGAATTTTAACATGCTTTCCCACGCAAGCCCTGGTGCGGTGTAATACTGAGCTGGGTCCAAGTCATGAGTGGTAATACAAAATTTTCGGAAATTCTCGAAAACATCTGCTAATAACAGAACGTCTGTTTTTAAGTACAGGTCAGAGTATTCTCCGAGAGTTGAACAAGAAAAAGCGTTCCAAACAGTTTTAGCTCTTCCGTAATCCTCATCGGAAATGGGGAGGGAAGTGAGTTTATCGAAGAAATCCTCTCTTTCTGGAAATATTGTTTGATCAAGCTTAGAAATATCATCAACGTATGAATAAGGGAAAACACCTTTTCTTCGCACAAGTTGGAAATGTCGAGGATCTGGAAAATACTTTTTCACTTGTACATATTGATCAGAATCTAGTTCTTCCGACAGCTTATCGAGGGAAGAAGCCATGAAACGAAAGGAATCGAGAAATCTAATTTTTACGAACATATTTTGAGTTGAGTCGTCAGAATCAGTTTGGACCGTATCAACTCGTAATAATTTGGTAAAGGATATGTATCATATTTAAACTTTCGAGGGTGCACTTTTTGTGAAACATAATGAATAACCTATAAATTAAATAAAACAATGGATTTGTTTCACCAATTAGATTTATTGTACTCGACAATATCGTTTCGATCTATGTGATCATTATCAAGAGTAAATGTACTAAACTTAAAACTACACAAATCAACAATTTATAGTCTACTTAATATAAGTGGGGAGGAATACGTTTCTAATTCTAATTGGTTGTTCAACAATTCCCTCCTCTAGAGGTGAGCAACACTTTTTTTTATGCTGTATGGTGCGTAATTGACCGTTGTAGGAAGACTGAGGAACATAAATTTTACAGGTTTCACACCACCGGTCAGAAGAGGTAGAAGATGTAGCAAACTTCAGTTTTTTAGTTGGTACAGACGACTTAGGATCGCACTGTGCTCGTTTACGACACGAAGTTCTTCGATGTCTGTTTAAATTGTCAGATCGCGTAAACGATGTATCGCAGTCCGGGCAACGAATCATATCGGTTATTAGCTGTAGAGAGATCTCGACAAAGACTGAGGATGACTGTGTGTGTAGTAGATTTAAAAGTGTACGGAAATTGAAGGGAGTGGGAAAAATGGAAACGGTGAGGGTATTAAGAGAGGGGTAGAAGCTATTTAAGAGAGAATTACGGAGGAAACGAGTAATAAGTTCAGAAATTGTAGTAGAGAGAGGTATATAGAGTATATAGAGGAAACGGTTAAGTAAAATGGTTGAACCGGTACAAGATGTTACGGGTGATATACCATTGTGTAATATGGAAAATTCCGATCTGTCGGCGGTGTTGGACGAGTTCTTCAACAACGAGAAATCGATGACAGCAGCTGCAAATGGTGGAAATGAAGTCGGCGAAACAGCGATAGTGCCTGTGGCGAGTACATCGCGAACGATATCAGGAGGTAGTAAATAGAGAATGCAAACCGGGCCCAGCCGGGTCCGGTAGGTACGAAAACTGCGGCACGGAAGCCCCAACTTGTAGAAGATTTGTTTTTTGATATCATTCTTTCAGATTGAAAAATAATTGTTTTGCTTTATGCAAGCTAAAATATGCTTTTTGTTAAATTATTACTAAGCCTACATAAAATAAACAATTTTACATTACATTTTCTTAGTTAAGACCATGTATGCATATAAGTTTGATTGTTTACAGTTACAGTTACATTCCAGCCCAGCCAGTAGTTATAATATTTTGCTATTTGCTCAATTATAGTTAAGTATATTAACACTCAATAGTCATAATACCTAAATTTATTGTTTTTATTAAAAGGATATTGTTATTGCTCTTAAGAATTTGTTTTATTTTCACTAAAGCTACCAAAGTTTATGTATCTAAGTTGATAAGATAAGTTTAGTACATTAAGCTGCGTTATTAGTTTCTAATTCTAATACTACGTTTTCAAATAGTTACATTAGTATTAGTAATTAACTTAAAGCAACCAGGTCTTTCTCTTAACTCTGTATAGTATTAGTAATTAAATTGCGGGCGACTTCTTAAATAATCTGACTACTTTCCAAACTTTTTCTCGAAATCCTCTAAATCCTGGCATTTCATCAGCGGGTGGAATATCATTTCTATCCTAAACTTAATTACTGAATACTTATGCTTGCTTATACTTAATTAGTAACACTAATGTTATTATTCCGTTCATAAGTGAAACTAACTAATTCTGTATTAAAAACTCGTGATTTTGAGACTGATTAAGACTGATTATTGTTGATTTGCTGGTTTGAAATAAATATTATTCCGTAATCTTGAATCACTGTATTTTTCCTCCATTTACTTAAAGCAAATTTTCATGAAATACTTAAAAGGTTTCATCCTAACACATCAACCCGGCCGGACCGCCAGGCCCGGCCGAGTTGGCGGCGAATGTTACCGGACCCGGCCGGGTTGAAAAACATTACGGGTTGCAATCTCTAGTAGTAAAGGTATAGTCATGAAACCGAAGAAGCGGACGTATAATAGGAAGATGTTGGGTGGGGCGTTTGACTACTCGAAGTTGGTAGGAGAAGCGACGAAGGCTATGCACCGCGAAAAACTAAGAAGAGAGGCTGAAATGAAGGAACAGGATAGGAAGAATGCTTGTTTGTTAGAACAAATTCAAAAGAAAGAGAAAGAGTTGGAGGATATGAAGAGAACTTGGGAAAACGGTAGTAGATGGACTACGGAAAATCGAAAGCGGGCAAAAGAGATGGAAAATAAAATGGTAGAGTTACAAACACATATTAACGAAAATTTTAAGTTTCAATGTAAATAGGATAACAAAATAAAAATTGTATTATAAAGTTGTTTTTCTTTTAATAGTTTGTTATAAAATAAGAAAGTGTTGTTGAAAAGAATATCTACACAAGTGTTAGTAGGAGGGTAATGAAAGACATACTTTTAAAAAAAATTGGTACATGTTACGTGAGGTAGGAGCATGTTACAAATAGGGAAGTTAGTGTGTCTAGAGTGTCGAAGGATTGGTTTGTGTTAGAGTTATTGTGGAAGAGTTGTTTCGCTGAAGGGTAGAAATTAATTTTCTTAATATTAACAATTTTCCACTTTTGTTTCTGGCAAAACGTTCTCCGTTCATAACCAAAACTTTTTTATAGACCAATTTCCTTGCTTACATTCCTCCTTCATACACTTTTCGGGGTTCAAAGTCCGGGGGTAAACACATCAAAAAAAATTTTTCTCAATATTCTTGGGTGGGATCATGAAGCATGCTATTAAACAAACATTTTACAAAAGGAAAACTTTTTAAATCACTCCTATTTTTCCCGTGAGGTTGAAGGTGCCAACTTTTTGTCAACTTTAATTTTTTTTTCAATAATTTTTTCAGATTCGGATACTACGCCTAGGGGGCCTTCTTTCTACAACATAAGTTATTAAATGATTTCGTGTCCTTATGCTTCAAAAAAATTTTTAAAAGCCATTTTTTACACTTTTACCCCTACCGTTTCTTCAACTGCCACAATTCCTTCCGGCCCTTCTTACCTTCTTAAGCAACATCTCCTTCCCTACTTTTTCATGTGTCAGTCGTTCCTACAACTCGCTTCTTACAATAGTTACAAAACATTATATGTTAAGGGTGAAAAATTTTTTTCTTCTTTTTTCCAAATTTTTTTTCATATTCTTATTTAGGTTCTTCAGGCATATTGTTTTGTATCATATCTCATATTCCTATTTCGTCTATTTATACAGATAATGACCTCTCTTTTTCCTATCTACTCTTTCAACTACTAATTTATAATTGGTTCTTCTACTTATACTTCTTATAGCAACCCAACATCTTCTTTCCCTTCTACATCTACCTTATCCCCTCTTTTATTCTCACTCTTCTCCCCACCTCTTCCCCACTATTTAAGTAATCTTCTTTCCCTCTTCAACACCATTCACTCTCCACCTGCTCATATGATAACATGACGTCTGTAAACCAAGGACAATGTACACTCTTCCAAAGCAATTACTCCTTACCTGGACATGCTACCATCGTGGTCCAACCGTTTCGTCAAGTCTTGAAATCCACTGCTACTACAAAGTTGCAGTGCCAACTGTGTCTTCACCTCAGTCAGCAAACACAAGGCTTTGTTTGATTTTCATGTCGCATTATGGAACCCCTTCAGTATTGTGTCAGCTGTAACATTTATTCAAAGGACGTGTTGAACCGAACTTGTTCTAATTGCAGACAAGGATACCTCTGTCATAAGACTGGTATGTTGCATGAGTCCTCGCAGTATCATGTCTTGCAGTGTTACCTTTGTACATCATAGTACGAGAGGGACCAGGCTCGTCATGACCTAGACGGTTACTCTACCGAAGAATTCACACCATTCTAGTTCTTTTTATCTTCTCTGACCTGCTTCAACTGTAACACACTTACAGTGTCTACTTATAAATATACTCCTCCACCACTGCTGTGTTCCTACACTAAACACTCCTCCTTACTGTTACTTACCACCGCGCCATTATCCCCACTACTATCCCCTCCTTCGTTCTACCTATTTAAACCGCTGCAACTCGCTAACAGCATCACTTCTTCGGAAGGATTTCCCACTTTTACATGTACCTTTCCCGTGTGTCTGTTGTGCTTACGCCTTTCAAGCAGACAACTCCGTGGAACACCACCCTACTGCAATGTGTGTTTTGCATACATCTTCGCGAAAGCTTTACGGAACAAACAGGTTTCTGTTGTCGGGAATGTCTTGACAACAGACCTCTGCTTTTCTGTCAGAGCTGTAGAGTTTACCATTCCGATGTTGTAAACTATTGCTGTCGACCTTGCCGTCAGGGGGAAGTCTCATACCTCTGCGAAAAGTCTGGTATGGTTTACGAAATCGGTGATGTACATACTCTCCACTGTTTACTCTACACTACAGCTCAGCAAAGACGTCAACTTTTTTGGTCTATTCTGAGGCAATCGTCCTCTTCTTAGTTATCCTTCTCAATACCTTCCCTTCCCTTTCCCTTTCCCTTCCTTTTCATATATTTTTGACCTTGACCCACTTTTCATTACAATATATAATCCATTACATCATACTTAATTCACGTTTTAATCGTAATAAATCATCCTCCTCACTCCTCTGTTTTAGAATCGGCTATCTTATCCTACTTATTTACATTATGAATATTTTAAGACTATAGTAGGAAACTGATGGCCCGTTTCTAAAAAATGATTTGCAAAATTGGAATTACCTTTTCTTAATTTAAATGATCTAAAGTGTACGTTATAACGAGTTTGACCTTAGTAAAGGGAATCACATTCTGTACACTAGCTCATAGGCTCCAGTTTTTTCAAATGTGTCAATTTTATCTTTTGAATTAAAGAGTATGCGTTTTAAAATTGTGTTTGCCTTAAAACTAACTGTTAGGTTGTTTGCAGACAAAACGATTTTTAATGAAATATTACCAAAGTACGTCAATGATATGTATTTGCATTCTTTGTTTTTTATGTGTGGGTATATAGACTAACATGCTATTTTAAATTGTTTTTTACCGATTAAATTTTGAATTGTTCTTGGAACAAAACTATAATTTTTTGCAATTGTTAAAATGATGTTTAGCTCATGTTTCAATTTTTCGTTTGAAAGGGAGACTGAAAAAGCTCTTTGTATCATAGAATTATATGCTGTAAGTTTGTGTGAAAGAGGGTGATTTGAATTATTATGAATTTTTACATATGTGAATGTTGGTTTTCTGTAAATATCAAAATTTATTTTATTATCTGAATATTGTAGGGTGAGGTCAAGAAAATTGATTTTGTTGTTCTGTTTAATTTCTTGCGTAAATTTTATTTTGGGGTGAATTGTATTAATAAAATTTAAAAAGTAGTGTAATTGTTGGTGTGTTCCTGAAAAACGCGCTATAACATCGTCCACATACCTATACCAAAATTTTATGTGTTTATTCGCTAATGTTGATTGCATAATTTTATTTTCCATATTTTGCATACATATATTGGCTAGTAAGGGACTTAGTTCGGAGCCAATGGCTAAACCTGTTTATTGTACTGGCAGTAATTTTGGCTAAGACATAATTCAAATGCTTTAATAAGTTCAATTTTATAATTAATGTCTATACTGCTTTGATTAAGTATTATATGTCTTTTGATGTCTTTTATTAGAGGTAGGCATTCTGTGACTGGAATATTCGGAAACATATTTGTGACATCGAATGAAACAAGCACACTATTTTGGGGGATTTTGAAGTTTTTCAATTTTTCTGTTAACTCAACTGCGTTTTTATACTATGTCTTAGATAAAATTGTGTTACCTACTTCTATGAATATTTTATTTATCTTGTTTGCTAAATTATGTACAGGGCTATTTATAAAAGAAAGTACTGGTCTTGTGGGGGTATTACCTTTGTGATTTTTAATTAGACCGTAAAGTTTTGGTGGCGACGAATTCATAGATCATTTAGATTAAGAAAAGCTAAAATTACAACTTTGCAAACCATTTTTTAGAAACGGGTCATCAGTTTCCTACTATAGTAAATCTCAAATTATTCATAATGTAAATAAAGGTTTAAACTTAATATTTTAGAATCCTTAGAAGTAAACAAAGCATCAAAAATTTCCAAAGTAACCTGTCTAACAAAACTGTTACTTGGGTTTTGAAATTATGAATAGTTTGTTTTATAAAAAAATTTAATTATCATGAAATATTAAAAAGAAAACGTGCTCGGGCGCCACTTTGTCAAACAAAGAAAAGAATAAATGAAACGACAAATTTCTTGAGCACCGGGTAGTGCATCGGTGGTTCCTGCAGAATCCTGAAGCTTTAGAGAGTTCGAAGCTCTTAAAAAAAAAACAAATAAAACTTGAAGAGTATATTAACAAAAAATTACACACAACAAAAACAACAAAACTTACAATAATACATGTAGCCCACCAAAAAGAAAGGTTCCCTGCTCCAATGTAGGGACTGGAAGCTGGTTTCAGGGTATAATCGGGGACTTCTCGTGCTGTGTTGTGAGGCAAGAGGATATCAGCGAAATAGCTTCATGGACCAACCTTTTAATCTTCAGGGGGCCGCCTGCAGGAATTTATCGGCCTCTAACAGGTTATTGAGATTAGTTGGAAACCAGAGCTTTGTCTATTTGCCTTTGTAAAATAGTTTTCAGGATGTCTTCACCCCTACCCTTTAATCCCAGCCCCCTAATCCAACCGGAACCTATTCTAAGAAAATCTCAATGGGCTGACAAATAAGGGCACAAATGAAAGTGCTGAAAAAATTTCCTAAAACTAAAAAATATTAATCAAATGTTAAAAAGTTGTTCGCATTGAAGATGCTTAAAAAAAAAACGGATAAAAAGGGAGGAGTAGGGGTGTCTGTCGTTAAACCAACATGCACTCAAGATAGACCCCAGATACCATAAAAAATTTTGACTATTAAAAATATATGAATTAAAAGGCGAGAAAAATTAATTAAATGAAAAAATTTAAAAATTGGCCACAAAGGCCCAAAGGATTACAAATATACAGTTAGATATTTAAAAAAGAGACCACGTGGAAATAAGGAAAATTTCGTAAAAAATTAATCAAAGTTACATCAAAAATAAATATTGAGTGAATAGCAAAAAAGATTTTAAAAGAAATAATTAAGTTGAATGAATTTTACATGAACTATTAAAATGCAAAGGTAAGTGGATCACAAAAAAACTCTCACGCAAAACCAAGCACAGAACACCAACAGAAAAACACACATACACGTCACGTCAGTGTCAAGGATCGAGGAAGAAGACCTCGAGCACCGACCGGAAAATTTCATCGATCCCTCCATCGATCGCCTAGTCCTGCGCGAATGTTGTTAGCCTTGATGATAAGACGGAAGGTCGATCAACATTAAGAAATAATCAACAAAACTGAACCAAGACAAACACAAACTGAATCGAAATAAATAAAACTTCAGTAACGGGATTTTTCATAGAAAAAAAACGTTACACCTGTTAAACGACCAAGCAGATTTGTACCACTCAGTATTATTCAGTACATTTAATAATTAATGAAATTTTCAAAATATATATAAACACCACTGTACACCTGTTTGTATTCATTCAATTTGAATCACTTGTTTGATAATGACAAGTTAGTTGTCGAAACTATAGTCACAAGGTTTTGTGAATAAATAAAGTGATAATAAACAAAGTAGTGTTTTTTCATTTATCGATAGGTTCCTGATGTTATTCTGAAAAAAATAGTTACTTTTCTTGTTAAACATACTGAATTCCATGGATTTCTATCAATTTTTAGAATTTAATCTAACGAATACTAATTATATGTACTTGTATTATATACATCGACTATAAATGCTCAAAACACAAGAAAAAGCAGTGAAAATATGTAAAAATACGAATAAAGTTTATACTGTTTAAAATATCATTATCTATTTCTTGTAAATATATTGAACCGATTAGACAATATCATATACTAAAACTAATGTCAAAAACTGAGAAATTTTTGAATCGCTTTCTAACAAAAGGAAATTGAATAATTTTTTTAAACTATGAAGACATCACGTGTATACGAAATCCGGAGTAACCTGTTGGGTTAGTATATTTTAATACAAAACAGTAAATTTCGGACGAGTTAGCACCCAAATCGTGCATAAATCTCTTCTTCATCGTTAAACAGCTTTGGTTTGGGAAAATATGTGAGATGAGGTTGTTAGAGTCAGATGCGGGTGGTTCTGTGTCGTCTAGCAGGCAAATCTTTTGCAAGCTGGCATATTGACAGCTCAAATTTACTGCAGCTTATGTTAAGGGTCGAGTTCTATGCAAATACGGGAAATATGCGATCCACTACCGCGGGAGCCTTCATCTCACTACTGATAAGCAAAGAAGGGGATTTGTATGCAAGGTGGAGTTGCTTCTGGAAACGGTAACCTTTTTTGTTGCACCTACTGCTCCCTATATGCTTAGATTGTATGCGCGTTTCGTCGAAAACGCATTCGTTTGGAACCCCCAGAAGCATATTCCTAAATTGGATTCGTCGATTGGAATGAAACGCTTGCCACCGTTTCACCTCTCTGATTGCTTAAAACTAACGGAAAATACATGGGAGGTGAAATGGGAAAATCCTATTATTTTTGCTCATTTCGTTGAAACAAATGCAAACTGGAAACAAACACTTTACCTAATCAACAACGTTTGGAAAAGGCTTATTTCCATCAAACGAAAGCTCCGTCCGTATTGGAAAATCTATTCTTTCTATCGTATTCATTTAGGTCGCTTTATCGAAGCTTTCACCTTTAATCTATCTTCTAATCAAATCGCGTTGCCAGTAATCAGCGTATTTAATTCTCTTTCAAGGTGTTACTGATATAATTAGTGACGATTAATTCCAACAGTTAATTGATGCTTTACTAGTAGGGAGCTAAGTTGGAGCAATTTTGATATAATTGGTGAACATTGACAGAATATTTATTACTTAACAGAAGTAGTGTTTAACGAGAAGGCGAAATCTGAAACGTATATTGCACTTAAATGCAAAATTCTGGTTCGGGTGTGTAGGGCGTTGAAAGAAATAAAAAATATAGTCAGGAAAATATTTTAAACAAAATTTAATATAAGTAAATGAAAGTAAGATATTATAAATATTAAATGAAGCAAAATGGCGCTACAGGTCCGAGATGACACATCTGGAAAGTAAACAAAAAAAAAATATATGAGCAACCAATTAAACCCATAAAAAAATAAAACATAAATGACTATATAAATAATAATCGATGTCTTTGCATTGCAATCATTTTCCGAATCACAGGTATTAAGGATCAACTCGCGAAATACCTCCTCGGAAATAAATCAATTTAGTCTAGAGTATCTACCATGGTAAACAGTGTAACAGTATACTTTCACTAAGGTACTAAGGGTCAACTCGCATAGTACCCACTCTATATATGACTAACAGAGTATGAAGGGTCAACTCGCATCATACTCAAAAACAAAGCACTAAGGGTCAACTCGCATAGTGCTCAGAACGAAGAATATTATATTGTAATGCAAATTCATAAATAAATAACGTAAATAACTTACAGTCAGTTGATAAAGTAAAATTGGTCACCCTGTGAGATAACTCACCTTTTAAAAAAAATTAAAGAAACAACACTTTCTAACAAAAACACACACTGATACACAAATTGAAACTGTATCGACTGCTATGAATAGACTGATCTGTATATGGATAGTTTTCGTCTGAAAAGTGCATGTGTTTATAAAAAAAAGGGAGGGTCGCATACCAAAGGGTTTATCGTGCCGTTAACATAAAGAACATCTGGAGAATTCGAGCCAACATTGACAAGAAATCTGGTCTAAATATTTCTTCAGTATGGATATTAAAAAAAATTCCTTTACAAAATTTACTTACTTCTTACAGTCGGCCATCCTGCAAGTATCTCGTCCCGAGATAATCTATGTATTTGGGAGTTCATCTTCCTCATCTGATGATACGATAACACCATCTTCTCCACTTTCCTTGTCGGTAACATCTGCTACTCCTCCAGGTGGACACCAGGGACGCATTCGATCAACAGCAACAGTTTTTTCATATGTGGCGGCGTTGGAGGTGCGATAAGATTCGGTCATGTCTCTAACTACGTACCGGTCATTTGTTAATACCGCTTTGACCACAAATGGTTCGCTGTAAGGAGCATTCAGTTTCTTACTTGTACCAGTGGATTGGTTTTGTTTTAGGATAAGAATCAGGTCGCCTTCTTTATAAACTCTAGGTTTCTTCCTTTTTCTATCAAAGTAAACCTTTTGTTTGGCTTGGGCTGCTTGAATCTTGTTTGAAGCGTCTTGTCTAGTTTTTAAGAGGTCTTCGAGCATTGGTGGAATGGTTTCTATTTCATCTCTGAGAAGGATTTCTGATGTTGAGTGTCGTGGTTTATATTCAAACATCAGTTGGCTAGGTGTTTTACCTGTGCTTTTGTTTTCCACATTGTTAATTGCAAATTGTACTTTACGAACCTGCTCGTCCCATAGCTCTTCCTCTGCTATTTCTGGTAACAACACAGAAAGAATGGTGCTGTTGAGGCGTTCGACCTGTCCATTTGCTCTTGGAGTAGCTACTGCATTCAGGACATGTTTGATGTTATTTTGCTGACAGAAGGACTCGAATTGTTTAGAGGTGTAAGAACTTCCCTGATCAGACACCACTACTCTCGGAACTCCATAAGTTGCAAAAATGTCCCTAAAATACTCAATGACATATTTCGTTTGAGTGCTCTTAGCAGCTCGCAAGAAAACAAACTTCGTAAAAGCATCGATCCCAACAATTAGGTATTGGTTGTTTTTCTTGGATTTTGGAAAAGGTCCAAGGTGATCCACATGAAAAACATCTAAAGGAACCATTCCTTTTGGTATAGGGTGTAAATAACCTTCTTTACGTCCACGATTTCTTTTGTTGTATAAGCAAGGTATGCAACAAGAAATGTACTGTTCCACGTACTCCTTCATACGAGGAAACCAATAATGTGCACACAGTTTTTGGAGAGTTTTCTCAATCCCAAAATGTCCAGAATCATCATGTGCAGCTTTAACAACACGTTGTCTCATCCCTCTTGGAACAACCCAAAGTATACCTCGAGCTGTAATTCGGTATATTCGATTGTTTCGCAAACAGTAGTTCTTATAGATATCTTTTTCATGATCTGTGATTGGTGGTTTACTAAGTACTGTATGTATTTCCTTAAGCTTTTCATCTGTAAGTTGTCCTGAAAGAACCCAGTCTGCTTCTTCGATCTGTAGGACAATTTCACATTCCTCATGGTGCTTTTCGCTGATAGCTGGGTTACGACTTAATGCGTCGACATGGTTCATACGGGATCCAGGACGGTATTAAACATCAAAAGAAAACTTGGAGTTCAAGCCACCAACTTGCGATTCGTGGAACTAAGTTTTTCTTCTTACTAGCGGATTTCAATGAGTTGCAGTCGGTAATTACAGTGAAGTTAATTCCTAGAAGATATACACGGAATTTTCTCAGACATTCGACCACAGCCAAAGTTTCAAGTTCGAAGGAATGGTATTTTTGTTCTGCGTCTGAAGTCTAACGGCTATAATATGCAACTGGATGTAAACGATCGTCTGCACTTCTTTGTAATAATATTCCTGCTAATCCAATTTGGCTAGCATCAGTGTGTAGTTCGGTTTTTGCTTCTGGATTAAAAATATTTAAAACCGGTCTATTGATTAAGATTTCCTGTAATTTCTTAAATGATGTTTCCTGTTTATATCCCCAAGTCCATGCTGTGTTCTTTTTAATTAAGACTGTTAGAGGTTTAGAAATAATGGCATAATTTTGCACGAAGTGGCGAAAATAGCCAGTTAGTCCAAGAAACTGTCGTACTTGGTGAACGTTTTTCGGTGTAGGAAATTGTTGGACTGCTTTGATCTTCTCAAGCCCAGGTTTTACTGTCCCTTGTTCTAAATCAAAACCCAGATAATTTACTGAGGTTTTCAAAAAGCTACATTTCTTTAAATTTAGTGTCAAACCATCTTCTCGTAAAATCTCCAACGTCTGCCTAAAAACCTTCATCACTTCTTCCACACTCCGTCCAAATAGAAGTATATCGTCTAGATAGAGTGCTGAATTGATTCGTATCGGTTTCAGGATTCTAGTCATCAACCGTTGGAAAACTCTAGGAGCATTAGCCAATCCGAAAGGAACCCTGTTATATTCATATTGACCTTCAGGCGTTACAAATGCAGTGTAGTGTTTAGATGTTTCTTCTAATTGAATCTGATGATATCCGGCTTTTAAATCTAGACTGATGAAATAATTACCTGTTTGGAGTTTATCTATCTGATCGTCTATATGGGGTAGTGGATGGCTATCTTTGACAGTAAGGGAGTTAAGTTTGCGGTAGTCGATACACAGTCTTTGTTCTCCACCTGTCTTTCTTACCAAAAGTACAGGCGAAGAGAATTCAGAATCAGACTCTCTCACAATTTTATTCTTAACCAGTTCATCGACTATTTCCTTTACTAGGTTTTGTTCTGATCTTGACATCCGGTAAGGTCTATGCGAGAATGGTTTTTCTTCCCGAAGAATTATCTTCATATCCGCAGTTTTTGAACAGCCTAACTCTTCTGTGGATAGTGCAAAACAGTCACGAAATTCGTTTAGTAATTTTAATAGTTGCTGTTTCTGTACGTCGTCAACAGGTCCCACGTTTAGCTCTTTGATGGTTAAATCCCTTTGTTGTTCTTCGGTAACTGTCATTACAACTGCTTTCGGATCTTGTTGATTATCTTCGTTGCATCTGAAAGCTCTGACGAGTACTCTATCTTCTCTCAGACGAGTTTCTCGGTCGGTCAAACTAATGCAGGGTATAAATGTTGGTTGTCCTCTCTTTATGGTCACTAATGTGGAGGGAATACAATATTCTTGTCCTTCCTGTGGTCGCGCACTGGCATTTATGTATAAGTCACCCTCATAAGCATCATTATAAACTTGTACGTTTTTCCACTGGTTGGGTAGTATCGTCGTAGTTTTTGAAAGGCGTAGTACAACTTTATTATTGCTCGACTCTGGTTCTATTGCATGAAGTTCTGTTAAATTCTTATGGTAAAATGTCAATGTAGTATCATCCTTGATAGCCAATACACCAGGCAACTCCGTAAAATTTCGTCCTAGTAGTATTGACATCTCCTGCGCAGCATTAGGTACAACGTACGCTGAAATAGTTGTTTCTACTTTATCAACTTTTATTGCAAAGGATGTAGTTCCCAACGTAGCAATTTGTCCTTTTCCATAACCGTGGAGGACCGTCTTAGCAGTTGTATCAACTTCTAATCTTGTTCTCGAATGGTTGTGCAGGAACTACCTAAATCTACGTACGCAAGGGATGCTGCTCCATTGACTAAAATTTTGTTATAAAATTTGTGGTTTTGTTTGTCTACTACTAGTCAAATGTCTTCCTTTCGTGTTTCCTTTTTTTTTTAGAAAACAGTCTTTTTCGAGATGCCCAAAATGTCTGCAAAAGTTGCAGCGTTTGTCGGTGTTTTTGTTTTGGCCTTGTTCTATTCGTTTTTCTCTGCAGTTTTGGGAGGTATGTCCGGTTTTGTGGCACTTGAAGCATGTAACAATCGTACTGTAGTTGTTTCTGTCTCTTGAATAGTTCTGTTTGTATCTTTGAGTTGGTCCAGATCTGTTCGATTGAGTTCTTCCTGTGTTTGGCGTGACCTTGACGCTACAGAGATACTTGTACAAGGCTTCAGGAGTTTGAAAATTGCCTGCCTTGGCCCCAGCTTTGATAACAGTGTCGAAAATGCCTCCAATTATGCAAGAAACAGCTTTTTCTCCTGCGATCTCACACTTATGTAATAAAGCCAATTTCTCATAATAATAGGTGCAATACGTCTCCTCATTTCGCTTTACTCGCTTCATCATCTCGTGTAGGTCGCTGTGGAAATCTTGTCGAGATGGAAAACCTTCCTGTAACTTCTGTTTCCACTCGTCCCAGGTATATTTCACACTCCTCAGACTCTGATACCAGACCTTTGCCATTCCTTGAAGCTTTGACATCGCAAAGTATATTGTAGCCTCCTCAGACCAATTGAAAATGTCTTTCAGTTCGTCAATTTTTTGACACCAATCTGAAACTGATTGGCTTTCGTCGTCTGGTTTAAAAACTGGTATCATGTCCCCTTGCACAGCAGGTGCACTTTTACTGCCCCTCTCTCTCCGTGCGGTGGACTCGATAAGGGTAGTTATGGCTGCAGTTAGGCGGTCAAGTGACTCATCGGTACCTCGAGACGATGAACTCATATTGCTCTGTGTGGCAATATTCCTGTCGCTAGACGAAATCTCTACATCTATGCGGCGTTTACGACCCCGACGTGCACTCATCATTTCATACAATGAGCTATTTATTACCAAAAAAAAAAAAATAAACAACATTCATATTGCCTGTAATTATTATGTCATCTCGGTCAACAATTACCTAATTTATTCTTATGCAGTTAGGACGCATGAGATAATTTATCCCACTTCTGAATTTTGTAGGGCGTTGAAAGAAATAAAAAATATAGTCAGGAAAATATTTTAAACAAAATTTAATATAAGTAAATGAAAGTAAGATATTATAAATATTAAATGAAGCAAAATGGCGCTACAGGTCCGAGATGACACATCTGGAAAGTAAACAAAAAAAAATATATGAGCAACCAATTAAACCCATAAAAAAATAAAACATAAATGACTATATAAATAATAATCGATGTCTTTGCATTGCAATCATTTTCCGAATCACAGGTATTAAGGATCAACTCGCGAAATACCTCCTCGGAAATAAATCAATTTAGTCTACAGTATCTACCATGGTAAACAGTGTAACAGTATACTTTCACTAAGGTACTAAGGGTCAACTCGCATAGTACCCACTCTATATATGACTAACAGAGTATGAAGGGTCAACTCGCATCATACTCAAAAACAAAGCACTAAGGGTCAACTCGGATAGTGCTCAGAACGAAGAATATTATATTGCAATGCAAATTCATAAATAAATAACGTAAATAACTTACAGTCAGTTGATAAAGTAAAATTGGTGACCCTGTGAGATAACTCACCTTTTAAAAAAAATTAAAGAAACAACACTTTCTAACAAAAACACACACTGATACACAAATTGAAACTGTATCGACTGCTATGAATAGACTGATTTGTATATGGATAGTTTTCGTCTGAAAAGTGCATGTGTTTATAAAAGAAAAGGGAGGGTCGCATACCTAAGGGTTTATCGTGCCGTTAACATAAACAACATCTGAAGAATTCGAGCCAACATTGACAAGAAATCTGGTCTAAATATTTCTTCAGTATGGATATTAAAAAAAAATTCCTTTACAAAATTTACTTACTTCTTACAGGGGTTGCGTAATGTAAATGAATCGACAGCCAGTTTGGAATCGTTTTTATATTTAACGGCAGTTAGTAGATTGACGTTGTTTATTGGTTTTATTCAGAAATTTCGGTAATTAAATAGGACCTAATTAATAAGTAAATTGAATGTTACTGTTGAGATTGGATAACGTTGCTGGCCTTACGTAATAAGCAACAATTATCACTTTTCGTCTTAAATTAATACGATGAAGTTCAATTTATTCGTGAAACCGAGCAATTAAATAAACAAAAACATTTCAAAATTGTAGGAACAGTTTATTTAAAACGTGAATGTAAAACAATCACACAAAAAAAAACAAACAACGACGTAGAATACTAAGAACAACGATAACAAATACAACAAAGAAAAAGAGCACAAAAATACGAGATATGATGACCGCATGTCTTGACGAATGCAATCTAACTACGGCTTATAGGGGGGCGGTGCTTTCAAAAATGGTCAAAATATGAAGCATAAATAAACATAGTAATAGTTACATTAAAAGTACATTTTAACAAAACTACTACTTATTAGCTCAAAATAATAATAGTTAGTTATAAAAAAGATTAATTAACCAAATTTAGAAAAATAAAATTGCTCGGGCGCCACTTTGTCAAACAAAGAAGAACTTACTGTGCTCCGGGTAGAGCAGTGGTGGTTCCAGAAGGACCCTGATGCTGTGAGAGCGCGAAGCTCTCATAAAAAACACAACAAAAAAACTTGAAGAGTATATTATATAATTACAGAAAAAAAACACTTACAATCAGTACCAGTCCACACAAAAAAAAATACCCTGCGGCAGTGATGGGACCGTAGCTGGTTTCAGGGTCTTGTTGGGGACTTCTGAATAAGATCAGGAAGCTAGCCAATCTATTTGTGCTTTCAGGGACCAAGTTTTGTACAAATAAATATAGCCGCCTGCAGGATTTTATCGGCCAATACAAGTTGTTCAGTTAATATGGGGTCTAAGTCCTGATGTTGTCTTCACCCCAGACCCGTAATCCCAGTCACGCAGTCCTTCAGGATCCTAATACCAGTGGGTGGGCTGACAAATAGCGGGAACAGAAGCTTAATGAAAAAGTTTTCTAAAAAAATTTTAAATATGTTAACAACAAATTAAAATTTTAAAGGCGTTGAAGATGCCTAAAAGAAAAAAAAAACAGGGGAAGAAAAGGATGTATTTAGGTGAGTCAACGTCGAGGTCAGAACACAAAAGATTCACCAAATCACTCCGCAGACACCACAAGAAATAATTATATAAAAATTGAAATTACAAAAATAATATGTGAAAAGCTAAATAAATTAATAATTTACAAAAGTGCCACAAAGGACCAAAGGATGCAAATGACAAAATAGTTAAAATAAATTAAGAAAAATTACCAATTTAAAAGAGTGCTTCAAGAAATTATGAGTTGAAATAAAAATAAATGAAATACTTGACTTCGATAATTTTACGTGAAATATTTACAAAAATTAAAAGGTACACACAAAGACAGCGTGAATCACAAAACACGAACAGAAAAACAGACACACACACACGTCTCGTCGGTACCAAGGCTAGAGGAAGAAGTCCTCAGCACCGACCGAAAAAATTCAAGATCCTATCATCGATTGCCTAGTCCTGCGCAAAGTTGTTAGCCTTGATGATAAGACGGAAGGTCGATTAAAATTTGGAAGAAATCAATACTAGTGAACCAAGACAAAGACAAACTGAACCGAAATATTGTGACGTGTTCAGTCACGAAAAACACAATTAGCAAAACAAAACAACTAATTTATTTAATTACTAAAGTTCATTTGACTACACTACAGTTATAAACAAGTCTACACAATTTATTTCACTAAAAAGTCCCTTTTCCCGCTCGCTTCTCCTGTGAACACTCGCTATAATGTAGACACTACCTATTTATCGCCTGTTGTTCGCCTATCGATCGCTTCGCTTCCAAACATTAGCTGTTCACTATCAACTAACTCGGTGAGTGCCGTCCCCGCCTTTTATAGTCTTTTCAGCCTCTTTCTAGGGAATTCTACAGCCGTCTTGTAATCCCATTGTTTTCCCATTGATCGTTGCTGGTGTTTTCTAGATGTTTCAGGAAAGCCGGGAATATTCAGGGAAGATGTTCGTTAATTATGCTCACACCAACTTAATTGGCAAGTACTCGTAACACTGCCCCCTTCTTAGAATTGATCGTCCCGATCAATGTCTTGACCTTTGTAGGGCGCCAAGCGGTACAAGTGTACAACTTTCATCTTGGCCTTTGGTCCTCT
Organism: Agrilus mali; assembly: GCA_029378335.1. Classification (NCBI taxonomy): domain Eukaryota; kingdom Metazoa; phylum Arthropoda; class Insecta; order Coleoptera; family Buprestidae; genus Agrilus; species Agrilus mali. The sequence continues at coordinate 14,024,930 of CM055655.1, read as the reverse complement.
CTGAATACGGTAGACCACGTCATTCAGCCTGCTGACCACAGTGTAAGGTCCTTTCCAGGCTCGCTGTAGCTTCGGTAAGCGCCCTTTTCGACGGACAGGATTGTAAAGCCACAGCTGGTCCCGTTCTCTGAATCCTGTGCTGTTGGCTCTTCGGTCGTACCTGGTCTTCATGCGGTCACTCCCTACTTGGATCTGTTACGAACGGCTCTATGGATGGTATCGAGTCGTTCCTCCAGCTGCTGTGCGTAGTCAGTAGCCGAAGGTCGCCGATCTTCTGGGTGTCTTAACCGGATGTCCATAGGTAACTTCAGCTCTCTTCCAAATAAAATGCTGGCTGGTGTTCTGCCGGTGGTCTCATGAACCGCACTTCGATAGGCCAACAGGAACAAAGGTAAAGTGCTGGTCCCACTCTGTCTCGTGATCGTTGACAACCATTTTCAAATTGGTTTCCAGCGTCGCGTTAAACCGTTCGACCATTCCGTCAGATTGTAGATGTAATGGAGTGGTCCTAGTTTTCTGTACTCCTAGCAGCTCACAGACTTCCCGGAATACCGTGGATTCTAAGTTCCGTCCCTGGTCAGAGTGGATCTCCATCGGAACTCCATGCCGACTGATCCATTGGTTCACCAGCATTCCAGCGACCGTAGTAGCTTCTTGGTTTCGGATTGCGTACACTTCGGGCCATTTGCTGAAATAGTCCATCACTACTGTGATGTACTTTTTGCCAGCAGCTGTTGTTCGGAATGGTCCTGCTACGTCCAGAGCTATTCTCTCAAATGGGGCACCAATATTGTACTGTTTCATTCGCCCTCGGCTTCGAGTCTGAGGTCCCTTGGCTGACGCATACGTTGGACACTTCCTACAACAATTTTAGACGTCTCTTCTACACTTTAGCCAATAAAATCGCTCTCGCACCTTCTCCAACGTCTTTGTTACTCCATGGACTTCCGTCAGCACCTCGTTGACTCTGTTTTTTGGGAGAACTACTTGATGTCGAATTATAGTTCCGTCAGGGCTTTCCCACACTCGTTTTAGTACCCCATTCTCGATGATGAGCGAATCCCATAAGGCCCAATAGCTCTTCGTGATGGTACTCGTACTACTAACATCTGCCCAGGTAGGTCGTGCTGTTCCTGCCTTTTTCCACCGCAGTATCGGTTTAATGTCTTCGTCGTTATCTTGGCCTTTCGCCAGGTCTTCGTTCTGCCAGTGTTCTTCAGGTTCCACCATCGTCAGACAGATCCTTGCCAAGTTGACTGTAACGTAGAAGAGCGAATTTTATATGGTTTTAATGATTTAATAATGCCTTACAAAACAAATAACACTTATAAACTAATTATAAAAATATATCTTAAAACTACTTGCCTTAATTAATTACCAACTAGGGGCGTTGGTAATGGCAGGGACTCTTAACAGGCATTAGGGTGAGTGATAGCGGCAACCCGCTACACCCCCCTAACCCCTCTGACTCGCTGGCTCGATCTTACTCACTTGTCACCTCTTCAAAAACTAATTCTTTTATACTGACCCACATAGTGCTCTTTTACCCCCAAATGGAAATTCGCAAGTTGGTCACGGCACACTTTTGCCGTGCAATCATGTCGCATTTCCGTGTGGCGGTTCCTTGTTGCGTAAAACCATTACGTTGCATTTTCAAATTAGAACAAATGTAATTAATGAAATAAAAAACAATTAAAAAGAAATATAATTTTGGAAAAATATGAGCACTATGTGACATCCCCCTTTCGCGGAAAAAATCGCGTCCCTGCGATTTCCACACTTCTTATATATAAATTTTACAGGGGTTTGAGATGTTACAATTCTAAAGTTCTTTTGGGCTGTAGACTGTCCCTGATATCTCTTTACGAGCCCTTTAATGCTTATACCACTAGACAACACTAACACTGAGCACCAACCTCTTCTTCACACCAGGATTCTCGATCATTATCTTCTTGGACAGCAGACCGCCGCAAAACTTCTTCCTCTTCGCCAGAAGACTGCCCCAACTCGACCATACCAATTCATTCTGACATCCCTTTCACCATTACTAATTATACTTATTTACTAGTAGAAGGCTTCCTCCACCATGTGTCGTCACCATTTCCATCCTCGAAATTAGGGTACCAAATTATTTAATAATCACTTGACGAATACCTCGCTCGCCTTTTTCTTCTTGGAGCCTCCATGGATGTCGTCGATCCATACTTATATTGTCCCATTTCCAGTCAGCTTCAATATTTATTACACTTATCGAGCGTCCCTTTTTTGGGTTCCTCGAAGAATGCCGGGACTCTGGACCTCTGCATTCCTCGACGATTGCTGGAGCTCCTGTTCCCAATACGTCCTAAGTCTGCTTTGGCAGACTATATATAATTACTTTGCTGCGGACGTTAACGGGAATTTTTCTTTTTATAGGTTCCACTGGAACCCGACGCTCCTGGTCCCTAATTCCACTTTTTGACGACGGTGACGGTTCCTCGTAGTGCTCCTAGCACTAAACGCTTCTGGAACTCATTTGGCTTTCCATCATAACTCATTTGGCTGCGCATAGGGGATTTTAGTCACAGGTTACGGTTCGAGTTGTTATTTGGGTGTCCCTGTTGAAATTCCATGCAGGGTGCTGCCTTCCCTGTTGGTGTTGATGGCTGTTTTTTTTGACCATTGATGTCCAAAAACTGCCCCTTTATTTCGCTCAGTGTGCTCTGTGTTGTCTCATTTCGGCCATGAAAGAAAACATTTTGTGGTATATTGTCCAATATACAAATTAAATACGATCGTTTTCATATAGGATCCTTGTATTAAAATTCAGTATTATGTAAAAAGATGTTCATAAATAAAAATAGTGAAAATGTATGAGGGCTCTACATTTAAAATAAAAGCCAAAAGAAAATGTCAAAAAAAATAATTGAACAATTATTATAAAAATTATTAGCTCATCATTAAAATATACATGTAAACATTGGTACAATATAATGCAGGTCAGTTTTAAATTCTTAATCAGCATAAATTCAACGTAAATAAATTGACACTGCAAGTTTGCAAATATACAAATATACGAATAATAATAAACATACATGTAAAACAAAAGGTATTTTCTATTTACGGATTGTAAATTATTTGAATAATTAAAAAAATATATCAATTGCAGGCAGTATTCATCACCATAAAAATTCGCTTCTTTCTTTAATAAATAATTTAACTTGTGCAATAAAACATATAATTAATTGAAAATAACTAACAAAGACGGATTTCAATGTCAATGTTAAAACTATAAATGCTCAAAAAGTATTAACTCAGCAAGTAAAATAAAATTTAACATCTACAAAAAAAATTGTTTATGAATTATCAAAAAACTGCCAACAAAGCTTTACCATGTCATAAAGATCGAATATCATGGAATGTAAAAAAAAAACTAATAAAATATAAAATTACTTTAAAAAATACTTGCTGCGAAAAGTACACCGAACGAAACTCGGCAGCCTCCACCATGTAACGTAGAACGTCTGACATGGGGAGTAAAAAATACAATTAAAACAATACTACCAATACAATTACTAAAAAATACTTGCTGCGAAAGGCACTACCGAACGAAGGACGGCAGCCTCCACCATGTAACGTAGAAGAGCGAATTTTATATGGTTTTAATGATTTAATAATGCCTTACAAAACAAATAACACTTATAAACTAATTATAAAAATATATCTTAAAACTACTTGCCTTAATTAATTACCAACTAGGGGCGTTGGTAATGGCAGGGACTCTTAACAGGCATTAGGGTGAGTGATAGCGGCAACCCGCTACACCCCCCTAACCCCTCTGACTCGCTGGCTCGATCTTACTCACTTGTCACCTCTTCAAAAACTAATTCTTTTATACTGACCCACATAGTGCTCTTTTACCCCCAAATGGAAATTCGCAAGTTGGTCACGGCACACTTTTGCCGTGCAATCATGTCGCATTTCCGTGTGGCGGTTCCTTGTTGCGTAAAACCATTACGTTGCATTTTCAAATTAGAACAAATGTAATTAATGAAATAAAAAACAATTAAAAAGAAATATAATTTTGGAAAAATATGAGCACTATGTGACAGTTCCTTCTTTTCGGCGGCCATGCAATGTTTGCAGTTCTTCGAGCATGGTCTTCGCGAGATGGCATCAGCGTTACCATGTTGTTTTCCAGCACGATTCTCGATGCGTAAAATCCCGGAGCCCAAATCCAGATTAATTTTGTTTCGTTCAAGGACATCCAATCCGATGATCACATCGTAGGCGACATAGGCTACCAGTGCCCTGTGTCGAAGGCATACTTCTCCCAGTCTCAATTCGATGTCGCATTCTCCTCTAATCGGCGCTGTTTCTCCGGTAACCGTGGTCAAACGTAGCTTCCTCTGCAGGGGACGGATTCTCCACTCGTTAACGATGCTCGGTCGGACTATGGTCTTTGAAGCTCCCGTATCGACCACCATTCTAACCTTCTTGTTGTTGATGTGACCTTCGACGAATAAGGACTTGCTTCCGTTTAGTTGGGGATCGACGATTTCTGCTGGAGCTTGGTGGGGAGAAGCCAACTTACGCCCCTCAAAGTTGGCTGATCTTAGTTTCCCGACTGCTGTCGGTCCGCACGGCGTTCAGCGGCCGGGCAATCTCGCTGTAAATGTCCGTGCCTTCCACATTCCAAGCACCTTGGTCTTCCTTTGTTTTGGCCACAGTCTCGGGAAAAGTGACCGACCTTCCCGCATTCCTAACATTTGGCCGATTCTCTCTTGTCGTTGATGGTAGTCTTCTTGACAGTTTCGACGCATTCTTTAATCAGCCTTGTGACTTGATTCTTGTATTCGTCGAGTTCAACAGCTGTTTGGCGTACACGCACGTGGCCTTTGGGAGCTTGTTTTGCAGCTTCGAATTCTAAGGCGTGCGCCAGTGCGTCACTCGCAGTCTTGTGGTGGGCATAACGGAGAACTTGTTGTAAGTCGGTGACCCTTACACCATCGACGAATGTTTGGACTGCTAGCTGGTCTGCGAAGTCCTGCGGAGCGGTAGGAGAGGCCAATCTAACTAGACGTTCCACATCGGCCTCGAATTCTTGTAGATTTTCTGATGTCCTTTGATTGCGACACTTTAGATGGGTCTGATACACTTGTTGCAAGTGTTTGTCGCCATATCTCATTTCAAGTCGCTCTAGCAGTGCAGAGAAGTCCCATTGTTGGCGCTCTGGGATACCTTGAAGGACGTCCAATGCTTCTCCTCGCAGAGCTATGACCAGCGCCGTTGCCTTCTCGAAATCGCTCCAACTGTTTGCTTCTGCCGCTGCCTCGAACTGTCGTTTGTATACAAACCAGCAAACTTTTCCGTCGAAAGTCGGTGGTTTAATTCTAATCGCCTTGGCAGTGTCTTAGGACTTTACTTCACTTGCCGGCTTTGTGTTCTCTAACTTCTGCCTCATCTTCTCTACTTCCTTTTGCACTTCTTCTTTCAACTCACCTCTTAGCTTTTTTTGTCGTATCTCCAATTCTTGTCGTACTTCCTGTAACTCTTCTTTTAATCCTTCTTGCTCAATTTTTATTGTCCTTATATCTTCGACCAATTTCTCTTGAACTGCCTTTATTTCTTCTTTGCTTGCTTTAATTTCTTCCTTCATTTCTTCTTGTGCTAATTTCATTTCGTCCTGTCCAGCTTCCATTTTATTCTTCAATTCTTCCTGGCCTGCCTTCACTTCTTCCTGGCCTGCCTTCATTTCTTCCTGGCCTGCCTTCATTGCCTTCATCATTTCCATTAAAGCCTTTATTTGTTCTTCCATTATTGCTGATTGTTTTCTTGTGACTGGCATAGGCTTCAAAATTCTTCTTCTCTTCGGACCTCTTCTACGGTCTGTCCACTAACTTTCTTCGGGAATCTTCAATTCCCTTACTATCGCACTCCTGACACCAAATGTGACGTGTTCGGTCACAGAAAACACAATTAGAAAAACAAAACAACGAATTTATTTAATGACTAAAGTTAATTTGACTACACTACAGTTATAAACAAGTCTACACAATTTATTTCACTAAAAAGTCTCTTTTCCCGCTCGCCTCTACTGTGAACACTCGCTATAATGTAGACACTATCTATCTATCGCCTGTTGTTCGCCTATCGATCGCTTCGCTTCCAAACATCAGCTGTTCACTGTCAACTAACTCGGTGTGTGCCGTCCCCGCCTTTTATAGTCTTTTCAGCCTCTTTCTAGGGAATTCTACAGCCGTCTAGTAATCCAATTGTTTTCCCATTGATCGTTGCTGGTGTTTTCTAGATGTTTCAGGAAAGCCGGGAATATTCCTTATGTATTCAGGGAAGATGTTCGTTAATTATGCTCACACCAACTTAACTGGCAAGTACTCGTAACAATATTTAAAATTTTCGTAACGGTATTTTTCGTAAAAAAAAAACGTTACAACATACAAAGCTTTCTCACTTAAGATCTTTTAGACGCTTTAGAAAAACCTAATGCAGTGCGAAGCAGAAAATTATTAATGGTATTTTCTAGCAGGTTAACATTATTAGATCAAAAATAGATGTATAATTAAGTTACTGCTATATGGGTACAATTACAACTAGTAATACTTATTTGTTATGAGTATAATTATAGTTTGATGAAAAAAGTTTCAATTAGATCTAATTTTACTTTTCTAACCATTTAATTACGATTTTAAATAGGAAATTTATATATTATGGTCTTGAGTTCTGTTGCGATTGGTGACGGATGTTTTTTATTTAATTAACATTCGTTGGTGTACTTCTGTACCACTTTGACACTTTTTACTCGAAGGACCAGTGCACTCGATAGTAAAATGAAACGACTATATTTAAATTATTATTTACAAGTGCATATATTTAACGTTTACAAACTCGCACAAAAATGTTTAAAAAACGAAGAAAAACTATGTTAAATTCATTACTACGTTAAAGTCGCTATTATTGTTTTGAGATAGTTTCTTTGATATGATTGAATGATTTTCGTCTTAGTAAGAATTTTCTACATCCCACCTTTACCCCCGCTCACATCACTAAAATAACAATACACGGAGAAAAATAATCATGATTTTATTATTGATGAGTCAAGCAAAATTTTTCTAGTAAATAATACTAGAATTCTCATAAAATGTATTTGGTGGTATAAAACAATTTTTCAATCTTTCTAATAATTAGTATTAGAATAATCAAGCTAAATAGGTTTGTCTACCTCTCGATTATTTTATCGTGTCGTAAAGAAAAAAAATACAAAAATGAGAATAATTTAGTACAATTAGTAATAAGGGAAATGTAAAAAATGTTTTTTAATCAAGTCAATTTTACTAGAATTCAGTCTTAACATCGAACGTAAATTGACTAGACATTTCCAGTAAAATCTCCTTGAGCGTCTGGTCGTCCATATAATTGACAGATTTTTTAGTCATGTTTTCTAGAATTCTAGCAATATTTTCATGATTGTTTTCTCCGTGTAGCAACGGAAGAATGTTATGACGCTCGCTGAGGGCAGTCTTTTAAAATAGATATTACTCAAGTAGATATTTACAATATCATTTAGGTACAAAATAAAAATATGAAAAAGAAAAGGACAAATAAGTTCTTTAGTGTTCTTCTGGGGAAGGAAATAAGGTAATTTAGTTATAAAAAATCCTTAATAATGTATTTGTAAACGAAGGAGGAAGCAGTTCCTTAATTGTGAAGTTCTCCTCGATTAGAATGCTCAAGGTTTCAGCACAAAAGGGAATGATTGATAACTTTTTCATCAAACCTATCTTTAAAAACTGATAATAATGTGATTGCAAGAACTCGAATAGATGTTGACCATGTATTCCCTACAATTATTTATATTAACACAGAAGAGAATACACGAAGAAAACAGTGCTGAAAATATTGCTAAAATTCTAGCAAACATAACTAAAAAATCTGTCAATTATACGCTCAAGGAGATTTTACTAGAAATGTCTAGTCAATCTACGTTCGATGTTAAGACTGAATTCTAGTAAAATTGACTTAATTAAAAAACATTTTTTACAGTTTTACTAAACTATTCTCATTCTAGTATTTTTTTCTTTACGACACGATAAAATAATCGAGAGGTAGAGAAAAAAGTCTAGACTTATTTAGCTTGATTATTCTAATACTAATTATTAGAAAGAATGAGAAATTGTTTTATACCACCAAGTACGTTTTATGAGAATTTTAGTATTATTATTTACTAGAAAATTTTTGTTTGACTCATCAAGTAATAAAATCATGATAAGTTTTCTCCGGTTATGGTTTAAAACAAATTCCAACAAGAATATTAAGGTATTACTAGTAGATTTTATTTTTAAATCATAAATATGATTTGATGTTACCGAGTATCATTTTGAATTTTCCCACAAGGGATGAATCAATAAAAAGAGTTACGATGCAAATTCCATTGTTACTTTGAAAATAAGACGAACCATCTTTGATTTTGTTGTATGTATACGAGATGACAAAATTTTTACGCGTGTGCGACCTGTAGATCCATTGATTAGTACACGAATTTCAATAACGAGAAAGTGTTTTTAGAAAAAATGGCTCTTTAGAGAAAAAATAGAACTTAATTGAACAGAAAAATACCAGTGATCCAGGAAAATATTGGCAGAAACGACTTTACCGGCACGAATAGTCACTGAGAGTTCAACAAAATGGAGAATTTAGATTATATAAAAATAATAATAAATGTCACGTAATCTCATTTTCGAGTTTATCCCACAAGTCAAGAAAAATTAAAAGGGATTTTAAAAGCTTTCTAAATTCAAAATTGCGGAAAAGTTTGACAAAGCAACAGCGAAAGTGGGACAAGCGAAGAAATGATTGGAGATATATTTATATGTACATATATATATTTCCTCGTAAGAGGGACGGATAAGCTTACAGAAAAGATTAGTTATTGTATTAAATGAGGGAAGGAAAAAGAAGATGTCAAAGAAAAGAAGAGAGATAACAACTAACATAAAAGCAAAGATTCTGAGAGAATGATACAAATGTATGGACGACTCTAATTCCTCCAAGTTATGATGTGCTTTGCAGATTTTGAAGAAATGGCGGTATTGATAGATAGAGTATGCAGTAAATATTTCATGAAGAAATCATTCGACTATTTGGCAAAGCTTAATACAGAAACCTATAATTTTTTAAGTGAATAACGGAACATGCAAAACTCTTTTCTTGTAATGTAGGAAATTATTAGCAGAGAGATAGTGAGTATAATAACAATGGCAAAAACAAAAGACAATGAAACTAAAACAATTTGTCCACACTTCAGATAAGAAGAAAGGCAAATGATGTGTAGCAAACACAATGTTGTTGCGACAACTTCAAAAGTGTTACCATTTACAATTATTGTCAGAGTACTGCTGTGCTACTTCTGCTACAACCTAGCACTCCACAACATTTTTACGGCAAAACTTTGAAATACAGAACAATTAATACACCACATAAACCACCGACAAGCGATTTAAAACTATTACCAACATATTTTCAATAAAATTTTTGTAGAGAAAAATCGTGATGATCAAAAAGATATATTAGGCTTCTAATTTTAATATCTTGGGACAAGATTAGTTTTAACTACAAAATCAGGTACTATCAACAAAAATTTGCAAATAACTAAATCACAGTGATTACAGTTAGTGACAATTGTAGTGTACTGATCGCTTTACAACGCACGTTGGTTTAAAGAATCATAGATTAATCTCTAATAACACTATTTATAAAGGTCCATAATCAACTTTTGTGAAGAATATCCTTAACGGATAACAAATTTTAGACGTAGATCCTGTCACTCGTTAGTTCTAACATCAAGATCATAACTACTGTCATCATCATAAAAATTATCGTTTAAGATTAAATAATGGGAAAATGACTGTATCACAGCACCGCACACTGTTGAGCCATTGAAGAACCACAGCCAGATAACTCAGATTTGTAAAAAATTCCATAAGTAACTATTATTATCATTAATACGTGTGGTATTTTGATTGGGGTAAATTTCAATGTTCAGTATACCAATAAAAATTTACCCAAATCAAAATATCACACGTAACCAATAATAATAATAATATAATGAGAAAAATCTCTTATTATGGTAATGTTAGCACAAAATTAGGAAATATGTTAGGACAATTAAAAATAAACCCCCAATTTCAATAATTCAAATTTTGACAAACTGCTTGTAAACAACAAATAAAATAACTGCCTGATTAGATTGTCCGGCCATATACATCGGAAAGACCAAACGTTCTATTACCACCCGCTATAATGAGCACATCTATAATGCCAGGTACAACAAACATAGTTCGGGATTCTCATCTGATCAATAACAACCACACATGTACCATAAGTGACAACAAAACGAGAAAATCTTCGACAGATATTAAATTTTACAAATAAATAAAGCAAACTCACTAAACAAAACCTTAACAAATGATCAGTTAGATTTTGGTAACAATCCCCTTTTAGACCCTAAGTTATTACTTAGCTCTAGTATTTAAGCAAACTTTTGTACTTGTCACATCATTACGTTATAATACTCCTGATGATGCCCTAAGAAGGCGAAATATATGTTACATTGAGTTTTTATGATAAATAAGTGAAACCGCTCCAAGTGTATTAATCTATATTATTTTAAAATTGTTACTTGTATTAACAATATATGCACAAACACAAAATAATTTAATACTTAATCTGTACCTATAATTTACGAGAGAAGAGATCAACAAAGTGTGACATCGTGTAATTATAGAGAGGGCGTTAGTTTCAAAATATTAGATTTGCGAAATTTAAAGAATTAAATATCTTAATTTCAATGCTAACCCACACGGAGAAAAATAATCATGATTTTATTAGTTGATGAGTCAAGCAACATTTTTCTAGTAAATAATAATAGAATTCTCATAAAATGTATTTGGTGGTAGAAAATAATTTTTCATTCTTTCTAATAATTAGTAAAAGAATAATCAAGCTAAATAGGTCTAGACTTTTTTCTCCACCTCTCGATTATTTTATCGTGTCATAAAGAAAAAAATTCTCGAATGAAAATAGTTTAGTAAAATTAGTCATAAGAGCTGTAAAAAATGTTTTCTAATCATGTTAATTTTACTAGAATTCAGTCTCAACACCGAACGTAGATTGATTAGACATTTCTAGTAAAATCTCCTTGAGCGTCTGGTCGTCCATATAATTGACAGATTTTTTAGTCATGTTTTCTAGAATTCTAGCAATATTTCCCTGATTGTTTTCTCCGTGCAGCCATAAACAATTTAATATAAAGAAATAGGTTCAAAGTTCATGAATACAGGTGAATGAACATGAACTCACCACTGTTAAACTTAAAATTATCCTCTCTTTAAACTTGACTGGATACCATCTATATATAAATAGTTATTATTAAGTTTCTGTACATTTTTCTCATCCACCTGATGAAACCACTGTGTGGCGAAACTATAGTCGTGGAACTTCAGTAAATAAAATTTGAAACTCAAAAAAGTGTCTACTTTAGAAGAAATTCTGAAATCTGAGCCTGATGGCCGTGGTCTAGGATTGCAGGAGATACAATCCTAGACCACGGCCATCAAGCCCGGTGGTCCGTCGCTATGTTAATTTTATCATAATTCATGCAAATAGGTGTAGTTGTAGTTTTTTTTGGTATTTTAGTAGAATATATTTTTAACGGTATCATTCAGTAACATTATTTAAAATATCATTCTTCTTAAAGTTGTAATGTTCAAGTTGCAGGTATAGTTTGCCATAATGTCATTTAAAACCCATTAGGGCTGGACTTTCCATATTTTTAGTTTAGGATGCGTACAGTCAGTATCTTGCTATTGTTATGTTTCTCAGAAGGGCAATAATGGCTGTTACTACCCGCATTCCGATCTTGTATAACTTGTTTGTGAACTATTATTTCTATACAAAAAAAAAAAAAAAAAATTTTGGGTGTTTCATTCCCACCATGTTGGTGGGCGGGCTGTCCCCCCCGACCTACACTTTTTGTGCAAAGTGGGAGGGGTAGGGGGGAAGGCCCTCTTCAGCCTCCTTCAGGAATCGTGGGAATGGGTGGGTGGTGGTGTGGGGGAAGAAAGATGAGACGGACGAAATGAAGACAGAAGAGAAGTGAAAGACTATCTGTGGAATATTACTACCCCAGCATTTGCCTAATGGTCCAAGGAAACCACAGAAAAACTTGGACCAGAGTAGTCGGCCCCGGAATCGAACCGGTGACCTCCCGAATGCTAAGCAATGATCTAGACCACTAGACCATGCCGCTCGGTTTCTATACAATCTGTTTCAACAGCATTAAAACTTATTGAGGACCAGGGGCAGTTGACAACTAGAGTTCAATACGGTAACATTAAAATTCACCAATCATTCTTTTTACATTCACGGTTCTCAAATCCTTAAATTAGATAAGTTAGGTAGTTAAGTTGTAAATATTTTATCTTGTGAACATCCTTGAAAGATCCTTTATATATTAAAGTATTTAACAAAAACGGGACTTTAATTATCTTAAGGGAAACAACAGTTAATTAGCTGTAGAATATTAATTTTGCGTACAGCAGAAGTGAGAATATTATCCGTGCTACTTCACCACCCGGATTTCACAATTTCTTCTAAAAAAACGCCGGCCGTGAAAGCCTAGGTCTTTTTATCAGTGTCTACTTTATTTTATTTTATTTTATTGTAATTAAAGTTGTTGATATATGAAAATATCTGCAACGAAACTGTATGAACATTGCTTGTGAGTTAGATGTGGATTTATTAAGAAACCGTTTGTATACAATTTGTAACAATCGTGTAAACAGCTTCATGAAGATGAGAATATTATCTGTTGAAATTTTGTTGTCTAGCTAAAGAAAGTATTTTCTACAATTAAAAAAAAAGGATCTGTTAGTCATTTAGAGTACCAATTTTCAAAAACCTCTTCTTAGTAAGTGCTTATGTTATGAAAAGGAACTTTATGTTTCTAGTTTTACTGGTTTCTATAATTCACTTAACCTTCTGTCTCTATTAAATTCCCTGAAATGTGTCTCTTATTGGAAATAAAAAGCAACCGCTCTACGAAAATTTCTAAATTCCGTGTGCCATGTATCGAAATTACACTTAAATTGTTGAGAGCAAGTGTAGTTATTTTTCTCATATGTCAATTACCGAGAGTTAATATTTTATTACAAAAAAGTAACTCAGAAAACATTAACCTGATAGAATAATAATACGAGACTTTATGCTGCGATGAGGAAAAACCTTTAGATATATTTGTGGAATGGGGAGGTATTTAATCCACTTATCAGTCTTCTACAGTGAACAATTGTTGTATTTGTTCCTTTAACTTCTCCATTGCTTCACAAGACTCTACTTTTGTAAGTTTTTACTGCGTTTTATTATTTAAGAAGGACGCCGTTAGCTCTTGGTAAAACATCTTAATTATAAATTAAAATTAAAACTCTTGGAGATGTTTCACAGTTTATTCTTAATAATAATTCGTAAGGCATCAAGATGTTAGAGTAAATTTAGCTATTTATCAATTCATTGCTGCCTGATTTTTGCTCTTTTTTTTTGTATCTCCAATGTACAACTTAATAAAAAATGTAACCAAATTAGACATCAAATAATTGGACAATAGTCAACTGTTTTGTACATCGTCTTCTTTATTTCGCCTCAACAAACATCAATACCACAATACCTTTAGAGTAGACTGCCACACTTTACATAGAACTTGAATCTTTGATAACATTATTGCCCATATGGAAGTTAGTCATAATTATGTATGAGAATTTGTCAAAGTAATCCGAAGTAAGTACGTAATTTAATGATACATTCTACTGTAAATCATACCACTACAAGGAAAGTTATAAAGCAATCGACAGGATGCAATCAATAACCAAATGACAGCGTCTCAACTCGGGATTGAGAAAATGTTTGCATAATTAATTTTCGTACGAGCTGAGGGCTTGAAGGAGGCAATCTTAGGGCAGAAAACGATTTTTCAGTTATTCATTTCGGAAAAAAAGTAGCCAAGTATTAGTCTATGTCGACGTTTCACTTCAAGCCAAGGACTGATGGTGTATTTAATAAAAGGCTCGAATTTAATCAGGAAAAGTCATATTTATCCAAAGGTTAGCGGGCTAAAATTTGTTTTACAAAGAGCTCATTGGGATTTTAACTACAAACTGTAGTATAAAAAATATAAAATGTAATAGGTACCTAATTATAATTTTCGTTCGCCCCATTTCTAATTTTTAAACATGAACATATAAAACTAAACACGAATACATGATGGAAATCAAAAGTTTTAGACTAGTGTGGTAATGTATTGAAGAGGGTAATAGGTATAATTTGGTACCGTTATTTTTGTTGTTATTACAGCTACTTTTATTAATTAACTAAGCGCTTATAATTAACTGTTTCAACATAAGAGTTGTCTGAATAATAATTGTTAAGATATGCTTTAACTATTGGAATTAATATTTTTAATTGTGAATATTAGTAGAAGCCACGCTTTGTTGGCACCTGCGGCTGACATATTCAATAGACCCGGTATTGACAAGGAGAGTAAAGGTTAAGCCTCAAATTTTTTTTCAGTTTATGATTGAAAATTTCGATAAATTCTTTTTCTCACTTATTCAGATCTCCTTCACAGTGACTGAAAATCTTTTTCGCCCAATATGCACGTTTATCCGGGAATTTATGTTGAATATCATGTTGGCTTTGTATTTTCGTTTACAATATCCATTGTTGGTATTTTATTCAAAAACGAATTTGCAGGTACCTACTTAACATTCATTTGAATGTTTATTATATTAGTTACAAATGTTAAATATATCGATATTTTGTTAACAATCAACCGTTATATTTATGTACATACCTCATGAATAATTTAATTTGTTAGCATTCAGCCGTAATAAATTGCGCTGAATACAGATGTCAATAAAACCTTTAATTTAAGATACATTGGTAACTTCTAAAATTGATTGATATTTGTGATGCCCGATAAATTGAATTAATGCTTAATTAAACATTGTTAACATGATAAAATATGTAGTTACAAATCTATCGGAAGCAGGAATCGTTATTTCAAGCGCATCTAATTGCTGTTTTGTACTTTATTGAAGTTTGGCCACATATTAGACGCTTTACCCTCAACCGATCCAAGATTGAAAACATGGCTACGGGGGTTTCCATAAAGACACCACCGGGTTCACTTTGACAGACGGAAATTAGTATTTTTCTAGAAGGAGTAACTGTATTTATGCTAAAATTGAAAATAAGCTGTCATCTTAAAGGAATTTTAGTAAATAATCTTTGTCAGTAAAGCTAGCCTTGATTGACATACATATATTGACATTTCTAAACTACAAAAAAAAGAGGAATTTGCGAGCAAGTTGAGTCAAATAAAACCTTTTTTTTGCGACACCCGTTAAATTTGAAAGATGACTGTTATAAATTAAAAAAATAATTAGCCGGTAACTCTTGGTGAAAAATATGTAAATCAATCAAATAAATAAAACCACTTGGAGAAGTTTCACTGTTTATTAGAATGCTCGATGCGCATTTCGCCTTATAAGGGCATCGTCAGGAGTATAACTGTTTGTTATAGTCCTGACGATGCCCTGACGATGCCCTAATAAGGCGAAATGCGCATCGAGCATTCTAATAAACAGTGAAACTTCTCCAAGTGGTTTTATTTATTTAATTAATGACTGTTAACTGACAAGAGACCTAAAATATGTACTAAGGTTATTTAATACTAGTTTTTTTATTATATTGCGTTTGTTTTTATTTGTACATATAATCACAGAGTTGTGGTGAAATTACGTAAGATGGAATGTATAAATGTATATCAAACGGTTATTACCAAAAACTTTTACAAATTTTTCAACCGGGTTATTAGAAAACGGGCTGAAGGTTTAATAACCAATTAACAGAGAAGGGAAACCAATAACGGAAAGCCATTAAAATATTATTTCGTGGGTTTAATTCATAATTACTTATAATTAAACATTAGAAACGAAAATGGAAAACCCCCAAAAAGTTGTGGGTATATAATGAATAAAATTGTTTGTTTACAAATGTGTTTTCCAGCATTGCCAATCAATAAATTCATTTGATTTTATTAAAATATAAAAGTAGGGAAATTATAGCATTAAAGTTTTACGAAATTCCCGTTTTATCAATAAGTTGAAAACTTACGCGTTATGGATTCCTTGTCGATATTTCATACTTGATGTATATATAAATAAAGTGAGCGTCGAAAATGCTTAAAGGATGGCAAGGGTCGAACAGCAGCTATTTAGCATCACAAAGTAGTGAAAAGTAAGTTACCAGAGTCACATATTTAGAGGATCAAAGTACATCATCCCACTACAAGTCTTTAAAGGCGTATTTGAAAGCTTCGTGATATAAATTCAGAGCAAATGCATGTACCTACATTAAAATGTACGTTGTTGAATACGTATAGCATTAACAACTAATGCTATTATACAAGTTAATATTATGTGTTATGAAATATGGACAAATGGACATCTTATGTAACGTCCAGAACTATAAACTTATTAAACGTTTATAGGAATATTTTTATATGGGGGGGAGCATTTTCTTTTATACTATAACAAATTTTCTAGTATCACTTTATTTTTAAAAAGGTATTTTCTATAAAGCAACTGCCAATTAATTTTAACAATCCTTTATTACATAGAAATCCGTATTGGATTTGGGACTGTTACTAAGTTCGCCACTTAATTGACGATTCTGAAATCGAGTTGTGACTTTTAGGATAATCGAACACTACTTCTTAAAGATCATTTTCACTTTTTGGAAATACAACATTGTAATATAGATACGTTTTAAACATTTTATGATGAAAATATTCATCTCATTAAAACAATCCGCCTTTATGAATCTAGAAAAACTGATGATAGAATAAAACTATACGACTACATAACAATAATTTGATTTTTATCGTACAATAAAAAACGCACTTTTGTAATTTTCTCGCCCTAGTTGGGAATTCTCTATCAACTCACGATAAGTATTATTAATGTGAGTACGGCGTCTGTTTTTATACGCAGAACTTTGACTTATAACATTATAATGTGATGCCTTTGAATCCTACAGCACAAAGAGTATCAGAATACATCCCACATGTACAAAGGTGGGAGTATTCATTATCGCAGTACGTTTAGTCTTCTTTGTAGGAAGTAAACGCGTCAAAAAAAAAAAAAAAAACGTGGAAGTAAATTGCAGAAAAGAGAGGGGTCCGATGCTCCTGGGGAAACAAACCCGAACTTGAATGCAAGATTTGTACCTTCACTTTACACTAATATCGACATAATTTATGTTAAAATTTCAGGAGTAGGTTGCAAATGTAATTAATAAAAACTAACAATAAGTTACAGTTTATTATAAAGTTGCAAAAAGAAATAGAAATGTTCTCATTTAGAACTTTTGCAAATTAGACGAAGGCTGCTTGTAGAGGTTACACTCCTTCAGGAACTGCTAGTCAAAGCCAAAATAATTTTTTTAAATCTCAACCAAATTAGTACTTCATGTTTGTATCATCTGTAATGTTGTCTAATTAATTTAATTAAGAGGACAAAAATGTTTTCCTGAGAATATTTGATGAGCTTATACATCCTATATTGTTGATATTGTAACCGCCTGTACCCAGGTGTTATTAATTTCTGCAAATATACCTTCATTTGTTTACTTTATTTCCTATATTATTATTATTTTAATTTTGTTCTGATGTCAATTTGAATCCTTGTCTTGCTTTTAGTCAATGTAGTCAAATCAGTTTGCTTTAACTTTACGATAATTAGTTCAGTAAAATTAAATAATTTTGAATATTTTTGTCTTCAAAATTTAAGCCACATAAAATCGTGCATTTGGTGTCAATTTTTGCAGCATGCAGTAACCGTCATCCTACATCTGGTTTATGTCCGGTCACGAGTGAGATGTAGCTATCTGTATTCCGATGTTAGGAGAGAGACAGCGAGAGCTAGGTTAGCGGATAGGTATATTCGGTAGGGAAGCAGGCAGGGGATGAGATAGAGAGCGTGTGGACACACACACTAGGATAGGTAGAAAGAAAGGGCGTTATGTAAAAGAGGAGTGTAGGTATATTTCAACCCTGATTTGAGCTTGTAGGTGTTAGCGCCGAGGTGAAGCAAGGGGAAGCTCGCGAGCGCGGTTCTCACGCGATGGTAAGGGTAAATTTTGGAGTATAAAAGGACTCGCGATCTCCAGTAAAAGGGGTCTCCGACATTCCACCTACCCTGGCAAGGAAGAGGGAGACCTACCTTTACCTACTACCTGCTCAATTGGCTGGCTCGGTCAGTCTGAGAGAGCTTCCTTTACCACCTGTTCAATTGGCTGGCTCGGTCAGTCTGAGCGAACGTTCCTTTACCACCTGTTCAGTTTGCTGGCTCGGTCAGTCTGAGCGAACGTCCTTTACCACCGGTTCAATTGGCTGGCTCGGTCAGTCTGAGCGAACGTTCCTTTACCACCTGTTCAATTGGCTGGCTCGGTCAGTCTAAGCGAACGTCCTTTACCACCGGTTCAATTGGCTGGCTCGGTCAGTCTGAGCGAACGTTCCTTTACCACCTGTTCAATTGGCTGGCTCGGTCAGTCTGAGCGAACGTCCTTTACCACCGGTTCAATTGGCTGGCTCGGTCAGTCTGAGCGAATGTTCCTTTACCACCTGTTCAATTGGCTGGCTCGGTCAGTCTGAGCGAACGTCCTTTACCACCGGTTCAATTGGCTGGCTCGGTCAGTCTGAGCGAATGTTCCTTTACCACCTGTTCAGTTGGCTGGCTCGGTCAGTCTGAGCGAACGTCCTTTACCACCTGTTCAATTGGCTGACTCGGTCAGTCTGAGCGAACGTCCTTTAACCCTTCCATATTAATTAACCTAAATCTCGTCTGGCAAACCAAAGGCTGTTGTAGAGTGCAGTCCACCGTCACCTGGTTTTGGTCTGACGTACCTGGGGAAGTCCATCCTCGAGTCTTCCATCCGCCCCTCGGTTCCATTGTCTGGGTTCAATTGTTCCGGTCCCCTGAGCGAGTTTCCGCCGTCCAAACAACTTTCCATCCTGATGGACATCATGAATCACCTCTGACCACGGTGTCCAATCGAATCACCGCCGTCGCTGGTTTATTTGGTCTTTAACCACCCCCTGGGCCCACATAGAGCTCATCGCCGATTCCACCACCCTCGCACTGGCCGATCCCTGCCCCAGCGGACCGTGTAAAATAGGAGAACGTTCACCCCCACGTTACGTCACTGGTTTCTTGAAAGGGACATTCCAGTTCGGCCACCCGGTCCACGATGACGACCCCCAACCGAGCCGATCCCTTTGCGGCAGTACTTGAGAACCCCGCCGTGAACGACCCACAAAGTGAAGGTATAACCACTAACACTTGTTTGTGTCTTTGTTGTGTTTTCTCACTTAAGATTTATGACTTAATATATCTTTCCCACATAGCTACCATGGCCCAAAGGTGATGAACTTTTATTTTCTTAATAATCTCATTTTTGTTGTTTCATTATATTAGTTATAGGTGCTGGTTATTACGATTGATTACTTTTAATTTGTAAATACGTTCGATTATTTTTACTCTAGGTAACAACTTTATGATATTACTTTACAGTTAAACTTACGATTAATTTTTACCTTAGTACAATTTCAATCGTCATTACTTTGTTTTAGTTCTGGCAACTGGTTGATACTAGGTAGATACGACAACAACCATTTTTGGGTTAATCAAACAATACCACTCGACAAGCTGGATCTAAAGATCGAGCAGCCCAAACATTTGTCTGGTAACTAGTGTGTCAAATGTTTCATATATTAACACATCTTTGTCTAAATTAAAAGGAGATACTCTCTATTGAAGACCTCTTGGTCCGAGAGGAGGAAGTCCATTAGTAAGTGACGTGCTTTGTTGTTCTGAATACACAAACCAATTATACACACACAATTTATACACTTATATGCATACACAGGGTATATTCACACCTACACACACATATACACACACACATATACCAAGTATATAAAACACAACCCATACACCGAGTGTTGGACCCCCACTATGTACAAAATGTACAAAACACACCAACGCACAAAGTGCAACACACACACACACACACACACACACACACACACACACAAAACACACACACACACACACACACACACACACACACACACACACACACACACACACACACAGTGTATTTCAGACAACAGGTACCTAACATGTCTTACCTAACTACCTAGGTAGAACATGGCTTACTACAGGTGTGGCTATAATCACAGTTATAGTCCCGTCTAGCAAGGCTTCCTTCCTCCCTGGTCAAGACGAACATGTGAGAGGTCACCTGTATTTACTGTTGGTGCACGGTTTGACGAGGTCATACTCTGTACCAACCCCCTTACATATTTGGTACTCACTTGCACTACGACATACCCGTTACCGCCCTAAATTATCATATAAAGAGAGCTCGTTGTTGTCCCCTCTATCTAGAACCAACTTACGGCCATTTTTATTAAAGTATCATAAAAACATTGTTTACACGTTCTGAAGGTACAAGTAAGTTATAATGATCTGGTTGGGTTTTCCTGGGGTTTCCCCAACCCTTTGCAACATATGTTGGATCATTCAGGTTCCCCAGCAGTAATAAAAAAAAGAAATAAATGAATTAAACAGGTTTTTGTGTTTTTCTTTGTTAATACCTATAGCTTGTACGGAACTCATAAAAGAGTCTGAATTTAAGTTACTATTATTATCACAATGTAATCTAAAGGTCCTACCACTATTGACGATCACAATTTCTTTATTTGAATAAATAAATACTTTCGAAGGTTTTTTGTCACAGCACTTTTTTGACCAGAAAGTATCGACCCCGGTCGGTACGGTCGCAATATTCTATAGGTAATCAAATCTTAAAACTTGAGGAAATAACCGACGTTTTTTTAACGCCCAATTCTTGATAAAGGATGGTATCGAACCACATATTTAACATTATGAGGCTCAAAATTTTGAAAATCACCTGTTTTGTCAAATACACCTTAATAAACCGAGTGGAAGTTGAGTGTTATATTTTCTTATCTTAAAATACTGTCTCATTATTTTATAGTTACAGTTAAGTTGTAAATCAGTTTATTAAGACATATTTAACTGTTATTAATATTCAGAAAATTGTAAATTACCTGGAATAAGTATTAGCTAAGCAATAAAAACATTATAAACATCAGCAATATCTCATGTTGAATGTATCTCTGTTTATGATTACAAAGTCGATTGCAGAGGTTATATGTAAACCGACGTATTTAACCATTCCTGTTTGTTTTACGCTCAACTAAAGTAATAACATGGGATAAAATAAACATTTATTCCCTTTACGGGGAAATACGTATCCATATACAAAATTCAATAATTAACGATGAGAGTTTAACAGATATCATGCAACTACACATTTTAACAATTTCATTTATTTGTATAACAATGTCGACAAAGACAGTGTATCAAAATAAATCCCGGGTTTATGAAATCAAACTATGAAAATATTAATTTGTTTGTTTTATTTTGAATTCGCTCAGAATTTTAATTGAAAAGGTATGGAAAAGGGCATTAGTGTTTTAGATATTGATAATTACTTCGACAGATTGAATAAAACATTCTTAGTTTCTTATTTTTTGAATAATTTATATACTTCATTTCTTTTTGTTTTTGATCAAATACTTTCATGGATATTTTCCTTACTTTAATTCAAATCAACAACAAGATGTTTCCAATCCATGTATGTAGGTATATATTTTGAGTAAACAAAAATATATTGTGAAAGAATCATAAAGAAATACTTAGAATTGCAACAAATCTTTACAAAACTCGAGTGTTCAAACATATAGCTTTTAGGGCTCATAGTGAAGAATCGTAATATTTATATTCAAATGAACATTATAAGTAGTGGGTAAGTACCCGAAATATGTATTATTTATGCTACATATATTTGAACCAGAAGTGATTGAGCAGAAAGATGGGTGGAATACTATTTAAGTTATTTATTGTAAATATAGATTATTCTTTTTTTACACCAAGTCGAGCAAAACGAGCACGACCTCACCGTACTATTCTTCAAATTTCCACAACTAGTGTCATCATCTTACACTCAATGCTATTCTTTCTATCACATCTGTTTTAATAACAACTGTTTCGTATAAATACCATGTACATTTCCTGTCCATACAGTACTCGCCCCGCTTCTTTACAACATCTTCTGCTACGACCTACCTCAACCTTGGATCAATGGTTTAACCTCACACTCCTGCAACAATAAACTAAAACGTCAAATCACACTCCTAGAAAGATGGCTCAATAAATGGAGATTAAAACCAAACCCCGACAAAATCCAGTTAATTCTATTCACACACCCTAGGTACATGAGCAAGCCCACACTTTCATGCGACAACATTAATATAAAAAATTTTAGTACACTCGTACGACTACAAAAAGGCAAAATATTTTGGTATAACACTCACCCACACTATGAATCCATACCTACAAAGACCCTCGATAGAATTCGGAAACGCGCAAGTCTTATATCACTAGTTAACAGACGTATACAATCATGCAGCACCAAAACATTCCTCCTCACATTTCAAATACTCAACTTCACGACATACTCGCCGCTGAAAGGGGAACCTTAAGGAAAATCGCCAGACTTGGAAGGTTTTTTCCCTCGGAACACCTCTACGACAACGTCTAGATCCTACCCATCACAAACCGTGTCATCACTTCATAATCCAACTTCATCAAAAGAGCCATCGACAAAAACAACCCCATCACCACACAAAAAATTCCCTTCTCACCGGCCATTACTCCTTATCTGCCCGATATTTACATCAACCACCTTGACTCCTTTCCCGACTCAATTAAATAACCAAACATAACCATCTATTTTGTATCTCCCACCTTTTTATTGTATATATTTTCATTTATTCAATTTCTTGCTTTTGTTCATTTTATATTTAAATTTTTATGGTTAGTGTTTTCTTTTATTAGTTAATATTTTGATTGAATCGATGAAGCCGTTAAGTGATGTAAGTCCATAATTAACAAAATAAAATTCAGCTGAAATAATTATTGTGCTTGTAAGTAAAATTTTTGTAACTCATCTGTGATTTTATTTTGTGAATATTTTGATTAATATTAACTTTAAATACGCTAAATAATTAAGAATAGTAATTCCTTAATTGAGCTTGTTGCAAGCAACTGACAAAACTTTTACCAATGTGCCACATTGTCGTCAAACAACATATAAGAGGTGGTAATACGTGGAAAACGTGGATGAAAAACAGTGAAATCCTTTTTAGTTTCTGTTTATTCATTTTGAGGTGACATATTCCCGATAAGCTTGGCCACTTTTATTTATTACCAGTATGTTTTTACGGTACATTACGCTGCAATATTGCCAGTTGTTTGCTGGTATATATGTTTTTCATTTTTTGTTTTCGTTATTCCAAAAATATGTTCTTAATGTAAATTATACTGGGTAATTCGGCAAACCAAATTCGTTAAAAGTTAATGGACTTTCCCATGAATTTTTTTTGAAAATTTGCAGTTAACAGTACTCGATAACGTTCTATTCAACTAATATATTTTTGTTTTTCTGGAACTTCCGGTTATATCGGAAGTACACCCTAACTTAGTTATATTAACGGAATGCACTATGTATTATTGCTTTTTTTAATTCCTCATAAAAAATGATATCAGTTTACTTGCACCATTCAAGGCCTAAATCGCACCATTGTTGAGTTATTTTGAAAAATTTGACGTTGGCAGTGTTTGGCGTTAATTAGGAATATCTCGGAACCAAAAACACTTAGAGAGATGCGCTTTTCACGGTTCTTGAAGAAATATACTGTAACAAATTTTCTAGTCAAAAATATTTATTTAAATTATTATTTATTTTACACTATTTATATAACACTTAGTAAGTATATGGGGTAACGATTTGTTATCTTATCGTGGTCGTTTCGTATTCATATGGTTACAATTAAAAAGAGACGAATGTGACCCCTTTTATAACAGTTGATTTTGAAAATTATGAATAAGTCTCTTACAGTTTGTTTATTCTACCTTATTATTTAATCAAAACTGCTGGTAACATCATTATCAATATCTATTCAATTACAACAAGCTAGTTCCTGGTTTTTATATTACAATAAATAGTAAACGAGTATCAAATGTTAAGAAACTGGTATTGGAATATATTTATGTAAGTGAAAAATAAGATTTTATTAAAAATAGAATAGTTCATATATCGTGTACTTCTAACAATGAAAGCTATGTCTAAAATGAACTGTTCCAACTGTTCCAATACAAAAAAATCATTTAAAACTTCAATACAAACATTTATACGTGACAATATAAGGGGCATATCGATTGTTTGTTATCTTTTCTTCCATTAATATCAAGATAGAGGGGATAAATTCAATTTTACTATTTATGTCAGAAAAATTCTCTAAATTATATAACCACTTTTGTCTATCGCTTATCGTCTTGATGCTTTCTATTCCGCATGATTTACATACTAACATAAAAAAACAGCCATCTTATTAATTTTTCGTTCATTTCTTTTGAAGTAATACAACTGCGATTAGTTTGGCTATTCTTATTTATTATCTCTGTGGTTCTTTACGGTATATACACACGTACGCATCTTCCATAATGCCAATATGTTGAAGCATTCGTTTTCCATGTTGTTCCTTAAATACATTGTTAAGAAGCATGTTTCTTCTGTGAATTAAATACGAAAATAAAGGAATTCTATAAAACGTTTAAATTGAAAATATGCACTTTAAATCTTTGGGTAAAATGAAAAAGTTTGCAAAAGTGCTCTGAAGTGTTTTCACTTTTCAAGGCACAATTTAAAATTGTAGTCTTCAAGTTAATTAATTTCTTTCGATGTTAAAATATAAGAAGCGATGTCTTGTTGTCTTAAAAGTCACGACAATATCCTATAAGTATATATTTATAGATTCCCATTTACAGCATTTTGGTAACTCAATTCTTGAAGGTAGACCTTTCTTTTAATAATTTAATTCTTCAGTCCTTTAAGTAACTTTATGAACACGTTTTTTGATTTAAAATGTCTAAAACGCTGAATGCTTCATAAAATCATATACTCGTGGGACTTCCACTTTTACGTTTTTTATTGTAATCTCAATAGCTCTTTTGGTTCTAGAAAGGAAAGCGGGCTAGGCTAAACGAACTTTAGAAAAGTATTACTTCTGCGCCAAGAGTCAGCTAAACTTTTAATCTTTTAATTTTCAAATTAGTACTTCGCTGAAAAATTTTGTATTGAATTTAACATTTTACTGAGAAACATATGCAGAAACTATACTGACTGCTCTCAATTCTTAGCCCTTCCACCCCTTTTTTTTTTTGTTCCTACTGGTACCACTAGATTCTCACAGATATTTAAGGTATTGATCGCGAAAACTAACTGGATTCAAGTCTCACCTTTGCACAGATTTACAACCATTTGTAATTTTTTATTATGCAACAACAATGAGTGTCTTATGGACCTACTGGAATATAATAAAAATATTATCGGCGTACTCTCTTGCATCCATACTAGTACCACTACGCAAGGATAGTTATCACTAATAGTGAACTTACTTTGTTTTGTTTTCTTTCTTGCATTTCCTAAGCATCAAAAGTAATGTCAGCAGTCAACTAAAAAGTTATTGCTATAGATACTTCTACTTTTACTTATATTATATTTTAGTTTGTATTGAGATCCTTTGATATTAATCGCTACTCTGTATTTCATGATTGTATAAAGTGACCCTGTTAATGGCACTGAGCTGTTACGTCTTAATAAATAAAATAAAAAATAAAAGAAAGTAATTTCAGGGGAGATGCCCACACAGGAGGTTAGAATTACATGTACTTGGAGCATTTATACCATATCCATTATTATATGACCCACCTGTTTTGCTAGATGTCACGCTCTCCACCATCACTTTGGCAATGTTCAAGAATGTTCCAGAATCTTGAAGATCATTCAAAAATGTTCCAGTGTTAAAAAAAAGTTAAAGAAGTTCCATCAAACGTGTGGTATATTTTTACCCGAGCAACGCCGGGTATTGCTGCTAGTAGCTATATAAAAAAGAGCATTTGATAAAAATTAGCAAACTTGCTTCAGCTAATCCATGCTGTAACTTACAAAGAGACAATTTTTGAACACATTTAAATTAAAAGATACTTTTGTTCAAACGTTTAAGCGTCCTTACTCAGCGGCTTAGGTATGAATTTTAAAAAAAAAAATCTTAGTGCTCATCTACGTTGTATAAGGAAACGAAAAATTTAACATTCTAGGTCGAGGGATCTGGGCAGCAACATTAATCAGAAAACTTAACAAGAGTTGAGATCATAAAGTCAATATCACGATAACTTTCTTCGGGACTCGACTTCAGAGCTTCATATTTACGTCATAAAGGCGGTATGTAATGAAATGCGCGTCATTCCATTTCAGAAGAAATTTTTTGTTTTATATATCGGACAAGCCTTCATTCATTATTGGTCCCTAATTTCCGTTTTATTACTTTTTGTCTATTGTTTTGATACATCATTCAAGCATTTTTCGTGGAAAAGCAGTTTGTAGGTGTATTTCTACAAAAGGATCGATTCCGACTATCTTGATGGTTTTAATCGTTATCCTCCATTCGCGTGTCCCTTTTTACTGCCAGTTCTTGTATGTATCCATACTTTCACATACTTGTAAATAAATTGAATTTTTGAGATGGGCATCTCACTGAAATGAATAGGAGCCATCTCAATTTCTTTTATATTAAATTTGTTTGTATATAGATGTGGATTAGCGGCAACCCGCTACACCCCCCTAAGCCTTCTGGCTCGCTGGCTCGATCTTCACCTCCACTGTATTCTTCTTTATTCTTATTTACTTGTTCTTTTATAATGACCCCTCTTTTACCCCCAAACAGATAATCGCAAGTTGGTCACGGCACACTTTTGCCGTGCAATCATGTCGCATTTCCGTGTGGCAGTTCCTTGTTTCGTAAAACCAATACGTTGCATTTTCAAATTAGAACAAATGTAATTAATGAAACAAAAAACAATTAAAAGGAAACATAATTTTGAAAAAATATTAGTACTATGTGACAGTATTTAATGAATACGTAGTGGGGTTATTTTACGTTAAGGAGCGAGTAAATGTTATGCAATACTGAAATTAAAGAATTGGCAAGTTAATTATATAATTGTTGGAACTACTAATTATTAGGGCGAGTGAAGACAAAGCGAACTTTCATGTAACAATTAATATTCTTAGTATCAAATGTACTGTGATATCCAATGGCCATCTTTAATCCTTTAAATATTTTACGCACGCTTCTTTAAAAAAAAAAAAATTTTTATATAGTTTTTCCATCATGGTATTACAGAACTCTTTGTCAAATTTTCTGATAGCTTTCTGAATAACTACTTGCATTTTACGTGAGTAAAATAAACTAAACAGCCACATGTTTTTTTTTGTGTGGTCGGCATAGTTTTACTATTGGTGTTCTGGTGTTTCACACACATGAGGTGTAATAACCATAAATACTCTTGAGTTGACGTGAGACCTGTTCTCGTTTAGGTAAAATTTTTGTTACTTGTCTCGTAGATCGATTTCCTGTGGGAATTTTTCTTAAATGCGGCGTGGTTTCGATTGGTTTTGATGACGTGTTAGAGGGAGTCTTTAAAAGGGCTGCGAGGTAATTTTTAAGGCATTCAATTCTGATTCAGATTTCAACAATCATATTCAAATCGGTTCAATTCAACATTCAGATTCAGATTTTGAAATCCGAGTTTAAAATTTGTCTTGTGTTTTTATTTGTTTTGAGTTTTTGTTTCAAATTGGATTAAGTACTTACATTTCTAACAGGTATGATAATTATTTTATTATTTTAAATTAAAATTATTGTTTTATCATTTTTATAATTTTAATTTTTTCAAATTTAATTTCTCTTTTTATTATAACTGGAATGGAAATTATATTCAAGTGTTTTTAATTCATAAACTAATTCCAATTAAGGTAAATTTCACTAAATTAAATAAATTACATTTTTAAAATAATTTCCATTCAGGTAAATCTCACTAAATTAAATAATTTACATTTTTAAAATAATGTCACAAAGCATTTGCCAATTATGTTGGTGTGAGCCTAATTAACGAACATCTTCCCTGAATAGATAATTCAAATTCCCGGCTTTCCTAAAACATCTAGAAAACTCCAGCAGAGATCAATGGGAGAACAATTGGATTACGAGAAGACTGTAGAATTCCCTAGAAAGAAGCTGAAAAGACTGTATAAGGCGAGACCATAGACTTGTTAATATACTAGCTGGACGGAGTGTATTCTGGCTCGCACGGCAAAGAAAGTGGTAAACAACATAAGAGAGTGCAAGCTTTACCGTAACGTTCAAGCTAGAAAGTGCTGAACGTTTCGCATCACGTGATGACCTGCAAGAAGCCCGCGTTCGGCATAGCGATTAAGAATGTTTAAGTGCAGAACTTAGCAAAACGTATTTTCAAAACTATTTTTCATAGATTATTTTTATATGGTTATGCATAAGATCTTTACTAAACTGTAAGCAGACTGTACTGTTGGTTCAGGTTAGGAAAATTAATTATTAATTCTGTTTAAACAATAATTATAGGGTGCCATAAAAATAAAACTCTAAAAATAGCTTATTTTTATTTCTGTTATCTAGGTACTTGAATACAAAATTTTCATTGATGCTTAAAGTGAATTAATTTAGTATACAGGGTTTTTCAAGTTGATGGGCTATTAGAAGTATATGAATTAGTAGAAGGAATTCAATTCTGAAACTTGGGCTCATTTGGTTATTGTTTATGCCGCTTCTTTTAAAAATATTTTCAAGTTCGATTTACATCCGGTTATACCGGAAGTCGAAACCAACTTTGTTATTTTAAATGGAATGGTATATTTTTTACGCTGAATTCGAATAAAACGTGTAATTCTAAGGTAAGTTTGATAATCAACTTGTACACCTACGACGATCGGTTTCATAACTTCCACAAAATACGACCAAGAGTGTTGAAATTTTTACCAGTAATAGCTGAATATTAGTGCTAACGCCTTGACAAAATTGAATTAAATAATTTATACAGGGCGTTCAAAATAAATTTCTAAAATTGAAAAACTTCAAACACGAATTACCTCGTTTTTTCAACTGGCACCTACTATTTTTTATTTTTTCAATCGATTCCTTTTTTTATCCTCTTTCGATCTATATGGATACTTCCTATTTTATTTGTAAGGGCAAAAATGCGCAATTCTTCTGAATACTTCTTATTTGTACATAAATTAAGTTTCTTGAGGAGCAACTGCTGTATACCAGGAGGAATAGATTCCTACAAAATTCTCTTTCTTAAAATATATTAATTGTCTTTTAAAGAGAAAAAAATACAAATAATGAATACAGTGGGTAGACATATATACAAAAATCTGTATTTTGTAATGTTTCTAACTAATTGCTGATTTTTAACGATACAGTCAATATCCATATAATATTTATGTATAATGTGACTACTTTTTACCTGTAAAATTGAATAACAGCTGTCTGAAATTCTGTTTGATTTCTTTAAATGCAAGATAACATCTTCTAGAGATTTAATTTCTTTGGTCAATCTATAGCTTCTATTTCTCAAATATTTTATTTTACGCTTTTGCTTCTCGACAGTATTTCGAGCAACAATAAGTAATCTCCTCACTTTGTTATGGTCATTTAAATCTTTCTCTTTAAAATCTCCTAAATAGATAGGCTGACGACGATATTTGCTTAAATAAATATAAAAGTAGGTATCTATGCATTACTGAATGAATTCATTAATTATTTTTTAAGGGATTCATTTGAATAGTTATACCTACCTTTTAAAAGATTTTTGATGTTCTTCATTTTCATTTTGTAGAACACCAAAATCAAATAATGAAACTTATCTACCTATTAAACAATAAAATTACTGCCAGTTTTATGTATTCATACCTAACGGTTGTCTTCGCTGAATCCACGTTTAGTGAACACGAAGTACCTGAATCGTTGCCTGATTTAGTTAAAATACTAGTTTTAAATTCCAAATCCATCTTCAGCCGCTTACGCGGAATTGATTCCTTTTTATTTAAAAGATCAGGAAAATCGAATTTTGAAGGAACCGCATCTTTGGATAAGGACAACCTACCAAAATTTCTAACGAAATCTTCGTTTCTGAAATGTTTGCTACATAATCGAGTACAATTTGATGGAGTAAAATTTTTTCTTTTAGTAGCAATAATCCATTTTTTTCCTAAATCTTCATCCTTTGGAAATCTAAATGCAGTAAAAAAACAGGCTGTTAATTTTTATATTTGGACATTACAAACTTAAAAAAAACACGTGAAATGAAAGGCCACTTCCTTTAATTTGTCTTTCATTACAATTGTAAACACAACACGAACGAATCATTCTTATTTCACTAATAAATTGTTAATAAACTAAATAAGCACACACAAAAATTCAAAATTCTAACTGTATTCCCCGCCAAATATGTGCGAAACGAATACGACTTTATATGAAATATTAATTACGGTCAGATCCTTTTGCAGGTTGTCACGTGGTCTACTAGCGCTCTCTCATTTGTTGTGCTGTCACCGCTACCTCTCTCTCAACACTCCGTCCAGTTATTATATTAGCAAGTCTATGGGCGAGACGGCTCGCACTGATTAAGTTGACAGTCGACAGCTGATGTTTAAAAGCGAATGGGAAGCGATCGATAAGCAAACCATAGGCGATAAAATTCATAGAGTGCGATAGATAGTGTCTACGTTAACGGCGATTGGAAGAGACTTTTACTGAAATAAATTGTGTAGACTTGTTTATAACAGTAGTGTAGTCAAATTAATTTTAGTTGTTACATAAATTCGTTGTTCTGTTTTGTTAATTGTGTTTTCCGTGACTGACCACGTCACATTTGGTGTCAGGAGTGTGGGATAGTAAGGGAATTGAAGATTCCCGAAGAAAGTTAGTGCGACAGATCGTAGAAGAGGTCCGAAGAGAAGAAGAATTTTGAAGCCTTATGCCAGTAACAAGAAAACAAGCGGCAATAATGGAAGAACAAGTAAAGGCTTTAATGGAAATGGTGAAGGAAGTGAGGTCAGGCCGGGAAGAAATGAAAACAGAAATGAAGGCAGGCCAGGAAGAAATGAAGGAAGAAGTGAAGGCAGGCCAGGAAGAAATGAAGGCAGGCAGGAAGAAATTAAGGCAGGTCAAGAAAAATTGATCGAAGATATAAGAGCAATAAAAATTGAACAGGAAGGATTGAAAGAACAATTAAAAGAAATGCAAGAAGATATGAAGGAAGTCAGAACCGAAGTGCAAGAAGAATTAATGGAAGTACGACAAGAAGTGGAAGCGAAACAAGAGAAGCTAAAAGATGAGTTGAAAGAAATACAAAAGCAAGTAGAGAAGATTTGACAGAAGTTCGAGAACACAAAACCGGCCAGTGAAGTAAAATCCGAAGACACTGCCAAAGCGATTAGAATTAAACCACCGACTTTCGACGGAAAAGTTTGCTAAGTTTGCTGATCTGTGTACAAACGACAGTTCGAGGCAGCGGCAGAAGCAAATAACTGGAACGATTTCGAGAAAGCAACGGCGCTGGTCATAGCTCTGCGAGGAGAAGCATTGGACGTACTCCAAGGTATTCCAGAGCGCCAACAACGGGACTTCTCTGCGCTGCTAGAGCGACTTGAAATGAGATATGGAGACAAACATTTGCAACAAGTGTACCAAACCCAACTAAAGTGTCGCAACCAGAGGACATCAGAAAATCTACAAGAATTCGAGGCCGATGTGGAACGTCTAGTTAGATTGGCCTCTCCTACCGCTCCGCAGGACTTCGCAGACCAGCTAGCAGTCTAAACATTCGTCGATGGTGTAAGGGACACCGACTTACAGCAAGTACTTCGTTTGGCCCGCCACAAGATCTGCGAGTGACGCACTGGCGCACGCCTTAGAATTCGAAGCTGCAAAACAAGCTTCCAAAGGCCACGTGCGTGTATGCCAAACACTTGTTGAGCACGACGAATACAAGAATGAAGTCACGAGGCTGATCAGGGAATGCGTCGAAACTGTCAAGAAAACTACCATCAATGACAAAAGAGAATCGGCCAAATGTTGGGAATGCGGGAAGGTCGGTTACTATTCCCGAGACTGTGGCCAAAACAAAGGAAGACCAAGGTGCTGGGAATGTGGAAGGCGCGAATATTTGCTGCGAGACTGCCCGGCCGAGGAACGCCGTGCGAACCGACAACAGTCGGGAAACTAAGATCAGCTAACTTTGAGGGGCGAGTTGGCTTCTCCCCACCAAGCCCCAGCCGAAATCGTCGTTTCTCAACTAAACGGAAGCAAGTCCTTATTCGTCGAAGGTCACATCAACAACAAGAAGGTTAAAATGGTGGTTGATACGGGAGCTTCAAAGACCATAATCCGGCCGAACATCGTTAACGAGTGGAGAATCCGTCCCCTGTAGAAGAAGCTGCGTTTGACCACGGTTACCGGAGAAACAGCGCCGATTAGAGGAGAATGCGACATCGAGTTGAGACTGGGAGAAGTATGCCTTCGACACAAGGCACTGGTAGCCGATGTCGCCGACGACGTCATCATCGGATTGGACCTTCCGGAACAAAACAAAATTAATCTGGATTTAAGCTCTGGCATTTTACGTATCGGCAAGGAAGAGTTGGTGATGACAAACCCCACCAAAGAGTACGGTCTTCGAAAGGTCATCGTAGCAGAAGACCGATTACTACCTGCTAGATCCGAGGTATTTCTGAGAATAAACGTCGACGGCGAAGGTGCGGATGGTTTG
Organism: Agrilus mali; assembly: GCA_029378335.1. Lineage (NCBI taxonomy): Eukaryota > Metazoa > Arthropoda > Insecta > Coleoptera > Buprestidae > Agrilus > Agrilus mali. The sequence goes on along the minus strand of CM055655.1, from coordinate 13,991,955 downwards.
GTGGGGATAGTAGAAGCCAAAAACCCGCACTTGACACAGAAAGCCATATTGATAGGACGAACACTAATTCGAACTGGAGCGCCGAACGCATCTGTCAGAGTAGTCAATCAGAAGGACTTCGAACAGAAAGTGTGTAAAGGAATGGAAGTAGGAGTCCTTGAACCCGTGGTGTCCATCCTCCAGTGCGAAGTCGAAACTGGACCCTCAATTGCAGAGAGCGAACCGCTTCCAACCGTTCTTCGAGACTTAGTGCAGAGTCACAAACCTTAAAGTTAGAAAGTTCGAAGAACTGCTCAGAAAGTATCGAAACGTCTTCTCCCTATCTGACAACGACTTTGGGAGAACGAATTTGACATGCCACCGTATAGACACGGGACCAGCTCGTCCTATTAAACAACCACCCAGAAGAGTTCCATGGGCTAAGCAAGAAGAATTCAACAACCTGGTGAAGAACATGGAAGAACAGGGGGTAATCGAACCATCGCAAAGTGCTTGGGCTTCTCCGATAGTGTTGGTTCGGAAGAAGGATGGATCAACCAGGTTGTGTGTTGACTACAGGATGCTCAACGATGTAACCTTAAAGGACAGCTATCCCTTACCCAGAATTGACGACACCCTTGACAGCTTGGTTGGTGCCAAATGGTTTTCAACGTTAGATTTGAAGAGTGGATACTGGCAAGTTGAACTGGATCCTCAAGACAAACAGAAGACCGCATTCACGACTGGTTAAGGGCTGTGGCATTTTAACATCATGCCATTTGGACTATGTAACGCTCCCGCAACCTTTGAGCGACTTATGGAAAATGTGCTACAAGGGCTCAATTGGAAGGTTTGTCTGGTGTACCTAGACGACGTGATAGTACTGGGAAAGACATTCGAAGACCACCTCCGGAATGTCGAGGAAATGTTTAAGAAGCTTTCAGCAGCCAAGTTAAAACTCAGTCCCAAGGAATGCAATCTATTTTGTAAGGAGGTGAAATATCTTGGCCACGTTTTCATCTCAGAAGGAATAAGAACTGATCCTGACAAGAGTGAAGCTGAGAGAAGTTGGCCTTTCTCGAAAAACCAACACGACCTGAGAAGATTTTTGGGGCTGTGTTCGTATTACCGACAATTCGTAAAGGGATTTGCAGACATAGCTTGACCGCTCCACAAGTTAACAGAGGATGGTGTCCCTTTCCAATGGTCACAACGATGTCAGCAAGCTTTCGAAACACTGAATTGTACCCTTTCTTAACCCCCAATACTGACGTACCCACAGTTCGATACAGACTTCATTGTCGATACGGACGTCAGCAATGTACGAATTGGTGGTGTACTGTCGCAGATGCAGGAAGGAAGAGAAAAAGTCATTGGCTACTTCAGTAAGGCACTGTCAAAGCCGGAGCGAAACTATTGCGTGGCCCGTAGAGAATTGCTGGCAGTGGTCAAAACTCTCGAAAATTTCCACAAGTATCTCTACGGACGAAAGTTCCTGTTAAGGACAGACCATGCATCCCTGAAATGGCTGCTGAAATTCAGAAACCTAGAGGGACAACTGGCTCGATTGCTACAGCGGCTACAAGTATACGATTTCAGCATCGAGCATCGTGCTGGAAAACAACATGGTAACGCTGATGCCCTCTTGCGAACACCATGGTCGAAGAACTACAAACATTGCATGGCCGCAGAGAAAAAGGAACCAGTCAACTTGGCAATGATCTGTCAGACGATTGTGGAACCCGAAGAACACTGGCAGAGCGAAGACCTGGCGAAGGACCAAGATAACGATGAAGACATTAAACCGATACTGCGGTGAAGAAAGGTAGGAACAGCACGACCTACCTGGACAGATGTTAGTAGTACGAGTACCATCACGAAGAGCTATTGGGCCTTATGGGATTCGCTCATAATCGAGAATGGGGTACTAAAACGAGTGTGGGAAAACCTTGATGGAACTAAAATTCGACATCAAGTAGTTCTCCCGAAAAACAGAGTCAACGAGGTGCTGACGGAAGTCCATGGAGGTATTGGTGAAGGACACTTCGGACTAAAAAAGACGTTGGAGAAGGTGCGAGAGTGATTTTATTGGTTAAAGTGTAGAAGAGACGTCGAAAATTGGTGCAGGAAGTGTCCAACGTGTGCGTCAGCCAAGGGACCTCAGACTCGAAGCCGAGAGCGTATGAAACAGTACAATGTTGGTGCCCTAATTGAAAGAATAGCTCTGGACGTAGCAGGACCATTCCCAACAACAGCTCCTGGCAATAAGTACATTATAGTAGTGATGGACTATTTCAGCAAATGGCCCGAAGTGTACGCAATCCCAAATCAAGAAGCCACTACGGTCGCTGGAATGTTGGTGTGGAGTCCCGATGGAGATCCACTCTGACCAGGGACGGAACTTTGAATCCGCAGTATTCCGGGAAGTCTGTGAGCTGCTAGGAGTACAGAAAACTAGGACCACTCCATTACACCCACAATCTGACAGAATGGTCGAACGGTTTAACGCGACGCTGGAAACCAATTTGAAAATGGTTGTTAACGATCACCAGACAGACTGGGACCAGCACATACCTTTGTTCCTGTTGGCCTATCGAAGTGCGGTTCACGAGACCACCGGCAGAACACCAGCCAGCATTTTATTTAGAAGAGAGCTGAAGTTACCTATGGACATCCGGTTTGGACACCCAGAAGATCGGCGACCTTCAGCTACCGACTACGCACAGCAGCTAGAAGAACGACTCGATACCATCCATAGAGCCGTTCGTAACAAAATCCAAGTAGGGAGTGACCGCATGAAGACCAGGTACGACCGGAGAGCCAACAGCACAGGATTCAGAGAAGGGGACCAGGTGTGGCTTTACAATCCTGTCCGTCAAAAAGGGCGCACACCGAAGCTACAGCGAGCCTGGGAAGTACCTTACACCGTGGTCAGAAGGCTGAATGACGTGGTCAGAAGGCTGAATGACGTGGTCTACCGTATTCAGAGAGGATCAAAGGCCAAAATAAAAATTTTATACTTGGATCGCTTGGCTCCCTACAAAGCTCGAGACATTGATCGGGACGATCAATTCTAAGAAGGGGGCAGTGTCACGAGTATTGGCCAATTATGTTGGTGTGAGCCTAATTAACGAACATCTTCCCTGAATAAATAATGAATATTCCTGGCTTTCCTGAAACATCTAGAAAACTCCAGCAGAGATCAATGGGAGTACAACTGGATTACGAGAAGGCTGTAGAATTCCCTAGAAGGAAGCTGAAAATACTATATAAAGCGAGACGGCTCGCACTGAGTAAGTTGAGTGTCGACAGCTGATGTTTACAAGCGAATGGGAAGCGATCGATAAGCGAACCATAGGCGATAGAATTCATAGAGTGCGATAGATAATGTCTACGTTAACGGCGATTGAAAGAGACTTTTAGTGAAATAAATTGTGTAGACTTGTTTATAACAGTAGTGTAGTCAAATCCATTTTAGTTGTTAAATAAATTCGTTGTTCTGTTATGTTAATTGTGTTTTTCGTGGCTAAACACGTCACAATAATTTCAATTCAGATAAATCTCACTAAATTAAATAATCTACATTTTTAAATCAATTTCAGCTCAGGTAAATCTCACTAAATTAAACAGTCTAATTTTTAAAATAATTTTAATTCAGGTAAATCTTACTAAATTATATAAATTATATTTTTAAAATTATTTCACTTTAAAAGTTTTCAGGCTTAACATTAATATTTCATTTTTCAACTTATTATGATTTGTGTATATTTTCGAAAGGGGTAAAACATTTATTTGGTGGTTTAATCTAAGTATGAAATGCCTTGTTGTAAGTACTAATATTTTCTCCCGTGGTGATTTTGGGAGTATATACGCAACTTGTACTTTATACACATATTTTTATTTTAATCCCAACGTTATCTGGATTGCTTCCTTAGGGACTCCAGACTTTATTTATTTATTTTGCGTATGCCCAAATCACATTTTTGTTTTCAACGTTATCTGGATTGCTTCCATACTGGACTCCAGACTCCTAACTTAACTAACAAACACGTTTTTGGTTTTAAAATGTGCTGCTGTTTATAGGGACTGAATTTCAAATTGTGTCAAAATTTATCAAACATTCGGAAATTATAATAAAATTTGGGTGTTTTACATTTTGTGAATTTTTTATAAGTTTTTCTAAATTTTATTACACAAATTATTTAAAAAAGTAATTTGCCGATGACACTTGGTGAAACATAATGAATATAATAACAGAAAAACACTTGGAGAGGTTTCACAAACTTTTTATTCAAACTCAATGTACATTTCACCTTGTTAGGGCATCCTCAGGAGTATTTACATGTACTGAAGTTACTAATAGTAAATTTCTTATAAATAGGTGACTTAAACTAGTTTGGGATGTAGGAGGGGATTGGGGCCAAATATCAATTGATCATTAGCAAGTGTTTTGTTTTGTATGATAGCTTTTTTTATTTTTAAAACTTCATAACGATCCAATATTTTTCTCCCTGGCAAATGATGTAATAATTTAATATTACTTTTGGTACAAGTGTGGTCATTATTAATTAAATGGGATGAAAGCCCGGAAGTCTGTTTATTGAGTCTAGCATGACGAATGTGCTCGTCAAACCTGGTTGTTATCGCCCGTTTGGATTTTCCAATGTAAATGGTAGAGAAATCCGAACAGGTAATCTTATAAACACCGCTTTTCTGTGAATTGTTAGGGATGTTATTTAATTTATTATTTACGAGACTTTTGTTCACAGTCAAATTATTGAAGTATGCCGCTTTTATGTTGTATTCTTGTAGTTTATTTCCTATGCTTGTACTTATATTTCGTAAAAGGGAATTTTTTTTTTCCACACACTATTATTAGATTCACTTCTAGTTAGAGCATTTTTGTTTGGATAAATTAGATTGTACAAGTGTTTATTTAATTTTTTTGTCACCCTTTTATCGATGATGTTGGGGTTGTATCCATTGTTTTTTGCTATAGTTTTTATTAGGTATAATTCTTTTTTGTAATTGTCTTGATTTAAAGGTACGTTAATTAGTCTATTTAACATAATACTCTGAATTTCTTAGACCTAAAAATCAGCATATTAAACCATAAAATTGTTTTTGACATATTCAGGAAAGACACATTTACGGATTCTATTATTCCAGCATGTTCAAACCACCCTATTAATATCAAATTATCGAGTTTTCATGCAATGTTAAATAGACTAATTAACGTACCTTTAAATCAAGACAATTACAAAAAAGAATTAAACCTAATAAAAACTATAGCAAAAAACAATGGATACAACCCCAACATCATCGATAAAATGCTGACAAAAAAATTAAATAAACACTTGTACAATCTAATTTATCCATACAAAAATGCTCTAACTAGAAATGAATCTAATAATAGTGTGTGGAAAAAAAAAATTCCCTTTTACGGAAATATTAGTACAAGCATAGGAAATAAACTACAAGAATACAACATAAAAGCGGCATACTTCAATAATTTGACGGTGAACAAAACTCTCGTAAATAATAAATTAAATAACATCCCAAACAATTCACAGAAAAGCGGTGTTTATGAGATTACCTGTTCGGATTGCCCTACCATTTACATTGGAAAATCCAAACGGCCGATAACAACCAGGTTTGACGAGCACATTCGTGATGCTAGACTCAATAAACAGATTTCCGGGCTTTCATCCCATTTAATTAATAATGACCACACTTGTACCAAAAGTAATATTAAATTATTACATCATTTGCCAGGGGGAAAAATATTGGATCGTTATGAAGTTTTAGAAATAAAAAAAGCTATCATACAAAACAAAACACTTGCTAATGATCAATTGATATTTGGCTCCAATCCCCTCCTAGATCCCAAACTAGTTTAAGTCACCTATTTATAAGAAATTTACTATTAGTAACTTCAGTACATGTAAATACTCCTGAGGATGCCCTAACAAGGCGAAATGTACATTGAGTTTGAATAAAAAGTTTGTGAAACCTCTCCAAGTGTTTTTCTGTTATTATACAAATTATTTTTCATTTTTGTTGATCCTAAGAACTACAAAATTTGAATTTATCTTTTCCAAGTTGTTCCTGATTTCATTTTATTTGATAACTTTTAATTAGATTTACAACAACTTCTTATTGATAATTTTATATACATTTTATTTTGTTTTTGTCTTATTTTGTTTTTACCTTTTTATGTGTATTTGTGTGCCCTGATTTATATGTGTTTTATTGAATTTTCTTATTGATTTATTATATTTATGTGCATTTTATTTTTTTGTTGGGTTTACTCTGCAATTACATGTTCTACTTGAACATTGGATATTTTTGATTTACATGTGTTACACTGGAACTTATTTTTACCTAGATATTTTGATTTACAATTTTACTTTTATTTGACGTTTTGATTTACTTGTGTTTTTCTTGATTTTATTTTTACCTAGATATTTTGATTTACAATTTTACTGGAATTCGATTTACCTGTGTTTTACTTGAATTGATTTTTACATTGGATATTTTGATTTTCATGTGTTTTACTTGAACATATTTTTACATTTGATATTTTGATTTACATGTGTTTCACTGGAACCTATTTTTTTTATATTTGACATTTTTATTTACATGTGTTTTTCTTGAATTGATTATTGCATTGATATTTTGATTTATTTGTGTTTTATCTGAATTTATTTTTTTATATTGGATATTTGATTTATATGTGATTTACTTGAGTTTGATATTTTGATTTTTATTTTTATTTGAATTTGTTTTTAAATCATTGAATGGCTGAGATCGTGGGTTTTTCTGTCAGGCTCTTTTTCCACGTTAGCCACAGGCTGAGTCTAGTGGTCTAGATCATTGCTTAGAATTCGGGAGGTCACCGGTTCGATTCCGGGGCCGGCTACTCTGGTCCAAGTTTTTCTGTGGTTTCCTTGGATCATTTAGGCAAATGCTGGGGTAGTAATATTCCACAGATAGTCTTTCACTTCTCTTCTGTCTTCATTTCGTCCGTCTCATCTTTCTTCCCCCACACCACCACCCACCCATTCCCACGATTCCTGAAGGAGACTGAAGAGGGCCTTTCGCCCTACCCCTCCGACTTTGCAGAAGAGTGTAGGTCGGGGGGGACAGCCCGCCCACCAATATTGGTGGGAATGAAACACCCAAAAGTTTTTTTTTTTTTCTGTCACTCATTTTCAAATTTACATTTAATTTTGATTTTTAATTAAAAAGTAAGAATGAATTCATTGTCTTTTATTTAACCTTGTTCCTCTAATGGTAAACTCGTACCAGAGTACAATTTGTCATTTTTGGCAAGACCTGGATTTTCAACACAACGAAGGGTAAGAAGTTTTTGACGATCACGTTGGTCTAGGTAAGTTACACTACAGTAACATTCCTAAATTGATTATTGTTAACTGTTAAGCTTCCTCTATGACCTTTTTCTTTCCAGACTGCTGTACTTTTAGTAACTACCTGTAAGTTATCCAAGTATAAACTAATACGTATGCAGCCTATTATAAGCAGCTGTACAATACTAGCGAACGAAAGAAATATTTACAATGAAGTTGATGTACATCTGCATATCAAAGTGCAAACAACAAATGTTAATTATACAATAGTGTCATGCGAGTCATTTAATTTGGATTTTATAAAGTAAATAAAGAATGGAACGTCAATATAGGAACCCCCAGTTTATATTTACTTGCTTAAGGGAATTACAACTACGTATTCTAGATATGCGTTAATTAACAATTTAATTATGTTTCCAAAAAGAAATCAGAACAAATGAAGAAAAGAAAAAAAACCAATAGTAGTTGTAATTAGCGCTGTATCTATTGGGACAGGCTGCATTTGCAAAAGTTTAACAAAGAATGGATATGCATGGAAATGTATAATTCCAAACAAACTTTTAATTTTGTAACAGCAAGAAAAATAATTAGTCAAGTACGGGTTTGATTCTCTTTTCGAAAGTTAGTTCATTATTTTATTTAGCATAAAAGTCTATTAAAATAATCAGTGTATTATCATTAGATCTACCTTCAGTTTAAATTTGAAGGTTCTAGTTTCATTAACTATCCAATAGCTTTTCATGATATAAAATTTTGGGCAGACACTATTCATGATTATTGCATAGATGTTGTCGACGACTTTAAAATATTTTGGTTTTTTTTGGCAGGAAATGTTCACAAAAAAATGTTGACATTAGGAAAATGCAGCAATTATTTGAAAACCACACCTAATTATTACTCCTAATATCGTTCGTTATATTACTGTATTTTTAAACTTAATTAAAATGATGTCGATATTAAGGAATTATTCTATAATGAAAGTTTCTTTCTCTTAGAGAAGCATTTCTCTAAATTATAAGTGATACAAATAAGGCCTACCTAATTTCAAACACTAAAATCTTGATAAATTAATGGAAAAGGTGATGAATAAAAGCGAGGCATTATTCTTTGGTTCATATATTTTAAGTAATTAACAAAACATATTGTAATCATTTATCAAAAATTACTCAAAAAGAGGCAATCCTGGAACCTTAGCCTTAGCCCTTTTTAAAACATAGTGATTAAACAAAGCCTATATCCTTAAATTATAGGAATATTGTTATTAGAGTATTTATCTATAAAAATATATATTTCTGAGCCTTTTATCAAGTGTTTCCATGAGATCCTTGAACAACTTTGTAAGTTATTTTACTAAATATTATGCTTAAATTGTTAGTCAGACTTGAAGTCGCATATTAACAAGAAATAGAGAATAATATATAAAAAAAGGTATTCAAACAAACAAAAATTAGAAAATGAACATATCTTCTCAAAAATATTATTAAATATTGAAGAATAAAATTTTTTTTCACAGGCCTTAATTAAACAAGGTAACTAAATAAGGCCTTGGAACTTAATAAGTACCATAATTTTCGAGACAATTTTGGTTATTAATATTTATTCGAGGTGGTGTACGTGTTTTATGGGGGAGGTAGATGAAAATACTCGATCGTTAGGTATGGCGGGAGATAGGACTGACGTGAGTCAATATCTGTTTCAATATTTCAGAATTCCTATTAAGGCCTAGGGTCAGCAAATAAGGCCTATTTTTAAAGTAGGCTTTATTTTGTACATTGTACTTCATAAATGTTATAAGCAGTATTTAATTCGCATATTCTAAAAATTACAATTTAAAGTCTTAGTTATCTTTTTGATGAGTTATATTGTGATCCGTATACATTACTTGAAGCAAAACTTCAAAGAATAACGTATTAAAATTCGATAGAAATTACGACAAATTAATAACGCGCAATGAAAACGCTCGTCCGCCACAAACGACCGGCCACAAGTGTCGCTGCGAGCGCGAGCGGGCCTCTCGCGCACTGTTTCCTGAGTCGTGGGACTGTCGTCTATCCGTGTGTAAAGTATTTTTGATGTAAATATATTTTAAATTACTTTTCCGCACTACAGGCCTTATTTGAGCATAGGCCTTATTTGTATTAGGTACCTTACTTTACATAACTAATAGATTGCCAAATTTAATCCGGTTTTTGTCATAAAATATAAAATTTCATCCTGTAGGTATCTGAAGATGTACGTTAACAGTTGTTAATATTGGAATAGAATAAATAATGTAGCGTCCAGGGATACCGTGCGTGTGTGTGATAAAGATTTGTGTGCATGTACTACTACAACATTTTTTTATCATAAGCGACTTACAAGCCATAAATCTTTCTCCAGTGACAAGTAACACGATCATTTCTGTGAATTATCGACGGTATTTTAATTATTATTCATCATTCGGAAACAATCAGGATTTCTTCGAGAAATTATCTAGAAAGTTCGAAAGGTGTTTTTAAAGTGATCATCTTTGGGCCGAGGGACAGAATTGTGAGAAAGCATCCGTGCGCGACTCAAGACGATAAACTATAGAAAAACGTGATGAAATAAATAAGTGGTTATTATAAAAAGAGAATTATTGTTCTGACATAATTAGTAGTTTTAAGTTAGTGTTAAGTGTTATATAAATAGTTATTTAAATAAATATTTTGAGTAGAAAATTCACTACAATAATTAAATGTTTTAAGAAAATATTTATCTTTTTTTTATTAATTTATTGAAGGTTGCGGTACAATAACTAAATCAATAAAGTATATTTAAAAAGTAGAAGAGCTTGGTCTCGGTGGGTGGATGTGGATGGCAAAAATGTGTGATGTTTTTTCTACAAACTAAGTTGAAAATGTTTTAGCGGCTTTTAATGAATCAAAAAGTGACAATAGTGTATTAAAATTTTGAAAAGTATTCTAAAATTTGCTGGAATGTCACGTTTTATAATGGAATATTTTATAATGGAATGTTCCAGAGTAATTTGGAATGCTTAAAGATATTCAGAAATGTTAGAGATAGTTTTAAATCGATGCAAAATGTTCTCGATTTTTATGGGAATGATCGAGAATGCTCCAGGGCCTTCAAATTCTTTCGAGAATGACCTAGACTATTCTATACGGAGAAAACAATCATGAAAATATTGCTAGAATTCTAGAAAACATGACTAAAAAATCTGTCAATTATATGGACGACCAGACGATCAAGGAGATTTTACTAGAAATGTCTAGTCAATCTACGTTCGGTGTTGAGACTGAATTCTAGTAAAATTGACTTGGTTAGAAAACATTTTTTACAGTTCTTATGACTAGGTAATTTTACTTAACTATTCTCATTCTAGTTTTTTTTTTCTTTACACGATAAAATAATCGAGAGAGGTAGAGAAAAAAAGTGTAGACTTATTTAGCTTGATTATTCTAATACTAATTATTAGAAAAAATTAAAAATTGTTTTATACCACCAAGTACATTTTATGAGAATTCTAGTATTATTTACTAGAAAAATTTTGCTTGACTTATCAATGTTCAAAAATGTTAGAGAATGTTTAACTATAACAAGATTTTTTGAGAATTCTTTAGAATGTACTATAATCATAAATTAATATTAAAAGGGCTTTTAAAAGCAGCAAAGTCGGAAAAAATGACAAAATATTTTAAAACAAATAATTCAAGCAATAAGAATTAATGATAATATTTTTGGAATAGTTATTTTATGCTTTAAATATATGTATATATCTGTCATTTGTGATTAAACAGATTTTTATTCATTTTATTTTATTTTCCTACCCTATGTTTCCTATATTTCCATACATATTCACGATTTTCGTATTCGCGACATAATTTTGGAATATATACTTACCCCAAGAATAAGGAGATTTTACTGTACGCACGGACTCTGTCCGCCTTATGCTGCGTTATGATGAATGAAAGCGGCCACCCGTTTCATCTCCGTAATCTCTTTCTGACTCGTTTCTAATGTGAATGTGATCTGTATGATATTTTACTCCATTGATTATTATTGCTAATTTGGGATAAATTTTTCGTTTTTGGGATACTTTGTCAAAAACAAATACAAGCCAATTTCCTCTAAGTGTGTTTAATAAAAATATAAGGACAGGATAAGTATCTGTCTAGGATATGGCGCGCCAAAAGATCCATCAAACCTAACTTTCTGCCATGTTGTGAATAAACTCTCGAGTATTTTTTCTCATACTACATATATATGGCAGAGTGACAGAGGGAAAGGGGAAATCTTAATGTTTGTGAGGTCACAAGTGAACATATTTGGCAAGCGGCAGCTTTTTTTACCCTGTTTTACAGTAGTTTTCCTGTTTTACGAGAAATCCTTCAATGTTGGATTTCGAATTACCGTCATACTGCCAGTCTGCGGTGTCTGCCACTATCTTTCCATAAAAATGCATGTTGGAACAAGAAAATTGCACTTAGATAGATCCGATCCCACGGCAGAAAGTTAGGCTTCATGTCTTTTTTTGACGCGCCGTATCCGGGACCATATGTACAATTCAAAACTGTACAGTAAAATTACTCTAGGATGGTCTCCGGGATTACTAGTTCTTAAAATGCGCAATAGCAAAAGGTAACGCTTTGCTGGCGATAGCGACAGAGATGCATTTACATGCTTGATTTGAAGCAGAGTACTTGTCAGGGCGCAAACTAAATCGCCCGACTATTCATTTAAAAATGGTCGAAATATTTTATATAATTATTATATTTTAAGAATATAAAAACTGTCAATATAGTGTGTAAAATGCTACGCTATTAACACGTTTCATTACTGAAAGGTTATCTATGCATAATAATTTTGGGTACATAACAGTATCGGGAGATTCAGGTATAAACTAAATTAACGACTACCGGAGAGGAGACATCAAGCACCCCTGTCTTAAAACTAGTATATTTATTTGTCGTAATTTGTCGAGCGTTGATTGTATATTTCTTCCTTCGAATGCGTTCTCTTTCTTCCTTCTACGCCGATTGTAAAATCTTCAGAGCTCATCTTAGAGTAATTAAGCTGTACATTACAATTGTTTAAAGTTTACAGTACAAACGTTTGTGCACGATATCCGTGTTCCTTATTTTGTTGGTTTAGTTATATGTGTAGATAATATTACACATTTGGAAATAATAAACTCAATTACTAGTTTAGAATAAACTAAATTATTATGTTAGGAAGAATTAAATTACCCTACAACACAATTTTGAAGACTGCTTAAATGTCGATATAATATGCAAAGATAATCTGTGTTGTTTTTTCCAATTACTGTACAAAGGAATTTTTGCCATGTTTTGAAGTGAATTATTGACTCTTTGATGTTGGGAGCAAAAACAAATTTTAATTTACCGTCTAATTTTACAAATAAACTTTTTTAAAGTATATACCTATTGATTATTTTTTTATAATAAATTAGTAATAATAATTAATCTTTTAAATTTTTTCGTTAGTCGTTAAAAATTGACAAAATCTAGAAATTCAAAAACTCTTCTCTTGTTTTTTTTGGTCTACGTTCATATTTCCCGATTATCAGTTTTTAAACATATCCTTTAAAATAAAAATTGATATTAAAAGTAATTAAACTACACATCGGTAAATTTTGTTTTTAAATTTTTGGCGCCAAGCCAAGCGTGCGAAAATTTTAAATCGACTAAAAAAATCAAGGTCTTATACCTACAATATAAAGTATTATGATTAAAAAACAAATTACAACACAACATCACGGTTTAACGCATTGCAAATAACTATGGATATATTTTTCTCGATTACGATAAAAACTACGATGTATGAATACGTAAATGTAAAATGACATTTGCCCCGCTGTACACCGTGTTTGGGGGTAAAGTGGGGTTTATTGAGCATTGTGGGGTACCTAGTTAATATTTGAAAAGAAAAATAGCTTCCAAACGTAATGGTGTTGTTAACCCTTGAAGATCACGTGCCGCCCGCCGACCTTAGCATGGCGTTTCATTCGACCTGCATGAGTGACCAAAAAATATTTTGTCTATCTTCATTTTTTTTAGAAAAAAAAAGTAAATTTTTGAGTGTTCTATTCCTTTCGACTAAAAATTACACCATCAATAGCAACGTTATTTATACTTTTTATGGTACTGTTTATTAAAAGATAGTGGAACACGGAATGAAAAATTATAAATCATTTGTAGGATAAACTGTATTTTGGTAACTTCAATATCTTTTTAAAATTCAAAGTGACGCACTCAAATTAGAATGATGGTTTATGTGTTACTTTTTGTAGTGTGTTGTTTAGAATTTTCTAAACCTTAATGCATATTTGTTTTCAAACTTAAATGGAGCAACCTATTTATTTTTCAAAAATTTGAAATTTACTTCTCTAATTTTTAAAAAATCTTGAAAAATGGTTGAGATACGTAAATACAATTGTTAATGACGAAATGTCACTGCCACTGTAATTTGGTTAGGTTTTATCGTGACGTCAATTATTAGTATTTAAAGGTTGGAATCCAGTTTTAATGTCAGGACCTGTATTACTCTTAGATAATGATCGCCTAGGTGGAAACATATGTCAGAGATTTGATAATAAAAGTTGAAACATTCCAAGTATTTTGTTTTGTAATTAATGATTACAAGAAGTTATACGCCCAAATAAATAATTTTGTCTACTGTGTTGATAGTAATTGAACTCTTGAACTGTTCGTTTAGTATTTTTTAATGACCAATTAATTTACAAATACTTCAAGTAAATACGCTTAGTTCTTATAACTTTACGGTTTTCTCAGTGTAGATGTTCAAAAGTTTCGCAAAAATATTTTATTATTACCTTGAGGATTCCAAGAAGGCTAGAGGCATCTTTTACTGTTTTTCTTAGAAAAGCGTTTCGATAGTACGTATATAAAAGTTTGAGAAAAAAATCGCCGTCTTTATGCATAGGCCCAGGAGTCATAGGCCTAGGGACCCGCTGTTTTGGGAGAGGGGAGTTGGCCCTACAGACTAACGAGAAAAGAATACAAAATTTCTTTTTAATAAATACAGATGAAATACTAACAAAACAAGTAGAAAAATTAAGTAAAATAGCCTTATTATTTATTTTGCATAAAATATTACAATTTACTTCGCACTTTTTTTTCCAATAAATTCATTGATTACCGTATCAATACAAATACTATCTAAAATAACGGATGCAATAATAATTATTGCAAGATAATTCAATCTATTATCTAAGATCGTATTTTTTAATTAATTTTTTAAATGCTTTAAAACAGAAAATGACCTTTCTCCGGTACAATTCGTAACCATCATAGTGTCATATAGTGCTCATATTTTTCCAAAATAATATTTCCTTTTAACTATTTTCCATTTCATTAGTTAAATTTGTTTTAATTTGAATATGCAACGTGTCGATTTTACGAAACAAGGAACTGCCACACGAAAATGCCACATGATTGCACGGCAAGAGGACCGTGACCAACTTGCAAAGTTCCGTTTGGGGGTAAAAGAGCACTATGTGGGTCAGTATAAAAGAATTCGTCTTGACAATAAACAAGTAATAAGGTAGAGGTGAGCAAGATCAAGCCAGCAAGTTACAAGGGTTAGGGAGGTGTAGCAGGTTACCGCTATCACTCACCCTAATGCCCGATTAAGTCCCTGCCATTATCAACGCCCCTAGTTGATAATTATTTAACCAAGTAGTTTTAATATATATTTATAATTAGTTTTTAAGTTTTATCTATTTTATAATATATTGTTAATTTATTAAATCATTAAAAACACCATAAAAATTCCGCTTATTCGTTACAATAGATAAATACATTCTAAAACATATTTCAGTATTTGAAAAGTCGAGTAAATACATTCTTTTTTTATTTGTCGGTATCTCTTCTATTGATAATACTTCTTCGCATCCTGTTCCATTAATATAACGTTTAAATTGTAAGCATGCAGCAGTTAGATATTTTTCTGATAAGTCTTTCATTCGTTTTTGATATTATTTTACCGTTTTTGGGCCTAGGGCCCCTTAGTCTTGAAAGACGTCAATTCCAATAATGACTAATGAAATCGTCACAACTAATTTTTTCGTAAGTTTTTAAATTAACTTTTATTTACTATTGTTTATCAGAACCATCATTGTTGGTTAGGTTAGGAAAATAGGTTTCTATTTTTTCTTGCATGGACCGTTATTGTCGACTTTTGCTTACTGTTCTTCTGAAATAAACTTTGTTTGTTTTTTTAAATAAATTATTAATATTTTTTTCTGGAGTAGTTGTTCCTGATCCAACCACCAACGCATCGGGAAGCTTGAGATGTCGAAGGTTAGCTTCGCCCTTCTGAGAGTTTCAGGAAGTTGCCGCTTCGTGCGCAAAGCGCTCGGCACGCACCGACTGGGCAACGCCAGTGTTTCACAGGACACCGCGGTCCGATATGTTCCTTCTACGCATCATAGACGGCCGTGGAAAACTCGAGAGGTGCGACTTTATCTAGCGCACATTTTCCTCTCGCGTTCGCCGCGTAAACTTAAGGGGTGCAATAAAACAATAACAACAACACAAGGGTGAATACGTGAAGTGTTGTTTAAAGTTTTTCTTAAAGTGAACAAAAAGTTCGTATGTCAGTTGTTAAAGTCTTCAACAATTTATTGTCCAGTGAACTTTCTTCCTAAAAGAAGTCAGTCTTCGGTATTTCACCGGTAATGTAAGTGAAACTTGACAATTATGCTCTTTATAAAAACTTTTATTCGCGTCATAAATGAATTGCAATAATACTTAAGCAAAAGAATGAATATTTAATTTAGAAATAGCAAAAAGGTCCTGGAATAAGGTCAACAAACCATTTCAACACTTTTTTATTATTCTTTACGAGGTGATCGTCTTAGAATAGGTGTCTGATTATGTGTACAATGCTCGATTCGATTACCTAAATAAGACTCTAATTTGTGTCGATACTGTTGTATAATGTAACTCCATAATTTAAAAATTAGAACGCATAGTAATTGGGTCACAGTAAAAATTTTTATTGTTCCTCAATAATTAATTCGCCACACTCTAGGTTCTTCAGTTAGATACGCTTACTGTATTTATACTAATTACGTATCAACTTAAATACTAAATGGAAAAGTAAAGGATGGAAATAAACATAAACATATAATATTAAGTAAAGGAGAATAACAACTGTCAATTTGTTCATTGAAAAAAAATATATTTCTTTTTAAAGATTCTAAGAAATTTTACACTATTTTATAGTCTGTATGTAGTATCATACAATTATCATTAAAATTGTGTGTATTTTCACTCCAACGAGTGTCTTATCTACATTATATTTTAAATTTATCCTACGATCAAGAATCAATACTCAAAATTTGTGGTTCTTCAACCAATGTTTGAAACACAGTGTGGTTCCCAAATACATCAACTTAAAAACCAACAACTACAGTCAAGCAGCTAAGATGGGAAGGAAATATGGAATGGAAAAGTGGTTAAAAGAAGAAAGAAGTCGACAGTTTAGCCAAAGAGACACGTATAACATTTATTTAAAAGCAGTGCACAGTGAGTTAAGTTTTAAGTTACATCCAATTATTTTCAATGAGCTAGATTGTATCACTAGGTCAAAAGTAGATTATATAATTCATAATAAATACGTTAGACAATCTAAAAAACTAAAAAGTTTAGTCAATAATAAGAAATTAACAGATCATGTAAATAATAGAACACAGATCCAACAAACTAAACTTGAACATAAATTCTTTAATAGATTTTATAACATGTCAAAAACTACATTTAAAAAAGAAGAAATTAATCTAATAGAAAAAGGCCTCAACTACAATCTACAACCTCATATTAACCAACGTAATTTAGAAATATTAGCAGTAAATACAGAAATTGCTGTATCTAGTAATAATCAGTACGTTAAACACATTGCAGCAAAATATATAAAAGATTGTTTACCCAAAGACAAAATTGAACCAAAATTAAATTACAACCCTAAGGTCCTAAAATCTCTAAGCAGCAAAATAAAGAGTAACAATTTAATTATAACGCGTGCAGACAAAGGAAAAACAGTAATTGCAATTAAAAAAGATACATACATACAAAAAACAAAAGATTTTCTAGCCGGTTCGAAGTATATAAAAATTAAAAATCCAACAGACAAATACTAGATACACGTAAAGAATGTAATTACGAACTCTAACTTCTTTTTCCAATCAATAAATAGTAAAAAACTAATAAACAGTAATCCACAACCTCCAAAATTGTACTCCTTCATAAAATTACATAAAGAAAACACACCTATTAGACCAGTAGTGTCAATTGTAACAGCCCCGTCATATTTATTATCTAAAGAACTAATTATAATTTTAAATAAATACCTTAACTTTCAGAATGAATTTACCATTAAAAACTCTTTTGACTTAATAAAAAATATTGTTAACACTCATTTGCCAGATAATAGTAAATTTGTATCCTTTGACATTACAAACTTGTTTCCCTCTGTTCCCTCAAGTGAAGTGTTAATAACAATTCAGAAATTACTAGAATTCAATAACACTAATTTGGTCATTGTCAATGAGATCATGTCATTACTTAAAGTATGTCTGGAACAAAACTACTTCGAATTCGATAACGAATATTATTCTTGTAACGAAGGCCTAACGATGGGTAATCCCCCATTATTAGCAGAATTGTTTTTGTCAAAACAGATAAAAATTACAAATCAGGTGTTTATAAATTAGAATGTAAATCTTCTGACATGTTTTATATTGGAAATACCATTAGAAATTTTAAGACCCGAATATCTGAACATAAAAGATCATATCTAAACAAAAAATCAGAGTCTAATTATGCCAACCATCTACTTTCCCAAAATCATGAATTTAATGAAGAATTTAAAATTTTACATATAGAAAATAATAACTACCGATTATCATTCCTGGAAACGTTAGAAATCAACAAATTTAAAAGAACTGAGTTATTAATAAACGAACAAACTGACCTAAGTCAATCTCCATTACTAAACATATTCTCTATCCCCGCTACTACAAATTAGTATATAAGTTACCTGTATGTAATAGTTTGAAGTTTCATGTAAAACTTCTGATGAAGCCAAAGTTTTGGCGAAACAATTGTCAAGTGAAATAAACCTGTTGAAAATTATATGTGTTATTAATTGTTTTAATATTACTTGTATACGAACACTGCTTTTCCTGCTTGTTTTATAAAGCAAAATAGGCTATTGGATAAATTTTCCAAATGCGGAAGTTAAGTGGACCATTTGTGAAAAAGGGATCTACCCGAAAATTTCTTTCATTCGCTTTGAATTTTTGGTCGAACAGAAATGTTAATGATGCAAATTCATTTCTGTCTAGTACTAATGCTTGAAATCTAAAATTTCATTGCATGCATTCATCTAATTTCACTAAAATCCCATACTTAACACAGAATATTGTACAGTTTTAATTAATCAGTTGAATAGAAAAGCATTCGCTTTTTTTTAGTTTTATTTTATCGGAATTTAAATAAACACTAAAAAAAGTTAAAATTGAAGTCTATTCAGTCCCATGACTCATTAATAGGTAACGAACATTAAAAATGGAAACGTCTAGATGTTGCAGTGATGCATTAAGAAATGAGTATCAGAAAACAAACCTTTAAGAAGGTGAAATAAAGGCATTTTAATGTACATTTTTTTTAAATAGAAAGGACCAAAGATAGCGGACTAACTTTACCTCAACTTAAATCCACTTTAAATCAACCATAGTTTATGTCGAGAGTTCACGCAAAGTCGTCGACAAAAGTTACATTTTACACACTCTATGCATACCCTACAATAAAATTTAAGACTGCATGCGTATGAAATAGTGTTAGTAGAAGCAATCTATTATTTACTCGTTTTAATGAATAAGACAAGAATAGAACCAACAAAAGTGAGTAAATCAGAATTCATTATATTTTCGTATATCCGAAATTTTATTTAAATAGAAAGATATCTGTGATTTAATTTAACATCTAAATAAACTCTTAAGAGAATTAACAGCTCGTCCTGGTCATAAATATCGATAATTGGGCGATTTTGGTAATTGTATACAATGCACCTATAAACTGCAATATTTGTAATGTTTGATATGGTAATTCACGATTCAATGTTGTGCAGAATCCTTGAAATCCTAATTTTATGACTGTATTCAAATAAAACTCTATAACTTTGTTTAGGCAATACATTTTCTTTTTTTTGTAATTTACTATTTATATTTAGGCATTCCCTGTCAATACCTATGCAAAGGTGAAACATTTTCTCTTCATTACAACTGAGTGCATATTTTTGAAATACTACATTAAATAGTCTAATGGAGATTGCACCTAGTGGTAGAAATTCCCTCTTCTAAGATCAGAATTCACTTCAGTTCTCTAGAGATTTATTTTGCTCAGATAAGTGCACTTGCTTTTTAATGAACTACCTAAGAAAATCGTAGCTTACTGTCAGTTTTCTTGTAGGTGCTTACCTTTTCGTATCTCAAGAAGATACGTACTTACGTTATGTATTGAACATTATGCTTCGCTTCTTTTTGTTAATTTTGGGTTTTTTATTTAAACATCTGTTGCAAAACCCTACATGACGAAAAAATTTAAAATTAAAGTGAAGTTTCACTTTACTGATTTAATTTTGCCTTGCATAAAAATAGTGCTGTGAAAATAGCCTGCATCGAATCGAATAGAAACTAGAATTGAATAAATTGTTGGACGAAACAATTGTTAAGATTAATAAAATTCAAAATAGTGGAAGATTTTGTGGATTTATCAATTAATTTCTAAGGTTTCATAACCAAATGCTACATCATAAGGCTACACGGAGAAAAATGAAGGAGTATTTTTTACTCTAAAAAAGTGGTAAAACTTTTATAGTATTTTTCACGTCGTTGTTAGTAACATTTACTACGTGAAAAGTAAATATTATTCCGCTTATTATTAGTAGACAATACTCCCAACTCATGGTGAATTATTTTAAGTATTCTTTACTTCAATATTGGTAAATTTTACGGCTGTGAATAGTATTTTTTACTTCCACTGTTATTTACTTTTCTGTGTAGTAAAATATACTTCTTAAATCGTGAGTGACGTGAGTTTATAGTAATGATTACTTCTGAACGGAATAATTTCTACCAATCCGAGTGGTCATCCGTATGCCCCCCTTACAAGTCCGTTGCTAAGCGTTGTTGGTACGCCATAATGAATTAGTTTTTCGTGTTGTCTAACGGATAATTGCTACATAATTTAAGATGAATTAAGTAATAAATTTTATATGAAAATCTATTTATTATTTTTATAATTATTGTTGTCATATAGGTACATATGTTTATAATAATTCTATAATAACATTCTAAGTAGTAAAAGCTACTATTGTTACATGGTAGTAGTAATAACGGACTGGGGAGTGGAATTAACTACCTAGATTTTGGAATATATTAATAATAATATATATCAGAAGAGGAATGATAATATTGGGTCTGAAGAAAATTGTAGTCTTAATGTGCTTAAACACATGACTGTTAATAGAATGAAGATTGATTTAAGATTAGTTGTCGATTTTATTTAATATATTGAATTATTTTAGTTCGAAAAGTTGATAGGTTTTGTATTCTACTGTCTATTGACATAATGGCTATATTGTTTATAATCTTGTTATTTAATTCTTAAAGTAGATGATATAATTCATCTTTATATTAATTGGTTAAATACCCGTTTATTGAATTAAATAAATAAATAAATATTATACTACTCGGTATAAGTAAAACTTACTCCATCCTCTAGTATTATTCACTTCCCAGCTCGTTATTAATACTACCATGGAACAGGAGTAGCCAACTACTTAAAATAGTTATCCATATATTGACCAAGAATTCTAGTAAAAGATACTACATTAGAAGTAGAATTTTTTTTTTCTCCGTGTACGATTTTAATGTAAACGGGGAAACAAAAGTCAGAAATGTTATAAGGATTCAATAAAGAAAATTGGAATCAAGAAAAAAGTAGGTACATTATATTTTACAAATTATCCAAACATTTAAATATTAGGTAAGATTCGATTTGCAAATTTTCTAATATTTACACTAGTACTGTTATCTTGTTTTCAAATTAACTAAAATAGATTATTTACTTAAATGGTCAGTTGCTCAGATCACCTGGTCAAGAAAAACCTAACCGTGAAGGGTAGGTATGTTTTTATGCGGAAAATTTTAGAAACGACAAGACGTGTAGTTCAATTTCAATCCTATCAGCTCTTATCAGCACGCCATTAGCGGTCTCGATAACTTATCGACCAAATCAAAGCAGCTCCTAAAAAGTGAGTTGATGTAATTTTCACATAGAGACTTTGTGTCATTGGGTATTTGTTGTTTTATATTTACACATTATCACGTGCTCTTAAATTCGAAGAATGTTTCTCAAAAACTAGAACTACCTGTATTTCTACTGTTATTTACAAACAGAAGTATTATCTATTTTTTTTTCTACTCCTTGCGCCTACTTCATTTTTTTATATTTCTTTAATTATGGGTTACTTCATGCTTCTCAGGATGTCCTACCATCCTTCCTTTATTTTTGTCCTATAGCCCCCTTTGGTGTCCTATTTAAAACGTTTAAAACACGAAATGGAAAGTTTTATTAAAATTAGTTTTGATGACCATCATCAAAGCACTGAGTAAAATTTCAAATTGAAGGTCTAAAAGTTACGTATGTAATAGCTCTGTATACATACATATATAGCGTTAACAAAGTAAAATAAAGCTTAATTCTACACGTTTGTTTGCGAAGTTCTTGTTAAACGTGAGGACCCTTTTGATTTCCCAATTATCCAAAATGGAGAGCTGTTTACGTTTACTTATGCCGCTATAGAGAACTGCAATAATTTAAATTTATTTAATTTCTTTTTGCTAGTGCTACGTAGATGTTCTTTGCCTCTAATTGAATTAATTAACTGCTGGCCTCCTTTGAACAGTACCTATATAATAAGTTTCACAATAACTTGTAAATACCGTTCTTTTCTAATGTGTCCAATGTAAGTTTAAGCCCAGACCGCAAAGGTTTTAAATTATAGTTATCATGTACAAAAACATGGAAATAAATTTAAAGAGTATCAATTTGTGTGACTTTTTGTATGTTCGTTGCTACCTTTCTTATTTTTAGAGTACCTTAATGTTAAGAAAAGTTATATTTTTAGAACTCAATAAATTTACAATTAAGATTAACGAAAAAGTTTTCAACTACAAATGATTTCAATATGCGGATTTTTGTGTGATTTTTATTTAAAGCCGTTTAAACAGTTAAGTTGTATCATTATATTTTTAATACGAATTAAAAAAAACTGGCACTTTATGTTCTCTTTTGATAATACTAGGGGTAGTTCCATCCAATTTGAAGAAAATATTTCATCCTTAAGAGTAGAATGTTGGTGAATGAATGAATGCCGTTTTTACATACCTAGACAAATATTGAAATCAAGTTTTATTATTTTGTAAAACTTTATATTATTAAAAGTCAATGTTTGTATTAAGTATTTTACGTACATCTAATATATTTTGCAGTGGTTTTCAATATGAAACAAATAAAAAAATCCTTTGTTATTGTAAGAGAACTGAAATCGAGATATTGAAAACCTAGCGACATTTTCTACAATGTATTTACCAACAGCACTGCGAATCGAGGAGATTTGATTAAATTCTGCCCAAAGACAACATTAAACAGAATACAACTTCTAACAAAACTGCAGCGTGAAGATATTTTCAGTTATTTTTCAATTTAATATCAATTTCCTACCGCTGGTGTATGTATATAGTTTATGAAAATATTGAAGTAAAATGTAGAAATTTCTATTGTCTATGAATGGCAAAATTACAATATTTATATTGTTACGTAATTTACAATATCACGTATTTTTTTTTTCAACACTGTTTATTAAATTAACTATAACACAACAACGATTCAATATCTATTTCGATAACAACAATAACTCTATAACTATTTCGCTCGTCAATCGCTTTATCTTTTCTTCGAACTTATCTCTGTCGCTCTCTTCTATCAAAATACTGTCAAACTGTCCAACGCTGTTCCTTATATAGTATTATGGACGTTTCTAGGCAACTCTCGAAAAGTCCAGCAACTCTCGGACTTTCTGGAACGCGTCATAGGTTACTTCCACACAATTTTCGCAGTCGGCGCTTGTCAACGTCAGAATGACACATCTGTCACACTGCCCCCCCTCTAGCGCTGATCGACCCGATCAGTTTCTTCCACTGTGTATGGAGCCAACCGGTCGAGGTGTACAACTTTCATCTTCAATTTGGGGCCTCGTTGTATCCTGTAGACGACATCGTTTATCCGGGTAATCACTTTGTACGGACCCTACCAATTCCGTTGTAATTAAGGGCACCTTCCTTTCTTGCAAAATGCGAGCCATACACGGTCGCCCTCCCTGAATCCAGTGGAATTCACTCGCTGATCGTATCGGGTCTTCATCCGGTCACTTTCGAATTTTATTCTTGTTCTGACGGCTTTATGGATGGTGTTTAGCCGCTCGCGTAGTTTAGATACATAATCGTCCGTGGACAGCGAAGAATCTTCAGGTCGACCAAACATTAGATCAGCAGGTAGTCTCAGTTCCTTGCCGAATAGCACGCAGGAAGGCGTCTGTCCGGTGGTCTCGTGTTTGGATGTCCTATAGGCCAGAAGGAATAAGGGAATGTGGCGATCCCAGTCGGTCTGATGATCGTTTACGAACATCCTCAGGTTGTTTTCTATAGTCGCATTTAAATCGCTCTACCATGCCATCAGACCAAGGATGCAGCGGAGTCGTTCTAGTTTTCCTTATCCCCATCAATTCACATACTCGTTGGAATATTTCTGATTCAAAATTTCGGCCCTGGTCTGTGTGAATCTCCTTAGGAACTCCATACCGGCTGATCCAGTTGTTTATTATTGCCTCCGCCACGGTGGTTGCATCCTGGTTGGAGATTGCATAGGCTTCCGGCCACTTGCTGAAGTAATCCATCACAACGAGGATGTAGCGGTTGCCATCTTCAGTTCGGGGAAAGGTACCAGCGATATCCATGGCTATTCTTTCGAATGGTGCTCCGACGTTATACTGGTGCATCTTTCCTCGTGTCCTGGTTCTCGGACCTTTGTTGGAAGCACATACTTCGCATTTTCTACACCAGTCTTCCACATCCAATCTAGCGTTCACCCAGTAATATCGTTCACGTATTTTCTCTAATGTCTTTTTCACTCCAAAATGTCCACCTCCAGTCCCAGCATTCAGCTCTTTTATTACTTCTTTCGTCTTCTTCTTGGGCAACACAACTTGTATGCGCTTCTTGGTCCCGTCTGGACTTTCCTATATTCTTTTAAGGACTCCATTCTCGAGCTTTAGTGAATCCCATTGGGCCCAATAACATTTCGTAGTAGTACTAAGGGGGCTTAAGTCCGCCCATTTTGGTCGAGATTCTCCTGTCTCTTTCCATTTCATGATAGGCCATAGGTCATCATCGGTTCGCTGTTCCTCCATCAACACTGTGTCTTCCCAATTCTCTTGTCTCTCCACGGTGGTATGTAGGCATGGAACTTGTTCTAACCCTTCTTTTCGTTCCACAGAAGAACAATGTTTGCAATTCCGTGGGCATGGTCGTCTTGATAAGGCGTCGGCATTACCATGGTGTTTTCCTGGCCGATGTTCAATTTTGAAATTGTACTCTTGTAAACGCTGTAACCATCTGGCCACCTGTCCTTCAGGGTTTCGAAATTGCAGCAACCATTTAAGAGAAGAGTGGTCAGTTCTCAGCAGGAATTCTCGCCCATATAGATATTTGTGGAAATGTTCTATAGTTTTCACCGCGGCCAATAGTTCTCGGCGGGTCACACAATAGTTCTTCTCGGGCTTTGACAGTGTCTTGCTAAAATATGCGATTACTCTTTCTTTACCGTCTTGAACTTGAGAAAGAACCCCTCCAATACCCACATTGCTCGCGTCGGTGTCGACTATAAATGGTTTTCCAAATTCGGGGTAAGTCAAAATCGGGGTGTTAGACAACTTATTTTTAAGAACTTGAAAAGCTTCTTGACAGGTGTTCGTCCAATCAAAAGGCACTCCATTCTCGGTAAGTCTGTGCAAGGGGCGAGCCACACCCGCAAAACCCTTCACGAATCTTCTATAGTACAAACATAATCGTAAGAAACTCCTCAGTTCATGCTGGTTCGTTGGTTGCGACCAATTACGAACTGCCTCGGTCTTGTCAGGATCTGTACCAACGCCTTTACTTGATATGACATGGCCTAGGTATTTCACTTCAGTTCTAAACAACGCACACTTTTTGGGATTTAATTTTAGTTTTGCTGCTGTGAATTTCTGAAGTACTCTGCTTATATTGGCGAGATGGTCTTCAAACGTTCGCCCAAACACAATGACGTCATCCAAATAGATCAAGCAGATTTCCCAATTCAATCCTTGTAAAATGGTCTCCATTAATCTTTCAAAGGTAGCTGGTGCGTTGCATAGACCGAAGGGCATTACATTGAATTGCCAGAGACCGTTCCCAGTAGTAAACGCAGTCTTTTCCTTGTCTTCAGGATGTACTTCGACTTGCCAATATCCGCTCTTTAGGTTCAACGTCGAGAACCATTTAATTTCACTGGACAGACAATCTAACGTGTCGTCGATTCGTGGCAAAGGATAGCTGTCTTTATGTGTTACTTCATTTAATCGTCGATAATCAAAACAGAATCTCGTGTCCTTCTTACGTACCAAAACGATAGGGGAGGTCCATGGACTTTTCGATGGTTCTATTATCCCTTTCTCGCGCATGTTCTTAATCAATGAATCGACTTCTTCTCGTTTGGCCCATGGTACTCGTCTGGGTGGCTGTTTGATTGGTCTTGCATCTCCTGTGTTGATTCGGTGGTACGCTAAATTGGTTCTTCCATAATCGCTGTCATCAATCGCAAAGACGTTCTTGTTAGTTCGAATTAGGTGTTCTAGCTTTCGAGTTTCTTCTTCAGTAAGATGTTCAGTCGCCTTGTTGATTAATTCTTGTAATGCTTCTGGCAGCATCCCGTTTTCTTCCCTCTGTTCTCTCATTTGGTCCAAATGATTGATGGTGGTGACTGGTTCCAATGTCCCTATTGGTGTTCCTTTGGAAAGTTTTTGTTCAAAGCCTTTCAGATTGACAACTCTGATTGGAATCGTGGTCGAGCCGGTTTGTACCACAGTTCTTCCGACAAGGATAGCCTTCTGCCTCAAATCTTCGTTGTCTTGCTCTATGACTCCAGTGATTTCATAAGGGACATTATCCTCTATTGTAATTCGGGCAACAGCTTCGGAGTGTCCCGGTAAAACTTGATCTTCAGCAACGACGACCCGTAGTGTTCGCTGATCAGTCCCATTTCTTTGTAGTGGCAGTTCTTGATCTCCTATTCTTAAACATTTTGTGCCCATGTCTAGCTGGATTCGGTGTCTTTCCATGAAGTCGAGTCCCAAAATTATGTCGTCGGTGATATCGGCCACCAGCACTTGTTGGTACAGGCTTGCGTCTCCAAGACCGATCACCACTTCGCATTCTCCATGAAACGATGTTGTTTCCCCTGTCGCAGTTGTTAAGACAGCATTTATGGTTAGCGGTCGAATCCTCCATTTACCGATTATTCGAGGGTTAACTATCGTTCTTGATGCGCCGGTATCCACTATCAGTTTTAATTTCCTGCCGTCCACAAAACCATCCACAGTAAGTGAATTACTAGTGGTTGTTTTCGATACGGAGATGATGATTGGGGCTTGGGGACGCAAAGCCGGCTTTGGCCCCGTAAGGCCGGCTATTCTTAGTTTCCCTGCTTGTTTTCTTCGGCGGCTGACGTCTGTCTTCTTCCAGATGGACAGCCGCTGCTCAAGTGTCCTCTACGTCCACAATTCCAACATGTAACTTCTCGTTTTCTCTTGACACAATCGCGTGAAAGATGCCCCTGTTTGTCGCAAGTCCAACAGCGTGGGCGCTCACTCATCTCTTCTTTCGGTTTTGAAGACATGACTTCTTAAGCTATTTTTACCATTTCTTGCCGAAAAATCTCGCCATCCTCTTCAAAATTCAGCCCAGCCTGTCGGATTCTAACATGTCCTTTGGATGCTTGTTTGGCTGCTTCATATTCCAGCGCATGCGACAATGCTTCGCCTGCAGTTTTATGTCGAGACATGCGCAGGGCTTGCTGTATTTCGACATCTCGCACTCCATCGACAAACATTTGTCTGGACAGCTGGTCTGTAAAGTCTCGAGGGGCACTGGGATAAACCAACCGCACAAGCCTTTCGACGTCCGCTTCGAATTGCTGGAGGCTTTCGCTGCTACGTTGATAGCGAATTTTTAACTGCGCCTGGTACATTTGTTGTAGGTGTTTATCACCATAGCGCATCTCCAATCGGTCCACCAGAATTTTGAAATCATTTTGTTGCATTTCTGGAATACCTTGCAAAACGTCTAGAGCTTCCCCACGTAGCGCTATGATTAGGGCAGTGGCTTTCTCCGTTTCATTCCACTCATTTGCCTTGGCAGCAGCGTCGAATTGTTTGAGATACACTGACCAAGAGACCTTCCCATCGAATGTTGGTGGTTTTATCCTCGAAATTCTTACACTTCCTTCTTCGCTTTTGTTTAGTTTTGGGTACTCTTGAGCGTTCATATTGGCCTTCATATCGTCTAACTCTTTTTGAGACTTTTGTGTACGGCCTTTAACTCTTCTTGAACTTCTACTCTTACTTCCTTTATTTCTTCTTGAACTTCTACTCTTACCTCCTTCAACTCTTCTTGAACGTCTTGAACTTCTACTCTTACTTCATTTAACTGTTCTTTCAATCCTTCTTGCTTAATTTTCATTGTTCTCATATCTTCTAATAATTTCTCTTGAACTGCCTCAATTTCTTCTTGACATGGTTTAATTTCTTCCTTCATTTCTTTCTGGCCTGCCTCCATTTCTTCCTTCACTTCTTCCTGGCCTGCCTTCATTTCTTCCTGGCTTGCCTTCATTTCTTCCTGGCCTGCCTTCATTTCTTCCTGACCTGCTTTCATTTCTTCCTGGCCTGCCTTCATTTCTTTAAGCATTTCCATCAAAAATTTCATTTGCTCCTCCATTTTTTGCCGCTTGACTTCTTATTAGTGGCATAAATCCTTACTCCTGCCACCAATTGTTACGTAATTTACAATATCACGTATTTTTTTTTTTCAACACTGTTTATTAAATTAACTATAACACAACAACGATTCAATATCTATTTCGATAACAACAATAACTCTATAACTATTTCGCTCGTCAATCGCTTTATCTTTTCTTCGAACTTATCTCTGTCGCTCTCTTCTATCAAAATACTGTCAAACTGTCCAACGCTGTTCCTTATATAGTATTATGGACGTTTCTAGGCAACTCTCGAAACGTCCAGCAACTCTCGGACTTTCTGGAACGCGTCATAGATTACTTCCACACAATTTTCGCAGTCGGCGCTTGTCAACGTCAGAATGACACATCTGTCACAATATGTATTTTATCTACATGGATTTCTGACTGTTACTTCGTTGTTATTCCTATTTTAGAGCTTTGGAGTACAATTACATTTATTACATAGTATTTTGCTTTTTTTGTTTCGAAAATTACTGTTTAATGACCGCGAAAGTAAAGGCTTTTGGCACGGAGCCCAAATACAGTCATCGAAGATTAAATTAATTTCAACTTATTTCCATTCTTACCGATAAGTTCAACTCCTTCAAAAGTTAAATGAGCTGCAGATAATGAATAAAAAGTTAAACAAAGAAATTGAAGAAATTATTCAAACCTTTTTTTTAAATTAAAACAGCGTCGGCGTATTTCCTTGGTTTTCTATAAAACTAGTGAAAAGAATCCTAAACAAGGAAATACTATAACTATTTATTTTTATGTCATTGAGGTCTCCCATTTATTTAAAAGATGTTCAATGAAACATATTAAGAATAAGTGTATACAGAAAACTATTGTTATATACATGGACTTCTCTTCCCCACCCAACTTAGTCAAAAATATGGGTCCTTAACCGGATGTTGTGGTTCATAATCTAAACTTAACTGAAAACGTTTTCTGCGTTAGTTTTTCTTGTTTATATACATTAATTTTAAATTGAAAATATCGGATTCATGATCCTGAAAATAATTTCTTACGATTAAATACTTAATACATCTGTTTGAAAAATCTATTTTCTCTACTCGATACTGTATACCCATTGAAGTAGTTATAAATGAATAGATTTTCAAAACAATAATCTAAAAATCGACTAAAAATTACAATAATCGTTATTAAATTTTAAAAATACTGTTCTGTCTTCGTCTTTATCTTGCATTCTTATGATCACATTACCGAAAAATTACGGTCAGATAAATTTTAGCGTGGATGTCAACAACATTTTACAACAAAGTTTTGTAAATTACTAAAGTATTCATTTGCACCTGTTAGAATTTATCTTGTCACTGTAAAGTCTAAAGAAGGGATGAAACTTAAATGTTGAAAAATTGTTAGGTTGAGCTCATCAGCTCGGCAAGCCCAGCAGGATAGAGAGTACCCAATAGCTGTCCAATAAAATTCATTCTAAAGACTTCCTATGGTATAAAAGTCCCTAATTGAAAGATTTAACCTAAAGCTCCAACGAAGAACTTTTTAAATATTAAAAATAAAATATCTGCATTCTAAAATTTGTAAAACTAGGAAACTAATTTTTCAGTTCAATGTTTTTTTTTCATTAATTCGTTATTAATAGTCGAAGCACTTTTTAAAATTGCTATTTTTTATTAATTCCAACTTAAGTGTTTCCAATTTTTTTTTTGTAGCCACGTGGCATTTAATATACCTAACTTTATCTTTTGCATCCTTTAGGCCTTTGTGGAAAATTTTGTAAATCATTGTTTAATTTAAATTTTCACATTGTTTTGGTAATTTCGATTTTTAAATAATTGTTTCTTGTGGTATCTGGTGAGTACATTGATGAATCTTGGTTTGTTTGATCTCGACGTGGACTCACCTATATCCTTCCTTTTCCGACCTTTTTTTTAGACATCTTCAATGTCGACAAAATTATAATTTTTTTAATTAACTAATTAATTTTTAGTAAACATCTTTTTTGTACATCTTCGTTCCTGTTATTTGTCAGTCCATCCGTCCAACTTAGATTAGGATCCAGACGGACTCTGAAGCTGGGATTACGGGTCGGGGTGAAGATTCCTAGAGGAAAGGACAACCAGGCTAAGAGACTTGTTATATAATCTTATCCAGATCAACCTGATACAAGCCGATCAACACCTGCAGGCGGCTCTGGTATAAACTAATAAGGTTAGTTCACAAAGTCCTTTTAACTATCGTCTGGCCACATACGATTTTGAAAAGTCCCCTTCGAGACCCGGAAACCAGCTGAAGTCCCTACATTGGCGCAGGGTGCGTTTTATTTTGGTTGAACTTGTGTTGTCATTGTAAGTTTTCTTTTAATGTACCTTTTTTGTAATAAACTCTTCAGGTTCTTTTTGTGTTTTTTTATGAGAGCTTCGAGCTCTCAAAGCGTCAGGGTTTTCAGGAACCACCACTGCTCTACCCGGAGCATAATAAATTTTCTTTGTTTTGACAAAGTGGCACCCGAGTATTTTCTTAAATTCAATTAAATTCATTTTTTATTAACGTATTATTTAAACCAATAATAAATAGTTTTGTTAAAATACATGTATGTGTGTTTATATGTAGTTTCTTTCTTACATTTATGTGTCGATATTGAAAATGTATTTTGGGCGTCGGTCGTTCATCGTAGTGAAAATTCATTTCGTGATGTAGTGTTCGTCTTAAAATGTTTCGCGATTACTTACTACCCTAGCAATTGCAACTGTTTTTCTTTTTGTTTTTTTGTGACGCCAAAAAATAATTTCAGAAATAGAGAACACGTGACTGCATGCTGTAAAGCGACTATTCTGTCTTTGTTGCGATTTCGAAGAGAAAATCTACCTCTTCATTCACCAGATTATTTCTGAGTATTATTGCTTAGTGCAGTGTAAGCATTTCTCTGTCCATTTCTGTGGATTAGGGCTTCAAGTTTGGCTAGTTTTTATTGTCGTGTTTTATTGCTTATTATTTTTAATTTAGAAAATTGTACTTTCTTCTACATCTGAATTAAAAAGTAATCAGTCGTGGGTACGACTTAGCGTTTTGTCTGTTTTATAAATCAATTAATTCTTGAATAAGAACACACCGTCGTATGTATTACTTGTTTAAATGCAATTAAAAATTATCATCCAAAGGGTTGGGAACAAAAATAGTATTTGCATATTGAAATTCAATCGTATAGACATATCAACATATAGGTGCACCTTTCTAAGTGCAATTAAATTCATATAAAAATAAATATGCTTACCGGGTAAGTTAAGTAAATCTTTTGTGTTTCTCTTGTGTCCCTTACCATAATCGCCTTTTCTATTTTAAAACCGCAAACGCAGCACCCTACTCTTCACCATTTCATCTCTGACTTACCAGTCAGTATTTGACATTTATTTATTTAATTTTATTGTATGTAAGTAATATATTATTCTTACTTTTCAATTTTCTTAAAAATCTCAAATCTCGTGTATAATACTTGAGAAGGAGATACCTACCTCTGAATTATCTCTTTGTGGAATCTGACGAAAACGTGAGTTGTTTTATCTATGTTGACGGATAATACATTATGCTTTTGAAGGGAAAGTAAGGTTTAACGTACTTACAAAATACATTTCACTTTCACCTTTCAACACTTTTTTTGTTAGAATGAAGAATTTGGATCAAAGAGAATTACCGGGTAGTAAGTGTGAATTATACCTAAAGTTTAAAAGCGCCAGGATCATTTTATTTTTTTTTTTGTTACAAAATATAAAGGACCTCTTTCTTTTTCTATTATTGCTTTTCTCAAAGTAACCTGTCTGTTTTTGAAATAAGTTTCCGGAGTAAAAACCGTCAGCTCTGTGGCCATCCCGAATCTCGATCTGACATTTAATAGTTTTAGACATTTAATATTGACAAACAGAAATGGTGGATAGAGAGAATCATCACGATCCTTTTTACTTTATATCTAAGATACAGAACTTATTTGGGTGAGTAAACAAAAATTTTGTGTTTCAAAGTTGCATAAATAACTTTATAATTGAGTTGAAATTAATTATTTAACTCATTAACTTGAGCTTATCTGTAGTAGGTTCGATTTAATTAGTTTATCATCAATTAATGTATTGAAAATTAACTGCTATAAATAAAAAACATTTATCAATTAATTACCTATTAATGTACATACCTATAATGAAGTTCAGGTTAATCATGATGTTTTATTTTTGTTTCCTTAAAACTAATAAAATTGTTAGATAAATATAAAAGAAAAATGGTCTAGCTTCGAGAATTATGGAATTCACTACAAAGAAATGAAGTTAATTAAGAAATTTTTACGAATGAACGAAACAGGTTTTTCGTTGTATTTATGAAACATTTTAAAATATAATTTAAATAAAAGAGAATATCCTTAAATTGCAAAGTTTCATTCAGCAAACTCTTAAAAAATTAAAAGCATTTTCTTGTCCGTTTTTATATATACAGTGTAAACTGTATTACGTTATAACGATGAACTCCTTATAACGCTGAAATGAACACGATTTGGTTGGTTTATAGCGTAACAGGCATTCTCTATTACGTTGAAATTTGTTCATGTTTAGACGTCAGTAAATATATAATTATGTATGATTAATATTATTATTTGTTATCAGTTTATAAAATGCTCTGACTCAGTCTTTGAAGCGCCTGAATTTTTGGGGTCGCTTTTGTTTTTATTGATAATTGCCTTAAACACGTGTCTCATTACTCATGGATTGCATTTTTTTAAGGTTAGATGGTTAGTTCACTTATCAAAACTTAAATAGAATAAGTACATAAGAAAATACAAAACAAATACGGACATTTTTGTTTAATCACATAAAAGTATAACCAAAATTATTATGAATTTGATTGTTTTTCATCTTCACTCTCTATAACGATAAAATTGCTCAATCTCTTAAGATTCGTTATAAAGAGATTACTCAGTCTACTTTAACGAAACTATTTCTTATTGATTAAAATAATAAAATAATAATAATAAGTTAATAAAAAAAAATGTAATTAACTGAATTTAAGAAAATTGCTCGGGCGCCACTTTGTCAAAACAAAAAAAATCGATTATGCTCCGGGTAGAGCAGTGGTGGTTCCTGAAAACCCTTATGTGTTGAGAGCTCGAAGCGGTCATAAAAAAAAAACAAAACAATAACTTGAAGATTACCTATATTGCAAAAATTACAAAAAAAATAATTTACAAAACCGGTCAAGCCCACCAGAAATGCTTCACAACGCCAGTGTATTAGGGACTACTGCTGGTTTCCGGGTATTTATCTGGGATTTTTCGTGATGAGAGGTAAGAGGCAAAATGATCCCAGGGAGATCTTCAGGGACCAAGTTTACAAATAATTATGTGGGCCGCCTGCAGGTATTAATCGGCTCCTGATTTGTTTTATAGCCTTCTGGGGTTGCCTCAGGGTGTCTTCACCCCTACCCGTAATCCCAGTCTCCTAGTCCAGCCGGAACCTACTCTAGTGATTCTGGATGGGCTGACCAAAAAAATGTGAACACATGAATAGTAGATATTGTTACGTAATTTACAATTATCACGTCTTTTTCTCTCAACACTTTTTATTAAATTAACTTTATAACAACGATTCAATATCTATTTCGATAACAACAATAACTCTATAACTATTTCGCTCGTCAATCGCTTTATCTTCTCTTCTCGCTTATATCTGTCGCTCTCTTCTATCAAAATACTGTCAAACTATCCAACGCTGTTCCTTATATAGTCTTATAGACGTTTCTAGGCAACTCTCGAAACGTCCAGCAACTCTGGGACTTTCTGGAACGCGTCATATGTTACTTCCACACAATTTTCGCAGTCGGTGCTTTTCAACGTCAGAATGACACATCTGTCACACTGCCCCCCCTCTAGCGCTGATCGTCCCGATCAGTTTCTTCCACTGTGCATGGAGCCAACCAGTCGAGGTGTACAACTTTTATCTTCAATTTGGGGCCTCGTTATATCCTGTAGACGACATCATTTATCCGGGTAATCACTTTGTACGGGCCCTCCCAATTCCGTTGTAATTTAGGGCACCTTCCTTTCTTGCGAACTGGGTTATAGAGCCATACACGATCGCCCTCCCTGAATCCAGTGGAATTCGCTCGCTGATCGTAGCGGGTCTTCATCCGGTCACTTTCGAATTTTATTCTTGTTCTGACGGCTTTATGGATGGTGTTTAGCCGCTCGCGTAGTTTAGATACATAATCGTCCGTGGACAGCGAAGAATCTTCAGGTCGACCAAACATTAGATCAGCAGGTAGTCTCAGTTCCTTCCCGAATAGCACGCAGAAAGGCGTCTGTCCGGTGGTCTCGTGTTTGGATGTCCTATAGGCCAGAAGGAATAAGGGAATGTGGCGATCCCAGTCGGTCTGATGATCGTTTACGAACATCCTCAGGTTGTTTTCTATAGTTGCATTTAATCGCTCTACCATGCCATCAGACCGAGGATGCAGCGGAGTCGTTTTAGTTTTCCTTATCCCCATCAATTCACACATTCGTTGAAATATTTCTGATTCAAAGTTTCGGCCCTGGTCAGTGTGAATCTCCATAGGAACTCCATATCGGCTGATCCAGTTGTTTATTATTGCCTCCGCCACGGTGGTTGCATCCTGGTTGGAGATTGCATAGGCTTCCGGCCACTTGCTGAAGTAATCCATCACAACCAGAATGTAGCGGTTGCCATCTTCAGTTCGGGGAAAGGTACCAGCGATATCCATGGCTATTCTTTCGAATGGTGCTCCGACGTTATACTGGTGCATCTTTCCTCGTGTCCTGGTTCTCGGACCTTTGTTGGAAGCACATACTTCGCATTTTCAACACCAGTCTTCCACATCCAATCTAGCGTTCACCCAGTAATACCGTTCACGTATTTTCTCTGTCTTCTTCACTCCAAAATGTCCGCCTCCAGTCCCAGCATGCAGCTCTTTGATTACTTCTTTCGTCTTCTTTTTGGGCAACACAACTTGTAGGCGGTTCTTGGTCCCGTCTGGACTTTCCCAGATTCTCTTAAGGACTCTATTTTTCGAGCTTTAGTGAATCCCATTAGACCCAATAACATTTCGTAGTGGTACTCAGGGGGCTTACGTCCGCCCACGTTGGTCGAGATTCTCCTGCCTCCTTCAATTTCATAAAGGGTCCTAGGTCATCATCGGTTCGCTGTATCTCAATCAACACTATTTCTTTCCAATTCTCTTGTTTCTCTACTGTGGTATGTAAGCATGGAACTTGTTCTAACCCTTCTTTTCGTTCCACAGAAGAACAATGTTTGCAATTCCGTGGGCATGGTCGTCTTGGTAAGGCGTCGGCATTACCATGGTGTTTTCCTGGCCGATGTTTAATTTTGAAATTGTACTCTTGTAAACGCTGTAACCATCTGGCCACCTGTCCTTCAGGGTTTCGGAATTGCAGCAACCATTTAAGAGAAGAGTGGTCTGTTCTCAGCAGAAATTCTCGCCCATATAGATATTTGTGGAAATGTTCTATAGTTTTCACCGCGGCCAATAGTTCTCGGCGGGTCACACAATAGTTCTTCTCGGGCTTTGACAGTGTCTTGCTAAAATATGCGATTACTCTTTCTTTACCGTCTTGAACTTGAGAAAGAACCCCTCCAATACCCACATTGCTCGCATCGGTGTCGACTGTGAATGGCTTTCCATATTCAGGGTAAGTCAAAATCGGGGTGTTAGACAACTTATTTTTAAGAACTTGAAAAGCTTCTTGACAGGTGTTCGTCCAATCAAAAGGCACTCCATTCTCGGTAAGTCTGTGCAAGGGGCGAGCCACATCCGCAAATCCCTTCACGAATCTTCTCTAGTACGAACATAATCCTAAGAAACTCCTCAATTCATGCTGGTTCGTTGGTTGCGGCCATTTACGAACTGCCTCGGTCTTGTCAGGATCTGTACCAACGCTTTTACTTGATATGACATGGTCTAGGTATTTCACTTCAGTTCTAAACATGGCACACTTTTTGGGATTTAATTTTAGTTTTGCTGCTGTGAATTTCTGAAGTACTCTGCTTAGATTGGCGAGATGGTCTTCAAACGTTCGCTCAAACACAATGGCGTCATCCAAATTGACCAAGCAGATTTCCCAATTCACTCCTTGTAAAATGGTCTCCATTAATCTTTCATGGGTTGCTGGTGCGTTGCATAGACCAAAGGGCATTACATTGAATTGCCAGAGACCGTTCCCAGTAGTAAACGCAGTCTTCTTTGTCTTCAGGATGCACTTCGACTTGCCAATATCCGCTCTTTAGGTCCAACGTCGAGAACCATTTAATTTCACTGGACAGACAATCTAACGTGTCGCCGATTCGTGGCAAAGGATAGCTGTCTTTATGTGTTACTTCGTTCAATCGTCGATAATCAACACAGAATCTCGTTAATCCGTCCTTCTTACATACCAAAACGATAGGGGAGGTCCATGGACTTTTCGATGGTTCTATTATCCCTTTCTCGCGCATGTCCTTAATCAATGAATGGACTTCTTCTCGTTTGGCCCATGGTACTCGTCTGGGTGGCTGTTTGATAGGTCTTGCATTTCCTGTGTTGATTCGGTGGTACGCTAAATTGGTTCTTCCATAATCTGTGCCGTCAATCGCAAAGACGTTCTGATGCGTTCTGATTAGATGTTCTAGCCTTCGAGTTTCATCTTCATTAAGATGTTCAGTTGCCGTGTTGATTAATTCTTGTAGTGCTTCTGGCAGCTTCTTGTTTTCTTCCCTCTGTTCTCTAATTTGGTCCAAATGATTGATGGTGGTGACTGGTTCTAATGTCCCTATTGGTGTTCCTTTTGTAAGTTTTTGTTCAAAGCCTTTCAGATTGACAACTCTGATTGGAATTGTGGTCGAGCCGGTTTGTACGACAGTTCTTCCGACAAGGATAGCCTTCTGCCTCAATTCTTCGTTGTCTTGCTCTATGACTCCAGTAGTTTCATAAGAGACATTGTCCTCTATTGTAATTCGGGCAACAGCTTCGGAGTGTCCAGGTAAAACTTGGTCTTCAGCAACGACGACCCGTAGTGTTCGCTGATCAGTCCCATTTCTTTGTAGTGGCAGTTCTTGATCTCCTATTCGTTAACATTTTGTGCCCATGTCTAGCTGGATTCGGTGTCTTTCTATGAAGTCGAGTCCCAAAATTATGTCGTCGGTGATATCGGCCACAAGCACTTGTTGGTACAGGCTTACGTCTCCAAGACCGATCACCACTTCGCATTCTCCATGAAACGATGTTGTTTCCCCTGTCGCAGTGGTTAAGACAGCATTTATTGTTAGCGGTCGAATCCTCCATTTAGCAATTATTCGAGGGTTAACTATTGTTCCTGATGCGCCGGTATCCACTATCAGTTTTACCTTCCTGCCGTCCACAAAACCATCCACTGTAAGTGAATTATCAGTGGTTGTTTTCGATACGGAGATGATGATTGGGGCTTGGGGACGCAAAGCCGGCTTTCGCCCCGTAAGGCCGGCTATTCTTAGTTTCCCTGCTTGTTTTCTTCGGCGGCTGACGTCTGTCTTCTTCCAGATGGACAGCCGCTGCTCAAGTGCCCTCAACGTCCACAATTCCAGCATGAACTTTCTCGCTTCTTCTTGACGGAATCGCGTGAAAGATGCCCCTGTTTGTCGCAAGTCCAACAGCGTGGGCGTTCACTCAGGTCTTCCTTCGGTTTTGAAGACATGACTTCTGTCGCTATTTTCACCATTTCTTGCCGAAATATCTCGCCACCGTCTTCAAAAGTCAACCCAGCCTGCCGGATTCTAATATGTCCTTGGATGCTTCTTTGGCTGCTTCATATTCTAGCGTATGCGACAATGCTTCGCCTGCAGTTTTATGTCGAGACATGCGCAGAGCTTGCTGTATTTCGACATCTCGCACTCCATCGACAAACATTTGGGTGGACAGCTGGTCTGTAAAGTCTTGAGGGGCACTAGGATAAGCCAACCGCACAAGCCTTTCGACGTCCGCTTCGAATTGTTGGCGGCTTTCGCTGCTACGTTGATAGCGACTTTTTAATTGAGGCTGATACATTTGTTGTAGGTGTTTATCACCGTAGCGCATCTCCAATCGGTCCACCAGAATTTTGAAATCGTTTTGCTGCATTTCTGGTATACCTTGCAAAACGTCTAGAGCTTCCCAGCGTAGTGCTATGATCAAGGCAGTAGCTTTCTCCATTTCATTCCAATCATTTGCATTGGCAGCAGCGTCGAATTGTTTAAGATAAACTGACCAAGAGGCCTTCCCTTCGAATGTTGGTGGTTTTATTCTCGATATTCTTACACTTCCTTCTTCGCTTTTGTTTAGTTTTGGGTATTCTTGAACATTCAGATTGGCCTTCATTTCGTCTAATTCCTTTTGAAACTTTTCGTGTACGGCCCTTACTTCTTTTAAGTCTTCTTGAACTTCTTGAACTTCTACTCTTACTTCCTTTAACTCTTCTTGAACTTCTGCTCTTACTTCCTTTAACTCTTCTTGAACTTCTACTCTTACTTCTTTTAACTGTTCTTTGAATCCTTGCTCAATTTTTATCGTTCTCATATCTTCGATCAATTTCTCTTGACCTACCTTAATTTCTTCCTGGCCTGCCTTCATTTCCTCCTTCATTTCTTTCTGACCTGCCTTCATTTCCACCTTCATTTGTTCCTGACCTGCCTTCATTTCTTCCTGACCTGCCTCCATTTCTTCCTGACCTGTTTTCATTTCTTCCTGGCTTGCCTTCATTTCTTCCTGGCCTGTCTTCATTTCTTTCTTCATTTCTTCCTGGCCTGCCTTCATTTCTTTAAGCATTTCCATCAAAAATTTCATCTGCTCCTCCATTGTTGACGTTTGACTTCTTGTTACTGGCATAAATCCTTACTCCTGACACCAGTTGTTACGTAATTTTACAATATCACGTATTTATCTCAACACTTTTTATTAAATTAACTCTATAACACAACAACGATTCAATATCTATTTCGATAACAACAATAACTCTATAACTATTTCGCTCGTCAATCGCTTTATCTTCTCTTCTCGCTTATATCTGTCGCTCTCTTCTATCAAAATACTGCCAAACTATCCAACGCTGTTCCTTATATAGTCTTATGGACGTTTCTAGGCAACTCTCGAAACGTCCAGCAACTCTCGGACTTTCTGGAACGCGTCATATGTTACTTCCACACAATTTTCGCAGTCGGTGCTTGTCAACGTCAGAATGACACATCTGTCACAATATTATACCTAAAATTAAACGAATCTTCATAAAAAAATATAATTTGAAGGCATTGAGGAGGCCTTCAAATAAATGGCAAGGAAGGAGGAGTAAGGATTTGTCGGTCGTCAATAAGATGGTCAAACAGACATCAAACATTCAACACTTACTCGACACCGGTACCATATGAAAAAATATTTAAAAATTAAAATGACTTAAAAGAAAGGTATGAAGAATAAAATTATTAAACAATTTGCAAATTTGCCATAAAAGCTTAAAAGTTAATCTAAGAAAATAAATTAAGATAAATTAATATGCCTCGTGACAATAAAAAAAATTTGACCAAAAAAAATTTATTAATTAACTATATAAAAAATTTGAATTAATAACAAAGTGAATTTAAAGGAAAAAATTAATTTAAATGAATTTAAAGGAAAAAATTAATTTAAATGAATTTACATAATATATTTAAAATGAAAGGGTAACTGGCTCAGAAAATTTTCACCTAACATCAAGCACAAAACACTAACAGAAGAACACACACAAACACGTCTTGTCGGCACCAAGGATCGAGGAAAAATCCTCGAACACCGACCGGAAAAATTCATCGATCCTTCCATCGGGGAATATATTTCGTTTTTTTTTTGTTTTTTAATCTATTGAGAACACATGATAACCTATTGTCCAATGTTTTTAAATAGGCGGTACAGGTAATAAAACTATCGAGAAATTTATTAGATTATTTGATTCAATGACTGATCATTGACACTTAACAATCTGAACTTTACAGAGTGACAATGCTAAGGGACAGTAATTCCTACCGAGTCTATTTTACATCTGAGATTCAACAAGTGTTAAACACTATTACGGTAATCGACCTTAAAGATTTGCAACCATTTCTTACTTATATTCTCTAAGTGCCGTCTCCGTTACGAAGGTTGGCAATCATTACAGCAATCTTACTTATTGGAAAATAGCAATTAAAAGTTTTAAAAGGATTTTGAGCTTTGTAGGTATAAGTGGTTATTAGAATTCAAAAGATGTTGCTTTTAAATGGTACCATTACAGATAATTGTAGGTGGGCGTTGATGATAGCGGTGTCCTGGTGGCAGTTTTATGCCTCAGGCTCCACTTAAGAAAGATAGATATTAATTGTAGATATTTAGTTATGTACACGACCGTGTTCTAAACCTTTTATTCGCATTAAATTTTAGTAAATTATTAGTTAAATCTCGATTACATTATCCTGTCATAGGTAATCTTAATTTCTATCTGACAATTTTTATAAAATAAAACTCAGAACTTAATCAGGGAGAAGTGGAGACTAACTTCAATGAATAATTTTCTCGTAAATATTCTGCGCGAAAATTTCCTTGCGTATGAAAAAAAATGTTTCTTAAGTATCGTATTTAATTATATTTTGTAATTTATCATTTTTATCAAGGAACTTGGTAGAAACCCTGAGTTTGATGCACCCCTCACAACATCTGTCGTTATTTGCGCCACTAGTGTAAGATACCTGAAAGATACAAGACCTATGAAATTATTGAGAAAACAACTAAATTTAAATGTGGAACAATTTAACAAACATATAAAGGCAAAAAAGAATTGAAGTTTGTGTTTTCCTTGCAAACAATCATAAACATAAGTACGACATCATTCGAAATTGTATACCATTGTATAGAATGTCTTAAATGGTGATGAGCAAAGCAAGACCAAGACTACTACTCTGATAGTCTTGGCTTGGTCTCGGTCTTGTTTACTCAGTCTTGGTCTTGGTCTCGCTCAAATTCGTCTGGTCTCGGTCTTGGTCTTGATCTTGGTCTTTCTTACGCAGTCTTGGTCTTGGTCTTGCTCAAATTCGTCTGGCCTCGGTCTTGGTCTTGATCTTGGTCTTTCTTACGCAGTCTTGGTCTTGGTGTTGCTTAAATTCGTCTGGTCTCGGTCTTGGTCTTGGTTTTGCTTACGCAGTCTTGGTCTTGGTCTTGCTGAATTTTGTCAGTCTTAGTTTTTGTCTTGGTCTTGCAATAACGTCTTGACGAACATTTGTCAACATGTTTTCATTTGGCAAACACTTTTAAATCTAAATTCACTATCCACAAATTGAAAAAAAGTTCATTTTAATGTTTTTGCTTATTATTATTTAATCATAAAGAAATAGTCTACAATCCATTATTAGTTTATGTACTTTAGACTCTGTCTTGTTTACTCAGTCTTGGTCTTGCTCAAATTCGTCTGGTCTCGGTCTTGGTCTTGCTTACGCAGTCTTGAAAGCGTTAATGAGAACCAAATCACTATACTTCTTATAATATTGGGATGTTTTATAAGTAATTGGGTAATACTATTTCGTAGTTAATACAAGGGTATAGTTGATGAAATGGAATTGGCATTTATTTGGAGAAAGGTATACATAATAGAAGTAAAATAAAAACAAACTTTCACAGGAATTTATTAATTTCAACAATTATTTCGCTATCGCAGTAGCTTCTTCGGGATAAATCTGGTATGGTAAATATGTTTTGAGAGTAAGTTGTCTTACGTTTCCACTTTTCTTCACAAAAGAAGAAGGAATGGAGAATGGATTAAGAATAATTTCTTGCAATAAGCGCTGGGTTGGTTACTAAATCTTTGTTAAAATTATTTAAATGGCTGGAGTTATCCAAATTCATTCGGTTGTATCAAACGAATCACTTCCAATGCGATTTTGTGGTTCTATTACCGTTCAACTAAAATCTCTGGTATAATTTTAAAAAGCGGCAAAATTGGAACCGGAATCATTACTAAGCAAACTTTGATGGAGAAGTCAAGTGCTCAAAGCAATTACGTGTTTGCACCATAACTATGCAGTTCGTCAGGCTAACTTTTAATTAAGCTGTTTTGCATCAATTAAGACTTAAAAATTCGCAGCGCTTCTGTGCAAACGAACTGGAAAATATTGTGGTACTTACAAGCTATTTTGTAGGGAGGTAGTTCCACGACCTATTTGGTGTGATTGATTGCTAATAATATCTTCGACAGTTTTACAATATTTTCTTATGACGCACTTTAAGTAAGATCAGCTCACTTCCTCTTTTATTGCCACATCTCAAAAGCTTAAACAAGAGAAGTGTTGAGCTAAAAATTATAAAACGCTATTTCATTAAAACGAATTATTTACCAAAATGTGACGTATATTTGTATTTTGCATATATATATTGTTACGTAATTTTACAATATCACGTATTTATCTCAACACTTTTTATTAAATTAACTCTATAACACAACAACGATTCAATATCTATTTCGATAACAACAATAACTCTATAACTATTTCGCTCGTCAATCGCTTTATCTTCTCTTCGAACTTATCTCTGTCGCTCTCTTCTATCAAACTGTCCAACGCTGTTCCTTATATAGTATTATGGACGTTTCTAGGCAACTCTCGAAACGTCCAGCAACTCTCGGACTTTCTGGAACGCGTCATAGGTTACTTCTACACAATTTTCGCAGTCGGCGCTTGTCAACGTCAGAATGACACATCTGTCACACTGCCCCCCCTCTAGCGCTGATCGTCCCGATCAGTTTCTTCCACTGTGTATGGAGCCAACCGGTCGAGGTGTACAACTTTCATCTTCAATTTGGGGCCTCGTTGTATCCTGTAGACGACATCGTTTATCCGGGTAATCACTTTGTACGGGCCCTCCCAATTCCGTTGTAATTTAGGACACCTTCCTTTCTTGCGAACTGGGTTATAGAGCCATACACGATCGCCCTCCCTGAATCCAGTGGAATTCGCTCGCTGATCGTAGCGGTTGCCATCTTCAGTTCGTGGAAAGGGACCTGCAATATCCATAGCAATTCTTTTGAATGGTGCTCCGACGTTATACTGGTGCATCTTTCCTCGTGTGCTGGTTATCGGACTTTTGTTAGAAGCACATACTACGCATTTTCTACACCAGTCTTTCACATCCAATCTAGCGTTCACCCAGTAATACCGTT
Organism: Agrilus mali; assembly: GCA_029378335.1. NCBI lineage: Eukaryota > Metazoa > Arthropoda > Insecta > Coleoptera > Buprestidae > Agrilus > Agrilus mali. The sequence continues at coordinate 13,948,231 of CM055655.1, read as the reverse complement.
CACGTAGTTTCTCTAATGTCTTCTTCACCCCAAAATGTCCACCTCCAGTCCCAGTATGCAGTTCTTTTATTAATTCCTTTGTCTTCTTCTTGGGCAATACAACCTGTACTCGCTTCTTGGTCCCGTCCGGACTTTTCCAGATTCTTTTGAGGACTCCATTCTCGAGCTTCAGGGAATCCCATTGGGCCCAATAACATTTCGTCGTAGTACTCAGTGGGCTTACGTCCGCCCATGTTGGTCGAGATTCTCCCGTCTCCTTCCATTTCATAATTGGTCCTAGGTCATCATCGGTTCGCTGTTCCTCAATCAGCACTGCGTCTTCCCAATTCTCTTGTCTGTCTACGGTGGTATGTAGGCATAGAACTTGTTCTACCGCTTCTTTTCGTTCCACCGAAGAACAATGCTTGCTATTCCGTGGGCATAATCGTCTTGACAGGGCTTCAGCATTACCATGGTGTTTTCCTGGCCGATGTTCAATTTTGACATTATATTCCGGTTTGGTTCTTTCGGCGGTTGGCGTCTGTATTCTTCCAGATGGACATACGCAGCTCAGGTGCCCCGTACGTCTGCACATCCAACATGTAATTGCTCGTTTCCTTTTGTTACAATCGCGTGAAATATGCCCATTTTTGTCGCAAGTCCAACATTTGAAATTGTATTCTTGTTTACTTCCTTCGGCAGCTGACGTATGTCTTCTTCCAGAGTGACAGCCGCTGCTCAAGTGCCCATGTTTGTCGCAAGTCCAACAGCGTGGGCGCTCACTTAACCCTTCCTTCGGTTTCTTAGACATGATTTCTTTCGCTATTTTCACCATTTCTTGCCGAAAAATCCCGCCAAATATCTGTCGCATTTCTGACATAATAACTGGTCTACAGTTTCCGTAAACATAAAACCATTCTTGTTCAAAATTTGAAACATTTCCTGTACTAATTTGGTCTGCTGAGGTGTAGTTGTACGACCAAAATAATCAAACCCAATGTTAAACCATCTATAAATTGAATTATGTACTTCAAAATATTTATCACAAATTTGTTGGGGTGTTAAACCTTCTTCTAAAGCTTTAGTTTCAGTAGCAGTTCCATACTCATCAGTTCCACATATAAACAGTGTGTTATAATTGCATATTCGGCAATACCTTGCAAAGACATCAGCAGACAACACACAGCCAATAATATTCCCCAAATGAGGAACATTGTTTACATAAGGTAATGCAGAAGTTATAAGAATGTTTTTTTCACCTGGTTGAGGTAGCACTGGTATTATGTCACTCTTTGGTTTAGGTAAATTAGCAGAGCTCTTTAACCATGATTCTTTAGCCTTACTAATATCATCTACACTAAGACTTTCAATGCTTGTTTGTGTTTGAAGTGGTGGTCTTAATAAACATGGTGAACATATTGCTATATGAACCGGAGACAAGTATTTAGAACTATTAAGTAGAACCTGATAAGATGGTTGTCCTGGCTTCATGTCATAACCATTTAAGGCTTTCTGAAATTCTTCTATTTGTTCTAAATTTTTAATCCAAGTATCTAAATTGTCTAACCCCATTAGATATTCTTTGCTTAAGTTAGTATCTTTGTAAAATGGATATAAAGTAGAACCCAAAACACAACATCAGATACTTTAGTTTGTTTCTGTGATGTTGAAAAATCCTTGATTGCATCATTCAGGTAATTGAGATGTCTCTTTAAGCTTTCCTTTCTGTCTTCTATTTTTACAGGAAATCCAAATAAAAGAGCAATATTTGGTGATAATACTGTAGATTCCCATTCTAGCCATTCATTAACTATCTCTTCTTCGTTTTCTTTTGATGGAAACAAAAATTTTGCAGCAGCATTTGGGATAAATAAATTAGAAGAATCTTCTAGTTCTAAATAGGGCAAATGCCTTGGTTGTTGTAATTCACGTTCTTGCAAGGAAACTATTTTTACATCTACTTCAACTTTAGAAAAATTTGCTGCTACCAGTATTTTTAACGTCGATGGATATGATTCATTAGTGTAAACTTTAAGTATCATTTTAAAAATTTAATTATAAATTATTTTACTTTGAAACGGCAAAAAGCTTCAAATATGGGTCAAATTCACCGTATTATATCGCTGCAGCTGCACGTGTTTTTAACTCTTCTTAAACTTCTATCCTTACTTCCTTTATCTCTTCTTGAACTTCTACTCTTACTTCCTTTAACTTTTCTTGAACTTCTACTCTTACTTCCTTTAATTCTGCATGAACTTCTACTCTTACTTCCTTTAACTGTTCTTTCAATCCTTCTTGTACTTTCTCCAATTTTTGTTTCATTTCTTCTTGTCCTTTCTTTATATCTGATTTCATTTATGCCATAATTTCTTCCTGGCTTGCTTTAATTTCTTCCTTCATTTCCACCTTCATTTCCACCTTCATTTCTTCCTGACCTGCCTTCATTTCTTCCTGGCCTGCCTTTATTTCTTTCTTCATTTCTTCCTGGCCTGCCTTCATTTCTTCCTGGCTTGTCTTCATTTCTTCCTGGCCTGCCTTCATTTCTTGCTTCATTTCTTTAAGCATTTCCATCAAAAATTTCATCTGCTCCTCCATTTTTGCTACTTGACTTCTTGTTACTGGCATAAATCCTTACTCCTGACACCAGTTGTTACGTAATTTTACAATATCACGTATTTATCTCAACACTTTTTATTAAATTAACTCTATAACACAACAACGATTCAATATCTATTTCGATAACAACAATAACTCTATAACTATTTCGCTCGTCAATCGCTTTATCTTCTCTTCGAACTTATCTCTGTCGCTCTCTTCTATCAAATACTCCCAAACTGTCCAACGCTGTTCCTTATATAGTATTATGGACGTTTCTAGGCAACTCTCGAAACGTCCAGCAACTCTCGGACTTTCTGGAACGCGTCATAGGTTACTTCTACACAATTTTCGCAGTCGGCGCTTGTCAACGTCAGAATGACACATCTGTCACAATATATATATATAATATATGTAAGTTAGTTTATTATACTAAAATCTCGTTAGGTAATACATACACCTCATAGAGAATTTTACTTTGCGTTAAAAAATACTTAGCGGGATGAAGGAGGAAAATTAATTGTTTTTTTTTATGGGTGAAAGAGACTGAAATTGACAGTGTTTTAAAGTTGTGGAAGTAATTTAATATGGGGTGTTGTACAGATCTGACACAAGCCGTCATTGAATATAGGGTTATGGGTTATGTGGAGTAAGTAAAAAGAAATGCTTACTGGGCATAGTAATTACGTAATACATAATTTTCTGAACGTGGATATGACAATATCTTATTCTTCTCTGAATACTGTCTTAAACTAACCTGACTCTCAAAACCTTACACCTTTTAACTTGCATTTATTGAACTTACATTTCCTCATTATTTATATAGAAGGGTAGCTGAAGGTATTTTTAAGAATTTTCCTATGGGTACTACGCCTTTTCCTTTTTTCATAATTGCTAATAATAAACAGTTGTTATTATTTTCACTAGCACACTCATACATACAGTCGAATTCGGTTATAACAAACATGAAGTAGTTCCAATGGAAAATTGTAAATCAGATACGTGAGTGCAATACGAAAAATAAATTTGCGAAAGCGTGCCAGACATAAAAAAAAGTCACGAATAGGTTTGAAAAATCGATACCAATATAAAAAGACGACAGGTATCAGACGAGGGTGCATACCTACTGTAAAAAAAAAGAACCAGTTCTGGGGTGTAAAAGTCTAGCTACCGTTATTGTATATAACTTTGTTGCACGTATACCTACTGCGATTTGTTGAAATAGTATTTGAATATCAGAAGAAATTGTGAAATTCGGGCTTGATGGCCGTGGTCTAGGATTGTTTGTTCTTCGGTGAGAACACCGAAGAAGTGTCTTATCCGACGTTTCGCCAACAACTGTGGTTGGCATCCTCAGGGAACGTAGCGTGGGTGTAATGTCCATCGCTGCGGTTGTGCTGAGACTGATGCCAACCACAGTTGTTGGCGAAACGTCGGATAAGACACTTCTTCGGTGTTCTCACCGAAGAACAAACAATCCTAGACCACCGCCATCAAGCCCGAATTTCACAATTTCTTCTGAAAACGCCGGCCGTGAAAGCCTAAGTCTTTTCAGTATTTGAATATGTTTCTTTCTTTTAATTTGTTACAAACAAATATTAGTTCGTCATAACCGATCGTATCTGGGAATTGTCGGTTTTAAAGGCCAAGTATTAATTAGGTAAGGGTTTCAAGATGGAGGAGGGTTTAAAAAAATTCCATGGCCTTACCTCAGGGAAGAGCTATAAAATCCATTCATGTGTAACAGTTTACTACGAGTCCAAATTCAATTAGGAGTGCGTTTTGCAATGCATGGTTGGAGGAATACAATAACTGACACTACCTGCTTATTTCTTATTCAAATATGTTCACTATAACCGATAGTTCGTCATTTTAACCGGTTTTGTATAGTGGTCGTTTCTTTTTCATATTATTACAATAAAAAGGGGATGAAAGTGTCCCCTTTTATAACAGTTGATTTTGAAAATTATGAATAAGCCTCTTACAGTTTGTTTATTTTACGTTATTATTAAACCAAAACTGCTGGTAACATCATTACCAATACCTATTCAATTACAACAAGCCAGTTCCTGGTTTCACATTACAATAAAAAGTAAACGAGTATCATATTGTGTTAAGAAACTAGTATTGGAATATCGTACACTTCTAACAATGAAAGCTATGTCTAGAATGAACTGTTCCAACTGTTCCAATACAAAAAATCATTTACAATTTCATTACAAACGTTTTGTTAGTTATCCTACACTACAATTTATTGGAGTGCAGGTAGTTCTGCTTGATGTTGGTTGTTGTTTGTAATAATTGATATTATGATGAATACGAAAGTCGAGATTAAACGGTACTAATAAAGTTTTATTAACAAAAAACAAGGAACAGAATATATACAAGTATATGAATTAGTTATTGAATAAAATGGGAGTGCGGCGCACTTACTTGAAAGATAATTTGGAACTTGTTTTCGAAAAGGACGATCGTTGTTAGCTTCGCGTGCGATGGTAAGATATAAAAAGTGCTTTAGAAAAGGATAGAATAATAGAGATAGAAAGGGATGCAGACTAGTTTAGTTGAGGCGAAAAATGATTGACAGTTGTTGAAGGCAGGCTGGACAATAGGGTAGTAAAATAATAAGAATTAGAAAGTTCGAAGAAGATTAACAGAAAAATTATGAGTAGTGAAGACAGCAAGTGCAAGGCAATAAATGAAATGGATTTAGGATATTTCTATCTTAACAACGGTAATGAAAAGACAAAAGGGTTTTTTAACTGAGCATAACGAAAAAAAAAAGAAAGATGTTCAGAAAAGTAAACAATAGAAAATTTGGAAAACGCATGACGGACGCAACACATTTATACGTGACAATATAAGAGGCATATCGATTGTTTGTTATTATTACTTCCATTAATATCAAGACAGGGGATAAATTCAATTTTAAACAAGGAATAACAAGCAGATTCAGAAACGAAATGTTTACACTTCAGTTGCTTTCTCTTAATTTTAATGGTCCATAATCATATTATACTGTTATTGTTATGTGGCAATTTTTTTTAATGTCGACTAATTTTTTGGTTTTAAGATTTCTGATAACACAAAGTTTAAGGAAATGTAAAAATGAAAATGAGAGCAAAGATATAAATTAAGTTGGTTCGTTTTTAAAAAGCCTGGTCTCAAAATGAAATTGACTTTTACGAGTTGAATCGAATCTTTATCAAAACCAAACATCTAGGCCTGTAAATTTATTCGTAAACTTTTACTTCAAAGGCAATTTAAATTATAATTAAAAGGAATCTCTCCTCTCACATACTGTTCATATTTTTACAAAATTCTATTTTTCATTCATTACTTTTGTTATAATTTAGGTACGCAACGTGTTGAATTTTCGAAACACGAAACTTCCACACGAATTTTATCCATGGTTGGACAGTAGGTCTTGACCAACACCCAAAGTACCGTTTGAACGTACCTAATCAAAGAGCACCATGAGAGTGAATAAAAAATAATAAAATTTGAAGAGAATCAAGGAGACGGGAGTCTGCAGTAAGATCAATAAAGCGAGTGGAAGAGTTAGGGTGGTGTAGCGGGTGACCGCTGTCACTCACCCTAAAACCCTTCCATTATCAACGCCCCTATACATACTTGATATATTAAGTAGCTATTTTGTATTTTTATAACTACCTAGTTATTAATTGTTATTTGTTATGTATATTTTTATTAAATTTATTAACTATGATTTAAAAACCATTTACCATAAAATTCACTCTTTCCATGACATTGCACATACAAAAGTAGATAAGGGATGCTATTTTCGCCATCAATTTAATAAACCTGAAAAGTACAACAGGCTATTAATACCCAAATTAAAAAGTTGTTAACTGTTATGTGTGTGTTATAATATAATAACAAATGGATTTTTAGAAAAAAAGCAGAAAATAATGCAACCGTTTAATGACAATACAAGTATACCCTATAAGAATAGCCCATTATGTCTATTCAACACATCGCAATAGCCAATAAGTAATATCGTTGTTGGATATCGCTATTATGTGGCACATAAATACTTTAATGACAATGAAAATGAACAGTTCGTTTTCATAAGAATTACTTAAAAAGAATAAAAGTGGTTTGTTGTGTTAGCTACGTTTTTATGTGTATATTTATAGAGAAGTTATATTAGAATCTTTTTCAGAAAACACTCTTTTAAAAATAAATGTGAAATGGAGACTTTAGGTGAATCAGATTGTAACTTTTGTTCAGTGAAGTTCATTATCGGAAAGTTCTGTAATTTCATTTATTAAACTGATACTTTCAATAGTGCAACTTTTATGAAATATCTTAATATACATATTTAAAAAATTGAATAAGACAGTGTAATGTCACGTAATTATTTATTTCGAAAACGTGACAATATTGGTTCGATCGTTGCCGATCATTATCAACTATACCTAACAATTATTGTTTTTATTATTTAAGTAGAGTCCGTTCAATTTAATTTTTCCGGTTTTGTATTATAAGGTCAACATTGTAAATCTTTTACTTTATTATTTACTACTGGCGCAATAAATTAACTAGCCCCTATACCTAGCGTAAGAAAGATAAGGACACCCCATCATTTTTGATGAGGTTGAGATACAAGTGATGCAGGTAGTATTTCAATTCTGCTCATTTCTGTTCTACTTTTATAGTTTGTGTATGTTTGTCTCGCTTTTCGCAGCAAAATAATAAAAGACACAACTCTACAAATTTCATACATAGAAGAGAAAGATGCGACATTATAAACGGTACCAGCACTGCTTATTACCACCGACTCGCCAAGAAGGACAAGGGTATCCTTCGTTTTCGTGTAGTAAGTATAGGGGTGAATTAATTTATTATGCCAATAATAAATAATAAAGTAAAATATTTATAATTTTGACTTTATAATACTAAACCGGAAAAATTAAATTGAACGGACCCTACTTCATATATATGTGGGCTCAAACCTGTAATTGCTTGTTTTTCTTACAATGCTACTCTCACTAACCCCATATTTCTTTAAAAATACAACTTTTTGCAAGTGGAAGTGTCAGTAGTTACGCTTTCAATCATGGTAGACTACAATTCGGCTCGTGGAGCCATTCACTTAAAAATCTCATTTGAAAGCAATCAAAAATTTCTAATAAAAATTGAAAATTAATTTGCAACCACGTATAAAACTACTAGCAAGCAAGGTAGTCTTTAATATAGTCTTGGCATATTAAAATCATCAGACATTACATAAAAATATATTCTTAAGTTCTTGGTTGCTTTTTTGGAACCTAACTTACTTAGATTTAAGACGATATATATATTCCATCCTTAAAATGAAATTAGTTCGTGCCCCGAATAGACATTTTTCCAAACATTCAACTATTACAAATGGCATTCAGATATTTCATTTAATTTTCACAACCGGCGGAAAAAAAGGAAGAAAATATAAAAGTAAATCAAAATATTGGTAATCTAAAACAGATCTTCAAATCAACGGAACTGAGGTGTTTAATATTGTGGCATTGTTCGAACGAAGCGGTTGAGATGATTGACGTGGGTAATTAAATATGAAATTGCCACCCAATCTATCGATTACAGTGAGACATTACTGCGAATTGTATTGCTACGTTTGATTTCGTTGTATAGACAGTTATTTGGTAGGCATTATCGCGAAGTTGTGGGGTCCGTGAAAAAAAATTTTTGCTACAATCAATTAGACGAGATTTGACCTTCGAAAGTGATTTTTAAAAATTTTTTTCCTCCATTCCGGGTGCCAGGTTCACGGACCCGAAGTTGTGGTCATTGCACAAGAGAATGTTAATTATAATTATTTGCAAATTATATACGAAAAGGCAATTGTAAGAAACGGATAAAATGGGCAACACAACGTTAATAGAATAATAGAAAGTAACATAATTTTTTTTTTAACTTTATTGATTATAGGAACATTATCTCGTGCAACCTGAAAATAAAAAGTGTAACTTATGGTTAGTAACTGCCTTGCTACTCTCGCACAACGCTCATCAGACGCAAACAAACCGATGCATTATTAGAAAAGCAAACCACAACAGCACTATCTATCATTACATAAGTTACCCATCTGTATCTGCATATCTTTGACCCCTAGAAGGAATGGGATCATTTTATTGGACTGAAGTTGGCCTGTTAATGATTGAACCAACCGCTAATGTTAATTCCACATAACTTGAAATAAATATCTTTATCTTTATCATATGAAAAGTTTTATAAAGAACTACCTTGTAATGTTTACATTTAGTGGCGACTGGAATAAAATTATGATAATAATTAACAACAAAAGTAAAAACTCTTGGATTGGTTCCCAAGGGAGAACTGAAAAAATATATATTTTTATCGTTAATATAAATTATTATTCACAGTTATATTCCAGAGCCATTTCATTGAAAAATAACGTGGCTTTGGAAAATATTCAACTCAACATAAAAATCTACTACTTGATGTAGAATAAGAAAGAAAATATAAATAATTAAATTTGCTGCATATCTACACTTTATTTAATGGAATTTGTTACTTACATAAATTAGTCAGTATAAAATTTTCGTGTGAAAGCTAAGCGAGTCGTATTTTTTTTGTTATTCGTTAACTAGAGAACTAGTCCATATCGAGAAAAGGATCAATTTTTACGATTCTTCCGATACGTCCAATACTTCGTTGGGATACGAGGCAGTGACCGCTTAAAGTGAAAATATTTCCTTTTACTCCTTGTACCATATTTCGTTTGTAAAATATCGTCAAGTTACTAAATTATTGCGGGATTTTAAAAAAATGGTGGTTTTTACTTTTGATAACTTTAAACTCTGGCGTCTCAGGCATAGATATAAACAGCAACGACATTTGATATCCTTTACTACTTCGTATTTCTAGATAAGAACATGCCAACTTGAAAAACCTTCTTGAACTTGGCATGCCAATAATTAGTCGAAAATGGTTATTGACATATTTATAAGTTTATATCATATATTGCTAGCAACACTCCCAACCACAGAAAAACTAATTTTTTATATCAATTTCCTGTGTTAAATACTTTATTTGGTACCCTAAGTATCTACCTACGTGGTTTAATATCAATCATCCAACAACACACACACTACTATATTTTAGACGATTTTATGGTAAATAAATCTGTCTAAAAAACCTAAAAGATTATACAAGATACATATAAGTATTATCTAATACAGTAGGTCCCTTTGATCACATAGGAAACGGAAAACTAAATGCACACAATCTAACCTAACCAACATACGTGATTAATGTTAGCAAAACGAGCATATACATACCGTAGATTGGTAGATAATATCTATAATTTCTATTACGATTATTGGTTTAGTCAAACATTAAAATTTGAACGTAATAAATCTTCCTACAGTTTACACTTACAATGAGTGGTACGGCATACTATGTAAGTATTGTGACGTATACGCAAGGGCAATATTATGTTAGGCAACCCATTATACAGCAAGCCTCGTTTGATTAGTGACCGACAGTCAACTGTTTAACAAAAGAGACGAGAACACCCAGCGGCATGGTATAGTCTTCTAGATCATTGCTTAGCATTCGGGAGGTCACCGGTTCGATTCAGGGGCCGGCTACTTTGATCCAAGTTTTTCTGTTGTTTCCTTGGATCATTTAGGCAAATGCTGGAGTAGTAATATTCCACAGGTAGTCTTTAACTTCTCTTCTGTCTTCATTTCATCCGTCTCAACTTTCTTCCCCCAACTATCACCCACCTATTCCCACGATTCCTAAAGGAGGCTGAAGATGGCCTTTCCGCCCTAGCCTCCGACTTTGCAGCAGAGTGTATGCCGGAGGGACAGCACGCCCACCAACATTAGTGGGAAAGAAGCACCCAAAAGTTTTAAAAGTTTTTTTTTTGACGCAGGGCAGAGAAGCGAAATAGCGAGCGAAATATTGGTGATAAAAGCAGTGAATAGTGAAATAATAATTGTAGTAACGTTGTTTAAGTTCATTTGTTAAAATAAATTGCTTGAAGTTTGGAGAAATGTTTTAAAGCCGTTACAGTATGTGCCTATAGGGTATACTTTTATTCACAGCAGTCAATGGGACGGAAATGAGCGTTACTATATCAAACCTAAAAGAACTTCTTTTACCTTCTTTTAAGGGAAATTACAAATTTTAAGAATTGAACTTCTACAGTAAAAGAAAAGGAAGTGTGTTTCAACGACCTTTCAGGAATTGGAACATTACTAGGTCATTTCTAGACATTATCCTATAGGGGCATTTCCACTTGTAGGTACCCCCCTTAAATCAGGAATTATTCGAGTCATATAAAAATATTAGTGAGCGTAAAATATCTAATTATACACATATACTACAGAATACATACTGAGAATGTCTAGGAGGTACTTTTTTCAATAACTAACCGCTGTAACGTTTTAGTTATTTGATTTCACATGTCACTTAAACATGGGGTATTTAATTAACGTCTCTCAGTTTGGAATATCAGACAGACTACTCGATATTATCAACTCAAGCGAACATCACATGTCATTGATTCGATTCGATAGTCTAATTTGAATTTTCTTTATTCCAGTTCAAATACGATAAAACGGACTAAGTGTAAATATAATTTGTTTAATTTGAGATTGAATTTCAATATATTAGCTTAATTAAGCTAAATTGTTTTATGGTATAATTTGTTAATGTTAATGGTTTCGATTGCATAATTGACCAAATTTAATTTAAATTGCTGGTTACGGTAAATATTATAATAATAATAAATTTATTAAATAGCGATAGTTTCAGTGGAAAGTAATCGACGGTGATTTATACATGACGTTTCAAATATGGCGAAACATGAACATATATCGATACCACAAATTATGTAAAAAAATCAAGTCTATTTTTGTAGCCTAAAAATAAAAACATGTATAACTTGATCTTCACAAAACATCCATAGTAAACGTTCTGATCGTCAGAAAATTTAATAATCTGAAGATGTGAGTAGTATACAGGGCCCTACATTAAACTTTTTCTGAGAAGGTCGAACCTCTTGTTTATATTTATAATTTATTCAAAAATTAGACAAATACCTTATAAGCCACGATCCCTTTCCTGACAAGAAATGAGCATTAGGTACGAGCATAAAGAGTAACCCAAAACCTATATAAATATAGCAAGATTTATAAATTCACCCAACAAATTGCCTAAACTTAAGAGCAAAATATCACAACATACTTTAACTTTCAACGACCTTAGAAGAAAAATATATAAATATAATTAAGTCAGATAATGAATTTATCATATTTTGACCATGTTTATAGATACGTATGTACATAATATACTATTGTAACGAATTTTCTAGTCAAAGATATTTATTTAAACAATTATTTATTTAACACTATTTATATAACACTTAAACACTAACTTAGAACTACTATTTATATAAGAACAATTCACTTATTTATATAACAGTTTTTTTTTCACTTTTGTCTATTATTTATCGTTTTGATTCGCGCACTGATGGTTTCTCACAACAACTGTGTCTCGGTCCAAAGATGATAACTTTATATACACATTTCGAACTTTCTAGATGATTCGAAAAGGAAATCCTGATGGTTCTCGAATGATGAATAATAATTAGAAAGTCCTCGATGATTCCAGAATTGAACTTGTTACTTGTCGCTGGAGAATAATTTACATCTTGTAAGTTGATAACAACAAAGGAATCCAGGAACAAAACGTCTATAGTAGGTGCAGAGTCCAAGGAAACTTCTGACTTGATGGACGTCAGCAGGTACAGGCCACTCTTGCACGGCCTTGATTTTCTGTGGGTCGCCTGAAACGCCGTCTCCGGATACTACATGCCCCAGGTAGTTGACGGTCTCTTGGAATAGCTGACATTTCTTGGGGCTTAGTTTTAGGTGGACATCACGGAGTCTTCGGAAAATTTCCTCCAAATTTTTCAGATGGTCGTTGAAGTCCTTTCCGACCACAATTATGTCGTCGAGGTATACCAGGCAAGTCTTCCCAATTAAGTCAACCAAGACTGTTTCCATAAGTCGCTCAAAGGTGGCTGGTGCGTTACACAACCCGAACGGCATTACTTTGAACTGCCACAGCCCCGTTCCAATGGAAAACGCTGTCTTCTCTTTGGCATCCTGGTCAGAGCCACTTGCCAGTATCCGCTCTTGAGGTCTAAGGTGGAAAATATTGTCGACCCTGAGAGTGTATCCAGGGTGTCATCGATTCGTGGTAACGGGTAGCTGTCTTTTTTCGTCACATTATTTAATTGGCGGTAGTCCACACAGAAGCGTGTCGAGCCATCCTTTTTCTTGACCAGGACGACCGGCGATGTCCAAGGGCTAGTAGATGGTTCTATTACCCCATCCTTTTACATTTCACTTATGATGTTCTCAGCCTCTTCTCTCTTGACCAGTGGTAGTCTCCTGGGTCGCTGACGGATGGGTTGTGCCTCGCCAGTATTTATTTTGTGCAGGACGACGTTGGTTCGCCCCTTCTTGCCACCTTCTATTTCAATGACGTCTTGGTATTCGTTTAGTAATCCTTTAATTTGACGTCGTTGGTTAGGATTACATTTGTCACCTGCTTCCTGGCACAATTTCGGCAAGGCTTCTGGTGGGCGTTGCGAGTCTTCCGTTCTTGTTTGTAGCTTTCTGACTTGAGATGTTACAGTGTCCTGAGTAGTTAGCTTGAACTCTTCTCCGTTTAAGGTCACGACTTTTCTTTGGAAACTCAGGCAAAAGTCGTATTTCCGAAGCACGTCCAAGCCCAGAATGACATTGTCTTCAATTTCGGCTACAAGAGCGCAGTGTCGGAAGGAGGTCTTTCCTATGCGGATCTTGACGTAGCTTTCACCATGGACATTTACCATTTCCCCGGTGGCCGTACGTAGCTTCCATTGAGTCGGTTGAAGCTTACTTGTAGTCATCACGTTGGCTCGTATAATTGTCCTGTTCGCTCCGGTATCCAATAGAAACGAACACCGCTTCCCATTTATGTGTCCCGTAAGAAAAAGGCTATCAGCTCGTCTGTCTTTCATGGTTTTTGTTAGTGCAACTAGACCGGGGGCTTCTTGCTCCGGGATCGACGTTTGCCCCGCCGCGCCAACCCTGACTAGTTTTCCTGTACGCGGGGCTTATCTTCTTGAGAAGCAGATCTCTCACTCTTGCAGCTGCTTCTCACATGGCCTAGCTTACTATAGTTCCAGCACCTGATTTGTCTGGGCTTTCTTTCTACTTTGGTCGTTACTCGGCGGATCATCTCTTCCAGTCTATCCAGTCTATCGTCCCGACCGGCTGACTCTTCTTTTAGTTCTCGCACTCGACATTGTCGTTGCGACGCCTGTTTGACGCCGTCGTATTCCAGTGCGCGGGCCAATGTGTCAACCAAAGTCCTCGGTCGGTCCAGTCGGAGTCGCTGTCGTATTTCGTCGTCTTTAAGTCCGTCAATAAACGCGTCGACGGTCAATCTTTCCAGGGTATCGTCGGCCGTACCCGGATAGGCGAGCCGGAATAACCGTGCGATATCCGCCTCGTATTCCTGAAGACTTTCTCCTGTCTTCTGTCGTCGGTTCTTTAACTGCACATGGTACACAGCCGTCAGATGTGCTTGGCCGTATCGCATCTCTAATCTTTTTACTAGCCGATGGTAGTCTAGTAGTTCTTCCGGTGGTAACGTGTTCAGAATTTCGCCAGCACCATCACGCAGAGCAAGGGCAAGGGAGGAAGCTGTTTCTTCTAGCGTCCATTTGTAAGCTTTCGCGGCCACTTCGAATTGCGTCAAAAACAGGTTCAAGATGTTTTACCGTCAAACGTAGGTAGCTTCATGTGCACTTTGGAGAAGATGACCTGTTCTTCTTTCACGTCGGGGATTTCTTTGCCGTCAACCACGCTATGCCTCTTTTCCGTAAGTTGGTGACTGGTTTCTCGTTTTTCCGGATTCAGAACCATTTCTTCCAGTTGGGCCAATCTTTCGTCGAAAGTTCCCAGCGTTTTGTTTATTTCTTCCCTTGTTTCTTCTTCGAATTTTCCCAGTTCTTCTTTCAAATTACCTTCAAATTTTTCTAATTTTTCTTCCAGGAGTATTGAATTTTCCTTTAATTCTTCAAAATTGTTATTTAATTTTTCTTCCAGATTCTTTGAATTAAAATTTAATTTTTCTTCCAGATCCTTTGAATTAAAATTTAATTTTTCTTCCAGATTCTTTGAATTAAAATTTAATTTTTCTTCCAGATTCTTTGAATTTTCATTGAATTTTTCATTTAATTTATTTTCCAATTTCTTTTCAAATTTGTCCCCAAATTCATATGTGTTGGGATCGGAACCTTCTCGTAGTAAAGCCTCCTCAAGCCGCTTCTGTAGGATGTTCTTAGTACCGGACGTATCTTCGTCTCGCTCTTCCAGTTCGCTTTTCAATTCTGCGACTTTCAACTCGAACAATGTTTTCGGCATGTTTATTTATTTTGTGTTTTTATTACACTAGAAAATGTTTTTATTACACTAGAAAATTCTCTGGGGATCGATTCGCAGACCCCACACCTGACACCAATTGTAACGAATTTTCTAGTCAAAGATATTTATTTAAACAATTATTTATTTAACACTATTTATATAACACATAAACACTAACTTAGAACTACTATTTATATAAGAACAATTCACATATTTATATAACAGTTTATTTATATCACTTTTGTCTATTATTAATCGTTTTGATTCGCGCACTGATGGTTTCTCACAACAACTGTGTCTCGGTCCAAAGATGATAACTTTATATACACATTTCGAACTTTCTAGATGATTCGAAAAGGAAATCCTGATGGTTCTCGAATGATGAATAATAATTAGAAAGTCCTCGATGATTCCAGAATTGAACTTGTTACTTGTCGCTGGAGAATGATTTACATCTTGTAAGTTGATAACAACAAAAGTACCGTGTGCGGTGTCTACGCCGTAAGCATGTTAGCGATAAGAAGTACATGCAGACAAGTTGTTATCGCACACTCGTACAGTCCCTGGTCGCTACACTATAAACATAATATTGGACACCTAATTTAATTTATTATCCTGCTGTAAACACTAAGATCTAGGGTATTTTCCCAACCTTCATTGAACATTCAAACGAAAATAATATTTGAATCTCGAAATTCGTTTAAGATCTTTAAATTGTGCCAAATGTTTGGTAAGATAACAACTTCTTCTCTAAAAGTTTTAATGTGTTAACTTTCAGAGTTGGAACGCATTCATCTTCTTTTATTGCTGGTAAAGCGTGTTACGTTTGAAACTAAGTTTTACTAAATAAGAAAAGTAAAATGGTCATTATTTTCCCCGTATTATACTTACGTAAAAAGTTTACTTCCATTCTTTTTGCTTTATTATAAAACGTTCACAAGCTCAAGTAGGTACTTCTGAAGTAGTTGCTTACAATAGTTCCCTAGGTAATAAATTAATACATTTTTAACATTTATTGACATATATATATACATGATTTCAAAATCGGAACAGGTATAGAATCTGTAAAACATATTCAAACGAATTTTCGTTCAGTTTTTCTTTAAATGCCTTGAATTCCTATTTAATTTTTCTTCAGTGCCCTTGAATATTATTTATTATTTTAAAAGTGTCTTCGAATTTTAACTTTCTTAAAAATTGTTATTTAATTTTTCTGCCCATTATTTAACTAAATAAAAACTGCTTTGGATAACTCTCTCCCTCCTTTAGACTATCATCGAATTATTATTCAAGGTTAGTTGTATCTCCAGTTGTATCGCTACCTCATTCTTCCGATCTCTTTTCAAATCGGCTATTAATGATAGATATGATATTCGTTAATTTTTTTCCTACTGATTATTATCAACACCACATCTGAAATCAGTATATAAATGTCGTATACCTATACAGGTAGCAAAAGAGTAGACCCTGTGTCTTCACCTAACTCCCAATTGCTAGTAAATGTTTTTCCCAGTGAAAGCAGAATTTTACAATTTAATGTCAAGTTCCATATTTTCGTATAAAGTTAACATGTAATACCTATATACATGTAACCTAAAAGTATACTGTCTATAGTAATTTATTTTATACAAATAAAACATAACGTTTCAGTTACAAATTATATTTATTGACCACAATGATCATTTTGCCACACTATGGCTTCTTCAGGTGGAAGAAATACTAAACTAATACTGATTACAAAATCACTTACCTATATCGTATACTATTACTAAACAAAGGGGGGGACAGTTATATTACAAACCATAGACGTAGTAAGTATAAATCGAACAGTCCCGACAAACCGTGTATGAAAATGTGGCCAGAAATTAGAAAGAGAGACACTGCTTTGGGAGGAGTTGCTGTCTCTCTCTAACTGTGCGATTGAGAGAACAGTAAGCTCTCGTCTGCTACCGCTCGCTAACGACGCTAACTTAACTCCGCCTCTTCTTCCTCCTCCAGCGCATAGTTAGAGAGAGACAGCAACTCCTCCCAAAGCAGTCTCTCTCTAATTTCTGGCCAGCAGCCGAGGCTCATGTTCGGTCTATACTTACTACGTCTATGTTACAAACTAATGTTATAAATTTAATAATTGTGAATTAACATAAATCAGCAGCGTACAGTAGTATGGTACATTGTAGTGTAACTTACCTAGGCCAATGTGATCGTCAAAAACTTCTTACCCTTCGTTGTGCTGAAAATCCAGGTCTTGCCAAAAATGACAAATTGTACTCTGGTACGGGTTTACCATTAGAGGAACAAGGTTAAATAAAAGACAATGAATTAATTCCTACTTTTTAATTCAAAATCAAATGTAAATTTGGAAATGAGAGTGTCAGACTCAGCCTGTGGCTAGCGTGGAAAAAGCGCCTGACAGAGAAAACCACGATCTCGGCCACTCAATGATTAAAAACAAATTCAAATAAACATAAAAATCAAAATATCAAATTCAAGTAAATCACATATAAATCAAATATCCAATGGAAAACATAAATTCAGATAAAACACAAATAAATCAAAATAACAATGCAATCATCAATTCAAGAAAAACACATGTAAATGAAAATGTCAAATATATAAAAAAATAGGTTCCAGTGGAACACATGTAAATCAAAATATCAAATGCAAAAATCATATTCAAATAAAACACATGAAAAACCAAAATATCCAATGTAAAATCAATTCAAGAACACAGGTAAATCGAATTCCAGTAAAATTGTAAATCAAAATATCAATGTAAAAATCAATTCAAGTAAAGTAGGTAAATCAAAATATTAAATTCAAATAAAATGATAAATCAAAATATCAATGCAAAAATAAATTCAAGAAAAACACAAATAAATCAAAATGTCAAATCCAAGTAAAATTGTAAACTAAAATATCCAGGTAAAAATAAAATAAGTTCCAGTGTAACACATGTAAATCAAAATATCCAATGTAAAAAAAATAAATTCCAGTAGAACATGTAATTGCACAGTAAAACCAACACAAAATAAAATGCACATAAAAAATAAATCAATCAATAAGAAAATTCAATAAAACACATTAAAATCAGGGCACACAAATACACATAAAAAGGTAAAAACAAAATAAGACAAAAACCAAATAAAATGCATGTAAAATAATCAATAAGAAATTGTTGTAAATATAATTTAAAATTCTCAAATAAAATGAAATCAAAAACTTGAAAAAGATAAATTCAAATTTTGTAGTTCTCAGGGTCAACAAAAATGATTTGTGTAATAAAATTTAGAAAAACTTATGAAAAATTCACAAAATATAAAACACCCAAATTTTATTATAATTTCCTAATGTTAAATAAATTTTGACACAATTTGAAATTCAATGCCTACAAACAGCAGCACATTTTAAAACCAAAAACATATTTGTTAGTTAATTTAGGGGTCTAGAGTCCCTAAGGAAGCAATCCAGATAACGATGATCGTTGGAACGCATCGGGCTACACGACTAAATGTTTGTTTACATTCTTATCTAGTCTATGCATCTTTCTCGTTGAGCAAGACATCATCGATAAACTATCAATATAACAAAAGCCCCAGTTATACTCCCATCAACGTCCACACGGGAGAAAATATTAGTACTTACAAGGCATTTCATACTTAGATTGAACCACAAAATGTTTTACCCCTTTCGAAAATATACACAAATTATTATAAGTTGAAAAATGAAATATTAATGTTAAGCCAGAAAAACATTTTAAGTGAAATAATTTTAAAAATATAATTTAGTAAGATTTACCTGAATTGAAATTATTTTAAAAATGTAGTTTATTTAATTTAGAGAGATTTACCTGAATTGAAATTATTTTAAAAATTTAGTTTATTTAATTTAAAGAGATTTACCGGAATTGAAATTATTTTAAAAATTATAAACAATTGAACAGAATTTCCATAATTATAAAAGAAAATAATAAAAAGTGAAATTAAATTTGAAACAATTAAAATTATATAAATGATAAAACAAAATAATATTAATTTCAAATAATAAAGTAATTATCATACCTGTTAGAAATGTAAGTAATTAATCCAATTTGAAACAGAAACTCAAAACAAAGAAAATACACAAACACACAAAATACAAATAAAGACACAAAACAATTTATAATCTTTCAATTTGAATACGAAATGAAATGAATATGATTGCTGGATCTGTATCGGAATTTGAAAAAAAATCGAATTGAATTGAATTGCATATGATTGTTGAAATCTGAATCAGAATGTTGAATTGAATGAATCGAATGAATATGAAATAGAATTGAATGCCTTAAAAATCACGTCGCAGCCCTTTTAAAGACTCGTACTAACACGTTATCAAAACTAATCGAACCTACGCCGCATCTAAGAAAAATTCCCACAGGAAATCGATCTACGAGACAAGTAACAAAAATTTTATCGAAAAGAGGACGTCTTACGTCAGCTCAAGAGTATTTATGGTTATTATACCCCATGTGTGCGAAACACCAGAACACCAATAGTAAAACTATGCAGACCACACAAAAAAATCATGTGGTTGTTTAGTTTATTTTACTCACGTAAAATGCAAGTAATTATTCAAAAAGCTATCAGAAAATTTGACAGAGTTTTGTAATAAAATGATCGAAAAACTATATAAAAAAATTTTTTTTTTTTAAAGAAGCGTGTGTAAAATATTTAAAGGATTAAAGATGACCATCGGATAGCACAACATGGACTCCTATATTATCTAAAGATAATTATATCAAAGAATTAAAGTTATTATTTAACATTTTAAAAGTGAACGAGCATATTTAGGAAACATTTTGTTTGTTCTTTTATTCGTCAATTATCTTTCAGTTCAAAAAAATCAATTGAAATACTAAAACTCAAAATTTCACAGTGTCATCCTCAGATACTTCCACTTTTAGTTATAAGCGTGTATGCATTAGTCTCACTGTATTTTATCTTCTCTTTGGTCTTAATACATAATACATAGTTTCAAATATGTTTATTAACACACTCTACATATGTTTCGACTTGTGAAGTAATAGATATTTACTCTTGAAAAAGACTTCACAAGTCGAAACATATGTAGAGTGTGTTAATAAACATATTTGAAACATCTAAAAGCATTTTGGTTTAAATCTTTTTCATTTAATTTCAACGATGTTTCATAATTATCCAACAGCCAGTTCAGTTGAAATTATAATACATAGTGTTATCTTTTTCTTTTACAACAAAAATTATCCTATCTACATTTATATCTCCCTTTATCTGACCTTATTATTCCTTGGTTTACCTTTTACTTCGAACCTATTTGCTTAGCATTGTAATTTAAAATGGTTTCAAACATTTTAGAAGAGCTTGAAACTTATTGAATGGGTTTTAAGTAGGTATGTACTTTGAAAGGGATTCTACCACTTAGAAGGAGCTTTAACTAATTTTAAATTATTTGAACAAAGCACTTTTGTAAAGTAATTAGATTATTAACTCTCAACTTTTGCTTTCGAAAGGGCTTAAAACCCATAAATTTTCAATACAGTACTAAAACTGTGCCCACTTCTGATTAAATGTACCTAATATAAAACGTTATGTAGAATAAATTTACCAAATCAATAAAGTAAGGATCCAACATATGTACCTATGTGTTGAATGGAATTATTTAGCAGCATCTCCTGAAGGTAGATATTAAATAATAAACAGCCGGGGTGTAAGGCAAGGGCTTAATTGTACAACCTCCTCGCGGACAACCAAACTTAATTGCTTTTACTTTGGCTGTTACAGGCGACTGACATAAGACCGCTATGGGGATAACAGCAGCCCTCATATTTCTTTATGCTGCATTACGACACTGTCATCTAACCTCCTCCATATTTTGTACTGTAAAACAACGGTTACATTTTCACAATTTATGAATTTTTTGTCCCATAAAGTACACAATAAGTAACCGTTCATGTAGAAAGAAGCTAATACGTTTTCGTGGGGAGGTAATTGGTACGTGTTATCCTTCAACAACACTTTGAAACCTTTAAATTTTTGTTTAGGTAAAAATTTAAATGTATCCAATAAAAATTGCCTGGATAACTAATTTTGACAACTATAAGGACAAAATGAAAAACTCCAAAAGATAATATGTAGAAGTAGAGACAAACAACCATATCGTATAAATAATGACATAATCGAATCTCCATAATCTCTGAAAATTTTCTTTTCAACTACAATTAGTGCAATTTTTTTCAAGGGGAGGCTAGAAATTATCACAGTTTTTTGTAAGTTATTCCCATCGGCTTATGCTTATCCGGACGATATGGCACATCGACCTACATTACGGTTCAAAGTGGTAAAAGGAATGGAAGGGCTTTTCAATTCTCCTTAGGAATTATAGAAATGTGTGAGTAGTAGCGATTAAAACGAAATATTACACTTAAGCTAAGTCAGTGAAATTTTAACTAAGTTTCTCTATTAAACAAAAAATAATTTTTTCATCAGGAGAAGCCTTCTTATACAGAAACTATGTATAATTGCTCTTTTTAGTAAAGTACAAATTGAAACTTGCGCTTTTGTTATTACTGAATATATGTTCCTCTTTCTCTTTTACCTTTTACTTTAAAAAAGTTATTACAAGCTTTAACAGTATGAAGCTCTGGACATGTCCATGACACTCAGTGCCGGTTTTAGCATTACCAGCGCCCTGGGCGAGATTTTTACGGCGCCCCCTGACCGCATTTCAAACCCATACAAAAAAAGGCAAAGGATATAATGATATATATATATATATATATATATATATATATATATATATATATATATATATAAAAGAAATAACTATTTATTAAAATCAAAAAAACTAATAAAATTTTACTTTTCTACTAGCGTTTCTATTGGTGAACCCTTTTATTAGGTTATCAAAGTCGATGTGTTCAGCAATTTCATTTTCGATTAACAAAGTTGCAAGTTTGTTAATATAGATTGAGATATTATTGATCGCAGATAGATTTTGATCAGCTTAAGCTTAGAAAACTCTTTTTAACTAATGCATTAACAAGAGATAATGATAGATAATGTGTTTCTCTATGGTCGGGGATTTCCCGTAAAATGAACTGCATGCAGTTTGCAGTGCTGCCTGCTGCGATCGAACGGATTGAACACTGCGTTTCATTTGTCAATGTTACCATCATCACAATTTAGGGCACCCCTTAAAATCCGGCGCCCTGGGCGGTCGCCCAACCGCGTCCTACCCTAACGCCGCTACTCATGACACTAGTGTCAAAGGCCGAAAGAAAATTGTTTATATGTTTTATATTTTATTAACTGCTTAAGGACTAATTCAAATTATACCTTGACCTTAACTATTCTGAAACAAACCAGTCAATTTTTTGCTTTTAGGCACTAGTTGAAGGCATATGCGAACACGAAAAAGTGCTATGTAGTGTGAAGGATCAATTTAATGTGCCGAGTGACGTTAAAATCTCTTCAAACATTGAAAGAAATAAAACTTTGGTAGAAGGAGACGTGAACAAGTATTTGCTTGCGCTAATATTAATAGAAACTTGGAATATTTTCTGGTCTTGACCCCAACTTTTCGCATAAAAATAAAATCTTAGCTATGGAATTTATCATGGTTTATATACTGTCACAGTAAATGTATCCCTTTAACGATTATGGTGACCTTATTTTTTGTGATATAATTTTTATTTTAAAACAATTTTCTGCTTAATTTGGCAAGTTAGAAAAATTAAATATACACATCGGATTAGTTACTAAATAATAATTGTAAACTTCCATCGCAAACAATTACATACCTGCCCATATAGAAGCCTTAAAAGTCCTGGGTCGCAGGATAACAGGAAATATTTCCTATATCATCGATAAATAACAATGTAAACATTTAATAAAACTCCTTTATGTACAATAGTTTACATAATAAGTGTAATTAAAAATTTACGTAAAAAACGAACTAAAAAGATGAAAATAAGATCTGGGTACAAAAATAGAAAAGAAATCTGTATATACTAGGTTTCTAAAGATATAATAGAATTGACTCTTGAAATATTTTTCCCATTTTGCTAACATTTTGCAACTCAATAGCAACCGTACTAGGATGTCGAATAAGTGGCTAAAACGACAAGTTTGGGTTGTTATTTAGTCTGTGGATATTTAGTTAAAGACGATTCTAGTAAATTAAATACTTTCCGGAAACAAAAAAATTGCTTACAATCAAATTCTGATAATGAAATAAATAAATAAATAAATAAATAAATAAATAAATAAATAAATAAATAAATGAAACGAGTATTTTGATTTTTGTCGTTTCTTCTTACTCTGTGTAATAAATGTTGATTTTCAACGTCTATTTGAAATAATTTCGGATAATAATCCTAACCTGAAGTACACAGTCAGGTTATAAATAATGTCCTGTAGTTTTTGCCTTTTTCCATGGTTATCTCATATTGCGATAATAATTTATAATGACCTCCGGATTCTACCATGTATATTTGAGTGTAGTATACATAATATAACTAAGTATGATTACAGGTATTTTGAAAAGGAAATAAAAAAGTTTGTTTTATATTATTACTTATTCTCCCCCTAATTGCCAATATAGAATCACTCAAACCTGTACCGGGGTTAAAAAATTTCATTATTTAAAACCAACCTACCACAAAGCGAAACGTCGGAGGTTGGTTTTAAATAAGTAACAATTTTTTAGTTATTTAACAGCTTTGAGTTCATATATTCTTTTGCTGTAAATTATAGAGTAATTTGAATGTTCCTTTTTCAATATAAATTAACTATTTCATCCATAACGCTTTTACTTTCGCTATTATTAAAATATTAATTTTACACTTATATAAAAAGTTTGGTGCACTAATTGTGATACCCCATATTAATAACTTTAACGAATGTTTGAAATAATGTTGATATGTGCCAAGTATGTTTTAGATTACATTTAAAAAACTTTGGTAATTAATTTATTTCGTTTAACTAATAAAGTGACGAAGAAACTAGAAAAGCTTCAAGTTGTGGACACTACTTTGGTTAAGTATCTACCGTTAATGTGATGTTAATTCCAAGCGACATCTAAATACACCCAACAAAGATACCGTAAAAGCAATTAGAGCATAACGTTTTAGGCAGTTTACTTTAATTATGTGTAACAGATAATTAGTCGGTATTGAATTATGTCTAGATATGTTAAATAATGTGTTAAAATTTGATCCAAATTGTAAAAGCATATAATTACAGTGGCCTTGACCTTTTCTGAAAGGTGCTGTAATGCTATAATTTGAATATAGATAGACATACACATATAATATGCTTTGATATGTAAGAAAGTTCGCTGAAAGGTGTTCATTCACAAGTAAGTACTGGGAGTAAATACATTATGCATACGTATTATATTAGTTACCGCTGTAACTTGTGTATTGTTCAGTATTTCTTGACAATTGAAATTTTAGTTTTTACAAGCTACACGTCTTGCCAATATTGAAATACCTCTTCAAATGTGTTTCTTCAATGTAATAATACAACAATTCATAGGGGTTGTATCACATTATCTGACTACCGACATTTCCCTGACAATCATTCAGCTTCATCAACGGGTGGATTATGATGGAGAATTGTAAAAATTTACGGAACAACAAATATAATGGACAAACTGTTAAATTTGAAGCACCATTACAATTATATATTTTTTTAACAATAACACAAATACTTTAAAAAAACATTTACACGTAAAATCTGGAATAATAAATAAATAAGTTAATAAGTTAAAATCCAATGTGGCAAAATCAATTATAACAAACCTATTAATAATAGAAACAAGAGACAATTAATAAATTTACCTACTAAAAGCCACATTCACAATTAAAAAAAGTATCTACTTGAATATCAGCTCTCCATTGATATTTATAATTGATAGTTCTAGTAAATATGTCATACTTTCTTTAATTTCCATGAGGGATACCTACAATGATAATTTTAGTTCCTATATTACTGTCAATCCACAGGCATTAGCGCACATTGTTTAAACTTCAATCATAATTTAAATATAGATAATTTAAAACTATTACATTCAGAAAACAAAGGCACTAGATTGTCATTATTAGAACAATTGGAGATAAAAAGAACTTTATTTCAAAAATTATATATAACGAACGACCATCTAGATTTAAAGACACTCCTGTATTAGACCTGTATTTGGGTATTTCCCCTCCGTAGATATATAAAACCTGAACATGTTTGTTAGTATTATCTTATACACTCTTGATAAAGGTGCTAACCACCGAAATATATGTAGAGTTTTTCTAATATATATTTGAAACATTTAAAAGCGTTTTTTTAAATTATATTTTGTTTATTTTGTATTTATTAAGTTTACATCTATTTTTTACTGCGACTAGATGTTTTCAGTATCTTTGTATTTGGTATTGTCATATAGTGCTCATATTTTTTCAAAATAATATTTTTCTTTAATTGTTTTGTCTTTTATTAATCACATTTGTTCTATTTTAAATATGCAACGTGTGTATTTTATGAAACACGGAAACGCCACCCGGAACTTCGACATAGTTGCAAGGTATATTTAGGCCGTGACCAACTTCCAAAGTTGCACAATATAAATCATTATAAAAGAAAAAGTTAATCAGAAAAGACAGGAAGACAGCAGTCAGTAAGATTAAGCAAGTGAATGAGAAGGGTTAGGGTGGTGTAGCGGGTGACCGCTATCACTCACCTTAATGTCTTATTGAAAGTCCCTGTCATTATCAACGGCACTAGTTGATAAATATTTAGGCAAGTAGTTTTATATGAATTTGTAATTAGTTTTATGTGTTATCTATTTTATAACATTTTATAATTTATTAAATCATTAAAACACCATATAAAATTCGTCGTTCTTTATGACAGTATGAGACTGCATGTTGGGAAATGTTTAATAACGATAGTAGGGAAAGGAAACACAAAAGGGACTGGAGCATATATGCATTGTGGAATTATCTTAAAGAGTTTCGGTAGTTTCCTGCAGGCAGAGAGAAAGAAATAGAACACCTAATATATACTTTAGAAAAATATGTCGGTTCTTCTAACTTTTAATTAACATATTTCGGACGGAAGGAACAGCACTACACGGTTATATCTTTTTGTAACCGAAGATATTGTTTAAATAATTTAAATTATCTTAAAAACGTATCAGTAAGTAGCTACTTTATTGATTATCAAGTTTATAATGACAGTTTAAAATACACTTTATTTTCTTCCTTGATTCTTTCCTGATTTCTAATTACTAGACGATTGCTTGATATTAAATTTTATTCATTGAAGTAACTACAGTATTTTCTGGCGAGTTGCAGTAGCGTCATAACATAAATTACTTTGTAACAAACGAGAAGTATCTACATGAATACAAATATGAGTTGAAATTTTTACGTCAGTACGAACATACAACTTTACGGTGGCTGTAGTGTAAATAATGAAGCTCTTATGAGCGTGCTCGCTGCGGAAAAATAAAGAAATCAAAGCCAGAAAGTTTTCAGAGTACTTCCTAAAATACCGAACGGCGAAGAACTTTTCTAACATTGGCGTCTTCTAATACTGTCATATGAGTCTAAAGTCCCACAAAGCTTTATTTAACTCCTACTCAGACCTCTGTTTAAGATAGTGAGATGAAAGTCAACTTAGTATTGGACGTGCCCTCTGGTGTTTTAAGAAACGGTACAAAACTATCATTTATTAATTAATAAAATTTATAAAAGCAATACAGTAATTCGTGGTATGTACCCACTTTGGCGTAGAAATGACTCACTATTTATTTATTAAGGGTAATCCTTGCCAGTAGATACAAGTCGAATTTTCCAAACTTTTGTTGTACTTTACCTTTACATATAAGTCTTATAATGGCGCATGTAGGGTTTTTAAATTATCTGTTAAAAACGCATAAAAGTATAAGAAGATGTTTAAGTTGTTAATTAATTCTGTGTCTCAAATACAATAAATTCGTATTTATTATTCAAAAATTAATTCTTTACTCGATTTCGTTTTTTTTGTCAAAAAAGTTTATTCGAGAATGTTTCGATATTGTAAAAAAGAGTTGGCCACAAATGTTGTTTGTATTCACCCTCACAATCACGAAGTCGACGCTATCCATCAGTCTTCAGTAACGTACGAAAACAGAGCAGTGACAGAAGAAAAAATATAAAAGAAATCGACAAAGAAATTCTTCAAAATATGTGAATTTTGATTATATTAGAAAAATAAAAACAACATCTGTCAAATAATGATAGCCGTTGGGTTTATTTTTTCGTTTCTGGTCAAGGAGAACTTTAAATCATTTTTCTACCTGTTATTTTTTCTTCTGAATAGCACAAAAAAAACATTTTATGAAACCGATTCCTGCAATTTAATTCTCTTTTGACATACTTAGTCGCTTCTAATAAATTTAAATTGTGTTGATAAGCTTCAAAAAATTAAGTAATTAATAGAATGGGTAACTTAAAACACTTGGACCTCAATTCATGGTTTAGCTCAATAAGGATATGATAAACATTTTTTTAATCATAGAAGAAAAAGTTTATAAATTTTTGAAGATAAAACTCGATCGCTAACATTTTTCTATTTGCATTGAAATTATTATATTGTGACGGACGTAGCGTTTTGGGTGGAATTGACCCGCGCCGACTGCGAAAATGGAATGCAATTTACCCATGCCGCGTTCCAGAAGGTTCGAGAAACAGTTGCGGAATTTTCGGAAATCATCTAGCAACGTCCACAACACTATATAAGCGACAGCGATAGACAGTTTGACGGTTTTTGACGGTAGTTTGGCAGAAGTAAGAGAGAAGCGAAGAAAAAGTGATTGCGAAAGCAAAATAGTTGTTGAATCAATTAATAAAAGTGCTGAAAAAAATACGCGATATTAAAAGTACGTAGCCATATTTATTACTAAAGTCGACTTATTTTCTTCCAGCCCTTTCTAAATTGTCAAATTGAACAAGAAACTTCAATTCTACTTCAGGATATAAATTTGTATGAATACAAAAGTATATTTGTTAAGAAAATCATTTAAAAAATTCGAACAGAGCTGCATACAGTACGCTGTGTATACAAAGGGATTGAATGTGTACACTGCATTATTCACATTGCACAAGGAAATATTCGTTTGCTCTTAGCTTCGAGATAAAAGACCGACATGCAACAGGAAATGACAAGCATCTAATACTAGCTCCGAGCAACCTATTTACACTATTCGACAGCCAGCAAAATTATTTTTCATTGTGAAATAACGAACGTACTGTCTGAAAAATGTATAGATGTGCTATGTACTGATAATACAATGTTTCTAAATTGTTTATTCTTTTCCAATTTCTGCACATGTCTATGAGAATTCTATTTGGTAGCAAACTACTCGTGTAGTTCTTGTGTATAGAAAATTCAAAGAAATTGTTTAATTGGAAATAAAACTCACTAATTAATTTCCAAATTTATTTGTAATCATTTGACCTATTGAAAATTAAACTAAAACAAAGTAATAATTTAACTTCTGAACATGTGCATGTCAAGTAGTTGTAGATAATGTGGAAATATATTGGTGATCTTTATTTACAATTTCCATCAAGTAATAATAGAATCGCTTAAGAAATAATTTATAGCTAAAATGCATAAAGTTAAATTGGAAGAAACAGATCCATTTTGGTTATTAAAACTAAAGTATGCTAAAACTAAGCAGTAAGCCTATAATTAAGTTATAATTTGGCAAGAGTAAGATTTCTGGGTCGTTGAAGGTCGTTTTAGACGTAATCGAGATCGCTGAGTATGGGAAAAACAGTAAAAAAATCATACTCACTTGGTTTTCGAGATATCTAAGTTCGAAGCGAAAAATCAAATTGAAAATTTTTATGAAACAAACGTGTTTCATTATGTAATTAGCCGTGAAACACATGAAAAAAACGGTACAAATATTCCAGGTACTATATTTTTCGAGATAGTAAACCAAAAATTTAAAAACATGTTTAAGTGAAAAAAGTTCCGTTTGCGTGTGCACACTCATACAGCAAAATGACTTTTTGTACTATAAAGGAAAATCGAGGTAGCTGAACACGTTGGTTGTGGTATTGATATCTCGATTATATTCGGAGATATTAGACATAGATAGATATTAATGAAAAATTGGATCGATTGAATGTTATTTAGAACTTAAATATAAAAAGTTAAGAAATAAATTAAATAAAAAGGCACTGACCTAAAATTGTAAGGATACTAAAACTAAGGAAGTTTAAGAACAACTGGCTGGTGAAAACTACTAACTACAAGAAAAGTCAGTTTGTTTTGTAAGTCAATTTTTGACTGTTTTGATGCTTTTTTATTTAATATAAAACTTAAGAATCGATTGACATTTATTTTTAGTTGTTTAATTACGGCCGACTCAATTGCATATTTTAGAACTGATAGCTTTCAAGGTTTTCCTTCAAAGGCGGAATGCTTCGAAGTTGAATTTTTGGCTCAAAACGTTATTCTGTTATTCTGTAAATTTAAAAATTTTAAAACTACTAAAAATTAGATAATTATGTACCCGTATTATATATTAGGATATATTTAATTAAATTATTAATGTATTGAATACTACAACTAATATTTTATACCCTTTCTTACTCTTCAATTCATCAGAATTTGTTCGAGTAGAAACTGGGGCATCAGTTGATTCTATTAAAAAATGTTCATATCCAGCCAAGTGAACTTGTTAGCAAAATTTGGTAATCTATGTAGTTCATAGAAAAGTAATCACAATGTAGAGGTTTTTATCTGTAGTGACAAGGTAAGAACACAATTCACACTACATATCCCGCAATACATTTAGGTACGTCGTCAAACGCAGTCGTTACCGCACGACTTTTATATCGAGAAGTAATGTTTCAAATAGTACAGTAACTGCTTCCGTCTTTGGCCGATCGACTATAAATCAGGAAGGGTGTCTCCTATTAATCGGGTGGTATATCACTTGTGGCAGAAATAATGTTAGAACTATAGTTCCTGCAGTTATTGGAAATTAATGACTCGGGCCGCACAGATCATGCAAGATTGGAAGGCAGTCTCTCCGGAGATAACGTAATATTGATTCGATGGACATCGTTTAAATTTCATACAATTAAATTTCACAGTGTCCAGAACAACGTTTGAGATTAATTAAAGGAATTTTTATTTATATTCAAGGGAAATTTGTCGGTGTATCGTATGTGAATTACGACAGGATATGCATTAAAGTATATACCATACTAAGAAAAATACTATTTATCTTTTATTTTTTTTTTATAAAAGTTTTATCTTCCTTTCGCGTCTTTAAAGTTAATATTAATTAGTATACTAACTAATAAAAAAAAACACTAACAATAACGGTTTATATACAATATTAACAAAAACACGAAATATAATCAATGAAAATATATACAATAAAAAGGTGGAAGATACAAAGATAAAAATATAATAAAATGAATTAGTAAAATACTTGGTTTTTTTGTTTCACTTATTTATTTAAAACGGACATATATGTTTCGAGCTTTTCAGCTCATTATCAACGACATAATGTAAAGGAAGTTCTAAATACAATGTTTTTATAACTAATTTTGTGTATGGGGGGTTTCCAAATATTACACATGGTTGGTGATGGTTCTTAGTAAGGGTGAAATCGGAAAGTCCAATTGTTCATTGGTGATATTGAGTTGTTTGTTTCTAGCTTTCTCGATCTCTATTATTTCCAGGTAATTTAAACGCTGACCTTTATTACCTGTGTGTAATACTTGGAAATCCCTTACATTTATATTGTGGGTGTTTTCAATACAGTGTTGGGCTATGCCTGTACAGTTCTTTTTATCTACAGGCATAGCCCAACACTGTATTGAAAACAACCACATACACACCATACACAAAATTGGTTATAAAAACATTGTATTTAGAACTTCCTTTACATTTTGTCGTTGATAATGAGCTGAAAAGCTCGAAACATATATGTCCGTTTTAAATAAATAAGTGAAACAAAAAAACCAAGTATTTTACTAATTCATTTTATTATTAAAATGTTTCACCGAGAAACTAACGAAACTACAGTTAAATTAATATAAAAATATAAGTGAAAAGATTTCAAGAACAAGAATAGTAAAAAGGAAACAACACAGCAACAAAATAAATATAGATAATGTAGATAAACTTACTATCGCTGGGGCAGATTGTAGACTGTATCAGATAGCTAAAAGTACTTTTGGGTGTGTCATTCCCACTAATATTGGTGGGGGGGCTGTCCCTCCCGACCTACACTCTTGTGCAAAGTGGGAGTGGTAGGGCGGAAGGCCCATAGACGTAGTAAGAAATAGACCGAACATGAGCCTCGGCTGCTGGCCAGAAATTAGAAAGAGAGAAACTGCTTTGGGAGGAGTTGCTGTCTCTCTTTAACTATGCGCTGGAGGAGGAAGAAGAGGCGGAGTTAAGTTAGCGTCGTTAGCGAGCGGTAGCAGACGAGAGCTTACTGTTCTGCCCTCCATCGCACAGTTAGAAAGAGACAGCAACTCCTCCCAAAGCAGTCTCTCTCTTTCTAATTTCTGGCCACATTTTCATACAAGGTTTGTCGGGACTGTTCGGTGTATACTTCTACGTCTATGGGAAGGCCCTGTGTACAGCCTCCTTTAGAAATAGTGGGAATGGGTAGGTGAAAGATGAGACGGATGAAATGAAGACAGAAGAGAAATGAAAGACTATCTGTGGAATATTACTATCCCAGCATTTGCCTAAATGATCCAAGAAAACCACAGAAAAAAAACCGGCCCCGAAATCGAACCGGTGACCTCCCGAAAGATAAGCAATGATCTAGACGACTAGACAATGCCGCTCGGTTATCAGATAGCAAACTTAGTCGGTATTTATACAAAAGGGTTGTTAGTAAAACAGTTGTGAAAGGAAAGTACTGAGAATAAGGATGATGAGACTAGTTATGGAAGTACGTAGAAATAAGTAAATAGGACAGTACAGAATTCAAGAGAAAGCAATTAAGGGTAAAACCAGCTATTAGTAAGGGGTGCATGCAGGTACAGGTGATAGCAAAAGTGGAACAATAGAATTTACTAGGAAAGGAAACAAAGGCATGCACCAGATAAGAAATTCAGACGTCTACATTAAAATGATATTTAACAAACACAATAAGAAAACAATAGAAAGTTAAGAATAGTAAATTTGAAATATTTACCAAAATTATGTGTTTACCGCCACATTACTTTCAAAAATCAGTCACTTGCATTTGGCTATTATACAGGGTTGTTCAAGTTGATGGACTATTAGAAGTATATGAATTAGTAGAATGAATTTAATTCTGAAACTTGGGCTCATTTGGTTATTGTTTATGCCGCTTCTTTTAAAAATATTTTCAAGTTCGATTTACATTCAACTTTGTTATTTTAAATGGAATGGTAAGGTAAGTGATACAAATAAGGCCTACCTAATTTCAAACGCTCAAATCTTGATAAATTATTGGAAAAGGTGATAAATAAAAGCGAGGCATTATTCTTTGGTTCATATATTTTAAGTAATTAACAAAGCATATTGTAATCTTTTATCAGAAATTACTCAAAAAGAGGTAATTCTGGAACTTTAGCCTTTGGCCTTTTTAAAACATAGTGATTGAACAAAGCCTATATCCTTAAATTATAGGAATATTGTTATTAGAGTATTAATCAATAAAAATATATATTTCTGAGCCTTTTATCAAGTGTTTCCATGAGATCCTTGAACAACTTTGTAAGTTATTTTACTAAATATTATGCTTTAATTGTTAGTCAGACTTAAAGTCCCATATCAACAAGAAATAGAGAATACTATATAAAAAAAGGTATCCAAACAAACAAAAATTAGAAAATTAACATATCTTCTCAAAAATATTATTAGATATTGAAGAGTATATATTTTTTCACAGGCCTTACTTAAACAAGGTAACTAAATAAGGCCTTGGAACTTAATAAGTACTATAATTTTCGAGACAATATTGGTTATTAATATTTATTCGAGGTGGTGTACGTGTTATATGGGGGAGGCAGATGAAAATACTCGATGGTCAGGTGTGGCGGGAGATAGGAATGACGTGAGTCAGTATCTGTTTCAATATTTCAGAATTCCTATTAAGGCCTAGGGTCAGCAAATAAAGCCTATTTTAAAAGTAGGCTTTATTTAGTACATTGTATTTCATAAATGTTATAAGCAGTATTTAATTCGAATATTTTAAAAATTACAATTTAAAGTTTTAGTTATCTTTTTGATGAGTTATATTGTGATCCGTATACATTACTTGAAGCAAAACTTCAAAGAATAACGTATTAAAATTCGATAGAAATTACGACAAATTAATAACGCGCAATGAAAACGCTCAACCCCCACAAACGACCGGCCACAAGTGTCACTGCGAGCGCGAGCGGGCCTCTCGCGCACTGTTTGCTGAGTCGTGGGACTGTCGTCTATCCGTGTGTGAAGTATTTTTGATGTAAATATATTTTAAATGACTTTTCCGCACTACAGGCCTTATTTGAGCATATGCCTTATTTCTATCAAGTACCTTATATTTTTTACGCTGAATTCTAATAAAACGTATAATTGTTAGGTTAGTTTGATAACGAACTTGTACACCTATGACGATCGGTTTCTGAGTTAATTTAATTAAAAAAAAAAATTGCTACCGCAACCTAAATTATAATAAATCATAACCTCCACAAAATACGACTCAGACTGTTGAAATTTTTACCAATAATAGCTGAATATTAGTGCTAATAAGTATAGAGCGGCTTTTAAATGAAATTCCAATATTTCTCATGTCAATAAGTTATCACTGTAGCAATTGTCATTTAATTCTGCCATGTGCTATTTCCTTTCCTACATGTTTAGAGGAAAATAAAAATATCAAGAGGGTACAGTGCTTACACATATCATGTAAAATAATATCGGAAGACCAAAGTACAACTTGATTATTTTAGTTTATAGTAAAGAATATCTTAGGTATATATGACCTACTAATAAGTAAGCAAAACGAAAACTTATATAAGCTAAAGGTTAGTGAGAATTAAGTGCTTTTTGCAGTGCTATATTGTATATGTGGCAGGACACACGTCCATTCCTCGCCGCTCGTGGGACCTGCACGCCTACATTATATTGAATTACTTGTACAGAATACTAATAAGTAATACATTACATGCAGGAAATTGTTTTAGAACTCGTAGGTAGGAACATAATGAAATGTATCCCACTTTGTAGAGAAACCGATTTTTTTTAAGGGAGAACTATTTTTAACCAATCAATAATTCATGCTTAATTAGTGGTCGATGCCATTCATGTTTAGTCGAAGACGCTGTGTTATTGTTCTCTCTTAAGGGAGAGAATGAAAATATAATTAGATGATAAGGAAACATTCAAAATAATTAAGTACATAAATACCGTAATAATACATTTGGTTTTTTAATGAGATTTAAACTTTCGACAGTGCATGGGTGATGAAGCATGTTTAATATTAAAACAAAAACACAAATAACTTCAACAAATATATTTGTTTGTTTTGTTGAATTTGTTTTAAAATATCTATTTACTTATCGAAATTGTATTTAACAGTACAGTCCTCTTTTCTATACAGGGTTTTTCAAGTTGATGGGCCATTAGAAGTATATGAATTAGTAGAATATACAAAATATAATAAAAAACTCTTTTAAATGTTTCAAATGTACATAATAATACTTCTTATAGCCCATCAACTTGAAAAACCCTGTATATCACTTTTCTATACATACCGTGTGTTTCCATGCCCTATACAAATCCTGCTGCGATAGAAAATGTAACTAAAAATGGCAAATTCGTATTAGGCCTCTTTTTATAGAAAAAAAAACCAATTGTCTAATCGATTTAGACATGTTTCAAAGCCATAAATACCAAGTTTCAAAGGTTTATATTATCCAGGGTGTTTAAAATTTAGGTACCAATTGGACTGATGATCTCTTGATTTGAATATAAAGATTTAGCTAACACGAGTGGCTAGCTTTCCATTTCCGAACAGCCTTCAGACCAAAATCAGGACACCACCAGTCCATTTACTGGCCGGGAAGGCCATTACCAATTTTCCAAAAAATTACCAACATTTGCCAGCGCCCTGTATTAATAGGATGAAGTATTTTAGTTTGATTTTGCTTCGTTGACCTACTTAATACAAGGTATTCATAATGAGAAGTCAATTTTAATTTGTTTTGATTTATTACAAAAAAAATTAAACTGAAAATAACAATAAAACAACCAAAACCCTTAGTTATTTCTAAATTTTCGTGTTTTCCGATATTAAATAAATAATCTTTCTAATCTTCTTTATCACAATGTTAATAATGTGGAACAACTTCAGCAGAGGTTAACTGAAGAGGGCGAGTTAATTTCGCAACACGAACTCGCTAAGGTAATGAGTTATTGCCAAAGATGACTAAAAAAAACGTATTTGTCGGAGGGATAATAGAAAACACAAAAATGTAGGGATATCTATTTTATATAGGTATTTTAATAATTTTTCAACATTCGCACCCAAATTATAAACACCCTGTATAAAATATGACTGAAACTTATTAAGGCCTTTGAAGCATGGGAAAATCAATTAGACAATTAGTTTTTTGTTTACAAAATGCCTAGTCCAAATTTGCCATTTTTGAGTTTATATTTTCTATCATGCAAAGGGTCTACATTAAAAATATCTACACCACTGTATAGAGCTCACTAAGTGTAATATTTTTATAAGAAAGAAAAATAAAATCGGATGTTCCGTTAAAAATGCGGATTTTTGAAGTATAAAATTGAAACACACTGTGTATGTAAGTAAGAAACAATAAAAAAAGGTAACGTTGAGTTTAAACTACTCTGTAACCCCTACAGCCCTGTTTTCTTTATATTCTAAGACTTCTGGAGTAAATTTTCTTGATAATAAATAGTCTGAGGTATAGGTAAACGGTAATAAATCGCACAGTTAACCTAAAGATATACATATTTTTTTTCTTGAATAATTTTTTACGTTTTCGTAAAAAAGACTCGTAACGTTTACCTTTGCCATTCTTTGTAAAAAAAATTCGTTTAGAATTCTACTAGTTTCTTTAGCGATACAAAAATCAAAAATATTACGATCGTGGTTTTCTTGAGTCATTTTTGCCACGTACAGCTTTATTGGTAATACGATCCTTTTTGTTATTTATTAAGAAAATATCTTCGCCTTGTTCAATCCAACTTTCTTTACGACATTTTCACGGATAGATCAAATCAAATAAAGAAATACTAAATAAAAGATGCTTTTTCGTTCACAATCCTCATTTAATCTGGCCTAATATTTAATTTCCTAGAACAAAGTTAGTAAAATTATAATCCGTTTGTACTTTTTTTATAATTTTCTTACTGTCTAGTAAGTTGAAACTTCAGATGCTAAATGGGTTCTTAATAGTAGTACAGTTCTGACGAGCAAACGGATATATTAGTAAGGGTATTGTGAAGTTAACTACCGCGGAATTTTCAAGAAGGCAAAAAAAGGTCTCCAGATTATCAGACCAAACATTTAGAAGTGTCTTCGAGAGAAAAGACCCCGTTAAGGCCGAATGCCAAATAGGGAATGATAATAGAATCAGTACTCGAGTCCTAGAACGTCAGATTGGAATTCATAAAAGTACCGCACATCGAACTATGAGGGAATAATTCACTCCTTTCTTTCATACTTAATCAGTACAAGAGCACTAATTAGAGATAGCCTAACCTAACATATTATTTCCTTGCCAGAACTAACCAAATCTAGTGTAAACTATATCAAACTATTTATTACAGATATCTTTTGGCCTTTAGTGAAAATGTTGATCAACATAGACCTATGAATACAGATTTTCTAACAAAAATCAAATTTATTGATGAATCACTTTACATAATGATAAATCTTCTCAATGATTACGTATATTAAGAAGAAAATGTTCATACTATGTTGAAGTATCGTAAGTTTAAAAACGTGATTAATATCGATTTTAGAGCGTTTCAGAACCATTTTGGAATTATACCCAATCAAATCGATTCCTTTCAGAACCACAATTTTCTCTTCCATTTTGTGAATCCTTTGATAACCGTGTGGGTCCAAAACTTCTTTAAGTTTTGTTTTGTTCTCGTGTGTTCTTTCTATTTTTGTACAATATCCCTTTGAATATATTATTAAATATTTGAGGACCAAATATATTGTTGGTCCAAAATTGTTACAAAAACAGTTATATACTATTCGACAAAAAATTTAAGTAGGATAAGGCGTTTTTCAACGAAAACTAAGAATTTGTTTAAGAGTAGGGTAGTTTTTGTCCTTCTTATTCCAGGAAAACTAATAAGCATATCAAATCTTACTACCTTCACTGAAATTTTCACTTATCAATTTTATTTTCGAATCGCACAAGTAAAAAGCCGTACTCCTTGAAAGTTTTTATAAGTAATAATCTATATCTTTTTCGTGACTACTGTAAATAGATTTTTCTAATAAGCAACAAATATTACTGAGGATTTTAGGGTATCTGTTGTTTTGTTAGGTTGGCACTCACGGGGAAGCGAATACGACTCAATCCATCCACTTATGTGGTCTTAGGATTCTGTGATTGCTCATCGAAAACATCCCCTATATATATTGTCTAACGTTTACAATATGTACTTCAGTTAACTACAGATGCTGCAAGTACCTACCAATAGATAGCGATGTACTACGCATAACTTGAATATAAATTGTTAAACTCACAATTTAATTGAAGGCACGTGAAGGTTTCCTGTCGTCTCGGTAACAATGCCTCAGAACATGAAGCATTTTATGATAGGCTGGGAAATATTTCGGCTTATAACCCTCCGAAAATTACGAGCGGCATTAAATGAGCCACTTAGAGACTTTATTTACGGTCATATTCATTTACCGAAGCTGCAACAGCGATTATTGCGGCGGAAATGCAAATCCCGGAACCGAGCGCACTCCATCAGCGTGCCATATCCAAATTAAATTATACAACAACATAAACATCTACAGCTTTTAGCAATTAACTTTTAAAACTAGTAATAGCCGAACGAAGCTGGGTACGCAGTTTCGGACTAGAATGCCATCATTTTAACCGTACCTACCATTCTTGAACCGGAAATAATAAATTCAATTATTACTGTGGACTATTACACTACATACCAAAATATACGCAAATGCAGAAAGTATTTCATGGTTTAAATTATTGACTTTTTTAATGGACCATTCCAAATAGTGAGTTCCAATCGCCAACTATTTTCTATACACGGAAAAAAAAGTATATTTAATGTGAATAAAATACACTTCATTCAAGAAAATCTTTGTTTCATATATACGCAAATAAATATTTTCTTGAATAGAGTTTAAAAGTTTTAATAGTAATCAAATGCTGCGTTTCATTTAAAAATATATACTTTCAGTTAAATACAGCAATGTTTGAAGCAAAAAAAGAGTTTACTTACGAAAGCCATAATATTTCTTCGTTAGAATATTGTATTTCTTTAAACAGAATATTTATGTACTGATTTCAACAATTTCGTTT
Source organism: Agrilus mali (assembly GCA_029378335.1). Taxonomy (NCBI): domain Eukaryota; kingdom Metazoa; phylum Arthropoda; class Insecta; order Coleoptera; family Buprestidae; genus Agrilus; species Agrilus mali. Next base: position 13,909,582 of record CM055655.1, on the reverse strand, counting down.
TCTTAAAATAAGATTTGCGGGCTTGGAAAAAATAATATTTTTCTTCAACACAAGAAACGGATGTTTCCATTTAAGATGGTACTTCTTCATAATAAACACGATTAATATTTGAGTTTAAAGCGGTATATTTTTGTATTAAACATGAAACATTTTCATCTAAAATAACAAAAATTTGTTTGAAAATTTAATTTTTTCTTAATTTTTTATTTTTAATAATAAAGCAATTTTACAAATCAATGGAATGGTATATAAATAAGATGTGATTATTGTAACATATCTTTATTGAACATAAAATAATAAAAAGGACAACGATAAACACATGAACAATAGTATGAAAGGAACTAACAAAAATTGCTTAAGACATTTTAGTGTTACGTATGATTCACCAGTAGGGAGTGTATGCATCATGACTGGAAAATGCGTCTTTTTATTTTTATCCATGATAAGAACTTTACTTCCATTTACTGATTCGACCTTATATAAGCTCTTTAATGTAACGTAGTGATTGCTCAAGTTTGCCATTTTGATAAGAAGTTGTTTAGTCCAAATGATTCCAGTAGCTGTAATATAAATTATTGTTTATTTAAAATCAAAACTAGAATTCTTGGTTTATCGATCAAATCGATTCTCATCATAAAACAATCAATAAACGATTTTCAAATAGCAGTAGGTAGTAGCCATTTTTTCTTTATCGAGAGAAAGCGCGCTTACAAATTTTGCTAAACTGTAGATACCTACTGCTATTTAAAAAACAGTTTTATTTTACTACTACTTCGTTGAGGATTCGTTGTGGATAAAATTGATTTGTAGATATTTATGTACCTATATACAGCAGATAACGTGATACAGAATGAATTAAAAACTTAATTCTAATATTGCGGCTCTATTACATATTTACCATGCAAAATTTTGCATTATTTCATACTTCTATTTTAAATATGATTAATAAATAAATTCGTAAAAATTAAGTATTTTAATGGGTACTTACTTCCAAATGCTTCTCCAAATTCTCCAAAACCAATTTTATTTAAAAATTCTTCCATTTTATTATAAAAATATACCCCTGCTTTTTCAGAAAATTTTATTGTGCACCAACAACTCACTTTACACTGATAGTTCATTAACGTATGACGCAATATATTGAAAATCTAAACGGGAGACAAATATGGAGCTCATCAAAGCGTCATATATTTGTACTAAATAAAATGTTCTTTAAAATAAAATGATAATGCTTTATCGAAAGCAGAACTGTTTTGTTTCGAAGAAGTGCTTTATCCAATCCAGTTTTCGGCTACTTGAATAGAATTAATATTTATTTGTTTCAAAACAGAAATGTCTTAAAATTAAGAAATTACTTTTTGTTTAAACCATTCAAAAAGTTGTAGCAAAAGAAACATTTTCATTCCAAGTAGTTCCTTGACTTGTTTTAAGAACAGAGTTAGTCTTCGATCGAAACCTGTATAAATTTGTTTCAAAACAAAAATTCTTTCTTTAAATCAATTGCAGTAAGTAAATAAAAGTGTTGAAGGAAATATTCCTGTTTTCTTAACACAAAGCAAAATACTAAAAAGAAGTATTTATTTATTTAAAATGAGTAAATATCTTCAAAGCAATATATTTTCTTGTTTTAAAATAGTTTTTTTTTCTGTGTATCTACGTAGAAGTTTTTCTTTCTTTTTCTTTTTTCGGAATGTCTGTTTCATATTTGGCTTCTACCTAATTTTCACTCCATCATTTTCTTTTTGTGCTGTATTCCATATACACAAGGGTGTTTTAGCTTTTTCCTGATCCTATCAACCTTTAATAATTCTATATTCTAGCTGGTAGTTCTTTTAAAACATAAAATAAAATCCTACCTCAATTTTCCTTCTGGATTTCCCAATTTTTAATGCTGATCTTTCAGGTACCTTGAGCTTGTTAGGTTGACAGGACTTAATCTACTTACTTAACAGCACATCAGATGAAATTTTAAGGTATATGAGTTCAGTAAAGTTCAAAGAGATGAACACTTTACTTTCACATTAACTCATCAAGATAACGTTAAACGAAAACCGTTAAATTATTATGCAAGTAGCACGTATCACTACTTTTCATAATAAAAGGTACGGTTCTGTTCATCTTCTCAGTCTAGTAAATGTTTGAAGGGCAGTCGTGTCTACAGATTTTGGTTAAATTAAAAATTTTTCTCTTTATTCTTGTTGTCTTTCCTTTGTTCTTCTATATCATTTAACAAATTTGGTTTAACTGGATGCAGATAGGTATGTGTGCGGAAGGAATTTGTAACTAGATGTGGAGATGGGGAAAGTTAGAAGGCATCAACTATATTGAGTTCCGAGAGGGGCTCGCTATACGAACCACTGCGCATTTATTGCCTTACTACTCAATTTACCCGTTCACATGCTTATCTGAATCCAGTTATACAGGAGTATTGAAAGGATCACTTACTGCAGTTTCAATTTCAATTTCCTGGCTATACTTTTACCCTCGTAGGAAGAAATCTAAAGTAAAATTTTGCATCAGTGGTAATTAATTACCTGCATATGTGTGGGTAATGAAGAAAAAGGATATTTTAACATTTTGGGTAGGCAGTACCTAATATTTCCCTAGGGTAAAGCTAGAGGTTCCAGATGTTCAGAATCCGCTGAGATAGTTAAGAATGCAAGTGTTCCAGAAAAAATCTGAATTCCATCTAAAATAGTATTTGCGATTGAGAGAGATCTGTAATCTGTAGAGCTTTTTGCAAAATCCTATTTTATTGTGACTGCTATGAAAGTACGGCTCTAAAAGCATCTCAGAATGTTGAAAGTCTTAGCGCTAATAAGGTCAACGTGAGGAAGTTTGTTCCAAAGTATGTTGTGGACAACTGATTCGAAATCCTTTTTTATGTCAGAACGTATACTTCGGCAAAATTGAATGTACCTGCTCACATACTAGATATCAGCGAAAATTCAAAACAAAACGGAAATTATTTTGAAACGTCGACAAAATCGTTTACGATGTCTATAATTTTTTATGTTATCACGATGTGAGTATAATTTCCCAACTGAAGGTCTTTAGTAGATATCTACCTGTTTCCAATAAAATGAAATTAACATTCGTTATATATGTATACATTTGCAGGAGACAATGTTCTCAGATTTTAAATAAAATTTCGGCAATCTAATAAGACATAAATTCACTTTACGTAACTAAACGATACAATCCATACAGTTGAGAATCCTCGGCCAAATGTTCTTTCTCTGGTCTGTCTGGTGCAGGCAGATGATTGTCGTCTGGGAATCTTACCATTATGAACTATTCCAAAAGTCCATTCTTAGATAGCAATTTTGAACATTTGTTGAAAACGTTTTATGTTCTATTTATTTTTCGTTTAGTTCTATAATTTATTTGTTTCTTCTTCTTCTTTACGTGTCATCTCCGTTGAGGAGGTTGGCAATCATTATGGCTATTTTAATTTTCGAAGAAGTTACTCTAAAGAACTGCCCCGAACTACATCTGAATCACTCTCGTAAGTTTCTTAACCATGAAATCCGTCTTCTTCCAGCGCTTCTCATACCACATATTTTTCCCTGGATTACAAGCCGTATTGTGTTGTATTTTTCGCTACGATTATGTCGTAGATGTCATAGTTTATTTTCCTTTATTGTTATTTCTACATCTGCTTTCCTATTCGCCCATGATACCTGTATCATCAGAATACGTCTACAGGTCCACATCTCAAAGGAATTAAGTCTTCCTATTGCTTCTGCGTTTATTGACCACATAGCATTTATTTGAGTGCACCTTCAGTGTTAACGTTAGATCTCTGCTGCAAAGGACCTTCTTTATTTTTATTAAATTAGCACGAATTGTTTCGATCCTTGTTTTTATTTCAGCCGTATAATCGTTATTTTCTGTTATTGATGTCGGTGTATATTCTAGATTTGCTGACATCCGATTCTCAAGGTTTCGTTACTATTGTTATTTTTACTATTTTTCATAATTTTTTTTTTTTATGTTCAATAAGAGTACATGTTCTCTATTACGTGTATGTTTGTTTATGACGTTCTTTCGTATTGATGAAATATTTTCAATCAATTGTGGGAGTCTACTCTGTAAGCATTTGGTATATAGAAAAATTATAGTTGCCTGAATAACTTGAACTATATGTGTCTTGGCAGGTCTATAAAATGGGTGGAATGGTAGGATAGCAGAGAAAATGTAACTATTATCTGAAAGAGTAAGACATACGGAGAAAATATTAGTAGCGGCGCTTGTTTAAAAAATAATGGGCTGTGTTACGAAACAAAAGTGATGGGTTGCTCAGTTTCAATTAATTCAGAATAAATATTTAGTTCCATCGTTTAAAAATTTGCTAATTCAGTTTTTAAAACACATATTTGATATATAATTAGTAATATATAAAATAAAAACACATATATGGGGGCAAAGCTCGAAAAAGCCCAATGGCCATTTCATTTTTTCTTACGATAGAAAACAGCCAAAGTCCGAAATGAATTTAGTTTCCGACTTTGACCATCTTCAATAAGCCAAACCTAGGGTTATGCAGTTGCGAAACAACCGAACCTGAAAGTAACGGTCAAACAAATACACACATATATATATATACCACGTGTCTAATTAAACTTAAAAAGTGCAACAATCGCTTATGGTTTAACAAAGAATGTATTAAAAAGGAAATCCGCCCATTCTATATAAAAATTAAGTGCAACCACGGATCTGAAGAATCAAAAAAGGCAATCCAATCCGCTTATTTGAATTGGCTCAAATTCAATCTACAAAAATGGTATTCATCTATATTGGTCAGACGATTCGAGCCTTAAAAAATCGTACTGACGGTTAAACTACTAGAAATACTAGCGATAAGCAGAATGAAACGTATACCAAATGTTTCTTTCAACTAATATGGTTTAAATAATTTGGGAGTAATTTAAGTTACCAAATACCAAACAGACGGAATTTCTTGATATAATAAATTACTCAAAGGAATACCCGAGATATTTTAGTAGGAAATCAATATTTTACGTTATCAGTCAACGTAGTACGTCTGCAGAGTTCTTTGAGGTATGACAATCTTTCTCATGAAGTGACATGTAGGAAAGAAAATATAACTCAAGAAGTACCTTATATTTTAAAGGACTGATAGAACAGTAATGAAGATCGGGGCGACACTGGAGAGGATTTAGAAGGAAAAGTTGATGGGAAAATCAATTTCTTGAAATTTTTAGCATTTACGAAAAATCATAAATGGGGGGACAGTAATGATCGTCATATATTTATTAATAAGACTTAAAATATTTTACTGGCTTATTTTGTTTAGATGCCAAAAGATTAGGAATTCTCAAGGTAAGCCTTAGGCATACCTAATGCTATCCATTTAGGCGTTTTAATAGTAAACAGTAAATAAAACAAACACTGCATAAGTAGCAAAATAAGTCTGAAAACCCTTCTCATCATTCTTGTCTCTCAATATTGTTAAGTTTATTAAATAGTTATATACATTTATCAAAAGAAGAAAATTCTGTGTATTCCTCTGAATATGACCACATAGTAGTCGAAATGTACATTTCGATATAATGATTTAATTGTGAAGTAATTGGCGTTTTCATTGCTTCTGAATTTAAACATTTAGTGTCCTTCACAGCACCCAACTCTCAATATAGCTAACTAAATATATTTATTGTATTCACAATAATTATTTCGACATCAGTTTCTTCTTCAGGTGGAAGCCAAATACTACTTGTTTGTAAACCAAAGGGTGGAGGATAAGAAAATATTTAAGAGTGGTGTATTACGTATGTCTATTTGAAAGCTTAATGCAGACCTTATTCATTTAGTTTGTTAATTTCCATTCTCCTTAAATTTAGTTTAAAACCTTTATTTTCTAAGTGGAATATTTTAAAGATTTAATTAAACGAGTTGAATGGTCTTTTATCTTTAAATGCTTTCTCTGTTTATCATACATATGTTACTTTACAGTCTTCACAATTTCATAGGTACCTACACCTTTTCCGTTTTGTCATTGTTATTTTTATGATGTGTTTTATTATTTTAAATGGAATTTTATTTTTGGTATATTTAGAAGCATATTTATCTAAATCTATAAAACTATATTAAATTGATGTGTGGGTACACTGCGTTTAGAGTTTATTGTTGTAGATTTTCTTTAACTATATATCTTTTAGTAGATCCTTGCTATGGCCTTTAATCAGAGCAATCTGAAAAATCCTGCTTATTTCTGTTTTGTACTTGCATACACCTGAATGGGAAAAGGTAATTTATGAGATAAGCGATTAAAAATTTTTAAAAGTCGCTTTTTATTCATTTTCTACGGTTAATTGTATTTTTGGGATTAGTTTTTTCAAGAAATTAAAAAGTGTTCACAACAGTCTATTCGTATGTGGAACAAACTAAAAATGTCAGAACCAGTTTGGAAAAAGAAAGAAAATTTATGTTGTGTTAAGTGGCTTTAACAGAAAGCCATACCATCGGAAGAGTTATCTGTTCATATTTTTATTACAAACTCCTCTCTATACATTGGGACTGTAGATATACAACGGTCTCCATTTCTTCTAAGTATATTTTGACTTCTTATATTAATAAATAAAAAATCTGGTAACTAAGTAATTTAACAACTTTCAGTGTTTTATACAGTTTGCTTACCGAACATAGGAATTGACATTACTAGATTTTATATTAATGTATATAAAAACGTGAAGCTTTTTCGGGAAATGTATTTATACTTAATTAAGTTACGAGTACAGAGAGCAAGTATGCGTCCACTTGGGAGAATATGGATAGATAATAAATAAAAAAGTCCAGACTTGTGACTCCAAGACATGAGTAATGGCCCAAACTCAGAAAGATAAAAATTACATCACAAAATAAATATCGGTATAGAAGCTAAAACGACAAACGTTAATTAAGCGGTTGTGTATATATCTATCGCAGTGTTTATTGGCAGTATTTCCATCGCGGGAAAAAGCAATTTTGTCAATTCACTGGCTGGTTCAATTCTAAACCATTGTTCCGATAAAAATCAAACTCTAGCGATGTTACACAGTGTAAACTAGTTTCCATTCAGCTTTTTTTTTTTCGGAAAAAGCAAACTACATAGATATTTAGACGACTTTCCACATTTCGCTTTCCATGTTACACGCATCAATTCCCCATGTATTGATGAATAACAGCTTCCAACATTCGTAACATGGGGATTGGGCAAATGACCTGGCCATTTCAATTTCAGAACAAATTTTCTGATTATTTGCGTTTGGCCTCTTCTTGTAAACTGGAGCGAAATTAATCAGGCAAATAAATTTACTCATATCACATCACCAACTAGTGCAGTTTTAAAATGGTTTAAACCAATTCAGTTTTTATTACAGGATGTTTCGAAAAAAAAAAGTGTGTGTGTACTTATGTACGCACGTAAGAAGTTATACTTCTTCGGCGTAACTTGATAAAAATATTTCTAAAAATTTTATCTTTCGGGTTATCCTACGTTTGTAGAAAAAATGACACTAATAATAGAAAAAAGGGTATTTAATACATTGAAAGTTTTATTATAACGCATTATCTAGTTAAATACAGTTTATTTAAATATCATAAAAATAATTATTATTTGTATCTATTATTAATTTATTAATTTATTAGTACACTTATTACGTATTAAATAATAATGTAAAAATTTATTTTATTTCATGACGTAAATAAATAATACATACCGTCAACTAACCTCAAATTCTACAAATATTTAACCCTCTACGTGTATAGTATGTTTTCTGAGACACAGTAAGCACACCTGGATCTATTAGGTTGACTAGCTAACTCCATACTGTCGGTTTTCCGTGTCGGTGTGCGCGCCAATCGTAAAAATTTACTCTCATCATTTTTCCCTAACGCGCCAAAAAAAGTATAACTTCAAAAAATGCAATACACTTTATCTGCATATTTCTTTGCAAATTATAGGCGTAGGTGTCTAATTTTTTACATCTAACAATGTATGATTGTTACCCTAAAAATTCCAAAAGTGACGCCATTAACCTACACGTAGAGAAGATTATTTGTCGATAGAATAACATCCTCAGTATCAAATGCAGTAAAATTTAATTATGAGTTCTAAGGAACCTTTTTTTAAGTAATGTGAACTAAATAAAGTATTCAATAGTCTGGGGTAGTGAAGTATTCACCCTATGTTTTTGCCTATACAGTAACATTGAATTTTGACCTACATAACATTTTCCTTTCTTTTTATTGCTGTGATCAAACACTTGCTTTGAGAGTCAATTTTAGGGTTACATACATAGTAACCAATTGATTTCTATACATTTGTCTAAAACCTTTTAAAACTGAAATAATGAGATCCAATGTTTCAAAATAGAAAGCTCCCCCTTTTATACCATATTTGACGAAAACAGTCTAAGAAATTGCGAGAGAATATGTCACTGTTATATAAAAGTCGGAAATAACAAGGAGGCATAATGAACGGCAGTGATGCTTATCTTTTCGGGCTTGTCATGGTGCAGAGCAGGTAAACATCGTTGACATTGTAGGTTCTAGAACCACCTACATACACACATTGAAGTATTTTAGTCCTTTACTTTTCCAATAACTAACGGTTTGCGGGAAATTTTATATTTTGCAAACTGAATTCCGCTAACATGTAGCACTTAGTATTTGATCGATGAGTTTCTGTGTAGAGCTTTCGTTTGATCTATAATAATGAAAAATAAATTTAATAGAAGGCGAAATATTATGGCACCACCATTACTAAATTTCACGTCTCAACGACAAAGTTATAAAGGAGAGCTTTGTCACTGCGTTTCGTCATTTTGCAATGCATTGAAGAATGAAATAAAGTGGTTGCTGTCTCAAAGATATGAAATGCTCACACAGATGGTGCAGTGAGAAACTTCTGTCAGAAACATTCGAACAAAACCTTAAAAAGAAAAAATAAATAGATTTGTACGTAATTTACTGTAATGAATTGTTTGGTACTTCTATTTATATTGTATCATCATAATCATCTTTCTAAAACTACACTTCAACTTTCTTGAAGTTGTGTATGCGTATGTGCGTGTTGATTTTATAACTTCTCAGCTGCAAGTACAAATGGGTCGCCATATAGTAGACAATTAGTATTTAGTCTACGGCCCTTACACAGCGAGCTGTCAATAGAATTGACGGAAATCTGCATTGATTTACCTTAGTCAGGCTTAAGCTATGATCAACTATAATCTATTCTTTATGACCAAAATGCTTCTCAAATAATTTAGAAATAAAAGATAAGGTTGGTAGGTACTGCTTTAGATATTCAGACAGCATAGGCATTAGCTTGTATTTTACTTATTTAGTCGTATTTTAATAGGCAATAATTACAATTGTTTTAAACAATATACATAAAAATATGCACAATTAATAGTAAAATTTAACGTAAAAAATAACAATCAATTCTTTAAGTCTACCTATAACATGCAATAATTTAGAGCATCATTTTGCATACAGGAACAAACGAATTAATTACAGTTTTAATGTTTGTAAATTAAATTATGAATTGAGATTAGGTTCTCAGATGATGAAGTTAAAATCGATTTTTTTTCTAATGCGTTATTTATTTTTCATTGTATTTTATAATTTGCTTGTAAATGTTCGCAGTTCATTGTTAACAAGAGTACCTAAACTCAACAATAACGACCTACTTTCTTTTAATCCAATATTTCTGAGAAAATTCGAAACAAAAGCAATTGAATTACATTTTAATTATACGACCACGAATGTACAGGAAATTGAATTGTACAAATACAGCAAAACAACATCGAACAAAACATTGCAGTATTGCCTTAAGAGGGTAAGTATAACAAAATTATAGGTACGAAAAGCGACCAAAAGTTACTGGAATTAGCATTAAGTGAATCAAGTAAGTATAAATAAACAAATAATAGTGTAAAGGGAACCTCAGAAGATTTATAAGCTAAGTAAGTAGAACGGATACATGGTATAGATATATTTTTATCAATTATACAGGAGCTAAACTGAAGGCATGAGAAATTGAAAATTATCACTCTAGAGAACACTGGGTGTCCCAAAAATAAACTAAAACTATAAGATAGTTGCACTAACTTACTATTTTGTGAAGTACGATGAAGTTGTGATGAAAGACTTCTTAAATCACTACTGACCCATTAAAAAAAATCACAGACCTTGCATTTTACGTAAATATATTAAGTGTACTGAAAATACCAAGAGCGGCAAGGTTTGCAAAAAAAATATCTTTATTGTTTATGAATTTTTCTTTCCCAGTTTCAGGAATGTCAAATAGTATTTTCTTGAAAAACAGATGATTGTCTGTCACCCTACAAAACCTAAACTAGCTCGGGTTCTAGAATTATTCGATGGTAGGGACCAACATTGCATATTTATCCCTTATGTGTTTATTTACATTTCCTTATGACCTACACTACGACCGTCCGTCATATCCTGTCGTTCGACATTTTTTTTTTTTCATAAGACAGATCCCGTATAATCGAGCCACGTAGTATCTTTAACATTAAAAATTTCACTCAAACTTTTGAAAGTGCAACGTTAATGAAACATCATATAAACTGTAAGGAACGTAGAACAAACCACAATAATGTTTCACTAATTTATATTGAACTCGACAATATCGATTCGATCGATCATTATCAAGAGTACTTAAACTAAAATTTAAAACTCATGCCAACGTATTTATACTAATTATAAATTACATAGGAGTAGTGGGGAGCTTGTGGATCCTAATTCGGTCTGATTGTTAACTAAATTCAGTTTTTGGAATATAGCTTTTTTGATTTCTATATTTTCTAGCATAGATAGTTTTTTGCTATTGTATATTAGTATTAGTAGCTTATAGCCAAAAAAATGGTTATAAGCCAGCTATCATAGATAATTTAATCAATAGAAAAGTTAATAAATCAATTTAAAAATTAATTTATAGTGCCACCTCTTCAGCAAATACAAGTTCTAAACGTTATATCTCCATTAAAGTTATAAACAACATCAGTCACAATTTTAAAAATAATGTAACGAATTTTCTAGTCAAAGTATTTATTTAAACAATTATTTATTTAACACTATTTATAACACTTAAACACTAACTTAGAACTACCATTTATATCACAACAATTCACTTATTTATATTACAATTTATTTATATCACTTTGTCTATTATCGGTTTTAATTCGCGCACTGATGCTTTCTTACAACTAACTGCCTTTCGGTCCAAAGATGATCACTATATATACACCTTTAGAACTTTCTAGACAATTCGAAAAGGAAATCCTGACGATTCTCGAATGATGAGTAATAATTAGAAAGTCCTCGATTATTCCAGAATTGAACTTGTTACTTGTCGCCGGAGAATGATTTACATCTTGTAAGTTGATAACACGAAAAGTACCGTGTGCGGTGTTTACATGTTAGCGATAACAAGTACATGCCACAAATTGTTATCGCACACACGTACTGTGTCACTGGTCGCTACAATAAGTTAAAAAAAATTTAATCTTAAAGCTATAGAAACAAATAATATCAATTTAAAAACCCTACTTGTAAAAATCAAAAAGCGGTGTATATAAATTGTTCTGTAACAACTGAAATACCTACTGTTTACATTGGTAAGAGTGGAAGAGCTATTGGTACGCGATTAAAAGAACACGATTACAGCATTAATAAAAAACTTAAAACAACAGGATTCGCGGAACATTGCATTGATTTGAGCCATTCATTTGATATAAAAAACACGAAAATCATTCATACTAATATACACAATAGCAAAAAACTATCTATGCTAGAAAATATAGAAATCAGAAAAGCTATATTCCAAAAACTGAATTTAGTTAATAATCAGACTGAATTAGGATCCACAAGCTCCTCACTACTCCTATGTAATCTGTAATTAGTATAAATATGTTGGCATTAGTTTTAGATTTTAGTTGAAGTACTCTTGATAATGATCACTATCGATAGAAACGATATTGTCGAGTTCATATTATTCATTTTCAATATCTATATTTGTCGTCTTTGCTTCGAGGACTAACTAGTGACACCTAAAATAAGTGGAGGCTTTCCCGGACGCCAAACATCCGTAGATATTAGCATTCCAGTGACCAGTTCGGGGGCACCTACTTGAGGCTACCCTCGCGAATCTAACCACGTCATTTGAGTAACCCGTAGCACCCCTCACTACGAGTAGCTCCGCTCGAAGAAAAAATACGGACCCTGCCGGGCAACAGCGCATGCATGCTTTTTCTCAATAATTATTTTGTATTCACATAGTCTCTCTGGATTATCCACCAACTAACCTTTACCTTTTAACAGTAAACGTCATACTGTCTACTCAGCTTGGATTATATTTTATCTGTCGGTCTGCCCAAACATAAACAATGCCACCCTGTTTCTCTCACTTGCACAAATAAACATTACCTACTTGTCATACAAAGATTTAGATGGAAATATATTTATTCAAAGGAAAGTAACAGTAAACTTAGAAAAACAACCTAATAATAATATTTTTTTAATTTTGATTATTTAACAGAATGAACCTGACTCCTTGGTAAGCCAAGAGAAAGGAGGTTAACAAGATGACGTCGGAATATAATGGAATCTATAATGTTTTTCTTAAAATTAAAATAATCTTTGCTGTTAGAGGCATTTAGTTTCTATTTTATACTTGCCATCCATCAAGAATATTATCAGAAAAAATAAAGTGGTGCCAATTTCTTCCTTGTTTTTTCTTTATCGGCACATGGTAGTGGAACTACGATAGATTATAGCACATTTATTTATTTTAGCTACGATACATAAAGCGGAGTTAACTCTCGGAGTAAAATTCAAATTTTCTTCTTTTTGTATTTACGAAAAAGCAGATTTCCTTATCTAATAGTATATTTTTTCAATGCGGCACATAATAGTTAATTTTTCTGATAATGTAAAGTTACGGAGTTGACTGGAGTAATTTAAAAGGCCTCCCTCTAAAAATCCTATTTTTTCCAATTAATTCTGATTAACCGTGACTCGTGAAAGCACATGTCTTATTCTTCCTAGCTCACCTAACACGGAGAAATTTTATAATTTCGAATATATACAGGGTTATTCACGCTATACGGCACGGAATAATATGGCCAAAATATGAAAATTTCAAAAACTTTAACTTTTGAGCTATATAGGGGTCTATTATGGTTACCTTTTAAAATTATTTTCATATTATACAGGGTGTTCCAAATGCCCTAAAAGTATCAAAGTTATGTTTTTTTAAATGGAACCCCCTGTATATTATTGCATTTATGGATTCTTCGATCAAAATAAGTGTTTGTTTTGATAAGGTTTATAACACCTAAACCTTAAGGTTTTTCAAATAATTTGAATTTTATCAAAATCTAACCTAATTTTTATGTTTCAAGTACTTAAGAACTATTTAAGTTATGTAAGCGAAATTTACAATGAAGTGTAACAATAGATTATATTTTATATCCCAATTATAATAAACTCGTCATCTTATACAGGGTGTCCAAAAATTAATACTACTTAAGTATGAACTTTGAGGGGTTGTAACTTGATTAATTTAAATGGAACGCCATATTTTTTTACATTTCAGGAGATGTATTTTTTTATTACCTATCGATTGGTATAAGGGTGTCCATAAGCTAAGTCTTCGCGTTTTCTCAGGAAACGCTAAATAATTGTTTTATGCGCCATTTGGAGTTTTTTAAATAAAAGTTCCAATGTATCTAGTTGCCTTTGGTGTTTATTGTCAGATGTTAATATTTATTATTGAAGTGTTGCTTATTCAAAATGAAAATTTATTCGAAAGAGGAGCGTATTGATATGATTTTTATCCTTGGGGAATGTTATAAGAATTGTTTATTGGCTTCTCGAGTTTATGCTCAAAGATTTCCCGAAAGAAAACATCCTAAGCCAGCCGTTTTTGAAAAATTATTAAAAAAATTTCAGGAAAGCGGAAATATCACTTATAAAAAACCCATTACAGGATAATCAGCCACTGAAGATGAAGAAAGTGTTTTTATGGTAGTTGGTTCAGTTATCGAAAATCCCAATATTAGTCAAAATCAGATTTCCAAAAATACGAACATGAGCCAACCAAGTATTTCAAGAATTCTTAAAAAGCATGGTTTTTATCCTTATAAAATCCAGCTTTGTCAAGAACTTTACGGAAATGATTTTGATAACCGAACTTAATTTTGCATGTGGGTGTTGGATAAAGTGTCAGAAAATGAATTTTTTTTCGATAGAGTGTTATTTAGTGATAATTGTACTTTTCATAACAATGATCTCGTGAATAGACATAACTTACACTACTATTCTGATTCAAACCCGCATAAATACAGAGTAATGAGAAATCAGAATAGGTGGTCCGTTAATGTATGGGGTGGAATACTGGGCCCGTATTTAGTTGGTCCGTATTTTTTTAAAGGACCATTAAATGGTATGATGTTTCTAGAATTTCTTTTACACCAACTTCCAATATTATTGGAAGAAGTGCCTTTTAATATTAGAAGTACCATGTGGCTTCAACTGGATGGAGCTCCGCCTCATTATCACAGTGAGGTTCGGCAATTTTTAAATGCCCACTTTCAAAATAGGTGGATTGGAAGAAGCGGATTTAAAAATTGGCTCCCCAGATCCCCGGACTTAACACCAATAGATTTCTTTTTGTGTGGATACATAAAAGGAATTGTCTATAATACGCCTCCGACAATTCCACAAAATATGAAAATGCGCATAAGAGACGCTTTTGAAAGTGTTACCCCGCAAATGTTATCCAATGTTAGCAGTGGTTTCGAAAAAAGAATTTACAAGTGTCTGGAAAACGATGGTCGACATTTCAAACATCTATTGTAAATATTTTATTTGTATTATGTTATACTTAATTGGTTAATATATTTATTTATTTATTTATGATTTAAAACATTTAATTGAAAAATTCCAAATGGCGCATAAAACAATCATTTAGCGTTTCCTGAGAAAACGCGAAGACTTAGCTTATGGACACCCTATACCAATCGATAGGTAATAAAAAAATACATCTCCTGAAATGTAAAAAAGTATGGCGTTCCATTTAAATTAATCAAGTTACAACCCTTTAAAGTTCTTACTTAAGTAGTATTAATTTTTGGACACCCTGTATAAGAAGACGAGTTTATTATAATTGGGATATAAAATATGATCTATTGTTATACTTCATTGTAAATTTCGCTTACATAACTTAAATAGTTCTTAAGTACTTGAAACATAAAAATTAGGTTAGATTTTGATAAAATTCAAATTATTTAAAAAACCTTAAGGTTTAGGTGTTATAAACCTTTTCAAAACAAACACTTATTTTGATCGAAGAATCCATAAATGCAATAATATACAGGGGGTTCCATTTAAAAAAACATAACTTTGATACTTTTAGGACATTTGGAACACCCTGTATAATATGAAAATAATTTTAAAAGGTAACCATAATAGACCCCTATATAGCCCAAAAGTTAAAGTTTTTGAAATTTTCATATTTTGGCCATAATAATCCGTGCCGTATAGCGTGAATAACCCTGTATATATATAGCACAATTCTAATTTCTTTGATAATGTAAAGTAAGTAAAGTAAGTCGCCAAAAAGAACCTCCCCAGAAAAAATAAATTTTTAGGATAAATTTTTCAATAGGTATTAAAGGCACATGATAGCACATTTTGAGCACATTTTGACAATTTGTTTTCATCGGAAATTCGAAGATGACGACCGGTGGTAATCTTGTGGTTGTGCCGTTGGACTTAGCTATATGCATAATAAGAGGGAATAAAAAAGATGAGAATAATTCTTTAACAAAATATACTGTTTTACAATTTGTAAATTAAATAAATTTCACGTGCTTCATCCGCATTTTTGTAAAATTCAAAGTTATCTCTAGCACTGCAATATTTATTCTAAAGAAATTCTCGGAATTTTTCTCTTCCTTTATTCAATTTCATTCCGCTGACACCGCATATCATAATAAAGGTCGGTTCGGCTGTATTCATAACTTATTAATTCTAAAAACATACAAAAATAGATAAATTTTTGGTCTCAAAATACCCTGCACGTACCAAAAGAAAGAGTGGGACGTTTTTAGCACATTTTCAGTTTTCTGTGAGAAGCAGGCATGTCAGAGTGGATTTCCTCATAAATTATGTGAAGTACAATCGTGAAATCTGACGTTGTTATATTCCTTTTTTAATCCCCATGTTGTTCTATAGTCGATACACCGAAAAATTCATGTCAGAATTAAAAAAGGAAGCATTTTAAGTAACTGAAAATGTATTTTTTATTTTATTGTTCCTTAAGGTTCTGACCGAAAATAATTATTATTGCTTCTTATTTTTATTAGCATATTAAGCCACACTAGAAAAGATGACATCCCTATCTTTTTTTCTCTAATGCATTTGTAGTATAATCAGATGATAGATGTGTAAAGCCTCCTGATGAGCAAGTATAAGGTACATCCAAAAAGTATAATATTGGTCTTGGTTTAGCGTATTTCGCCTTGGTCTTCCAACATTATGTTTTTGTCTTGTTTTTATGGGACAGGACATATCCTAATTTTGAGAATTTAGTTTTGCTCTTAGTCAAGGTTTTGTTCATTTAGTTTTGGTCTTGCTATCTGAATGTGCACCACCTAGAGAAGAAAGTAAAAATTGGTACCAAGGCGCAATTATTAAGGCTCAGCTTGCTCATACAATGTAGTTTATTTGCTTGAAATAGTTGTCAATTTCGTACAAAGTAACTTCAGTAATCAAATGTAAACTGTTGATAAGCCGTCTACATTTGTTACGAAAGTGCAAAGGTCCATGAAACGTCCATGCATATTTACGGTTGTATAACGTGCATAGGGAAAACACCAAGCAACCCAAATATGTACATCGATTTGGCAAGATTTTCGTCGTCGCTTCCTCTTTATTGTACCCGCTGGCTCGCCTCCAATAGCCATGGTTTGGTTTTTAACATACTGTTATCCCTCACCAAAAATATTATTTCGTAAGTAACGTAATGTTGCGCCAAAAATATTCCTACCATCCGGTTTCTTGTTAAGAACAAAGAGAATTTAGGACTTTCTGTTTTGCAGTAATCTCTTGCAGTTTTTATTTTAGAAATTACGGTAACTGTATCTATGTCTGTACAAAAGGAAATAACAAATCTCAGCTGTTGTATTTAAATGAGCAATGTTTATGGAACTTGCTAAATAAACTTTTATATTTCTCTCCATTGTCCGTGTTTTATTTTTATAGGTTTTATATTTTATAATAACGTTGTTTTCGTTCACATTCTCTGAATAGACAATATCTATTTGAACTTATTTTTGTTCTCAATGACAATAATAAATACCTACACTTATGATTAAAAAATTGCATTTAATCTATAGTTGCTAGTTTTTCGGCTTTTTGGTCTTAATTTAATTTTACATTCATTTACGCGGACAACATCTTCACAGTATTTATACCTTCGTCTTCTTTTTGCTAAGGGGATAAAGTCTTTAGAATGTCAACACAACTTGAACTTGAACAAATATCTTGAACGAATAATGTTAAAAAGCTCAATAACACACGAATAGTTTCAGTTAAAAGAAGAAAACGTATGGAGATAAGGAAAACTTGGTTATAACTTTTAAAATTGGATTGAATTTAACCAATACAATTAAAATTTCTGATTAGATGAAGAAATGTACTGACTGAAGGTTCAAACAACGCAATAAATACGATAATATTGTGTTTATACCCGTGAAATCTTCTCACTATCAACCAATTAAATTTCTTGTTCCTAAGAATATTAGTCCAATTGATTAGAAATATTTAGCTTAAGGAGATTGTGACCAGGCTCTACAGTCAGAATTAATTTCGTTAATTGATGTAAGCCTAAACCAAATTTATTTTACATTTAACGACAAATTCTTTTTACAAAAAACTGGCCTTCCCATGGGCTCTTCTATCTCACCCTTCTATGCTGAATATTTTATGAACCATTTCGAAAAGTTCTTAGAAACTAATTTTAATTTTAAAAAACATATACATCTATGGCTCCGTTATGTAGATAATATTTTTTGCATTTACAGAACGCCAACAACAAAATTTCTTAAATTACATTAATATTATCAACCAAAACATCCAGTTCACTTTAGAAATAGGTAATAAATGTTTAAACTTCTTAGATCTTAGCATTAGCAAAAATGATAATAAAATTAATTTTAATATAATACAGAAAAGAAACGTTTAGCGATTGCATTATTCCATCTGATTCAAACCACCCCATTAATATAAAATTCGTTTTCATACAATGTTACACAGACTCATTAGTATACCGTTGAGTAAAGAAAATTATATCAAAGAAATTAATACAATAAAAACTATAGCATATAACAATGGGGTATTATTAACAAGACAAACAAAATTTTAACCAACTAATTTAGCCTACTGAAAATGTTTCAAGTCATAATAATAATATTTGGAAAAAAATACCCTTTTATGGCAATGTAAGTACATGTATAGGGAATAAGTTAAAACAATTTAAAATCAAACCAGCATATTTTAATAACTCAAATTTTAGCAAAATCCGTGTCAACAATAAATTAAATACGAAGCCAAATAATTCCGAGAAAGGTGGTGTATATGAAATTACCTGCTCCGACTACTCAACAATATACATTGGCAAGTTCAAAAGATCTATTGCCATCCGCTATAACGAGCATAATTACTCGTAACGCTATACACAATAATCATTGTTCTGGTCTTTCCTCTCACTCAATAGAAAATAACCATACTTGTACCTACTAAAAATAATCTAAAACTTTTACACCACATAAAAGGAGGAAAAATCTTAGATCGCTATAAAATTCTTGAAATCAAAAAAGCCATTTTGTTAAATAAAGATCGAATTGATGAAGCTTGTAAGTAGTGTAACTCCATATTAATGAAAAAAACACTTTAACTACGAGTTACAAAATTCATTTATTGTATCCACTACAATTGTTTCGACACACAGTGTCTTTCTTCTTCAGGTAGTGAAGTAAATTGTAGTGGATACAATAAATGAATTTTGTAACTCGTAGTTAGTGTTTTATTCGTTAAGTAAAGAATTAGCAAATGACCAGTTAGATTTTGGCAACAACCCCCTCCTAGACCCTAAGCTTATAACACCTAAAAGTTCTAGTATTTAAACAACCAAATATGTTCTTAACTTTAGTAATTAATCATACTCCTGAAGATGCCCTAACAAGGCGAAAGTGAAACTTCTCCAAGTACTTTTGCTTTTCCTTAATTTTTAAATATTTAGCTCTTCAATTTTACAACTAATGCGTATTTTATCCAGCAAAAAATTTTACAAAAAATGCACATAAACTAAAAATTAGTGTCAGTTAAAATCATTAAAGTTTTCTTATATCTTAATTGGTTTTAGTTATCCACACCTAATACAAATTTGATTAATGAAAAAAAATACCGGCAATATTTTGCTCGGAAATAAGACTGTCAAAAGCTCAATAAAAGACAAATATAACTAAATGTCACATTTCAGCTATAGGCGAATATTTATGTCTTTTACGATTTAATTAATAAAGAGAACTTTTCTCTAATACCTCAATAAAATTAAAGCTCAATCGATATTGTATCTTGCCTGAAGGACATATTTTAAATTAAAGTTTAAAGATTTTCTATTAATTTTTTTGATAATTCTTTGGTCTAGACGAGCTAAGGTCAACTCGCAAATGTAGTTCCATTTCTGCTATAGACATTTACATTCCATAATAATAAAGGGTTTGCAGATTTTATATAAACAAACATTAAGTTAATAAAAGTTTTCGTAAGAAATAGTTAGCTTAAATAAACTTCAGGGAACATCGGAGTTGGTTGGTTGTTATTGGTTTAGGTTATAATCTAAAAGTTATAACTAGACGACTGTTTTTACTCAGTAATTTTATTTGAACCGTGTGGGGCACAAGAACTTCTCTACTTTAGATATCTAATTACGAAACGAAAAGTACCCACCTTGGCGGAAATTCCTTAAGTGTGTTTTCGTTTAAATTTTAACCTATTCCTTTTCTATAGTGAGATTTGGTAAGATATGTTCATGTGAGATTTACACTGTAATGAGTTCTCAATTGAGGAAAGAAACTGCAATAGTTTTTTAGAATAAAAAATGGACGTGAGGTTATCAAGCACTTCCGTTTCCTTTAAATGAGTTTTGATTAGATTTTTTTGGGCCTCTCCCTCATTTTGAACTAACATTAAGTACTTATTAATTGATTTACGCAACAACAGGGAATGGCTAAATTTTGTTAGTTTCTCATTTCACTCTTGAATTACAGAATGGAAATTTGAATATCTTATACAAGCACCACATAGGGCTAAGAGGGTAATAAATGGTGACGTTACTTATTCCTTACAACATTATTTTTTTTAGAGAGAAACATATGGTATGAAGGTTTCATAAATACTTTCAACCTTGTTCCACTTATCATTCAAATGTAATGTGTTTATATTATTTTCTTTATTTGGTTAAATATTTTAACAAATTCACAGAAAAGTGTGTTTTGGATCAGGAAATTCAATCTGCGAGATTCTACTTTAAGGAACAAGGGAAAGTTTGTTTTTGTTCATTTCTAATAGAATTAGTGAAGCTCCGTCATACTGATATCTCATAATCTAATGGAGTGGATATTCTTTTGAATGGAGAGTTCAGGTTCAAATCGTACCATATATGTAAAATATAAGTTATTTTCAGGCAATTTGATTGCAATCAGTAGGTACTGTCCATGATGCATACATTAGTTGATCTATCTTAAGTGGGTATTTTAAAGTATTTTTGATAACACATTTTTTTTATCATTATTAGGATTGTGTTAGATATATTAACGGACACACATTGCTAAACTAAAATTTTTTATAGTAAATATCTTCACGGGCATGTTTTGAAACAGAACTTTATTTTCAACTTTAATTTACAGAAATATGTATGTCATAAATCACTCATCTGTTAAATTACGTGAAATATAATGCACTAAATATGCGCTGCTCGTTCAAAACTCGTTGATTAATTTGCGCGCTCATTAATATTGGTTATGAAAATGTGCAAAGATTGGTTTCCTCGATTATGTGTATTCCCCAATCTACCAACTACTACAACTAATTACTATTTTGAATCTGTTTTAAATTTTTTTCTATACTGTAGGTACTAGACTGATACTTCACGTGGAGCACATATTGTGAATTGGGTAGATGACTAATTTTTTTTTATTTACATTGAAGCCTTTTTATCCTAAAAATAGCCTCGTACAAATATGAACGATATGAACGTTTAAAAATCACAATTAGACAGAGGGAAATACTGAATTTTGACGTCACAGTCTTGTACCGCCTCATAAATTACACGCAAAACTTCGTTTTGCAAGAAAGAGACAGACAAAAAACTTTAGTGTGTTATAACTTTTTTATTTTTTTGACCAATATGAAATTTAGTTCCGAATTCTGTTATCGTATTACGTATATTAACATATTATCTAAATCTAATCTAATATATAAAATTCTCGTGTCACGGTGTTTGTAATTATACTCCTCCGAAATGGCTCGACAGATTTTCCTGAAATTTTGTGTGCATATCGGTTAGGTCTGCGAATTGGACATCTATTTTTCATTCCCCTAAACGTTAAGGGTGGTCCATCCCTAATTTTCTTTTTTATTTTTTAGACAATTTTTTTTTAAATGTATTATTTTAAACTTCTTAATCGCGATCATAATAACAGAAATTGACGAGGATGAAGTCGCGGGCAACAGCTAGTAAATATAGTCACCTACCCTATTACAATTATTAATTAAGGGTAAATAAAACACTATATGGAATGTTTCAAAAGTTTATTGAATTTTTAAGAGCTCTTTCGGATCGTTTTGATCGTATTAAATATCCAGATAATACAAACAAATTTTATTAAATAATCTAACAATTCGCTTCACTTCGGTAATGACATAATAACTGAAACAATATCGCCAGATCTTTTAATAAAACTGTGAAACAAATAATACTAGGTGTTATTGGTAGTTTGAAGTATTTTTCTGTTTCTTCAATTACTATGGCACATCCTGTTCCTTCTTTAGTCATAGAACCGGCAGTGAATTTTTTTTGTGATTGTTGACATTGGTATAAGAATTTTTGACTATTAATTATTATTAATGTTATTACTGGGTCTTTATTTTACTGTGTTAAGTCAAGGTTGATTTTTAGTGGCTGATTGGTGTAAGGTGGATAATGAGCTAGTACTTTTTCCTTTGGTAAAATTGAAGTGAAATCTGTTATTTCATGATATTCCTTGATTCTTTGATTTGTTAAAGAGCTTGCGTATGATGAGTTTTTAGGTTCTGATGATATGTAATAATAGTAATTATAATAATGATAACATACTGAGTATTCTCTTGTGAAGCTTATGCCATAGAAAAAAATGTTAAACTATTAACCACAAATAAAATAAAATCTTCCTTTATTCCAACCGACTCTCTGAGTGAACTAAAAGCCTTTCAAAATCCTCTACAAAAAATCCAATAAGTACAATACACTGTGAGCGAGTTGTTAAAATCCAAGCCAAACGAATTAACCCAGCTTAGATTCGATCTCATTCAGGCATTCACAACAATCATAAAGCGTACGAGTTGGCAAAAACAAGGTGCTAGAGATATACTAGACCCTGAAATAATCACCCTGACCAAAACAGAGGCTAAACGAAATACCTAGAAACAAATTATTGCAATATGGAACCGAAAAAGGCAGAAAGATTCCCCAAAAGATCGGAAGTGACATTTTTGAAAAATTCTCAGTTTCAAACCTCTATCTAGCTTTAGGAAGACGTTATAATAAAAAGACTCAGAATCGGCCATACTAATTTTACACCCGTCACTTTATGAAAAAAGAACCACTCTCACAATGTGCAAAATGCAACACCAACTCATTCCAAACGATAGAGCATACTATCATCAGCTGTCCAGGACTAAATAACCAAAGAAGAAAGCATAATATTTCCTCATCGAAGTAAGGAAATTTAAATAAGCAAGAAATTCACTGCAGTTTCTGAAATAAATCGAACTATATTATAAAATTTAATATATATTAAAAAAAATGGCGCCGGACGTTAATGCTGAATTTGCACCTCAACCAAATGATTATGAATGCTGTAATGGAAAAGATAAATCTGAAGTTTGTGTTTGTGTGTGCTGTGGTTCTGTATACCATTTAAGCTGTGCTGGACGGAAAAAATTTAAATCAATTGGTGGCATTTGTGGTATTTGTGGATGTAGTCCTGAGTTAACCTCCAAATTGGAAATATTAGTGGATATTGAAGTAAAAAACTGAACTATCATCAAAGACATCATACTTAAACTTCTTCAAACTGAGATTGACTTAAATACCATGCATGATAGGAAGGAATACTACAAAGAAGAATTGAAGAAACTTGAATTAACTATAAGGTCAGATTCCCAAACTAATAAAATAATCACTGATACCAATAAATTACAGTCAAATACGGATGAAATCATACAATCACTCAAAAGAGAAAACAACGTGCTATTACAACTTAATGAAGAACTATGCGATAAAAATAAACTTTTGAGTGATCTACTGAAAAACAAATCTGATACCAGAACACAATCATTTGCTGATGTAGTATCGAACCAAGTAAAGGAAACCTGTAACCAGTCAGCAGTCTTGATACACAGTACGGAAAAAGGTGATAGTACCATCAACGTAGTTAAAAATATACTTAAAACGGATGTTAAAGTGCCTATTTACAATGTTATTAAAAAAAACAATGGTATAATCATAGTAAACTGCTCTGGTGAAGAAAGCTGTAACACAGTGAAGATGGCCCTTGCAAACAAGCTTGGTGATAAAAACAAAGTTGAAAAAGAATCACTATTATTCCCAAGAGTTAAGGTAGTTAACATTGACTTGAATGGGACAAATGAAAAGCTACAAGATATAAACATCAGAAATTTCTCGACAATGGCTGATAGGGTGAAAATAGTTCATTCTTTGATACCCGAAAAGGAAAGAAGACCACAATATTGGAAGTTACACCTGATATTTATTCTTTTATTGTGAGGCAGGTTTATAAATTGTTTGTTGGATTCCAAAGATGCACGGTTTATGATGATTTTAATATTCAGCCTTGTATTAAATGTGGCAGATTGGGTCATAGTCCCAAAAAGTGTTCAAATATTATAACCTGTCTGAAATGTGCTGAAACTCATTTTACCAAAGATTGCAAGGAAACTACAGGTTTGAGATGCCCAGGCTGCTTGGACAACAACCACCGTTTCGGAAAATGTTAATCATTGTGTTTATGATACTACTAATTGTGAACTACTAAAAAGAAGATTAAAAAAGACTATTTCGGCCACGAATTATCCCACTCAACCACTAATACCGAAATTTATCAATACATTCAGACCGTCCGCTCTTAGTGAGCCATCCCAAGATCGCATAAAGTACCTTAGGGACCCTAGCACCGAATTTAATGATTCTTCTAATTTAACTAAAGTAAAGTAAAGTGTATGGCTAATAACTAAGATTACGCTTACTCGAGGATCAAACAATTTATGCTACTACTACTGCCCTAAATGACAGCTTATCGAATACTGGAAATAACAACCTCTTAATATGCCTACTTAATGTGAGGAGTCTAAATGCAAATTACCACAACCTTGAATTCTTCATAAACACGCTACATGTCAAGCCTGCAATTATTGCTTGTACTGAAACAAGGATGCTAAAGCACTATACATACTTTTCTATGGCGGGCTATAATTTGTACTATAACAATGGAAACACCAACCAAGCTGATGGTGTGTGTGTCTTCGTAAGAGATGACATTGAAGCTCAAGTTTACAATGAAAATTTCTGTAACCTAAATGTCGTATCTGTACAAGTTGGTGATGAACTGGATACTGGTGTCAAAATTTCAGTCCTCTACAGTGCCACGACTATAAAGAAGAAGACTTTTTGGGAAATTTGAAGCTACTACTTCGAAAATATGCCAAAGTTCACAACCATGTAATTGCGGGAGACTACAACATCGATATGTTAAGTGACTCATTACACTCCTTCTCTCTGCTACAAGACCTTATGCAGTGTAAGTATCTGCCCTTAGTATTGAGTATTGTAAGACCATCAAATGATGGACTTAGGGGAACCTGCAAATCAATAATATTGCAAGTGCCTTTTGATGATCATTACCCCTTCTTTTTACAAATTGAAAATTTTAATGTAAACTGTAACAATAAAAGCAAGGAAGCTATTTCACACAAAATTAATTACAACAAGCTGTATAAATTAGCCTCTAAGTGTAACTGGAATCTGGATGATAACTTGCAGGATCCTGACTTTGCATTGAATGGCATAATAACAAACATACAAACACTCGTTTTCTTATCCTCCCGGAGAGGCCCTACAGCTAAAGGAACTTCGATATCTAGGAGTAAATTGATTACAACAGGGCTCATGAAATCGTGCAAAACTAAACATCGATTATACAACATGATAAAACTGCGCCCCGCAAGTCCTGATCTCATCGGGAAATATAGGACTTACTGCAAGCTGTTGAGCAAACTTATCCTTCTGGCTAAGCGGCTGTATGAAAAAGAAGAAGTTATGAAAATCAGACATGAACCTATATTAACAATAAGATAAAGGGAAAGAAAAATAGGAAAGTTGAAATGAAGAAAATAGAGCTGGATAATGAACAATGTGGCAGAATCAGTGAAAATGCAGACGTAGCAAATCACTTTAACCTCTGTTTTAGTAATATAGGCAAAGATCTTGCAAGTACAATTACTGCTCCTAGAAACTATGTTGGTAAAAAAACTAAAACGGCTATGCATACAATATTTCTCAGTCCTATCACAAATGACGAAGTTTATCTTACTATACGTAATATAAAGAGAAAGGCAACAGGGGTTGATGATATTACAGTTCCTATTCTGAAATGCATTGCACAGTTCATAGCGAAACCACTTGCATGTGCCTTCAATTCGTGTATTCAAAAAGCAAAGTGTCCAAGAGCATGAAAAATGACTGAGGTTGTGCCTATCTATAAATCTGGTAGTAGACACAATCCAACTAATTATAGACCCATTTCACTCATATAGAATGTTACTAAAGTATTGGAGAGTCTGATCCATAACAGATTAATTGTCTTTCTCGATAAACACAATATAATATCTAAAAATCAGTTTGGTTTTAGGAGGAATATAGGTACATCTGATGCGCTGGATTTCATCACAAACCAAATACATCAAAATATTAACCAAGACAAAAAAGTAATAGTAACATTTCTAGATCTAAGAAAGGCCTTTGACACAGTCAATCATTAAT
This sequence comes from Agrilus mali, assembly GCA_029378335.1. Lineage (NCBI taxonomy): Eukaryota > Metazoa > Arthropoda > Insecta > Coleoptera > Buprestidae > Agrilus > Agrilus mali. Next base: position 13,883,163 of record CM055655.1, on the reverse strand, counting down.
TATTATTAACAAAATTAGAAAATGTCGGCATACGGGGGGAAGCAAATAAACTCATGACAGATTATCTACGAAACAGAGTGCAATATGTTAGAATAGGCGATGCGCAAAGTGAACTCCGGAGCTTAACCGTTGGAGTTCCTCAAGGCACCATACCTGGCCCACTACTGTTCCTGATATATATCTATGATCTTTTAAATTCAAGAATATTATTATTATTATTATTATTAATAAAAATTGTACCAAAAATAGTTTATATTTTATGATCTTTTAGACCTAAGTACCGAAGACGACATAATTTCTTTCGCAGATGACACCGTAGTGGTTTCAATTGAAGACAAATGGAAGACAACTGAAGACAAAATAAATAGAAAGCTAAACCTTGTGAATGACTGGATAGCCCAAAAGCACCTAACCCTAAATATCGACAAAACAGTCTATGTAGCTTTTGGCTGCTATTATGAGAGAGAATATTGACGTTAGAATTAACGGTAACCAAATAAAAAGAGTAAATAGCACAAAAAAAAACTTAGGTATAACTTTCGATTAACAAATGAGATGGAATGAACATGTTACTGACATTAACAGAACAAAATATTCAACCTTCGTTTTCGCTAAACTGGCAGGAATACTACCCCATAGAGTATTAAGCATGGTTTACTATGCCCTTTTCGATAGTGCAATAAGTTATGGAATCGTAGCTTGGGGCGGTGCCTGTGAAAGCATATTGCGCCCCCTGATAGCATTGCGTAAACGATTATTGAAAGTGGTTTTTAGGGAGAATCTGTCTGAAGAAAGTGTAAGAAGTGTAGAGTTACCTATGATCCCCCGACAAGCTTGCAGTAATAACTATGTATGCATTATAATACACTGCAGAATACTTATCTGAACCGACACCATAATATAAATACTAGATATGTCAATACCATTACCCAAAATCAATGAAAAAATATATGCCAGTGGTACCTATGTAACTGCTATTAAAATATTTAACAAGATGAGCGTAGAACTTAAAACGCTTAAACTGTCCAAGCAAAGCCTCAGACATAAAATAAAAAGATGGATAATCAAGCTAATGTAAAGAGGATGGATCAAATAATTTAATTGGCTAAATCACCGCCTAGATAGTCTATATTTTCTATGTATCTTTCTGTGTATTGTTATTTTTTATTCTTAGTATGTTATATATCAGGCTGCATACAGATGCATTTCTATGCACCTATGCAGGTTGCAATATATCATATATATATATATATATATATATATATATATATATTATGTATATGTATAAGTATGTATTGCTACTACATTCTTGTATCTGATAATGAAATAAATAAATAAATAAATAGATAAATAAATAATTTCTCATGTAAAAAAATAATTAACGTATAGTCGCTCATGAGCTGTAAACTTAATACAGTTGGTACAAAATAAAATACCAGGTGCTTTTGTTCATCTATTTATATAAACATGTTTCATGAAGAGCCAGCCTAGAAAGCCGTTTCATTAATATTAAAATCTAAAAGCGATGTATTGTCTAAATATTAAATAGACGTACATTGTTTTATCGATGATTTAGTTTTTTAGATTATTTAAATCAACGACGGTGTACTAAGTACCACATGAAATAATAAAGTAGTAATCCAACGTAGGTTAATTTATTTGGATATTTAGAAACACTTATAACTACTTACACTGATTAACTTAATTACTAAAAAATGTGTATTGTATTATGGAACGGTTTTTACTCCAGCGAGTCTATATCAGAACTGATACATATTACAAAAAACTTGTATTTATAGAATGTGTTGAGATTTGTATTTCTGTATCCCTATTCACATTTTTATGTGTACATACATACATAGATTATAATAATAGAGTTTTTTTCTTTTTGTTCTTTGTTGTCTGTTCTTTATGAAGTAGCGAACAAACGAGTTCTTTTAATTGATAAGGTACGGTAAGCAACCTCTGTAGAAATCGGATGTGCGTAATGTTTATCAAATTGTTCTTTCCAGTCTAAACAGAATACTATAACCGCCCTATTGTAAATGCTTAACATGCCGGCCACCTTGAAAGAGTTACTTTCAACACATTTATAATTATCTGTGCCCAATTATTTGTTGGCAACACGCACAATTTGATTACCGAACGTTTAAATATTGCACCACTCGCGGTTTTTATTGACGCCACTCTTGCGATGTTGTCCTTTCCGGGATGGAGTTGCACGATCCTCCCCAATCGCCAAGACATGGGTGGACAATTATCGTCGCGAATCAGCACTATGTCATCAATTTCGACTGAAGATCGATTTTTATCCCATTTTGTCCTCTGTTGAAGAGTGTTGATATATTCTGCACTCCATCTTTTCCAAAAATGCTGCACCAGCTTTTGTATATGCTGATAATGTCGTAACCTATTGCTTGGTGTGTCGTAGTGGTCGATGTCGGGTAAGGCAGTTAATTTTCTTCCAATTAGGAAGTGCGATGGGGTAAGAGGTTCTAGGTCATTTGGGTCAGTCGAGATAGGACTGAGGGGTCGGGAGTTTACAACTGCCTCAATTTGTACGAGAAGAGTGTAGAATTCTTCGAAATCAAGGTTAATATTGGATGCAACTCTTTTTAAATGTGACTTTACAGACTTCACACCGGCTTCCCAAAGTCCACCAAAGTGGGGAGAGTTAGGGGGAATAAATTTCCAGTTTACATTATTTTGAGTGGAAAATTCTTGAATTTTCCTTTGATTATCTTCAAGGTTTAAAAATTTGTGTAATTCTAACAACTCTGAGTGAGCCCCTTTGAAAGTAGTCCCATTATCGGAAAATATAGTGTGTGGACGACCTCTGCGAGAAACAAACCTTCTGAGGACTGCAAGAAAGGCCTCAGAAGTTAAACTCGTAACCAGGTCTAAATGAATTGCCTTGGTAGATAAACATATGAATAAACATATATAAGCCTTTTGAAGCTTAGAACCTCTGCCTTTTTTTGTTTTTATTTGAATTGGACCAGCATAGTCCACACCGCAATTAAAAAATGGAGGTGAAGGATGCAATCTTTCCTTGGGTAGATTTCCCATTAAATAAGCAGCTGGTTTTGGTTGTACTCTATAACATTTTATGCAATTGAAGATTATTCTTTTTACATTATTTCGGCCCGAAACTGGCCAATAATTGTCGCGTAAAGATGCTAAAAGTAGATTTGCACCACAATGCAACAAGCGATTATGCTCATGTTTAATAATCAAGTTTGTCAAGGGGTGTGATGGAGGCAAAATGACAGGGTGTTTTTTCTGATAATTAAAATTTGAATTTTGAATTCGACCTCCAACTCGCAATATGCCATTGTCATCTATGAATGGATTTAATTGTATAATTCTGCTATTATTTGGGAGTGAATTTCCTTTACTTAAACAACGAATGTCTTGTGAGTATGTCGTACACTGAGCTAATTTTAATAATATATTCAAACTGTGTTTTAGTTCAGAGACTGACAAGTATCCATGCTTTCTATTGAGGGTTGGAACCCTTGCATTTTGAACAAAACGTACACAATAGGCCACAACACGTTGTAATTTTGTTAAAGAGGAATATTTATTAAAAATGTCCAGCGTGAGAACCTCGGTGGTGACAGTAACCACTCTACGCGCCTCGGTTTCAATTTCTTCTGTGCGTATGAAGGGTTCCGGCCAATTGTTCTCATCACTGATAAGCCAAACTGGTCCGTGCCACCATAACTTTAAACTCTCTAATTTTGACGCCTGAATACCTCGAGATATAAGATCTGCTGGATTATCAAAAGTTCTAACATGTCTCCAATCACTTATATTAGTTAGATTATGTATTTCCGTTACGCGATTTGCGACAAACGTTTTCCATCTACTTGGTGAAGAACTTATCCAATTTAGAACTATGGTCGAGTCGCACCAAAATACAAGTTTATTAAATGAGATATTAATTGACTTTAGTACCTTATTAGTAAGTTGCGCCAAAAGTACAGCTCCGCATAATTCCAGTCGCGGTAACGAAATGGTCTTAAGGGGAGCGACACGCGATTTTGAACATAAAAGTTTAACTTGACTAACGTTATTTGTATCAATACTTCGAATATACAAGCATGCCCCATAAGCCTGTTCAGAGGCATCACAAAACCCATGTAGTTCAATTGTCTTAGCGTTATGGCATGACACGTGTCTAGAAATTTTTAGAGATTTCAATAAGTGTAGTTGCTCCGCATATTTCGACCACTCAGTATGGAGATCTAAAGGAACCGACTCGTCCCACGACAGTTTGCATTGCCACAATCTCTGCATAAGTATTTTTGCTTTAATTATTATTGGAGATATTAAACCTAAGGGATCAAAAATTTCAGATATTCGGGACAGTATTGTTCTTTTAGTTATGTGTTTTGGAGAAGTGAAATCAGAAAGGCTATAATAAAAACAATCTGTTTTAGGATGCCAACGAATGCCTAAAGTTTTTGTTATTTCGTTTTTTGAAAAATCTACTACATTATGATCTAAATCAGTATCTACGTTAATGTTGTTTAAAATATAGGGACTATTCGACGTCCATTTACGTAATTGAAATGACCCTGACTTCAAAATTTTGGCGATTTGATGTTGAACTTCGATCGCTTCGTTCTCACAGTCAAATCCAGTTAACAAATCGTCTACATAGAAATCTTGGTCTATTATTTTGGATGCCTTTGGATAAATATCATGAAAATCTAACACGAGTTGCTTAAGGCATCTTATTGCTAGAAACGGGGCAGATGCCATTCCGTATGTCACTGTATTTAATCTAAAGCACAAAAGTGGCTGAGTAGAGTCATTGCGCCAAAAAATTAATTGTAAATTTTTATGTTCGTCTGCGATGAAAATTTGCCGATACATTTTAGCGATGTCGGCTGTCACTACATAACTATGTTTTCTGAATCGCAATAAAATAGAGAACAATTCATGTTGTATTGTAGGGCCTACACATTGAATATCGTTTAGGGATATGTTATTATCGCATTTGGCTGACGCGTCAAAAACCACGCGAACCTTCGTAGTTGAACTGCTTTGCTTAATTACAGCATGATGGGGTATATAATAAGTGTGATTTTTAGTGTCATCTTCATTTGAAACTGGTGACATATGACCAAGTGTTTCGTATTCGGTCATGAATTGTACATAACTTGTTTTTAACTCATCATTTTTTGCTAATTTACGTTCTAAGGCGTAAAAGCGTTTCAGGGCCTGTTCCCGAGAATTGCCTAATACTGAAGTGTCGAACTTAAGGGGTAATTTAACTATGAAGCGTCCTTGATTATCGCGAGTAGTATTAGTTTTAAAATGTTCCTCACATCTTTGCTCCTCTTGTGAATACATTTCGTTTTCCCCTTTTTCGACCTGTTCAATACACCAAAATTTTTCTAATTGGCTATTTAACCCGTCATTCATTTGAGAACTGAAACAATTTGTAGTGTGAAGAGCATACCTTTCAACAACATCTGTTTCTATAAAATTACCGCCCAATATCCATCCCAACTTGCTTTTCTGTAATATTGGGAGATTTCTACCTAACTTATGTTGGCCGACACATAATAGCTCCCAGAATATACCGGCACCTATCAGTATGTCGATTTTTCCTGGATTGTGGCAATTATTATCGGCTAATCGAATGTGTTGTGGTATATTAAAACTTGATAAATTAAAAGGTTTATTAGGTAGTTGATCGGTTATTTTATCTAAAACAAGACAGGAAATGCTACTGGAGAAGTCATTAATGCTTGATTTAAATGTTAGGTGGGTTTTAGAGTTGATGGAGGATTTAGCCTGATTTATTCCGCAAATATTTAAATTAGTTTTGGATTTCTTTAAATTTAACTTATTACAAAGGTCTTCTGTTATGAAGTTTGATTGTGAGCCAGGGTCTAATAATGCTCTAGCATAATGCAGTTTACCTCTTGAATCGTATACCTGAATTCGGGCAGTTGATAACAATGTTTGTTCTGTTTTTATGTTAGATGAATGGTTAACACAAGTTACCTGTTGTGAGACTGTCGGCTCTTTATTATCATTAGCGTTATCTTCGGAATTATCTGATGGTTCCCCAAGAGATTGCGGTATAGCAGGCTTATTTGAATAATTATTATTATTATTGGCAACTCGGTTTTGAAAATTTATATGCAGAAGAGTATTATGTTTTTTGTTACATACTTGACACATTCTGGACGTACATTGCGAAGTATTATGGCCTTTCTTTAGACAATTTAAACATAAATGTCGACGTTTAGCCTCTTGAATTCTATTATTTACGTCTAAATTTAAAAATTGTTGACATTCGCGTATGTAATGGGCGTTTTTACAAAATGAACAATTGGCCTTATTTGTGCTTATGTATGCGTTTGATTTATGAGGTTTGTTTATAGAAGAATTATTTTGTAATAAATTTTGTTGAGCATTTACTTCAATCGTACCTAAAAATTGACATCTTTTTTCTAAGAATTCTAATAACTCATCAAATGTGGGAAGTTCGTTTTTAATTTTGTACGTTTCCCATTCGTAACGTGTAGTCTGACTAAACTTACTACTAATTATATAAATTAGCAAAATATCAACAGTAGGTTGTTCATAATTTTTTAACGACTGAGTAATTTTAAGGATGTTATCAAGGAATCTTTGTAACGTAATATGAGAATCTTTTTTAATAGAATCTAAATTAAATAAAGACTTTATGTTATTTTGAATTATTAGTTTTTTGTTTTCAAATCGCCTTTTAAGCAGATTCCATGCAATATCGTAATTTTCTGCCGTAATCTTTAATGATTTGATGGATTGAGCTGCTTCACCTTTGAGACATGAGATTAAATAATAAAATTTTTGTATGTTGTTGAGGGAAGTATTCTCATGAATTAGGGAACTGAATGAATCATAAAATTCAACCCATTGTTCAAATTCACCACTAAAAGACGGTAATGAGACGCTAGGCAGTTGAACTATGTTACTAGACTGTAATTGATTGTGCTGAATCTTTTTTTCAGATTCTGATGTTTTAGATAAATCGTTTAGAAAATTTGTGACATTAGCTAAAAGTTCATAATACGCGTTTTCGAAATCTACCAAAGCAGTTTCATGCACGGGGTCATCGTTTAGATTTGTAATCTGATAATGACAATTTTCAAATTCTTTCAAAGAGGGTTCAAAGTTTGCTAGTCGTGTCTTTAAATCAGTAATTTGATTTTGATCTATCTCTAGGATTTGTTTAATTTCATTAAATTTGTTTTTAAAACGGGTTAAGCGAGATTTTATTTGTCCTCGCTGATTAACGAGTGATCCTAAACCTTCCATTACAAATTGAGTACAGTCAGGATAATATAAGGAAATATATGAATGTGAAAGGAATCGCACTTACCGATATGATGATGATCTTTACCACGATGTAACGATGTACGGCACTATGGCAGACTTGAAGTGAAGTCGAAATTGTTTTTTTTCTTTCCAAATGAATAGACTCCAACGAAGACGTGTAGATTCGAAAGGAAATCTTGTAGCTTTCTTGTAGAATTTGGATTATTGCAATCCGGCTCGAAGGACCAATGTTTTATCGATGATTTAGTTTTTTAGATTATTTAAATCAACGACGGTGTACTAAGTACCACATGAAATAATAAAGTAGTAATCCAACGTAGGTTAATTTATTTGGATATTTAGAAACACTTATAACTACTTACACTGATTAACTTAATTACTAAAAAATGTGTATTGTATTATGGAACGGTTTTTACTCCAGCGAGTCTATATCAGAACTGATACATATTACAAAAAACTTGTATTTATAGAATGTGTTGAGATTTGTATTTCTGTATCCCTATTCACATTTTTATGTGTACATACATACATAGATTATAATAATAGAGTTTTTTTCTTTTTGTTCTTTGTTGTCTGTTCTTTATGAAGTAGCGAACAAACGAGTTCTTTTAATTGATAAGGTACGGTAAGCAACCTCTGTAGAAATCGGATGTGCGTAATGTTTATCAAATTGTTCTTTCCAGTCTAAACAGAATACTATAACCGCCCTATTGTAAATGCTTAACATACATTGTGTCCTTTTTTGCTAAACCGTTAGGACTTCCTGTAATAGAAACAAAAATCAACTTCAAAAATTCATTGGTGAATAACAAAATTTAAAAAAATCCATACAGAAAAGCTGTTTGATAATTATCTTGTAAAATCTGTAAAAATGAAAATTCGCAAGGCACTGGTGGAACATAGTTTTAAATAAAAAAAAAAATGAAGTAGAAACACTTGACTATGTTTCACTTTTGCAAAACTCTAAAGTGGCTTATAAGTAATAACCTATGTAGATCAGAATAAAAGAGGTGTTTATATGAAAAATAAGGAACATCATAATCATAACCTTTAAAAAGCAAATTGTAAATACTGGATTCTGAGAGCATTGTTTTGATTCAAAACTTTTTAGACACATTGTAAATCCCTTCCCCTTCTATGTAAGATGTAATCAAGACATACTGTGGTTATATTAATGATTATGATTTAATCTTTATTAAATCTAATATATTCTTAAAAAGACTGAAAAAATCATTAATATTTACTTAATGTTATTTTCTATAATGTCACAACCTGCTCAGTTTCTATGCATAATTTATTATCAATATAATTCCGTCATTTGGATGTTTTAAAGGTCTTTATGTAAGTTTATAAACTTGAAGTATTGGGGCGATGACACAACTGGCAAGACATACGTACAAAATAGCGAACGAAAGTATTTTTACTCTTTACTACTCGGCTAGACCTTTTATAAATATAAGAAGCTTTAGTGACAAGCTGACTTACGAACTTTTATGAACAAGCTTTCACTTTATTCCCACATAGGTAAATCTTATGCCGCTGAATATTAAACGTCCTTGTAACCCTTTATTAAAATTTGTATACATATCCTTAAAAAATACGTGTACTTAATCAAAATAATGTCTTAATATTACAAATAATCAAAATAAGTTGAGTACTTCCATTAGTGTAGGAGCCTAGTTATTAAAATTAAAAATATTTGTTTTCTATTTCCTATCTCAGTTTGCTTTTTTGACGGTATAATGTTTTGTTAAAGTGTTTCTATTTATGTATGTATTATTATATATTTTTTTAATTAGTATTTTAAACCATAATAGAATCAGGTATAATATTTATTTTTAATTTTAATCATTGAAGATTGCACAACATTTTATTAATGACAATTACGACAAAATTGTATTCGGTATTGATGTTTTGTTAGTGAGATAAACGATTGCGCGGTTTATATCTATTTTACTGCAGTGGTAAGGTACACGTGATTTTAGATAAAATGAAAATCTACTTACGAATTTAAATCAGACAATACTGTTTTACGACTGACGATTTAGAAAGAAGGAATTTTTACAACTTTTCCAATTGAATATTATTAAAATATCAGTAAAAACTCTCTCACTTTCTTTAATAATAATAAAAATAAGAGCTGAAGTATTTTATTTTTTACAGAAAGGAGAAAGTCTGAGATTGAAAATTATTCTATGTCCGTTATTTATTTAGGCCTGTTTAGAGTCAGCAACTTCAAGCCTTCACTTCACATGAGAGTTGCTTTTGCCGTTTCGAATTCATTTTCACCCACTTTTTTTCTGAAGCTCCTTCTAGACAGATTTACTTAGGAATTTCACGAAATAGCTTTCCACCGACAACGGTATGAGCAGTTCCCCTAAGACTTCTCTACATAGAAACGAGATCAAATATAACGAAAAGATCCAAACAGTGCCACGTACGAATGTATTACGTACTGAAGAAATATTCCAATTTTGATCACAGCATTTCTCTTTACGACAAGCTATATTTACATTTAATTCCTTTTTGTTACAAAATTTGGTATCAATAACTATTGTGAAAGTAAATGGAAATGGTCACAATATGGACAGTGTTTGAATATTGTAATTAAGTTTTGAGGTTTCTTAGGTATTGAAACAAAAAGTTTATATATACATCTCCATATACAAAAGGAAAAAAAGAAATATAATTGATTTTCCAACCTATAAAATTTTATCATTATATATTTAAACTAAGCACTTCCTTTCATTTTCCCTTATAGTCATGTTTTTCTGCATTTCCCGCTCCCCTTTCCACATCTCTCCTTTTTAAAAATTGTTTCAATAGGGCCAAACCACTACCATCCGCATTTATTATCCTTCCAAGTTTATTCTCATTACACTCATTCCCCATTCTAAATCTAGCTATTATCTCTATACTTTTTCCTTCTCTTAGATATCCTAGCACCTCATCTCCTTGCCATTCTACGCATATAAACTCCCTCATACCTTTCGCGTATCTAAATTCCCAAATTTTTCTCAAATCCTCACCTCTTACTATTTTATTACATCTTTTCCCCACCATCCTACTAACATTCGATCTCTTTTCTCTTCACTCTCCCATTTGTTCTTTACTTATTGCCATTTCTGTTAAAGCCTTATCCCTTTCCTCATCATATTTAATTTTTTCCCCATCCCCAATATCTTTTTCTTCCATATCTCTTTTCTTAAGTCCTCTTACGGTAATTCCCCTAATTTTTCTTCATATTTTACGGCCTTCTTGTATCTTCCACCATTTTCCCACATTTTGTTTCCCTTCTTAAAATGTAGTCTGGGGTACTTCTTTCTAAACGCAACACCCATTTTATATGCTTTTTATAAATTTAATATTTTCTACTATTCTATATTCCTTCCATCCCCATATCTCGACTCCATAAAAGCAAACTATCAATAGTGACCATTTGATGAAACATATTTAATAAATGTAATAAATAAAACACAAGTTTTTTAGATGTTTCAACAATAATTTAATGTCCTCGACAATATTGTTTCGACCCACATGTGATCATTATCAAGAGTAAACGATCACTAAAATTAAAATTGCAAAAATGCGTATATATCTGTACATCAATGGTGGGGATACAAATCTGAAAATTGTTTTACAATTTTGTTAGTAGTAGCGGGGTGTTATTAGTGGCTAATTCTATTTGGTAATTTGTTATGTTTTTATTCAAATTTACAGCTTTCTTAATTTCTAGGGATTCCAAAAGGTTTAATTTTTTACTTTTTGAAGCTGAATGTAATAATTTGGCCTTATCTAATTTATGGTTATTGACAACACAATGTTCTGCCATTCCTGTGCTTAATATTTTATTATTTATAGAGTATAAATGTTCTTTTAGCCTAATCCCAATCGAGCGTCCACTTTGACCTATGTATATTGCATTGCAATCAACGCAATTTAACGAATAAACACCACTTTTTTGTAGTGGGTCTGATTTGGGTTTGTTATTTACAATAAAGGATTTAATGTTGTTTTTATTGGAGGAAACTGCTTGGATATTGAATTTTTTGAAGAATGAATCTATTTTGTGGTTAATTTTACTATTAATGAAATTAAAAGAACAATATATATGATCAGTCTTGGTGGTAGGTGTGTTAAAAAGTAAAGATCTAGAAAGCATGTGAGTTTTCTTTTTTAATAATGTAGTAATTAGTGAAGTTTTATAACCATTATTTAAAGCTATGTGGTTTATTACATTTAATTCTTTTTCGAAATCATCACTTTTGAAATTAAATTTAAATGTAATAAACCACATAGCTTTAAATAATGGTTATAAAACTTCACTAATTACTACATTATTAAAAAAGAAAACTCACATGCTTTCTAGATCTTTACTTTTTAACACACCTACCACCAAGACTGATCATATATATTGTTCTTTTAATTTCATTAATAGTAAAATTAACCACAAAATAGATTCATTCTTCAAAAAATTCAATATCCAAGCAGTTTCCTCCAATAAAAACAACATTAAATCCTTTATTGTAAATAACAAACCCAAATCAGACCCACTACAAAAAAGTGGTGTTTATTCGTTAAATTGCGTTGATTGCAATGCAATATACATAGGTCAAAGTGGACGCTCGATTGGGATTAGGCTAAAAGAACATTTATACTCTATAAATAATAAAATATTAAGCACAGGAATGGCAGAACATTGTGTTGTCAATAACCATAAATTAGATAAGGCAAATTATTACATTCAGCTTCAAAAAGTAAAAAATTAAACCTTTTGGAATCCCTAGAAATTAAGAAAGCTGTAAATTTGAATAAAAACATAACAAATTACCAAATAGAATTAGCCACTAATAACACCCCGCTACTACTAACAAAATTGTAAAACAATTTTCAGATTTGTATCCCCACCATTGATGTACAGATATATACGCATTTTTGCAATTTTAATTTTAGTGATCGTTTACTCTTGATAATGACCACATGTGGGTCGAAACAATATTGTCGAGGACATTAAATTATTGTTGAAACATCTAAAAAACTTGTGTTTTATTTATTACATTTATCCATAAAAGACTATGCTTTTTACTAACGTTTTAAATAGTCCACCCTTCTTTCCCAGTTATATCTGCACAATTTTTGTCCTATTCCCCATATTCTCCCTAGCAATGCATTTGCTTTAGCTGCTAGTTGAAAAATGTACACATCTCGCTAATAAAAACACCTTTCTGGCTGGATTCTTTACGATTATTCAAAATTTTTAGTGGTAGAAATGGAAATTACTGTGGCCTTTTTTCGGCAAGGTTTCTTTGTTCTAAAATAAAAGCAGCACGTTTTAACGGTTTTTTTGTTTTTTATTTGCTTGTCGCGTACCTATTTTTATTGATTTCCAAAACATTTGAACTGACCCAATCAATTTGTTATTTCAAAGTTAAAATGTATAAACCCTTTGAAGAACCCAACTAATTTGCATACAACTTCGTTTATTTTTTCTTTCGAAAATTTAATATTTTCTACCCTCTTCATTTCCTTTCTCCCTTATCACACCCTTTTATCGCGTGTTTCAAGACTTTTAATATTCATCCCCTTCTAAAATTTTCAATGTCCAGAATTTAGCAAAAATTTACATCCCTGTAAGAAGATTAGCTAAATGACATAAATCGTAAGCGTGCAGTATGCCAAATGCTAATTAAATCGTTTTGTTGTGAGAAAGCATCCGTGCGCGAACCCAAACGATAAATAATAGACAAAAGTGTTACAATTACTGTCAGGTGTGGGGTCTGCTAGTGTAATAAAAATACAAAATAATAAAACTGCCGAAAAAATTGTTCGAGTTGAAAGTCGCCGAATTGAAAAGCGAACTCGAAGAGCGAGACAAAGATGCGTCTAGTACTAAGAACATCCTACAGAAGCGGCTTGAGAAGGCTTTGCTACAAGAAGGTTTCGATCCCAGCACATATAAATTTGAGGACGAATTGGAAAAGAAATTAAATGATAATTCAAAGAACCTGGAAGAAAAATTAAATGAAAAACTGGAAGAAAAATTCAATGATAATTCAAAGAATCTTGAAGAATTTAAGGAAAATTCAAAAGCCCTAGAAGAGAAATTAGAAAAATTCGAAGAAAATTTGAAAGAAGAACTGGGAAAATTCGAAGAATAAACAAGAGAAGAATTAAAAGGAGTAAAGGTTGAATAAGAAGAAATAAACAAAAGATTGGCCCAGCTGGAAGAAAGGGTTCTGAATTCGGAAAAACGAGAGACCATTCACTAACTCACGGAAAAGAATAGCGTGGTTGACGGCAATGAAATCCCCGACGTGAAAGGAGAACAGATCATCTCATCCAAAGTGCATATGAAGCTTCCTACGTTTGATGAAAAAACATCATGGACCACGTTTCTGACGCAATTCAAGGTGGCTGCAAAAGCCTACAAATGGACTTTAGAAGAGAGAGCTTCTTCACTTGCTTTTGCTCTGCGTGATGGTGCTGGCGAAATTTCGAACACATTGCCACCGGAAGAATTACTAGACTACCATCGGCTAGTAAAAAGATTAGAGATGCGATACGGCCAAGCACATCTGACGGCTGTGTACCATGTGCAGTTAAAGAACCGACGTCAGAAGACAGGTGAAAGTCTTCAGGAATACGAGGCGGATATCGCACGGTTAATCCGGCTCGCCTATCTGGGTACGGTCGAGGATACCTTGCAAAGATTGACCGTCGACGCGTTTATTGACGGACTAAAGGACGACGAAATACAACAGCGACTCCGACTGGACCGGCCGAGGACTTTGGTTGACACATTGGCCCGCGCACTGGAATACGACGTCGTCAAACAGGCGTCGCAACGACAATGTCGAGTGCGGGAATTAAAAGAAGAATCAGCCGGTCGGGACGACAGACTGGAAAGACTGGAAGAGATGATCCACCGCGTAACGACTAAAATAGAAAGGAAGCCCAGACAAGTCAGGTGCTGGAACTGTGGGAAGTTAGGCCACATGAAAAGCAGCTGAAACGAGCGAGAGATTTGCTTCTCAAGAAGATAAGCCCCGCATACAGGAAAACTAGTCAGGGTCGGCGCGGCGGGGCAAACGTCGATCCCGGAGCAAAAAGCCCCCGGTCTAGTTGCACTGACAAAAACCATGAAAGACAGAGCTGATAGCCTTTTTCTTACGGGACACATAAATGGGAAGCGGTGTTCGTTCCTATTGGATACCGGAGCAAGCAGGACAATTATACGAGCCAACGTGATGACTAAAAGTAAGCTTCAACCGACTCAAGAAGGTACGTACGGCCACCGGGGAAATAGAAAACTGTCCATGGTGAAAGCAACGTTAAGATTCGCATAGGGAAGACCTCCTTCCGACACTGCGTGCTTGTGGCCGAAATTGAAGACAACGTCATTCTGGGCTTGGATGTGCTATGGAAACACGACCTTTGCCTGAGCTTCCAAAGAAAAGTCGTTACCATAAACGGAGAAGAGTTCAGGCCAACTACTAAGGACACCGTAACATCCCAAGTCAGAAAACTAAAAACAACGCCTACCAGAAGGCTTTTCTAAATTGTGCCAGGAAGCAGGTGGCAAATTTAATCCTAACCAACGACGCCAGATAAAAGAATTACTAAAGGAATACCAAGATGTCTTTGAGGTAGAAGGTGGCAAGAAGGGGCGAACCAACGTCGTCCTGCACAAAATAAATACTGGCGAGGCACAATACATCCGTCAGCCACCCAGGAGTCTACCACTGGCCAAGAGAGAAGAGTCTGAGAACATCATAAGTGAAATGCAAAGAGACGGGGTAATAGAACCATCTTCTAGCCCCTGGACATCGCCGGTTGTCCTGGTTAAGAAAAAGGATGGCTCGACACGCTTCTGTGTGGATTACCGCCAATTAAATAATGTGACGAAAAAAGACAGCTACCCCTTAAAATGAATCGATGACACCCTGGATACACTGTCAGGGTCGACGATATTTTTCACCGTAGACATCAAGAGCGGATACTGGCAAGTGGCTTTGGACCGGGATACCAAAGAGAAGACAGCGTTTTCCATTGGAACGGGGCTGTGACAGTTCAAGGTGATGCCGTTCGGATTGTGTAACGCACCAGCCACCTTTGAGCGACTTATGGTCTTGGTCGGCTTAATTGGGAAGACTTGCTTAGTATACTTCGACGACATCATCGTAGTCGGAAAGGACTTCAACGACTATCTGGAAAATTTGGAGGAAATCTTCCGAAGACATCGTGACGTCCATCTAAGACTAAGCCCCAAGAAATGCCAGCTATTTCAAGAGACCGTCAACTACCTGGGGCATGTAGTATCCCGAGACGGCGTCTCAGTCGACCCACAGAAAATCAGGGTCGCGCAAGAGTGGCCTGTACCTGCTGACGTCCATTAAGTCAGAAGCTTCCTTGGACTCTGCACCTACTATAGACGTTTTGTTCCTGGATTTTCAAAAATCGCTAAGCCTTTGACACGACTCACAGAAGAGAATAGACCATTTTGTTAGGAGCAAGACTGCCAAACTGCCTTTGAACAACTAAAGAAAACCCTCTCGTCTACACCTGTGTTGAACTGTCCCCTACCAACTGGAAAGTTTATCCTGGACACCGACGCTAGCAATATTGGAATTGGCGCGGTTCTGTCACAAATTCAGAATGGTGAAGAAAAAGTGATCGGCTATTTCAGCAGAACTCTATCCAAACCAGAACGGAATTACTGCGTAACCAGGCGCGAATTGTTAGCCGTAGTAAAAAGTGTGGAGCATTTCTACAAATACCTCTACGGAAGAAAGTATTTGCTACGAACCGACCATGCCGCGTTGAAATGGTTGCTGAATTTTAAGAACCCCGAGGGCCAAGTAGCCAGATGGATAGAGAAGCTGCAAGAGTACGATTTTGACTTAGAACGCCAAGCGGGAAGTAGCCATAAAAACGCCGACGCCTTATCCAGAAGACCTTGCCCGGATAATTGTAAGCACTGTCAACGCGTCGATGAACATGAAGAGGTTAGGAGGATAACTATCCTGGACGAGCAGTGGCAGCCCGACAATATTATGGCAGAACAACATTCGGACGTGCTCCTAAAAATGTTCCTGGACTGGAAGAAAGAAGGCAGAAGACCAACTTGGCAGGAAGTGGCTGCCAAGTCAACAGAAGTAAAATCGTTGTGGGCTCAATGGGATTCCATTGAAGAAGAAGATGGTCTCCTGAAGCACGTAGTTGAGAATCAAGACGGCACAGAAAGCAGACGTCAGCTGGTAATACCGAGAAGCTTGATAAAAGAAGTTCTGCAGTGCCTCCATGACGACCCTTCGGGAGGACATTTTGGTGTAAAGAAGACCCTTGACAAAGTACGAGAACGATTTTACTGGGTCAACTGCAAGAAGGACGTGGAAGATTGGTGCAGAAAGTGTACGACGTGCGCCGCCAGTATGGGACCTCAGAAGCGGCAGCGTGCTCCTATGCGGCAGTATAACGTCGGCAGCTCATTCAAGAGAATTTGCAATCGATGTTGCCGGACCATTCCCAAAATTCCGGAAATGGAAATAAGTACATCGTAGTGGCAATGGACTACTTCACGAAATGGGTTGAAGCGTACGCCCTTCCAAACCAGACGGAAACTACAGTGGCGGAAACGCTCGTGAAAGAGTTAATCAGCCGATTCGGAGTACCACTGGAGCTGCATTCCGACCAAGGACAAAATTTCGAGTCAGCCATATTCCAGGAAATTTGTAAGATATTGGGCATTCACAAAACCCGTACTACAGCCCTACATCCTCAATCAGACGGCATGGTAGAACGAATGAACAGGACCATTAACAAGTCCCTTGTCCAAAATGGTCTCCAAACATCAGCGAGACTGGGATCGTTATCTGCTATTGTTCCTTTTATCATACCGATCTTCAGTACATGAAACCACTGGACAAACACCAGCAAGGGTATTGTTCGGTCGAGAGCTGCGACTACCATGCGACTTAAAGTTCGGATGCAAACCTGGCGAAGACGTGGCTGGAGAAGATTACGTCAGTGAACTCCGAAGACGATTGGACGACATCCATGACGATATACGTTCCCATATGCAGATAGCCAGTGACTGGATGAAGGACGCATATGACATTAAGGCCACTGATCGAGGATTTCATGAAGAAGATTTGGTGTGGCTTTATAATCCAAAGCGCCAAAGGGGTCTCTCGCCGAAGCTGCAACAATATTAGGAAGGCCCGTATAAAGCCGTCAAACGAATCAACGACGTAATCTACCGAATTAGACGTACTCCCAATGGGAAACCAAGAGTAGTACACTTCAACCGACTGGCTCCATATGCTGGGGACAACTATGAAGAAGCTCGAGTTAGAGTTGTGCAGACTCGTTCGCCAGAGCCCCAGTACGAAGAATTTATGGCTGAACTGAGCTTACACCGTAAATCCAGATTTAGAGTCACAACCGAAGTTCAACAGGACCTATTCGCCGTTCCGATAGAATATTCGCTAGCCCATTGTGTGGCGAAGGATTTGGACATGAGCCGTGGGATTGCCACGGTCTTTCGGAAGAAGTTTGGACGACTACCGATGTTACTCGACCAGGTCAAAGATGGAAGAAAGGTACTGTAGTTACTCGACGGGACTAGATCCATCTTCTACATAGTCACCAAAAGCAAGTCGTCGGAGAAGCCTACCTACCACTTCTTATGGGACTCCCTGATAGAGCTAAGAGAGCAGTTGCTGCTCGCTAACATCCTGAAGCTGGCAGTACCAAGGATTGGATGTGGGCTCGATGGGTAATTAGATTGGATAGTGGTAAGAAACATGATGGAGGTTTTATTCCGATACACTGGAATAGAAATATTGGTGTGCGCTGGAAACCCACGACGAGGACCGTCATCACTGAAGACAGTTGACTGCTACTTTCACCTGACAACCGAATGCCGAAGCGAATCCAACTGCAAGTACCGGCATGATCCTCTGAGGGAACGGCAGAATGTGATCCGGGACGGATCACCTTTAAGGAGGGGGTAGTGTAGGGACTAGTGTCACCGTACGTGTGTGCGATAACAATTGTGTGCATGTACCTCTTATCGCTAACATGCTTACGACGTGGTCACCGCGCACGGTACTTTTATTGTTATCAACTAACAAGATGTAAATCTTTCTTCAGCGACAAGTAACACGACTAATTCTGGAATGATCGACGACTTTCTAATTATTATTCACCATTCGGGAATAATCAGGACTTGTTCGAGTTCCTGTCTAGAAAGTTCGAAACGTGTATAGATAGTGATAATCTTTGGACCGAGGGACAGTAGTTGTGAGAAAGCATCCGTGCGCGAACCCAAACGATAAATAATAGACAAAAGTGAATTGTTCTAATATAAATAGTAGTTCTACGTTAGTGTTTAAGTGTTATATAAACAGTGTTAAATAAATAATTATTTAAATAAATATCTTTGACTAGAAAATTCGTTACAGTTTTTAGTATTGCAGTAAATGACTTACTTCTCTCTAACTTTTTCTTTTGCTCAAAGATTTAGCTGATTACTTACTAATGTAACGAATCACTCATCTAAAGGCAGTAAAAGAAATTTTTAATATTCATACAATCAAATGGTGGGCAATACGATAAATGTCCTTGTTAATGAACAACAGCAGTAACAGGTGTGATACTGCCGAAAGCTTAATGTTCAATTGAAAACCAATCGAAAGCCTATAAAGCCATATTTAAAGAAATAGTGCCTGTGGGATTCCAGTTAGGATTTTATCGATACTCGTTTTCATGCTGTGTGGACAAACACTAAATAGATGCTAACGAAATTTCCAATAGCTTTATTATTTATCTAAAACAATAATTCAGTAAATTAAGAAGATAATATTATTTATCGCAATATTCACTATAAATTTCTGCTGGTCGCATCTATTGAATTCGAAAAGAGAATTTCGAAGTAATTTAGGAAATCTCGTCGTCCGCGTATGCCTCCGCGTTGTTTAATACAACCACCCAACAGATAATACCATTACTGCTGCAGAACAGCGAAAAGCGGATTATTCGATTTGCATTGTTCCATTCGAAACTTCTGTTTTAAACTTTAAATAGCTGAAGAACGTTAATCAGTGGCATTGTCGGTTTTACGGTTTGTGAGTTTTTTAAAACGAATTAAAAAGACTGATATTCATGCTTAATGTCCGATTAAAAGCGGAAAACGTTCAGCTTTTGTAAACTCAATCAAATAATAAATGTACTGCTGGCAATTACAGTACACATAAATGCACATATAATCTTTTATATTTTAACTAAAAACAATCCTAGAAAGAGTATCATATACAATAGTCTTCACTTAATAGACTCATAGATTGTTTTCGGCTCATTATATACTTATTAGGTATATGTTTCAATTTTCAATTTTTTAAATGGCGCATGATTTATTTTTAGATAAATTATTGCATTATAAACACATTGTTTTATTGACGAGTGCAATTTTTAGTATGAGTTTTAAGGTACTATGCTTGTGCACAGGTTTCTTTACTTTGCAATTAGATAGGTTTTTAAGCGACAATTCCATTCAAAATTACTATAATTTGATTAATTATATAATAATAAAATACTCCAACTCCAATTATTATAGACGATTATTTAAGGAAGTCAATTGAATAGAAGGTTCTTCCAAAATAAAAATAAAACTTTTGGGTGTTTCATTCCCACCAATGTTGGTGGGCCGGCTGCCCCTCAACTTTGTACAAAGTCGGAGGGTAGGAAGAAAGCCCTCTTCATCCTCCTTTAGGAATAGTGGGAATGGATAGGTGGTGGTTTGTGGGAGAAAGACCGAAGAAATGAAGACAGAAGAAAAGTGAAAGAATATCTGTGGAATATCACTACCCAAGCATTTACCTAAATGATCCAAGGAAACCACACAAAAACTTGACTACTACGCTTAACTTTATTTCAGATTCATTAAATTAAAAATGTGCTTCAAATTTTGATAAGGGCCACAAATGAGTAGGCACGGGCGAAACGTCATATCATTTAATATTGAATTTGGTAGTTAATAAAGAAATTTTTAATAGAATAGTCGCTTACAAACCTTTTTTAAATTGATAATTGATTCGCATTCATTAAAAAATATAAAGAGGTAATTTAATATAACTGGAAGTTTGCAAGTTTTATTCATGGATGTTTAAGATTTCCAAAAATGTGTACAAGGATTGTTTAATCTTTTGGAAGAACGACATGATTAATGAACTATTTTGTGTGGTTCTGTAGAACAAAGGCTTTTATTATTTTATTATTTACCAATTTTGGTTTACTAAAATATAAGGTTGTAGTGTAACTTACCTAGGCCAACGTGATCGTCAAAACTTCTTACCCTTCGTTGTGTTGAAAAGCCAGGTCTTGCCAAAAATGACAAATTGTTCTCTGGTACGGGTTTACCATTAGAGGAACAAGGTTAAATAAAACACAGTGAATTCATTCCTACTGTTTAATTCAAAATCAAAATCAAATGTAAATTTGGAAATGAGAGTGTCAGACTCAGCCTTTGGCTAGCGTGGAAAAAGAGCTTGACAGAGAAAACCACGATCTCAGCCACCCAACGATTTAAAAATAAATTCAAATAAACATAAAAATCAAAAATAACAAATTCAAGTAAATGACATATAAATCGAATATCCAATGTAAAAATAAATTCAGTTAAAACACAAATACATCCAAATATCAATTTAAGAAAAACACATGTAAACCAAAATATCAAATATAAAAAAAATAAGTTCCAGTGAAACACATGTAAATAAAATTATCAAATGCAAAAATTATATTCAAATAAAACAAATGAAAATCAAAATATCAATGTAAAAATAAATTCAAGTAAAACAGGGAAATCAAAATATTAATGCAAAAATGAAGTTCAAGAAAAACACAAGTAAATCAAAATGTCAAATCCAAGTAAAATTGTAAATCAAAATATCCAGGTAAAAATAAGTTACAGTGTAACACATGTAAATTAAAAATATCCAATGCAAAAATAATATTAGGTAGAACATGTAATTGCAGAGTAAAGCCAACACAAAATAGAATGCACATAAAAATAATCAATCAATAAGAAATTCAATAAAACACAGATAAATCAGGGCACACAAATACACATAAAAAGGTAAAAACAAAATAAGACAAAAACCAAATAAAATGTATGTAAAATAATCAAAAAGAAATGGTTGTAAATATAATTAAAAATTCTCAAATAAAATGAAATCAAAACAACTTGAAAAAGATAAATTCAAATTTTGTAGTTCCCAGGCTTAACAAAAATGAAAAATAATTTGTGTAATAAAATTTAGAAAAACTCCAAAAACCCAATCTTTATTATAATTTCCCGAATGTTTAATTAATTTTGACACAATTTGAAATTCAATCCCTACAAACAGCAGCACATTTTAAAACTAAAAACATATTTGTTAGTTAATTTAGGGGTCTGGAGTCATTTTATGGAAGCAATCCAGATAACGTTGAAAACAAAAATGTGATTTGGGCATACTCAAAACAATTAAAGTCTGGAGTCCCTAAGGAAGCAATCCAGATAACGTTCACAATAAAATAAAAATATTTGTGTATAATGTACAAGTTGCGTAAATACTCCCAAAATCACCACGGGAGAAAATATTAGTACTTACAACAAGGCATTTCATACTTAGATTGAACCACAAAATGTTTTGGCTCTTTCGAAAATATACACTAATTATTATAATTTGATAAATGAAATATTAATGTTAAGCCTGAAAAACTTTTTAAGTGAAATAATTTAAAAAAATATAATTTATTTAATTTAGTAAGATTTACCTGAATCGAAATTATTTCAAAAATGTAGTTTATTTAAGTTAGTGAGATTTACCTGAATTGAAATTATTTTAAAAATGTAATTTATTTAATTTAGTGAGATTTACCTAAATTGAAATTATTTTAAAAATATATAAACAATTAAACAATATTTCTATAATTATAAAAGAAAATAATAAAAAGTGAAATCAAATGTGAAACAATTAAAATTATAAAAATGATAAAAAAAATAATATTAATTTAAAATAATAAAATAATTATCATACCTGTTAGAAATGTAAGTACTTAATCCAATTTGAAACAAAAATTCAAAACAAATAAAAACTCAAAAACACACAAAATACAAATAAAAACACAAGACAAATTTTAAACTCGGATTTCAAAATCTGAATGTTTAAAAATTACTTCGCAACCCTTTTAAAGACTGGTACTAACACGTCATCAAAACTAATCGAACCCACGCCGTATCTAAGAAAAATTCCCACGTCAGCTCAAGAGTATTTATGGTTATTACACCCCATGTGTGCGAAACGCCACAACACCAACAGAAATTAGGCAGACCACACAAATAAAAAAAAACATGTGGTTGTTAAGTTTATTTTACTCACGTAAAATGCAAGTAATTATTCAAAAATCTATCAGGAAATTTGACAAAGAGTTTTGTAATATCATAATCAAAAAACTATATAAAATATTTTTTTTTTTTTTAAAGAAGCGTGTGTAAAATGTTTAAAGGATTAAAGATGACCATCGGATACCACAAGGTCTTACCTGTAGAACAAAGAAACGGCATTTAAAGTTTATTATTATACCGTTGCTTCCCTCTACAATACTTTTATTATCTATGAATTACGTTTAATTTTTCATTCTTAATTGATTACACCTCATGCTTTTTCGGTTGCTTAATTGCACTGATTATATCTCATGTCAACTGTAGCTTTTTATTTCTTCATTGTCTCCCTCCATCGAGTTTAGCGCGACGTGACTTTTAAATGGCACGGCGTTCAAATCAAATTAAAGAAATACAGTTTCTTTACATGTCGAATAAAAAATCGAGCGAAGTTTTAATATCTCTTTAATTAGTTGTAATTGCATAAAATTTACAAAATAACACATTTCCCCTGCTCTGTTGGACAACCGGACTGCTCATTCAGAAGCCACACGTTTTCACTTAGACAAACGTAAAATGTTTTTACAACGAATTTCCTTTTAGTTCTTAGTTCTTACTCAAGCTTTTCTGAAAACAATAGTAAATTTCTAAATGAAATAGAAAATTTATATGAATCTATAATTCTCAATAAATTAGTGGAAAAACGTCCCCCACCCACACACACACATAGTAGTAGTGTAAGATAGTATAAAGGTAATTTGTAATTTGTAATATATTAGTATGTCTTCTGAAGATGCCCTAATAGGGCGAAACAATTGCTAAGAATTTATTAAATATACAGTGGAAATTATTTTGTTTGTTTTATTCGTATTGTCTCCTTAGTAGTACAAGGAAAAGTTTTAGTAACTTTTTATTTTAATTCTAAAATTAACCCTATCATCTTGAATTAAAAAAAAAAACAGTTAAGTAAGCAGCCAATCTTACTAAAAATTTCACAGAAGATAGCGTCTTACGGAACTATCATGGGCGTAGTTAAAGACAGATCATATTTTATCTCGCCAAAAAGCTGGTCTTTGCTCTATAAGACCTTTTCTTTCTCATTTTCTGAAAAATTAGGTAAATAGTCTTTCTTTGACTAAATTATCTTCACGTAAAATTGCATCGACATTAAGGTTCGAATAGCTATCCTTTATGTGTTTACTTACACATACTTGTGGTCTAGTAAGAGACCTTGTAACCACTGTCAATCGATACCGATCGATCATTACAGGCAGGTACCACATTCACAAACTAAGTAGTATTTTAAATAAAAAAGATACCTATTAGAGCATTTTGCTGTATACAATAAAAATTAATAATTACTGACTAATTTTCTGTATTACCAAGCAAAGGGCGAATACTTTATTTGTTAACGAGTTTATCACAGTCACCTTGGCGTGAATAATTTCCGTTTGATCATATTTATTTTAACATTATGTAAACTAGGTGAGTAGTCAGAAGGGTAAGACCTATTATTATTAATCCTGTCTACTCGTTCGACCCTAACTGTTAAACAATTTAGCAGTTTACATATAACTGGGCTAATTAGTTTGAAACATGAAATCGATACCCACGTCTTCCGTAACAAACTTCATTAAACTGTCGATTAGTGATAATGTTCGATACCTACATCAGTTTCGGCGCCCACAGGGGAAGGAACGGATTCGTAGTAATAGAAAAATTCTAATTATTGACCGTTTACATCAAAATACTAAATGCTTTCCAAGGTAACGTTATAAACACAAAGGGGTGTTCCTCAAATATGTTTTACCTTAATTTGTAAAAAGGTAGAAACATTAAATTTTTTTGTAGTTTCTTGTTTCTTAATGAAAAATAATTAAAAATGAAAGGAAAAGTAAACTAGCGAAGCAAATGATACGATTTTTTATGAAAATCGAAGGTAAGGTAAAAACTACTTGACGAATCAATTTTTGATTAATAAGTACTAAATTAAAAAGTGAACTGCTGGATGATACAGTAGAACACGTTCATTGCGAACCCATATAAAATGTCATAAAAAAAATATTAATAAAACTAGCAAGAAATGTAGAAGGTGCAGACCTAACATAAACCCATTTCGATTTATAATGTGTTTTTATAAGGACCTATCGATTTAAATAACACACTATTGTTACTAATGATTGTGGCCTTTTTTGTTTCATTAACTATAAAAGGTTCTTGACGTGATATGACAGGTCATTGAGGATGAATAAAAATGACTAGAAAAACTATTTTTGGCTATTAAGATATATACATAAATAAAATAGGCACAATTGCAATATATAATTATTAGGATTAAGTAGATACTGTTGGATTGTTGAATGTATCGACAATATTGGAAAACGCCTTGAATCAATGAAGAATTATGTAACTTGCGAGCAACAACGATAAGTCTTAAAAACCTAAGTTCCTACTAAAATTTTATACATTTTTAACTTTTTTTTTTGACAATTTTATATTTCGTGACATAAAAGGGACTGTTTCAGCCAAGAATGCAATTTAATTAAAAAGGAAGTAACGCCTGCACAAACGCATACTGACACTTATATGAAAGTAATTCCAGTAATTCTAGGTAGGTATTAAGTAGGGTATCCTTAACAACCGTCCCAATATCTGACGTTAAACTTTTATAACAGTGATGCCAAGGAATTACAGCACAGTCAATAACAATAATATTACTAAACAGCTAACAAATTTTGGTTAGAATAGTTTTTACTTATTTAAAAAGTGTATGAAAATTGTACAGAAATCTTATTTTTAAAATGGTAATAATTGATTGATTAAGGATTAAAACTAAAAATGAACCTCATATGGTACAACTATTCTGAAACATGTGATGTGATAGTGAAAGATCTAGATATATTTCAGTAACAAAGTCACATTATTCAGAAAATGAAGACAACTATTTCAGAGATTTAGGGGGTTATGTTTCGGCGATGTGAAGGTCACTAGAAAAGGAACAATGACGGAGATCGTGATAATTAAAGACCTACAGAGTTATTGACGCCCCTCAACAAAATAGATGACACACGTGTCTGTCCTCAAAAAAATGTGCGTCTTTTTGAAAGTAAACTTTGTTAGAATTAGAAACAATCGATATAGAGATTTGTTCGATCTCCATAACTTTTTCATCTGCCTTTCCGTATGTGCTCCTGCTTGTACGAAAATCACAAGTATGGGTTGGCTGTTTTCTTGTTAATTTCAAAACTAGGAAGGAAGGTCATGTTCGATGTCAAATTAAAGGTAATCATCGAGTTCCTTGCCAAAGTCTCTGTAGCTTTTATGAGAAAAGCTTTTCATTAATCTCAATCGTGTAATGATGGTGTTTCATTAAAGTTTGTACTGTAAAATAGTACTTAATGTGTACAATATAAGGCAAGGTTGCTCAAGTCGTACTACGGCCTAAGTCGTACCCCAATGATATCCCAGCTGTTGCGTATAAAAAGTGTCATCTAGTGACGTAGACCTTAACTAAATAGTCGAGCAAGCACGTGAAAACAATCGGACGGCCGGCCGTCTTGTGGAGCAAAAATAATCAAAAAGTAAGTTTTTTCAACAGTTTTCAATTAAATTTTCAGCTCATTCAGAAGTTTTTTATAAAAGCAATGTAATTTTCGCATCTATTTTCAATGACAATCTGGCAGTCGTTTAGGCATACTCAAACAATAGAATTTTTTAAAGTTATAACAGTAATTTTGTTTTGAAACTTAGAATACCTCGCTGCTTAAGTCGTACCTGTGGAGAATTCTTTACTCGTACCGGTACGACTTAGGTATTCAGAAAATCGTGTGTTCAATTTACTTACACAACGCCATCAAAAGTTATAACGTCACCAAACGCTACAACACCACCGGTACCTAAAGTTTCAACGCCACCAACCATTCAACCTGGTCCTTCAATAATAGCACAAAATACTTCGCATAATAGGGATAATAAAGTAGAAGTTGATAAAACTACCAATTATGACGAGAAACAAATAAAGTCTCACTTAAACATATTATCTCCTGTTCCTTGCATAACAACAGTTATTAAAAAAATTAATAAAGGTACTGAACCAGCAATGGAATTAACTTCAAATCCCCACAAAAATGAAAAAGAAACCAAGGAAAACATAAATAAAAGGAAGAAGCCTGTATTCGATATTAAAAAAATCAAAATAGAAAATAAACCACAAAGAGAAGAAAGACGGACGGAACATCTAAGAAGAGCAAAAAATTAAAAGTAAAAGAATCGTGGCTATGTCAACTATGTAATGAAGATCGTCAAGAAAACATGATTCAGTGTGAAATGTAAAGGTTGGGTACTGGCGTCGAAAGTAAATTAAAAAAATATATTTGTGACATCTGTGTTCAACCACAATAATTACCTAGGCTTAACTTTGTATGTTTAAGAAATTATAATTTTGTTTTCTATGTTTAGTTTAGTTTGTACGTCACTATGACTGATTTTGTGACTATTAACAGTATTAACCAAAGAAAGACATTTTAAGTTGATCTTAGAGATTCAGACTGAATTGTTTGTACCTTTTGTTTATTTTAATGTGATCTCTTGTTATTACTTAAGTATTTTTCTATATCGTTTATAATGTATTCACTAAAGTCTTATTCTATGTACGACTTAGGCTATAGATGGTACGAATTAAGCGACTAGGTGCCTCAATCGTACCGAAGGCACATTTGTGAAAATCGTTAAAATACCTATGGTGATAAGAGTTTTTAAATTTCTATGAATGTTGATTAAAAGATAAAGATTCTATTCATGCAAAAGATTTTGTTTTATTTGAATGGCATTAAATATTACATTATTTCCTTAAGGGGTACGACTTGAGCAACCTTACCCTACTTATGTTTCTACTGTCGTATATTATAAAGTGGTAGCAGCACTTCGTAACTTCTCAAACATTTTTTTTAAAGCGTTTTGAGACTGCTTCCCTTAAATCGCAATTTCATTTTTATATGTAGGTTTCATAAAATTATTCATGATTAACGTATCAAAACGATTTGATAACGATTTCGAGCTAGCAGTGTGTCGCCATCTGTGAATATTTTCTGTCAATTAAACAATAAAAATAAAACACTTGCAATTTCACAAATTTTTCATGAAACACTTCCAGGCAACATCAGGAGTAAATAGAATACCACATTGGTTATTATTTTATAAAAAAAAAAATAAAAAATAATAAATACCTAGTGTAACATTTTAATCTGAGTATTCTATTTACTGTTGATGTCTAGAAGTGTTCTAAGATATTTTTTATTAATTAAACCAAATAAGAATCAGAAAGGGGTAAATAAATTTATTTATGCCAAAATTGTAATTTCGGTAGGTACAAAAAGTATCTACATGAGGTACAGCAACGTAAACCAATTGGTATCTAACCAAACAACATTCAGAAGTATGCATAGACTAGTGTCATTTTTAAATGACGTTGCCATTCGCCGACTGCGAAAGTTGAATGAAAGTTACCTATGACGTGTTCCAGAAGGTTCGAGAGTTGCTAGATGTTTCGAGAATCATCGAGAAACGTCCATAATATTATACACGGAACAGCGTTGGACAGTTTGACAGTTTTTGATAGAAGAGATGACAGCCATAAGTCAGAAGAGAAAAAGTGATTAAAAAGCGAAATAGCTATTGAGTTTTTGTTGTTATTGAAATAGTTATCGTATCGTTGTTGTTTGAGTTAATTTAATAATAAGTGTTTGAGATAAAAATACGTGATATTGTAAATTACATAACAATTGGTGTCAGGAGTAAGGATTTATGCCAGTAACAAGAAGTCAAGCGGCAAAAATGGAGGAGCAGATGAAAATTTTGATGGAAATGCTTAAAGAAATGAAGGCAAGTCAGGCAGATATGAAGGAAGAAATTAAAGCAGGCCAGGAAGAAGTGAAGGCAAGCCAGGAAGAAATGAAGGCAAGCCAGGAAGAAATGAAGGTGGAAATGAAGGAAGGAATTAAAGCAGGCAAAGATAAAATTAAGGCAGGTCAAGAGAAATTGATCGAAGATATAAGAACAATAAAAATTGAGCAAGATGGATTGAAAGAAGAGTTAAAGGAAGTAAGAGTAGAAGTTCAAGACGTTCAAGAACAATTGAAGGAAGTAAGAGTAGAGGTTCAAGAAGAGAAAAAAGGAAGTAAGATTAGAGGTTCAAGAAGAGTTAAAGGCCGTACATAAAAAGTTTCAAAAGGAGTAAGACGATATGAAGGCCAATCTGAACGTTCAAGAGTACCCAAAACTAAACAAAAGCGAAGAAGGAAGTGTAAGAATGTCGAGAATAAAACCACCAACATTCGATGGGAAGGTCTCTTGGTCACTATATCTTAAACAATTCGACGCTGCTGCCAAAGCCAATGAATGGAACGAAACGGAGGAAACCACTGCCCTGATCATAGCCCTACGCGGAGAAGCTCTAGACGTTTTGCAAGGTATACCTACCAGACATGCAATAAAGCGATTTTAAAATCCGTCCGATTGGAGATGCGCTATGGTGATAAACACCTACAACAAATGTACCAGGCGCAGTTAAAAAGTCGCTAGCAACGTAGAGGCGAAAGCCCCCAAAACAATTCTAAGCTGACGCCGAAAGGCTTGTGCGGTTGGCTTATCCTAGTGCCCCTCAAGACTTTACAGACCAGCTATCCACCCAAATGTTTGTCGATGGAGTACGAGATGTCGAAATACAGCAAGCCCTGCGCATTTTCCAACATAAAACTGCAGGCGAAGCATTGTCGCATGCTCTAGAATATGAAGCAGCCAATGAAGCATCTAAAGGACACATTAGAACCCTGGCAGGCTGGGTTCAAGTTGGATGACCACAGCGAGATATTTCGACCAGAAGTTGTAAAAATAGCTAAAGAAGTCATGTCTTCAAAACCGAAAGAAGAGATGAGTGAGCGCCGACGCTGTTGGACTTGCGACAAACCGGGACATTTTTCACGCGATTGTGTCAAGAGGAAGCGAGAAGTTACATGTTGGAATTGTGGACGTAGGGGGCATTTGAGCAGCGGCTGTCCATCTGGAAGAAGACAGACGTCAGCCGCCGAAGAAAACAAGCAGGCAAACTAAGAATAGCCGGCCTTACGGGGCGAAAGCCGGCTTTGCTTCACCAAGCCCATATCATCATCTCCGTATCGAAAACAACCACTGGTAATTCACTTACTGTGGATGGTTTTGTGGAAGGCAAGAAGTTAAAACCGATAGTGCATACCGGCGCATCAAGAACGATTGTTAACCCTCGAATAATCGGTAAATGGAGGATTCGACCGCTAACAATAAATGCTGTCTTAACCACTGCGACAGGGGAAACAACATCGTTTCATGGAGAATGCGAAGTGGTGATCGGTCTTGGAGACGCAAGACTGTAGCAACAAGTGCTGGTGGCCGATATCACCCACGACATTTATCTTGGGACTCGACTTCATGGAAAGACACCGAATCCAGCTAGACATGGGCACAAAATGTTAACGAATAGGAGATCAAGAACTGCCACTACAAAGAAATGGGACTGATCAGCGAACACTACGGGTCAACGTTGCTGAATAACCCAAATTTTACCTGGACACTCCGAAGCTGTTGCCCGAATTACAATAGAGGGCAATGTCCCTTATGAAATGACTGGAGTCATAGAGCAAGACAACGAAGAATTGAGGCAGAAAGCTATCCTTGTCGGAAGAACTGTGGTACCACGATTCCAATCAGAGTTGCCAATCTGAAAGGTTTTGAACAAAAAACGAAAGGAACACCAATAGGGACATTAAAACTAGCCATAACCATAAATTATTTGGACCAAATTAGAGAAAAGAGGGAAGAAAACGGGAAGCTGTCAGAAGCATTACAGGAATTAATCAACAAGACAACTGAACATCTTACTGAAGAAGAAACTCGAAAGCTAGAACACCTAATTCAAAGTTATAAGAACGTCTTTGCTATTGATGACACCGATTATGGAAGAACCAATTTAGCGTACCACCGCATTAACACAGGAAATGCAAGACCAATCAAACAGCCACCCAGACGAGTACCATGGGCCAAACGAGAAGAAGTCGATTCATTGATCAAAGACATGCGCGAGAAAGGGATAATAGAACCATCGAAAAGTCCATGGACTTCCCCTATCGTTTTGGTACGTAAGAAGGACGGATCAACGACATTCTGTGCTGATTATCGACGATTGAACGAAGTAACACATAAAGACAGCTATCCTTTGCCACGAATCGACGACACGTTAGATTGTCTGTCGAGCGAAATTAAATGGTTCCCGACCTTGGACCTAAAGAGCGGGTATTGGCAAGTTGAAGTACATCCTGAAGACAAAGAAAAGACTGCGTTTACTACTGGGAACGGTCTCTGGCAATTCAATGTAATGCCCTTCGGTCTATGCAACGCACCAGCTACCTTTGAAGGATGAATGGAGACCATTTTACTAGGATTGAATTGGGAAATCTGCTTGGTCTTGTAGCGGTCGTGCTACATACCCTCGAGTCAGAAATATTAGTTCCTAGAATTTGTAAATACAACGTTCAACTTGCTGCGTCTTTTTCCCGCCGAATCGGTCAACAACTTCGAAAACCTCGACTACCTGCACTGCCAAGGGCAGCGAAGCGGCCGAAGAGAAATAGATACTTTTCGAGTAAATGCATTTCAGCAGATTTAACTTTCCAATTTTTATTACATTCATCCGGTTCCTTTTATCGCATTTTACCGGAGGGAAAGAGACGCGCAGGGGGTTAGGATAACTTTTAGCTTGTAGTATCGTAGGTATAAGACACTTCCCGCTAGATCGCCAAAGGAAGCATATGTACAGTGGAAATAAACGAATTCTAAAACAACATCTTTGTTATTTATACAACGAACACTAAAGCTTATTTGGATGACGTCATTGTGTTTGGGCGAACGTTTGAAGACCATCTCGCCAATCTAAGCAGAGTACTTCAGAAATTCACAGCAGCAAAACCAAAATTAAATCCCAAAAAGTGTGCGTTGTTTAGAAGAGAAGTGAAATACCTAGGCCATGTCATATCAAGTAAGGCGTTGGTACAGATCCTGACAAGACCGAGGCAGTTCGTAATTGGTCGCAACCAACGAACCAGCATGAACTGAGGAGCTTCTTGGGATTATGTTCGTACTATAGAAGATTCGTGAAGGGATTTGCGGATGTGGCTCGCCCCTTGCCACAGACTTACCGAGAATGGAGTGCCTTCTGATTGGACGCACACCTGTCAAGAAGCTTTCCAAGTTCTGAAAAATAAGTTGTCTAACACCCCGATCTTGACTTATCCCGAATTTGGAAAACCATTCATTATCGAGACCGATGCGAGCAATGTGGGTATTGTAGGGGTTCTTTCCCAAGTTCAAGATGGTAAAGAAGGAGTAATCGCATATTTTAGCAAGACACCCATAAAAAAATACGTGATATTGTAAATTACGTAACAATATGTGAAATCACTACACCTTGTATTTTTCATACATTTTTGTCTAGAACTTTCCATTAACATTGAAATATACTTTCGTATTTGTTGTTTCCATTGTACAATATTTGTCCTTTAAAGACGTTAGTAATTTTTCTTGACGGAAAATTTTTCCTTCTTTCGGGAACAATTACTTATAATGTCACGATGGTGTCTTGCTGTTTGTTTATACAGAATCGCCACTGCTATTGTTATTAATGTGAACTGCTACTTCGAATACCTTCGTCTGAGTCCCAAGTACCTAAGCGTTTCCAGCACCACTTTGATAAATGAAAGATTTCCACGATCTTGCCATGTCCCTCTACTCATTGTTGTATGACGTTAATTAGAAACGGGTGACACGCTTATCGAAACTTCCCCTTGGTATACCTATACATGTACACGTAGACTTGATACGTACAAACATGTCATCTATTATCAACAGTCAGTAGGTGTTGGTTACTATATGTCTATGAAAGGGCTTCCTGAGTGACTGAATTAACTGGTGGTGAATTTGAAGGTATGTAATATGTCCGTTATATATACCTACATAAGAAAGTCGAATGTCATACTGTGAAGATAACTAAAACAGAAGCAGCAGTAGAGGAGATCTACGTAGTTGAAAGCACCGTACAGGAAACTTTACGAGTTAGTGAACTTTGAACAGTTTCTGTTGGTTCTTGCACGGTTGTTAATTATACGATAGGTTAACGGCCATAATTAATTGCCTTTCCTTGATCCAATTAATGAAGAACCTTAAACTGTAAAGACCACATTTTTCCTATTTACGCCAGAAGGTGTTAAAATTATCACAAGCTCTATATACGCGATGAGACTTTTACGTGAATAGTAATTTAATTTTCAAACAAGATTGTCTGAACGATTTTATATTGTGGTGTGAAACAAATATTTTTGTTTATGTTTCTGTGGTTCTTGTTGGTAAACAAAGATACCATACGTAAACAAAAAGTAAAAATCTTATCCATGTTCTTCCAAAAATAACACAGCAAGAATAATTCCCTCTAACTTTTTTGTGTGAAAAAATAAATATATGTATTCCCCTCAACTTACAATTTTGTCCTGTTGGTCCAAAGTTTTTTTGAATCAACTATTTGTAAATAAATTACTTGCAATTCGTAAAAAATATTTCTTATAAGAAAAACAATTTCTGTAATAATTGAATAACTACATTAATAATTCAAAAAATTATTGCAATATGTATTGCAGTATAAAAACGATTAGTCTCAATGTATACTACATTATCACAGTGAATCTTACCCTCCTCTAATGAAATGGTCACGAATGTTAATGAAGTACCTAGTCATTAGGATGAAATGACTTTAAAGCACTTTAGCCTCATTATTTCGGCAGCGAGCACAGGCATTGTATGGAAAATTCAACGCTTATTTTCTTTGAAATTGTTCATCGCACGTGAAAAATGAATAGACGTATATACACAAATTTGGTATAGGATTTCATTATATTTCTCTTTCATAGAAACGTCTTATTTCACCCTCGAGCCCTATGAAACAGGATTTTTGCCAAAACTAATTATGTATTATAACCCTTAACCATGAATAAATTTTGTAGCCATGAAGATATCGTGTTCCTTTTATTATGTTAGTTAAAATTGTGATGTAATATAATTTATATAGGTAATTAAAAATAGTATCGGTTTCTTAGGAAAACAAAATATTTTGATTTTTTTGTTGTTCATTGATTAAAATGGGGAGAGAGAATCAAAATCTCATCAAATTTTATTCAAATTAAAAGAAAAGTTACTTCTGTAATTACATCCTCCTAAAGTGATTACAACACAACCAAGGTGCCATGCTTTCTTGAATTTAAATAAAATAAAAATGCACTTGTTTTGTTAAATAACTCATATTATAATTAACACAATGATTATTTAACCATGCTGTTGTAGCTTCTTTAGGTGGAAAAAATAAACAAATTACATCATAAATGTTTATAGATAGAAACCGTTTTTCCTCAATCAAAGCTAGTCAGGGGAAATTTATTTTATTATGCAAAAACACAGCAAGCGTTTCATTCTTAATTAAAGGGCATTACAAAGTTCTTTGCCAATGACTTGTTTTGATTCATGTGTTATAAATGCTTCTGTACTATAAAAGAGAGGGAAAGAAGGAAATTATGTGCGGTTTGAATATTAAATTGAATAACATAAGTACTACGATATCATGTTTCGTCTAATTTATTAATTTCATAAAACTATTATTTCATTTAATTTTAAATGCTCAGCCTAGTATTTAACCTAACCTAACCTAACCCGCCCACAATTTGTACCCCTTCCCACCTTTTTCCTAGTACACGGAGTAAACAATCATGAAAATATTGCTAGAATTCTAGCAAACATGACTAAGAAAAATTTTTCAATTATATCGACGACCAGACGCTCAAGGAGATTTTACTGGAAATGTCTAGTCAATCTACGTTCGGTGTTGAGACTGAATTCTAGTAAAATTGACTTAATTAGAAAACATTTTTTACAGTTCTTATTACTGATTTAACTAAACTATTCTCATTCTAGTATTTTTTTCTTTACAACACGATAAAATAATCGAGAGGTAGAGAAAAAAAGTCTAGACTTATTTAGCTTGATTATTCTAATACTAATTATTACGT
Source organism: Agrilus mali (assembly GCA_029378335.1). Taxonomy (NCBI): domain Eukaryota; kingdom Metazoa; phylum Arthropoda; class Insecta; order Coleoptera; family Buprestidae; genus Agrilus; species Agrilus mali. The sequence goes on along the minus strand of CM055655.1, from coordinate 13,848,255 downwards.
AAAAAGAACGAAAAATTGTTTTATACCACCAAGTACATTTTATGAGAATTCTAGTATTATTTACTAGAAAAATTTTGCTCGACTCATTGAGTAATAAAATCATGATTATTTTTCTCCGTGTAGATAAGTAAGTGTATAAACATATATGTTGTAATCAGTTTGTTATATTTTTTCCACGTCAGAAACCACGGTGTGAAAACAATGAAGCAAACGTTTTCTAACAAAGAAAATTTTTTTAATGATGAAATAACATAAAGTAAAAGGCTCATTTATAGTCTTTCCTGAAGTATTTAAAAACTGAAAAACTGCACGGAGAAAACAATCATGAAAATATTGCTAGAATTCTAACAAAAAGACTAAAGAATTTGTCAATTATATGGACGACCAGACGCTCAAGAATATTTTACTAGAAATGTCTAGTCAATCTACGTTCGGTGTTTAGACTGAATTCTATTAAAATTGACTTGATTAGAAAACCTTTTTTACAGTACTTATGAGTAATTTTACTAAACTATTCTCATTCTAGTATTTGTTTCTTTACGACACGATAAAATAATCGAGAGGTAGAGAAAAAAGTCGACTTATTTAGCTTGATTATATTATTATGATAATACTAATTATTAGAAAGAATGAAAAAATGTTTTATACCACCAAGTACATTTTATGATAATTCTAGTATTGTTTATTAGAAAAATTTTGCTTGACTCATCAAATAATAAAATTACGATTATTTTTCTCCGTGTGACTGCAATGATAACATTGTTATAGTTAACATAGTTATAGGTAGTCTATTAATTCTCCTGGTTATTGGCAAATGTGGATTATTTAAAAAATTTTCGTAATTTAAAATAATGTATATGTAAGTAAGGTATAGGTAGTTTCTAAAGTTTCTTACTAACCACTTGCATTAAAGGCTAAGGCAACAAACTTTAACAGTCACAATTAGCCAAAGGGTCAGAAGCACCTACTAATTTCATAATTTGATTAACAAAAAGACGGTATTGGATATATCATAAACAGCTGGTATTTTATATTGAATCGGTTAAATGCTTAAGTGATTATAACTTGCAGGTACGAGTTTTGTGTAAAAGAAAATAAATAAAAACACTTTTGAATGTTTCAAAACGATCATTTATTATAACTCTACAATTGTTTGTTTTTAATTATTTTCTTTTATTCAAAAAATGTTTCATAAAGAACCGACCAACACTACTGTTAATAATATATAATTTTATGTTAAAGATTCTTTTTCTATAAGGATTTTGTGAATATATTGGGATAAATTTCTCTAAAGAAAATCGGTGTCTTTTGAATGTAGTGGCAGATATAGAATTCTACCCCAAATCAAAACATGTTTTAATTTTATTTTTTATTTTTTGGCCCTCTCCTTTCTTATAGAAGTTTTGATCATTGTTCGTCTTACAAATCCTCTTTTGTTCCATTAAATAGCTTATGCTAATTACAAAATATTGTTATCGAGATAAGTCTCTTTTCTTAAACTTCCAGTATCTTAATGTTGGATATTTGTATTTTATACCTAGGTAACTCAAGAAATAACTACCAAAACAACATCTCGTCGAAGGTTATACGTATTTATATTCCAAGGATATTCAAATGCGTTTCAACAGTGCAGAACCCTTCACGAACATTATGTCCGTCTTCCATTTCATATTTTTTTGATCAGCTATAATCATTACTACTACTTACCCTGATGTGTACTGAGATAATTGAATTAAAAAAATTAAAACATTTCAAAGAATGAAAGAGGCAATTTTAAAGAAACGATTTGGTCGGTGAAATTTAACAATTTGAAATAGAATACGTCCTTCACTCTAAATTAACTACTTGTGTCAGTATCTATATCTGTTAGAAATTCTTGAAGAGGATACGCCGTTAGATCAGTATCGTAAACATATTAGAAACGTTACCTGGATCGGTATTGAGGGGACGAAAATTAAATCATTTAATACTATATGATAATGGGGTATTCACTTCAAAGTTTGAGGAAATAGAGGGATTGTCCTCGATAATCAAGTTAATTCCCTTCCTTCAACAATTTCGGGAAAGGGTTTGCTTCATAATCATCACATTTTATAGATTATGTGTACAAAGTTGAACGTGGGAGAAAGTTTTCCTTTGTATTAAGTAGCTACACCAAATTATTAAATTGCTTTCTTGGAAGTAAACCTTACATGAATAGAAGTAGATTTATAAACATTTACATACTTTGTTTTATCTTGTAACTTTAGTTTACATCTAATGAGCTGCGTAGCTTCAGAATTAAAAATTTCTTAACTATCTACACATAATTATAATCACAATGAGTTTAATTTTGTTACCAATAATTAATTTTCTAATGATGAAAGAAACTTTAAATTCTAGATTAAATTTATCCATGCTGTTCTTGATAAAAATATCTTACATGTATGTATAACTTAGTTTCCTTAGAATATACAAAACACAAAGACCGCCTTTGTAGCGAGGAACATGGAATATTAATAACTAATTAGTAGGTAACACAGTGCTGTATTACTATTCAAACTTGTAGAAACACTTTGAATTCCCTAATCGACTCAAAATAACCACTTACCAAACAAAGCACATATTCCGTTGTTAACAGATTAGTACTTATATTATTACTGAATGTTCAATTTATGAACGTTACATTTGGAAGAAGACGTAAATATTTCATTAGTGGATTGTTGTGGAATAATTTATTTTAATTTCATTCATATATGCCCAAAGCATTTTAAACTAAAATTGTCTATGTTGAGGTTGTTAAAGATACTAATTTTATGACACAGCTAGATATATTTCTACGATATCTCCTTGATGAATATTTTTTTCAGATTAGTAGAAGTTTGATAGAAATGTGTTTAATATTTCGAAAATTCTTTATTCAACAACTCAAGTTATTTTAATTTTGAATTTTAAGTGAAAACAGCTACATTTCTGTAACAAGCGATATTACCGACATCGACAGACTATGCTTTGTAAAATATGTGAAAACGTGTAAAAGTTGTCAAATAAATAAAGACGTGAAGCTTTAGAGACGATAAAATGCAAATGAGGCTGCGACGAATCAGTTATTTATGGCTTGCACAGGGTCCCACTACTTGCTTAATTTGTTTAGAGATATACAGCTTTCCAACTTCGCCTAATACCTGGATTTGAATAAATTGCACAAGCTACAAGACATTTTAAACTGAAAACAAAGACTTATATAGTTAGAGAAAAGAGAAACGCGCAAAGGGAGAAGCTTGTTTCAAGTAAAAGATTAATTATCACTTACGAACAGGAATTATTCACAAGGCCGTAATTGCTTAATTGCACTGCATCCGGTGCGTTTTCAACATTTCGTCAAAGGAGGGGTTTTAATTAAAAACTGAAAAAGAGAAGAACAAGCTAAGTCTTTTTGTGGACTTTACTTCTTAATGAAATTTGTAGAAAGTTTTATAAACTACCGTATTAATACAATAATCTCTAATAAATTTCAAACAATGTAATAAATTGATTGTTAAATGCTAATTGTGTCCTGCGGACGTAATTGGTATAAACTAGAATTATTTAATTTGGTACAAATATTTTATAACTTGAGGGCTTTATTACATTTATGTGTTTAATTGTAGATTAATTCTGTTGTTTATTATGGAGCGGGTAAATTATATTATTGACAAAATTTAGAATATAAAGTAGGTACCAGGGTGTATTTACTTCGTTAAATCCCTCATGCAAAAACCAAACGAAAGGAAAAGAACCGATAAATAGCTATAAGAAAAAAATTAAGTGTATGGATTCTAAATATAGGTATTATTTTGCTAGTTCACGGAAAAGAATGAGAAATAAATAGAAAGTGTACTAGCAGACTTTAAACTCGAGAATGACAACACCTCGCGAGAGTATATACTATACTTTATCGAGACCCCCATCATCCACTTTCACTGGAAGAATTGCTTCAGAATCAAGTGCACTGCCGAGAACGAGGGAAGAAAAATAAAGTGAGAGGACCTTTAACAAGGCGAAAATAGCAAATGTAGTTTATTTTATGAGCGTGCCCTTATTTACGTTCTGACTTAAAGGACCGCTTCCAAATCGAGGCTAGTGGACATTAAATGAGCAACTATACCGTATTCACGTTAAAGAAAAACCCTGTCAAAACAATGATCAAGACGTGATCTCTATTATCAGCGTACGTTATTCGGAAAGGTCGCCTTGGAATTGGCCCTCCTGTGAAGATATAGATTCAGTGAATTTCTGTTCATTTCATTATACAGACACATTGTGATTTGAATTGTTCTAATCCGACCCTGTCTACATCAACTCCGTCCCTCGGTTTTCATCACGCCTCTACGGCGTGCATTTGTTTTGACGCGGATTTTTTTTAACTTGAATACGGTATACATCTTTGCGTCTGTATGTCAAATTGCTTCGGTGAGCACACCCCCACTTTGCACGATCTCGCTTCCATTGGTAAGAGACCGCTTCTAAACCTTGAGTGAACCGAGAAGAATCAAGACAAGGCGAAAATTGCAAGTATAGACGCTTAAGTGGACGTAACCTCTACTTACACTCTATTTAAAAGATTTTGGACGTAACCCCCTACTTACGTTCTCGCTTCCTGTTTTAAGAGACTTCTCCCAAATATCAGGGTCAGAGTGTCTCAAATGGGGCGAGACAGGGAAAGAGAAATACCTACATATTTGTATCGATGATAAAAATGTAATAATAAAGCACTGTTCTGGATTTCACCATTTTTTTTAAACACCACATTGGCAAAACGTATGTGGAATTAGTGAAATCCAGAATCATCGATAATATGGAATTTAATCAAGTAAAGGTCGAAACCATTCAATTTCTACATATTTGTATTTCCGGCCGCTGTGATGAGCGTATATTACAGAAGATCTTATCCACAGGCTATAGATAGGGTACTCAAAAAAGTTTTCTTATCCCAAATTCACGCTTACTTTTCAGTCATCAATCTTATTCTTTTAAGTAAAAGTGAAAATTCAATTCGTATTTGTTACATGTGTGGTTATATTCAGTAAAATAACAATAAGAAACTACTGTTTAACCGAAATGTCTGTAGTGGCCATAGTTATTAATCGGAACATATCTACTGAAAACCACTTATCATCCGGTGCTGACGCCTTTAACATGCGGGTATTGCCGGCCCGCTATCACAGATCCCGTTGATCATTCATTTCATTATATGTTGGCTTTTGTAACGAGAACCAGGGTGCTTAGCAAAAAGATCGTGCGGCTTTTGAGTTACGACGATTGCCTTAGGACAAGATCTCGAAGCACTTTATTATCTCTATATTTATTGTGGACTTCTCTACACAGCCAAGTTCAAAAATTTCAAAGCATTACCTTTACACCGTACTACACATAAACGTTCCCACATCAGTGCTAATTATGAGGTTAACACACTTACCCACATTATCGTAGGCATATCGTTGAGTGGGTATTCCTTCTGTGATAATTTGTTCAAAAAAATATTACTAAAGCAAGTTGTTTTCAACTAAAAGAAAACATTGGAAGGATTTCCTAAAAATGTAAATTTAGTACAAATTATACAAATTTAATATACATTTTCATAAAATATATTTAATACAACAAAAAATTTTTCGGTATCACAGTAGCTTCTTCATGTAGTAAAAATTCATTATACACTTTACCTCCCTACAAACAAAGTCACGGTTTCGTTGATAAGTCAATCATAGTAGCAGTTAAATAAATATACTTTTTCACAAAACATATTTAATACAACAAATTTTTTTTATTCAGCTATGTAAAATTCGCCATGGAAACTGAACTTAATAAATCAATTAACTTTCTAGATCTTCACATAACAATTTTTAATAACAAACATGGATTGTCAATATTTCACATAATAAACAAAAAACTCAAAAATAAAACCATTAGTTTAATTTATCCAATAAATAAGATAAAAAAAACTGACATCTTTTTGTTCGCTTACTTATATGGGTCAAATTTCACCTACGCTGAACATCTGTTAACGGAAAACCATCAATGCAATGAACAATTTAAAATATTGAGTACGTTAAACAAACGTGTTAAACTAAATCTAATGGAAATGATATTTATAAATTAATACACTAATTTAAATAGAATTCTCAACAACCAACTAGAAACCAACAACACTCCTCTTTTAAACCTGAATTTCAAATCTTTATACACCCCTACCCTTACTAATTTCTTTTTTAACTACTGTTAGTATATAAGTACTAACTGTTACCGATCTTTGTAATATTCTTCCACCTGAAGAAGCCATTGTATGGCGAAAAAATTGTAGGGAAAAATTAAATATTTCTTGAAACCTAGTGTCTTTTTTAAATCATAAATTTCCTAGAAATACCTATGTGGAATGCATATTTCTCGGATAAATTAATATATATTGTTCTTGTAGTGTGATTACCGTTCAATGGAGTTTGTAGTTTCACTTGGTCTTTAAATCACAGATGTGATCGTTCAAACATGCTTTCAAATCAAAGAACTTGCTAGACAAGGATATTTGGGCAGTTAGCCAATTCCCACCGAGAGTTGAATACAATCTGTGCTTTGTTCAAGAATCAAAGTTACGTCCATAATCGATGATCTGACTAATAATCATCGACCGTCTTGGGGGATGGAGGCGAACTGTTACCAATTAAGAAAAGACAACAATATCACAATCTTAGGAGTGAATTGGCACTTGGCGGATAGGGTAGTCGAGGTTAGGTTATGGTGGAGAAAGGCTGTACTCGTTAATAGATATAAGTAAAATCCATGTGCCGCCTCTATTTTGTGCATGATCCCATAATTAAAATTTAAAATTGTGTTATATACCACCAATACTTACTAGGCACAATTAAGAGAATGAAAATTGTTCTAAAAGGTGTGTACCTTACAAAAAAAAATTCTAGATACTTATTTGAATAAAAAATATCCTTGTAATAATGAAATGTGGGTGGATATTCATCCTGTAGGGTGCTAATTTGTCTGTCGATTTGTTAAATTTCTACTTTCTACCCTGTCTGTCTCAAAGAAGGTCCATGTAATATTACATCGGAATATACTTGTAAACGCACCAAAATTTACGATGCGGTTCGTTAACCACATCAAAATTTTATGGAATATAAAATAGATATAGTGACTAACAAGCCCTCAGATGAATAGATGTAAATAAAAATTCAATGTTAATTCTGTTCAGCATTTCAGTTAATGTAAGTAAGTATTTTCATTACTTGAATGTTTTTTATTTGAGGAAAACTTAACTCTTTCTTGTTCTAGAAATAGATTATAAAGGTGTTTAATTAACTACAATATAAAATTAGGATTACCTGTTCTACAAACAAATTGTATTTTTAAAATACTTAATTCTAACTGCTTGGAAAAGTGTAGTAGATTAACAACAAGTTGTTACAAAGAAATGTGTTGCTCTATAAACTCATAAATTACAAATCAAGTGTACGCTGGTGTTAGTAATCAACCGTCGCGACGCATTAGTTGACAATGATAAATGGATTGATTTCCATTGAATGTACCTGCTAGGATTTATATATTAGTCACGTAGAAACCTGTATTTAATCAACCAGGATTTATTTTATAGACGAATTTGAAATTTTACGTATTTAGTCAATTTGCAAATTTTAAATAAAGCTCCCAGGGTCGCAAATGCAATATCTGAGGTTTTACATATACGTACATAGTGAAATAAGGAGTGTAACTTTACTACAAATTAATTTATTTACCATTTATATAATTTTTTTGTTTTGAAGTTGTTTGCTTGCTCAGAAAGCTTCAGAAACTTTTGGTACACTTTGTATTTTAAGTATTTTCCTCGTATTGTTTAGAAGTCAACAACTTCTAACACTTAGACAAACAAAGAAACTCTAGAAATGAAAATTATGTGAAGCCACAGAAATATCGTTATGGCCTCCCATTTTCTGCAACTAATAATATGACATGGCACACAAGCTACTCAAATAAAAAGTTGTTTTTCTATTTGTTTCAGACTTTCCGGTGGCAACAATATTTATTTACTGAAGTGAAGTATAAACTTGGAAGTAATAGTGGGTAAGTAGTAGATTTCATGGAGTGGAAAATTCAGTGGGACATCTGGAGTGACTTGCAGCGTAAATAAGTGTTTACCGGACAGGAAGTGAAAATGTACGAACTTCCGACGTATCAGTGGTTTCAAATGTCCTTCCGAACTCGGGCTTCTAACAAAGGATAATACGTACGTAAAGATGGGTCTTCCTTCGATATGGACGCTGCTTTTTTTGTCCATTTTTGTGGAACTCATGTTGGACACATTTACTCAAGGTGAGTGAAAATTTTAACGACAGTGTTATTTTTATATGAAACACCGTCTTTAAGGTAAGCTCTACACACTAAATAATGTAAAAGCAGGCGAACATAAAATGTGTTGAAAGATAATGCTGCAAATACTTCAAATATGATGGAAAGAAAACCCTCAAGGTTCTATTATAAACCAGAAGAAGATAAAAGAATTAAAAATGTGTCGCAATTACATTGAAAAGTTCAGGAATTTTAAAAACCGTAACATAGGCACTCTGCATATTGAACCTCAACAATAATTCGTTGATTATAAACACATTCTTCCAATTCAAACGAAAATAACTCAAGACTTTCTTTTCTTAGATCCCTTGTAAAGTTATTATACAAAGTGTCGCATTTGAATCTATACACGAAAATAACTGGAATAAAAAAAGGTAGAGGCTAAAGTTGTAGAATTCTTAGGGTCCCATTCTCCCCCTCCCCAACCAGAATTATTAAAAATGAAACATGTCATGTGACAGTCAGTTCGGTGATTGGCGTTCGGGTGTCCATGAGAGTCTGACCAGCAGAATCTAGTCTAGTAATTGGAGACAACTTATGGTCAATGAGGGTCGTGGATAGTGATGTGGGCAGTTTTTGGTCACAGATGGTTTTGTTAGAAATACAGTGAAAAAAAAATTAAAAAAGGCGTTATTTTGTCAGTTTAATTTTCAAATGATGACCTTTAAATGAATTTTGATCAATATTAAAACACCTACTTGTAACTGAACGTAGAATTTTATGTACATTTAAAATTTTAAATAAAAAATAGGGCATTACATTAAAAATAACCTTAAAAATCGACCTAAAAGTTAAGTCAAGTCAAGTTCAAGGTTATTGTTTGGTGTGCCTCTAGGACTAAAACTTTGGCCTCTACCTTTTTTATTTAGGCCTTTATTTTCGAGTTATTTTCGTGTATAGATTACAATTAGATATCTTGTATATAAATACACATATATAACAAGGTTGGGTAGAGCTTTAGTGCTTTGTGATTGAAGCCCTTTGAGAGCTTAGAAGCAGTGTACTGTGGCGAACAAGTATATGGGACTTGGTAATAAAATTGTTTTATAAACTGTAATAAAAAAAAGACTTCACTCCAAGCATATTTAATGTTCTGAAAGTCCTAGGTGCTCGAAGCCTTTTTAAAGTACCTGAAACCCCTGCATGTCATTAGAAGCAAGGGAATACTCTAAAAAAAATGTAAGCTTTTCTATATATTTGAAATACTTTCGGGTTCATGATCGTATGGCATGCTTGAAAGTAATTTCACAAGTCTTTGATGCTTTATGATGTAAATCATGCTCGTATAATATGGTCGAAGCCGTTTTCACAAGTGCTTACTGCTGTGAATTTAATTACATCTCGATGTAATAGGTAATTCCGAAGTCTTTGGATCTTAAAACGTGATTGGGATTGCAAGGACCAAAGCACTTCAAGTACCTACAGGCTTTTAATCCAGGGATTGAAGTCATTTTCATAGGGTTTTGCCAAGCTGTGGTATGTAATCATATTTCAATTTCCTTTCTGTTTTATTACTGCTATTAGACCCCAACAGGCAACTTCTGTCTTCGCTTGAAAATCAAGATCAAGATGATGAATTTTTCTCGTCATGTAGGATTTCTTGATTATAATGTTTTGCTCATATCTCGTTCTAGTGCCGAATCAAACTTAAAATTCTTGAAAATAATAAGTCTCGTAAAAGGTCGCTGTTAATATGCAGGGAAGATACATGCACATCTAGTGACTCAACTTATAGATATGCACTTCTGTATGTAGGTATTCTATATATACACTTGTAGAGGTTACGATGGTAATATGGAACAGTGCAATAAACTACCTTACCTAGCACACGATTTAATGTTATATTCACGTTTACCTTTACATACCAATCTTCAACAACGCAAAGTTCCTTCTGTCTCTGTCCCTCTTTCTGTCTTTTGGTGAATTTATTGTGCTTAAACTTCAAAATAGGTACCAACGCGAACGTTCATGCTCCATATACTTTCTTATATTTTATGATAGCAACTTCACGCTAACTCTGCATCATATTAAATATTATTTGAATTTATAGCTCGTGAACGTTCAAATCCAGCTGGTTATTAAATACGTGAAGTGTAAACGACTATCTTACCTTTAATGGACACTTATCGTGTAATGTTGATACTTGCAGTTACAGAACAATATCAAACTCTAAAAATGAACATAGAAATTACTACTCACTAAATTTTTAAATGTATCTATCACTTTTTTGTAGTTTATCTAGGTATAAAATAACTAAATGTAAATTATTCCTTTTGTTATTGGATCTATTAACTATCACAAAATGTATGAAAGATAGTAAAGGAAGAAAAATTATAATTACTTATCCAGTTTATTTGGAACTTCAGAAAATTATTTTAATTTTATTTCGATTTGAAGTTCTTTGTACTTGTATATTTGATAGATATAATTGCTTAGGAATGATTCCATAGGTATTGTTGATCTGTATTAGCCGCTTTTTTTATTAATTTTTTCCAGGTTGCTCTCAAATCACTTTTAAGAGAATCAGTGTCTTTAGCTTTGGACTTCCAAATATTCTGAGAGTAGCTAAGGAGTAAGTAGCAGTTTTCTGTAATAGGAAGTCACCTTTTTACTACATACTTCTGACATTTCTGGCAAGATTTTTTTTAAATTATGTTGATTTCATAGTCACTGTTGCTCATGGATTATATTTAGCAAAAGTTAGGTCAATTAACCATTTAAAACACCCATTTGTATAGGATAAGCCCGCATAGCAGTGATTTGTAACGACTCAAACTTTTGAGTTTCTTTCATTGCAGCTGGAGTATTGACGTCAGCTCAAACATTGTTTAGGTCAGCTAATTCGTGCCATTAAGCGATTTTTCCATTTTTTTTAAGTCGTTCTGTGTCAACTTCTTGACAGGTAGCTTCTTCGGGTATTGCATTTTGAGCAAATATCTGTCAGAATAATTGATATGCTTGGCCCTATTAGTAATCGAAGGTCTGAACATTCAAAACGAAATTTTTATTAACGTCTTTGTTTCGATATCTGCATATTTTTTATCAGCCGGTTATCATGAAAAATAATGGTTGAATTTCAATTTGAATACAAAAATTCATGTGAGGAACGCATTTTATTATTTTTTTTGGGTAATTACATCATAGATAGTTTTGTATCAAGTAGTACATATAAATAAATTATTTTATGTTGTAAAACTGTATTTGCTGCACAGACAATGTTTGAGTAGAGTAAAAAAATCTTATTGATACGTTAATTCTTGATTGTGGAAACACGCCACCCGTCCGGGTGATTTCGGCCAAGCCGGGTGCATCGGAAGTGCCAAGACGCCTTAATTTCCTCCTCTCGCTTCTAGGTCGTAACACGGTTAAGGTAAGTTATCGTCTGTATTAGTCATAGCGGAACGCAATTCACTCAAGCGTATTCCGGGTAATTGTCTTATGAATGTCGGCGGGGGCGCTATTGTCCCCGTTGATTTATAGCAACAACTGAATTACCATGAAATGGAGCGTCTTGCTCCCATGACCGCTTGAAAACACCATACACAACACCGACCGATAAAATATCTCGGAATATAGTGGAGCAGCGAATACATATCTCTACTAGTTTTCGTGATTAATACACTCGTTTATATAAATTTGAAGTGTTATAAGAATTATATTAATTAAAAAGCTTCCTCTTGACTAAAATATTAATAAATGTAGCATTGTTTAGGAGTATTAAGGAAAATATTCAAAGCCAAGGAGCTATTTAGTACGTTCTACAACTCCGCCAAAGTTTCCAGTTAATTAGATTAAGGGGGAATTATTTAATATCTTTACAGTTGACAAATTTTACTCAGAATATATAGTACAACACAAAAAATATAATATTCCTGTTTTTTTGTTTTTTCTTTAAAAAAAGGTTTACCTATATGCTTTTTACTTATCTACATAATTTCCTCAAAAACATGGACCAAGAGTATCACCAAACTTTTCTTATTTTCTTGGATTAGCAAAATTTTCAACGGAGAAGATCAATAAACTGGCTTGTAACTTGTAAAATGTTCTTCTTGTGTACTTTGGCAATATACAAAATGATTGCGATTTCAATCTTTGGAATATTGTTTTGCGCTTAAAATTAATTAGACGCAACTATTGGTTTTATGCATTTATTTACAAGAATATACAAACAGTTGATCTAAGACGAGTTTATAAACCTACTACCTACATTCCCCAAGGATAAAAATCATACCAATACGCTCCTCTTTTGAATAAATTTTCATTTTGAATAAGCAACACTTCAATAATAAATAATAACATCTGACAATAAACACCAAAGGCAACTAGATACATTGGAACTTTTATTTAAAAACCTCCAAATGGCGCATAAAACAATTATTTACCGTTTTCTGAAAAAACGCAAAGACTTAGCTTATGAACACCCTAATACCAATCGATAGGTAATTAAAACATACATATTCTGGTATGTAAAAAAATATGGGGTTCCATTTAAATTAATCAAGTTACAACCCCTTAAAGTTCTTACTTAAGTAGTATTAATTTTTGGACACCCTGTATAAGATAACGATTTTATTATAATTGGGATATAAAACATTAGCTATTGTTACATTTCATTGTAAATTTCGCTTACATAACTTAAATACTTAAGTATTTGAAACGTGAAAATTAGGTTAGATTTCGATAAAATTCAAATTATTTGAAAAACCTTAAGGTTTAGGTGTTATAAACCTTATCAAAACAAACACATATTTTGGTCGAAGAATTCAAAAATGCAATAATATACAAGGGGTTCCATTAAAAAAAAACATAACTTTGATAGTTTTAGGGCATTTGGAACACCCTGTATAATATGAAAATAATTTTAAAAGGTAACGATAATAGACCTCTATATAACCCGAAAGTTAAAGTTTTTGAAATTTTCATATTTTGGCCATAATATTCCGTGCCGTATAGCGCGAATAACCCTGTATATATTTGATGAAAATAGTGATGAATTTAAACTATATGGTTACACGGAGAAAACAATCTTGAAAATATTGCTAGAATTCTAGCAAACATAAAAAATCTGTCAATTATATGGACGACCAGACGCTCAAGAAGATTTTAGTAGTAACGTCTAGGCAATCTACGTTCGGTGTTGAGACTGAATTCTAATAAAATTAACTTGATTAGAAAACAACTTTTACAGTTCTTATGATTAATTTTAGTAAACCATTCTCATTCTAGTATATTTTTCTTTACTCTTTACGACACGATAAAATAATCGAGAGGTAGAGAAAAAAGTCTAGACTTATTTAGCTTGATTATTCTAATACTAATTATTAGAAAGAATGAAAAATTGTTTTATACACCATACATTTTATGAGAATTTTAGTATTATTTACTAGAAAAATTTTGTTTGACTCATCAAGTAATAAAATCATGATTATTTTTCTCCGTGTAGATCAGTTGGAAGTGATAGAGTGATTGATGCAGTTGACTAATCGTAACTCAAAGATTCGGGATGACTGACTCTGTTGGACTAGAACGCAAGATGAAAGGAGTCGTATACCTATTGGAAGTTTGGAAAATTAAAGAGTGAGGCAGTCGGTTCTGGGCATTTAGATTTAAGAATTAGATAGGAGTGTTTTTACGTATAGGCAATGATCCTCAATTTTTGATATTACAAGTGAAGTTTCACTGCGACACAACCTTAATTAAAAGACTGTGCAACTTATTGAACAAATAACACATAACAGTGATATTAAAACTTTATTTACACTATGTACAAATGAACGAATTTATTATAAATTGCATGAATAGTTCCGAATAACGAATTATTACTTTTTTCATTTTCTAATCTCGAATCTAATTTCTGTAATCTGCTCTTAAAAATAAAAGTTTTAAATATTTATCAACTCCTACGATTAAAGGTGGGGGTTGCAATATTCAAAGACAGGGTGATGTAAATGGTTAAAAGGGGTGGCCAGAAAGCTCATGAAAGGATGGAGGTAAGGAGAGGGCAAGGGTAGTGGTAGTATAAGGTAAATTGAAGAAATTTACAACTATCTGCCCGGATAAAGTACAATAGGTCCAATAAACCTTCACAAATCTAGACAAACCTAATCGGATCGTAAAATTACCGCAACTGCCAAAATTTCCGAATTATATAGGTAAACCGACACAAATGGATAATAGCACGAATAATAACCTACACGGAAAAAAGAATATATTTAATGTGAATAAAATACACTTCATTCAAGAAAATCTTTGTGTATATATACGCAAATAAATATTTTCTTGAATAAAGAGTTTAAAAGTTTTAATGGTAATCAAATGCTGCGTTTCATTTAAAAATATATACTTTCAGTTAAATACAGCAATGTTTGAAGCGAAAAAAGAGTTTACTTACGAAAACCACAATATTTCTTCGTTAGAATAATGTATTCCTTTAAACAGAATATTTATCTACTGATTTCAGCAATTTCGTTTTCTTAAAATAAGATTTGCGGGCTTGGAAAAAATAATATTTTTCTTCAACACAAGAAACGGATGTTTCCATTTAAGATGGTACTTCTTCATAATAAACACGATTAATATTTGAGTTTAAAGCGGTATATTTTTGTATTAAACATGAAACATTTTCATACTAAAATAACAAAAATTTGTTTGAAAATTTAATTTTTTCTTAATTTTTTATTTTTAATAATAAAGCAATTTTACAAATCAATGGAATGGTATATAAATAAGATGTGATTATTGTAACATATCTTTATTGAACATAAAATAATAAAAAGGACAACGATACACACATGAACAATAGTATGAAAGGAACTAAAAAAAATTGGTTAAGACATTTTAGTATTACGTATGATTCACCAGTAGGGAGTGTATGCATCATGACTGGAAAATGCGTCTTTTTATTTTTATCCATGATAAGAACTTTACTTCCATTTACTGATACGACCTTATATAAGCTCTTTAATGTAACGTAGTGATTGCTCAAGTTTGCCATTTTGATAAGAAGTTGTTTAGTCCAAATGATTCCAGTAGCTGTAATATAAATTATTGTTTTTAATTTAAAATCAAAACTAGAATTCTTGGTTTATCGATCAAACGATTCTCATCATAAAACAATCGACTTGCTAAAAGTGTAAATTTTCTATCATAGATACATATACAATCCACAATAAACGATTTTCAAATAGCAGTAGGTAGTAGCCATTTTTTCTTTATCGAGAGAAAGCGCTCTTAGAAATTTTGCTAAACTGTAGATACCTACTGCTATTTAAAAAACAGTTTTATTTTACTTCTACTTCGTTGAGGATTCGTTGTGGATAAAATTCATTTGTAGATATTTATGTACCTATATACAGCAGATAACGTGATACAGAATGAATTAAAAACTTAATTCTAATATTGCGGCTCTATTACATATTTACCATGCAAAATTTTGCATTATTTCATACTTCTATTTTAAATATAATTAATAAATAAATTCGTAAAAATTAAGTATTTTAATGGGTACTTACTTGCAAATGCTTCTCCAAATTCTCCAGCCAATTTTATTTAAAAATTCTTCCATTTAATTATAAAAATATACCCCTGCTTTTTTAGAAAATTTTATTGTGCACCAACAACTCACTTTACACTGATAGTTCATTAACGTATGACGCAATATATTGAAAATCGAAACGGGAGACAAATATGGAGCTCATCAAAGCGTCATATATTTGTACTAAATAAAATGTTCTTTAAAATGAAATGATAATGCTTTATCGAAAGCAGAACTGTTTTGTTTCGAAGAAGTGCTTTATCCAATCCAGTTTTCGGCTACTTGAATAGAATTAATATTTATTTGTTTCAAAACAGAAATGTCTTAAAATTAAGAAATTACTTTTTGTTTAAACCATTCAAAAAGTTGTAGCAAAAGAAACATTTTCATTCCAAGTAGTTCCTTGACTTGTTTTAAGAACAGAGTTAGTCTTCGATCGAAACCTGTATAAATTTGTTTCAAAACAAAAAATCTTTATTTTAATCGATTGCAGTAAGTAAATAAAAGTGTTGAAGGAAATATTCTTGTTTTCTTAACACAAAGCAAAATACTAAAAAGAAGTATTTATTTATTTAAAATGAGTAAATATCTTCAAAGCAATATATTTTCTTGTTTTAAAATAGTTTTTTTTTCTGTGTAGGTATATGTATAAACACGAGTAATACTAATAGAATATTGAACTCCCTTTCTAAGAACTAAATACAACATAAATTCTTGATGGGTTTTTACTCAAATATTTAAATCGTATTACTAATCTTAAAAGGCAGGACACAAAGAATTTAGAGGAAGTGACTGTGAAAATATGTGACTGTATATAGGAAAAAGTGACTATCTAATAACGAGGTAATTGGGTAAACGGGTGTGTACATTGGAATAATAATAATTGAAAGGGGTCAGCGTAAAAGGATTAAAAAGAATTTGTAAAGATGTTAAAAGTTTATAGCACGAAATTTAAAAAAAGGCTGTAAAATAAAGGACATAGTTAAGCAAAGTGAAATCTGAAAACTACGACGAGAATACTATCGTTAGTAAGGGTAGGTACGAAGTAAAAGTTGGAATGCAAATATTCGAGAAATTGAAATTAGTAAAGGAAATAAACATACACACAAGACAAAACAAATATACCAATTAGCGTTACAACGTATACAAAATTTTGGCAATTAATTTACCTCAATGGTCAAAGCGAATTGTGGCAAACAGTATTTATGAGTTAAGTCTCTGTACAATTGTTCGTAAATAAATTCCAAAATTGAGATATTTTCAGTTGCCCTGCTCGTAATCTACAAACAAATTTGTCAATTCCATTAGGCCTGTAGAAGTAAATCGCCTAAAAATTAGAACTTTCATTTCTGTGCAAATCGAAAATACATGGATAATTCCGAAATTATTAAAAAGTAGACAGGCTGAACCATGTAAATGTGCTCTTAAATTGAAGAATGTGACTAAGCAGATTCTCATTATGTTTTAATGCCGAATAGGTAATCGACTTTTTTGTGCAGCATTTGAACCTATCCAATTAAAAATTTCACTCAAAAAAAAAAAGGAATATTAAGTTAAATTACCTGTCAGACTTAAATATTTTAGATTTGAAACCTAAAGTTAATCAACCGAATTCCACAATAAATATAATAGGTAACAACACATTAATGGCGAAATTAAAAATAGTTATTTTGTTTTGTGTAATTGTATTCAAACTGTAACTATGTATGACTTTAGAAAATATAATATAGTGCAATAACAGTCTGTTCTCATTTTAAATTTTTGTTATTGCAATTTCATCCTCATACTTAATTGATTTGAATAAATCGTGAGGGATGTCACTGATGATTCCGACTTTTTATTTAATAATATACATTTACATTCCAAACACACAGTTGCTGGTTTTTCGATATCAAACAAATTTCAACTACTAGCACCGAAATTGTAGATATAACAGAAGGTTTGGGCTGTTGTTATTCGGTAAAAGCTAGTAGATAATCAATACGAGCAGATTTTGTTTACATACAAATTTGTAAAAACGGTCGGGTTAGTTCATTAGTTGTTATCGAGAGTAGGAATTCAATATAATTTTACCAGAACATTGTAACTAAGTGAAGTGACCGTGGTTGATGAAGTAATGCTTGGTTTTTGAAAGGTCCTTTATTATTTAAATCTCGATACAGCAAAAAATCTATCGTTGAATAGGGTAACGCAACTTTCAGCAACCATGAAAATTATCATAACCAAGAAAAGTGTCTCAAAATGAGCTGCGAAGAATTAGAGTCGATCAGTCTCTGATTTAGGAAGTGGAATTTTTCGTTTTTGTATTGTATTTAACTTCTACTACTACTTTAATTGCGAGCGAATTTTAAGTGATTTATTTAAAAATTGTAAGCAATTAAAAAAAAGAGGAGCAATTCAATTAACAATATTGTGACAGATGTGTCATTCTGACGTTGACAAGCGCCGACTGCGAAAATTGTGTGGAAGTAACCTATGACGCGTTCCAGAAAGTCCGAGAGTTGCTGGACGTTTCGAGAGTTGCCTAGAAACGTCCATAATACTATATAAGGAACAGCGTTGGACAGTTTGACAGTATTTTGATATAAGAGAGCGACAGATATAAGCGAGAAGAGAAGAAAAGCGATTGACAAGCGAAATAGTTATAGAGTTGTTGTTGTTATCGAAATAGATATTGAATCGTTGTTGTGTTATAGAGTTAATTTAATAAACAGTGTTGAGAGAAAAAATACGTGAAATTGTAAATTTGGTTACAATATTTATTTGAATAGTACGATATTTTTTTAATATAATGTTTATTAAGGGAACATACACATGGCAGGGTGCTTAGAACATAAGGATCAACCAAAATGATCAAACGCATTATCCCCTTATGTCTCTAGCCTGATGATCTCAATTATCCCTGGCTGACTTTTCATATATTGTTTTGAGACCCCTATCTAAATTCTCGTTAAATCATTGACCTACTAGTCGAATAGTAGGTTTTAAACTTAGAATTTCTAATATTTAATGCAAATGTATTCATATTGTATTAGTAACCAAGTTAGTACTAGGCAGCATCTCCTGTTCCCTAAATTTTAGAAATCCACATTCGTAGTATTCTATATAATTTAAATTGGTTACAAGTTACAGCTAGAGGTACAATAAAATATTCTTCAATAACGGTTCAATGGTACATTTATTAATTTCACACTGCAATTGAAGGTTAATTACTCAATATCTTAAATTTACCTGCTAACTGAATTTAATCAGGTTATTCTGTATATAAAAATTTATTATTTCCTAATTATTCAGGACTTTTCATGGAAAAAAAAGTACTCAAATGTAATTGAAAAGAAGAACCTGAGATAAATAAATTATCCGTTAAATTCAGCATCCCCTCTGAACCCAGGATAAAAATAAAAATCTTTATTTCAAACCTAGCAGATTTTTGAAAAAATTATATACAAAAAATTATATGATTTCATAGTTTCATCACAATTCTATACAGGAATCAATTTGGTTTTATTAAAAATAAAGGCACTAAAAACTCAATATATATCACAATTAATTTATAAGATTCTGGATAAAATTAAACCCATAGCCATAACCTTAGATCTTGCAAAAGCATTTGGTACTGTAAATCACTATATATTGTTAGAGAAACTTAACAACAATGGAATAAGAGGAAATGCACATAATGCACACAAAATTTACATAATAGATTGCAAAGAGTAAAGCTGGGTAATACCGTTAGCTAGTAAGTGCCGGTAAACACGGGAGTTCCACATGGAACAATCTTGGGTCCCCTACTTTTTATTTTATATATTTATAAACGATATGTTACGGGAAAACATTATATCTTATGCTGACGATACAGCTTTCATTACTGTAGCAGAAAACTTGGTCTGAGGTCGAAGTAAAAAGAACTCTGAATTGAAAAGCCTATCAGCTTGGTTTGTTCTGAATAAATTATCATTAAATATTGAAAAAACTACAAACATCACTTTAGGAAATTACTACGATAGTGTACCAAAAAATTTGAAATTAAAATAGAACAAAAAAAGTTAGAAAGAGTAGAAAGCTGTAAATACCTTGGCATAATTTTTGATTACAACATGAAATGGGATAAACACGTAGATTATTCATAAAAATCCAAGTACTAAATTTTAGTCTTCTACAAATTAGCCAGAGTGATGGACTCAGTAACTTTAAGATTGACATACTACGCACTATTTAATAGTATTGTTACATACGGAATTATTGTTTGGAGCGGGGCATACTTTAATGCAATGAATTAAATAAAGAATCATAAAAATAATCAACAAAAATAATTTCGTTGTTGAAAATAATCCTTTGCGGATTCCTCAAACATATTATGCTTTGGAAGCACTTTTCTACCATTATGAAGAGCTCAGACACAGGTTTACGACATCTGACAGTAAAACCAGAAATAAGAGTATTCAGATACCTAACAGGGACAAAACAATTAGCAATAAAGATAGTTATACTATATATGCGGTTAAACTATTTAATAGTCTACCAAATTAATTGAAAAATCTTCATAGTATTAACAAACAAAATAGCTCAAACCCCAACGCCAAAACACGACACTTTAGCTGTCTGAAGCACTTTTGCACTTCAGTCCCTGAAGAAGGTAACCTTGTTACCGAAAAGTGCTTCGGACAGCTAAAGTGTCGTGTTTTGGCGTTGGGGTTTGAACTATTTTGTTCGTTCTACAACAACCGCCAAAGTTCTTCCAGTCTTCATTTTTATAGTATTAACAAAAAAAAGAAGCTAAAAGCATGGATTGTTGGCAATATACTTGTGTGATAATATGGAACAAAAACATTCCATACAAATCTTTTTTTTTTGTTGGTTTTACAATTTATTAAACTGTTGATACTGCAAAAATATTTTATAATGGCAAGTTAAATAGTTTTAAGTTAGTGGTAGTTGTTTGGATTTGTAATCTCTGTAACTATTTGTATTTGTACTTACTGGTTCAATTAATTAATAAAAAAATAAATAAATAAAAATATCATCAAAGAACCATGAAAGTCAAAATCAGGTATTATTATACGTTACTGTCCGATGCGGCCCTCTAAACTCAACAATATTTGCAGAAGTCACTTCCCTGGCGAAACAAATTAAAATAGAACCTCTTGTATGATATGAAAATGATAATAGTACTTTAATGATGTTTAATACCTCCACCATGATTCACCACCTTAACTCACTTCTGATTCATTTATAATCGTAATTCTCTAATTTGATGGAAACTTTGTGCATCTGTTATTACTTGCACTGTTTAAATGATCATGCTTCTTTATTAAATAAACAGAAACTATCAAAATGTATTAAAGGTATCTAGGACCATCAGTTGAATGAACTTTATAGTTAGAAAATATCAAAAACCACCTTCAACCCCTAATTTATAAAATATTTTTTATTTTTTGATAAATTACCTGCTTTCTTTACTAAATAAACAGAAAGTATTAAAATGTATTAAAATTATCCAGGACCATCAGTTTAATGATCATAGCAGAAGAAGAATAGTAGTTTACTCTATAGCTCTATTTTCTGTTGTTTTGTAACTGCAAAAAGTTTTGTGTATTTTATGCAGAGAATGTAGTCTCTGGGTTTACTAAAAGAACAATACTTTAAACGACAATTCCGTAACGAAAAGTTAATTTCAAGGTATTATCTAATCCTTTTCAGAAGCTTTATAAAAAGACATCCGAATTTTAATAATGAAATTAGGTATTTCCATAAACTGCTACATTTCTTCTCGGAACAGTCCCATTAAATTTTCTTCTTATTAAAGCTTGAATAGAATGAAAGCTAATATAATTTTGTTTGATATTCTTTTTTTGAAGTCAGAGTTTAATTTGATTATCGTACTCAGTCCTTAATGGAATAAAAAAAGGTTTCTTTTTCTCAATACTCAATTTTTGCTCGGTGGTATCTATTTTTAACTTGAATTTTATGCTGCTGGCTTAATAGTGGATCCTTTGCAATGGATATATTTTCGTTAAGTTAGAAGAAGCTTCAATGTAACGTTTATATATTTCTGTAAATTTTGATTTCCTCGAGTCATCTTTAATCCTGTTTTCTTCTCATACTCGAAGTGAGGTTTTACTGATATATAAAGGTTAAGGAATAGTAGGAGTATATAATTTATTTAATTAGCTTTTTTACATTTGCGAATAACTGTAATGGTAGCTTCCCTTCCAAGCCGTAATAAAGTTAGCAAATGTAAGGCCATTATTATGACGTTTATTTTGCCAATGGATTTGTACTTACTGGGCGTTTGTTAGCTGACCATATGATACATAATAAATTAATTGAAATAATTAATAGAAACTACTTCGTTACCTATTTAAGTGCCTTACCAAAATTAGTGCAACTTATAACTTTAATACCACCTCTCCTCCCCTTTGAACCACCCAACAATTTCTACACAGTAATTACGTTAAAAAAAGGTAAACTTAATAAGTACGTACTTTTATTAAAAGAACTAGTACCTTTATTTATAATCCCTTAATTTTGACACGTGGAAGTAAGAGGAGGGGTTGTAAAAAATTAATAACTGCCGGGCTTTTCTGAGAATAAAAGTATGAGGTCTTGTAAAATGAAATATGTTGTTTTTTAACTTGACATTCAAATTTCCAGTAAGGTGAAGCTTAGATGGTTGACAAGTTCTACAGGTCTTGTTTTTATGGACTTTGTCCACTTTATTCTAACGACTATTACATTTTGGTGTAAAAAAAAATCAATCAGCACATAGTTAAACAATTAAAACTTTATGAAACGTAATATTTCATACCAGTGCCACACAAGAAAAGAAAGGGAGAAAAGAACAGTGAAAGTATTGTAAGAAACACGACACTTCTTTTGTTAACTACTTTGAGATTTCTTTTTGTACAAAGTCTGCAAGCAATTAACACTTTTACAGCAAATTTAGTGGCTTTTTTGATAGCTTTTATCTTGAGAATGAAGAAGTTTAAAAGGGGCAAAACAGAAGCAATTACTTAACATCTCTCAATTGTTGTACTTTTAGGTGCTTTATATTAGCACAGCAGACAGTTTTTTAAGTGCAACTACTCTGATTGGTTGTAAGCACTTAGATAATAAGTACAATTAAATGAATTAACTTTTTACTTTACAATAACAAAGATATATTGCTCTGGCTCTTTGTAATACCATTATTTTATTTCCACTGTGACTTTGCACTTATGTTTAAGTAATAGTTAGAAATTGTTACTTAAGGGATAGAAAGCTACAGAAGCCTTGCAAATGAACTAGGTGCATCTGCATAAATAAGAGGAGAGGGGAGTGAAAAAATTTGAAAGTGAACAGTACATTTCCTTTGGGGAGAATGAAGAGAAGAAGATCTTACGAAAGGGCTCTCTTACAACTATTTGAATTAAGTTTATTTTCCGACGTATGTAGATAACTGTACATATTTTAAAGCAATTCAAATCCTTGGGCTAAAGTATGTTTCTAGACATTTTCCTCCTCTCTTATGGTCTTGTTAATCTTTTGAAATACATACGTAAACAAAAAATGAGTTAATTACGTTTTTTTACGTTCTGAATTATTAATTTTGCTACTTCAGAAACCAACAAAAGAGTTACAGCTTTTATTCTGAGAGGGTGAGTTAATTGCTGTGAAAATCGCCTGCATTTTAAATAAGCCAACCGCGTTGGTCGGACCCCTTATATCTACCTACTAAGTTTCGTCGAAAGTTTTTATTAAAAAGTTGCGCCAGTTGCCTTCTAATTAAATCGTATTTACTATTGCGTGGATTAGTAAACACTTTAATCGCGACTTGCAAAGTGGCTCTAACACGGATTCGTCCAATTTACTGCCTTCTTGAGTTTTTAATGCAGAATATAAATTTTTATTCAAAGTCGCCGGGGCAATTTCCATGTTTTTTAATTAAGCAGTTACTAAATGCAAAGTTGTGCGGTATGTTAACTAAGTATTTCTGGTTGGAAAAGCAAAACACATTAAATAGGTATACGGTGTCCTATTTTAACCAATTTGACTCAACACAATAAACGTACATAGTTAAAATCTGGAATTACGTACTTACCAAAACAAAGGGGAAACCACAGTGTATATATAACAAAAGCAATATTTAAATGTACGTGTTTAGCACAGCAGGCGGCTTTTATTAAAAGTTATATACATTTAACCTTTAGTCCGCATAATGCATTTTCTTTATATTTTTACTTTTTATTTTCAACAGATGCACGATGTATCAAATTGCGAAATCGTATTTAGACACTAATGTTAGGCGAATACTTCAACGTTAAAAAATGTACAGTGTTAAATAAATTGACAAATAAACGAATTAGCAACAATTTGCTCTTATGATTAGGTGCATAAACGAAAAAACTGTACCAAAAACTGTGAGCATTAAGGTAAATAAAACTGGTTACCCGTCTCTTAAATTTTACGGTAACATGTCCAATATTTCAATGTCTAGCTTACTGCCAGCTTGAACATTTTACGTTAATCAATCAAAGATTGTAGTGTTGCTAACAGTCACCAAGATGTAGGTACTAAATTTTCAATGACATTCGTGATAATTCCTTCTACTAGACACATGTTTTATGTAAGTTACTGGTTAATATTTCACAGTATATTTTCCTTTTCTCTTCCTACTACCTTGCCTTTTGCTGTGAACAAGTATCTTTTTAAAGACATTCTTTCTGTCATGTATACCTGGTGCTAGTTCCTCATTAAAAAACTAGACCGATGACATCGCTATTAGGTTTCGTGGGCGTTCACTAAGAAAAAAAGACAGTCACACAACACAACACAGTAGGAGGGCGCGACCATTTTCGCGTTTGCGTTGCTTTTATTATGTCATCGTGAGAATTTATCGAATGTGTAGGTCGTCTATCTTTCCTTCTAAAATCCCAACGTTAACGTGCGAAGAGGAAATTGAATTTACGATTTTTCGTTTCGTGGATGAGGACCGTGTCGGGTTATATGACGAAATTTGTTTACAAAGTAATGTCACAGAGGGATGACAAATAGGTTTAAGCCTATTTTAAACATTAAAGTGTCGCCCATGTAAAATATCTTCCAACGTAAGATGCCTTAAATCCTTCAGACTAAGAAAATACACACACCTACAGAATAAGGATAAGGAAGAGTGGACAGGTTACATTTTCAAGGGTGGAGTAATATTAACTAAAGTAATTTATAAAATTTATTTGCAACCCAATAGTGTTGAAGCACATATTCCGTATAGTACACAAAAGATGGTGAAAAAAAAAATACTGCACAAGAGCATTACAGCTAACTATTTCAGACTACTACAACTTTTATTATGTCATTTTAAGTAATTGTAGAAGAAGAGTGTCCACCGGAATTAAGGTAGTGAAACGGGTAGCAGATTTTACTCACGCTAATGTTTCAAAATATATCTATTTGTCCTTCTTCTTCTGTGAATACTTTACATAATACATAAAATATAAACTAGAAAACTCCTAAACTACTGTATCATTTTAATAAAAAAAATTAGGCAAAACTTACCTCAGTTTTTCCAAAAATTTGAGTTGGGGATGTTAATTGTAAATAAATATAAGAATTTAGGTACACAGTTTGTCGCTTTAATACTTTCGAAGTGTACCATCAATAAAATCCGTTCAATTCTAGATTATTAAAAGTTTTATCCGAAGCAGCAGCTTGTTACAGAGGTCGTTAGGTATGGGAAATAGTTCAAAAGCGCATCTGAGAGCGTTATCAAATAATCTGCATTAATCAAGGCGACCAGTGACTCGGTCCGATTTTATAAATTTAATTTTGAAATAACGAGCATCTGCCCGAAATCACGGAGATAAATTGATCCAAAACAAGCGAGCTTATTATTGCGCCAAATTTCCATTGGCAGCGATCCATGTAATTCTGGGATGGATCCAAACTTTTTGTGCCAATTTTTACAGATACTATGTATGTACGAAAATAAAGAAGTTTTGGCTTATGCCTTAAAGTATACATAAATAATTCTTCTCGCTCCTTCGGCTAATCGATACAATTATAGCGAACTCAATTCGTTTGATCCATTTCTACTCGAAAAATAAAATACTCAAAAGATAAGGTCCACAACTAGTTGAACATTTGAGAAGGTGAAATGAATGTGATAGATATTCAGTAATTCTTTATTAATAATCAACTATTTCGCTCTTGTATTAAACGCGTTTATGCCGCCTTCGACTATTTGAGAACGGTCCTTACGAACGGTCTTGTATTATTATATTCTTGTACATCCTCTGTATCGAATCCAAGTATATGTCACCAACGTATGAATTATTACTCTTCAGCTTCAGGTAACAATGAGCCGACCGATCGGTAGATATTGACTCAAATATAGCTGAATCAACAACTTATGATCTCTTCAGAGTTTATAATTCTTGTATTAATACATTATTTTTGGTTTTCGTAGGTATATAAAATTACTCTATGAAATTACTAAGGAACTTGTTATAACTCTACCTGAAACAACAAGCCGGTTAGGTTATATAACATATTTGCTGCTGCCAAATCGATATCATTTGGTTTGATTTAGCATACATGCTATGATGTGCGCGGACTTCGGATGCCTTTTGTTTGACACGACCGAGAAAAGTAAAAGAAAGATGGATAATGAGACAACTGAATGAGTAGAAACAAATGCATGCAGATGCGTACCTATACGTAAAAATATTCACCTACATTTAAGTATGTGTTGTATATATACGATACATAAATCCTGAGCTTTCCTCATTACCGCAAGCAGCTTTTAACAATATCCTATTGTTAAATTTTGCCACAATCTTTTTTTGAAATCAAATACAATGGATAAAATGCATTATTAAAGCAAGGAAGACTAGAAAAATGCTCAAAAGAAATCATCTTTTTTACCATTCGAACAATGGTAGTGAAACTATTATCAGTCCTTTTCATTTTACATCATTATCGTAAAATAACTAGTAAACTACGCATATCTACATAAATCTATAGCTCTATCTACTTTCCTTACTTATTTACTATTTTACTTTAGGTACCTATTTTCCTTATTGATTTTATTTAACAGAAACTGACCGTTAGGCATTTCATTTAAAATGTGAGATTTCGAACAAAGAACTTATTTTTATCCAAATAAAATATAGCCTATACTATTCAGAAGAACTTTTTAGAAACACTTCAGTTATTCTACATAAATACTTACTTTTCCCTACATCCAACAAATAAAGTTATCCAATAATGTAATTAGATTAAGAAGTTGCAGTTCCGTTCATTTTCTTCTTTTTTAAGTCTTCTAAGAACATTGGTGATAGAAATTGTCTTTATTTTATCTTCCGAAACGTTGAACAAATGCCACTCCTAATAGTTTAAGTAACTTATTTTTTATTATTTAAATCTGTACCTTCAAGAATTAAATTGTATCTATAGTTTCTTCTTCATACAGTATTGCATAGTAATACTGTACGAGTAGTTGTTGGGCATGGCAAAAGTTTACGAGGTGCTTTTGCTGCTTTCATAAAGGATAAGACCAGGACATTACCTTGAGCAGCATGGCCTAGTCGGGAGGTTACCGTATCGATTCCTGGTCGTCCTGGTTCAAATTTGGTTTCATTGAAACATAATAACATTTAACAGCTCTTCTGTATACATTTTCTTCTTCCTCATCACTACGCAACTATTTCCATGATTCCTAAGAGGGTTTTCTAACCCACCCTCCATCGTTTGAGTCTGTGCTCCTAGGGCCGTTCTCGTAGCGTACGATTTTTCTGCGAACTCGAAGCGCCGCGATAACAGCAGGTAGAATTGTAAGCCTATGTACAATAATTTTACAGAATATCTCATATTAAGGTGATGAATTATAATTTAAAAACAAATTTTTACTTTCCATCTAGGTTTAGGATTAGTAACCTTGTTCATATAACATACAACATACAACATACAACATTGAATTGATATTGTTAAAATGTTCGTGTAGTTGCTGAAAAAGCTATAAATGTTCAACGAAATATCAAGTTTTTCACTTTAAAAGTTGATTTGGCCCAACTCCCTACGATTCCAAATTTGAAAATCAATTACATCATAGGTACGAATGCAACATGTAATACTTATATGGAAAGGCCGAAATACGTATTACTTAACAAGAATTATGAAATTTGTTTGTTTAAAAAATCGCACTTCACGGTTCGTTTTTAAATTATATTTAATAAATGTGTAAACAATTATTCGTTTCTAGTTACGTGTCCCATAAATAAAATTGAAAAATAATTGAATTGAAACAGAATTCGTTTTTATAATATATAATTACTTACTTTTAAACACGTCGGTTTTATTGAACAAGACTGTCAGTTCAAAATCGTAATTAAAGTGCAAGGGGAAAGAAATATATTTGGATTGATTCGGCCGTTACTTTGTGATTCTTTATCTTATCTGCTTAATAAAACAAACACTTCTTTGTTTATATTACTTTATTTTTCACCTTTGTTTCGACAATTATGTCATTATCAAATTGAATGAATGTAAATAAATTGTACATGGATATTTCTGCTAAAAGGTACATGAATATTTCAATAATACTAACGGGAGTACCGTTATTTATTGTTGAAATCTTAAACAGCAGTTGTATAATTCTACCTGATCGTTTTATTTTTCGAAGGTTTAATTCTAACCAGCTTCAAATGCTAGTGAGAGAACAATATCTGCCAATTAAACGACAGGGTCCTCTCTGCCCTCTTCTTAAGGATCGTCGAAATAAGTAGTTGATGGTTGTTGAAAAAAGTATTAAGTCGACGCAAATAAGAAATGTGCAAGGTAGTTCGCGAAGTTTTCCTGTCCCAAAATTTATACAAATAAACTGCAAAAGATTTTTGTTTATGTTACTTTTGAACCTTATAATTGGTAGATTGGTAAATTTACAGAAACGTCCAATTAAACATTCGATTTACACGTGAGAACCTACAAAATCCTGTAAATCTACGTTAAATAATTAGTAATAGGTATGTATGCACCCAAGGGACCAAAAGGGTGATATGTTGTTAATTTTATGGCATACTTATCTTTATATATCTATTATTTAACGTTACGCTTGCCGTATCTAGTACTTTGTATAATATATAGACAATGTTTCTAACTGCTGTTTATATGCTTTTATTGCTAGTGTCCAGAAGGCACATGTGCTACTTCAAAAGTTAATGAGGATGCCATAAAGCGCTCGAAGCAGCCCCCTATCCCAACACACTGTACATGTATACAGCACCGTAACGGTATACCCCTGATTGTTTTTATTGTATTTTTATGACTAGAAACGAAACAGGAACAGGTAAATCGTATACACTAATTTCATTAAGACTTTACTCTTGTATATTTAATTGTAACAAAAGTTATCCATGTGATAAAGCTAGCCGCAACATAAAAGAGTGTGGGAGCGTGGACGTTTACAGGACTTCGAGCGAACGGCGCAAAAGATAGAAAGAAAGCGCATTCGGAAGGAAAAAGATGCATTTTACCGCTCGGTGTTTGTACCGTGTTTCAAATCGGGCCCGTATTGTACAAATAAACTCACCCCAGGGTGTCTTAATGGTATTGGTAATATTTACACGAAAAGTGGTAATGCACTTTAACTGAAGCAGAATTCCTATTTTGTATTTTAAATTTGTAATATTATTTGAATGGGGTTAATTTAGTACCCAGTATTATTATTTCTACAATCACTTCTTCCTCAGAATACTGATTTTAGTAAGTAATTAAATTAAATAATTACAGTTGTAAACGCACATCAATCTGTAAATAATATATAAATAAAAATTTCGAGGTATTCAGCTCAACTACCTATTATTGATTTTAAAATATTTATAATAATAATAATAATAAACTAATAAATGAAACATTGACTAATTAAGTTTATAGAATAAATATGTATTCCTAAGTGTTTCTTTTATTTGTCCGCTTTCCTTTAAGAGTGTCTCACTAATTATGAATAGTATTTGCTAAAAGTTGCACGATCTTTTATAAATTAAATAAAATTTAAAATTAGGTGAAAATCATTATTAATTGTCCCTATCGTTGAAGTTTCTGATTTAATGTTTTTTTCTTATAATACGGGGCGAGTTTACATAAATGTGCTTAATCGAAGTACGAAGACTAAATGGACTGTCCCCACTGCAATATCAGCTGTGTTCATCGCGCACCAGTGGGCGTTCAAATTGCAAGGGCCAAGCTATTTCTGTTGGCCTGTACATTGATAACGTAATAATAAGAATTTGCTAAGTAAGAACTTTAATCCGAGAGTATATGTATAGGCTCAGAAAAATTTTAAATTAATTATGGCGTATCGCTATTTCGTAATTCCTTTTGTACGGTTTTTACAAAAATACAGTTTTTCGTAAAGTAGAATAAATTGTTTTTAAAAACCTAAATCCGTACTGGAAACAAATAACTCATTTGCCTATTTTATCATCAATACCCGTTACACACATTTTGAAAAATATTTCTTAAGAAATTTCGAAAGCGGACATCAATTTACAATATGTCTTTATTAACTAAATCAGTAGTAAAACTTTCTAAAGTACTTCTTATTTATACGAACGTACCTATTTTACGAAGCATTCTGCTACTTCTAATCCCATTTCGAAGTTCACAATCCACCCTTTGCGATACAAGTCACGTCAGTTGGCGGGAGAGATCGTAATGATCAGCTGTATGTTCGATAAACGCATACATACATACATTAACATAAATGAACCGTAAAACCGATTTATGAGGAGCCGTAAGATACGGCTGGTCAGCTTTATAACGGCTTCAGAGATACCATTCTATTTTGGCGAGATATATATAATTCAAAAGGGCGACGCTGGTGTCCCGTTACCATTATGATGTCGAACGTTTGGGATAAACTTCGATATAATCTAAGCGAATGAGCATAAAGATCATATCTGATTATAAAGAATACTTTTTTTCCAAAGGAATAATTCATATTCGTGGTTCACTGAAAAATGAATCGAAAGCAAAATTTTGCTTTTTTAAGTTGCAGTCTTAATCTTCATATTGCCAGAACCACGTTATTATTAAATGTTGTCAAAAACTAAGCGAAACTAGCAGAGGTGACAACAAAACAGCAATTTCTGTTATAAAATCGAGGATGAAGGATAACCCTTAACCCCTGAGGGTTGGGAAGGTTGCCTTGATTTGAAATTTAACCAGATCCTTCGATCATGACCTAACTTTCAAAAGGTGATATATTTGAACCCCTCTCACCCCTTATGATATTATTCAAGTCTCATTAAAGCTTTACTTAAGCATTCTGAAAACGATTTAGGTACCTACCCTAACCTAACATAACCTCTTGCTATTGATTTGATTTATATATAAATTGACAAAACACTTTATTTGATATTATCAATGTAAAAACAAAGTAAATTATAATTGAAGTAACTAAACCACAAGAACAATTAATTTTTTACGCATATTTCTTAGAAAATATTTTTTTTGTAAACGCGCCATTTCTCACCCCTTTCCTTTACGCAATGAAATAACAGGTATTGATATAGATACTTAGGAAGTAGTATCTGAGAAGGGTTTATGATTGCTCGAGTTTTCGCTTTTTGGATCTTACATAATCACAAATCTTCTTCTTCTTCTTCTTCTTACGTTAGGACTACGTCCTGTGTTTGCCTCAAAGTTTGCCCAAAAGCAGTTGGGATGACGAAGACCAGCTATCGTACCATCTTTTTGGTGGTCGTCCTGGTGGGCGTGGTGTGTTGGGCCGCTTCTCTCTCACAATTTTTGCCAGCCGATCGTTTGGCATTCTGCTAACATGGTCTCTCCATTCTCTTCTTCGGTTTCTTGCCCATCTTACTATATCTTGGACTTCACATATTTCCCTTATCTCTTCACTCCTTTTGTGGTCAAGTAGGGTATAGCCAGTTATCGATCTGAGAGTTCGCATTTCCGTTGATCTAAGAAGCCGCTTTGTAGTCGTGTTCTCCGCTCTGGTCTCTATCGCGTATGTCATGATCGGTCTTACACATGTCTTATATATTCTGACCTTACTTCTGGTACTCATGTGTTTATTTCTCCAGATTATGTCTCTCAAGAATCCTGAGATTAGGGATGCCTTTGTTGTTTGAGCTTTTACTTCCTCCTTAATGTTTCTAGTGCTGGTTATATTAGCTCCTAAGTATTTAAAGGCCATCACTTGTTCTATACTCTGCTCATAGACTGCGAGTTTACATCTTCTCGGTTCTTTGGATATTGTTAGCGATTTGGTTTTCTTGACGGATATTTGCATATTGAATTCTTCAGCTGTTTTTTGGAACTTATATAAAAGTCTCTGTAGGTTGTCCTCGTCTTCCGACACGATTACAGCATCATCAGCGTAGCATATGATTTTTATTTCTTTATCTCCCAATCGATACCCTTTCCCAATTTCTTTGACTTTGTTTATAATTTCATCCATGATGATATTAAATAGGATTGGGCTTAGGCTATCTCCTTGTCTGATTCCCGTTGTCATAGGTATTTTAGTGTTTAGCTTATTTGCAGTTCTTACATATGTGCAGTTGTTCTTGTTCAATTCAGCGATGGTCTTTATTACATTCGGATGTATTCTTCTTTTTTGTAGTAGGGGTAAGACGTCTGTTAACCGTACTCTATCGAATGCCTGGGTTAAGTCAATGAAACACATGAAAGCTACTTTATTGAACTCAATGGCTTTCTCAGTAATTTGGCGTATTATAAATATTGCATCTATAGTAGACCTGTTCTGTCTAAAACCCTGTTGTTCTTCACATATTCCGGTTAGAGATATTTCTTCTGCTAAGATCTTTGTAAACAGTTTCAATACAGAACTCAACAAGCTAATATCTCGATAGTTTTTAGGGTCTGCTTTCTCTCCTCTTTTGAAGACTGGTATCATTATGCTCTCTTTCCATTCGGATGGTACAACCTTGACAGTGAGTATTCTATTGAAGAAGATCTGTAATTCGGCCAATATGCTTTCACCTCCATATTTGATCATCTCGTTCTTAATTCCGTCGATGCCCGATGCTTTTCTGTTTTTTAGTTTTCGGACCATACATTGTATTTTCTCCAAGGAAATAGTCTTTTCTTGATGTTCGTTAATATTTCCGATGTCATGCTGTATTTCCTGTGATGGTAGATTGTTTTCTGTCGGGGTGTAGAGTTTTTTAAAGTATTTTTCCCATTCTTCCGCTTTTATTTTTGTATTTTGTATACACTCATTTATTGGTTTTTTCCTTATTTCTTAGCAGGTTCCATATCTTCTTTTGTCCTCCATACAGGTCATGCTCCATATCGTTAGAGAAAGTTTCCCAATGTTCCCTTTTGATTTTCCGAATAATTTTCGTTGATCCTGTTTCTGACGACTTTATAGTCATTATACGTTATAGCATTGGATCTGTATTGTAGGTACGATTTTCTTTTCTCTTCGGCCAGTATCTTAATTTCTGGCTTAAACCAAAGCTTTGAGTTTGGCTTTCCCCCTTTCTTAATAGTTCTTGTTCCGCATGCTTCTTCTACTGCTTTTAGTATGTTAGTTTTTAATTTCGTCCACGCTGTTTCTATGTTGTCAGTTTCTTGAATGTAATTTGCGGAAATTTTTTCTGCTAATCTTCGTTGGTACAGATATTTAGTTGACTCTTCAGATAGCGATTCTATATTCATTACGATCGTTGGTTCGATGGGTTCGATGGGTTCTTTACGGGATCTTTGCATGTTTGTTCTTATTGTTGCCATTACAAGATGGTGGTTGGTTCCAGCATTGGCGGAAGTTAAAGCTCTCACATCCTGTATCGTTGTTGGGTGGATATTTCTGTTGGTTAAAATGTAATCGATGGTTGACCTTTGGCCTCGTGTATTTTCGAAGGTTTATTTATGCTGTGGTTTGTGCGGATAAAATGTGTTGTTAATTCGAAGTTCACTTTGTGTGCATAGTTGTATCAGTTGTTCTCCACTTTCATTTATAGTCTCTTCGTTAAATCTGTTTTTGACGCCAGGTATAACTTCGTTGCCGATTCTCGCATTAAAGTCACCCAACAGTATTATTTTATCCTCTTTGGGTATAACATCTAGAACTGTTTGCAAGTTGTGGTAAAACATATCTATCTCTGCTTGAGGTTTGCTGGTATCGGGTGCATATACACTTATGATGTGTATCCGTTTCGTTTTCTGTGGTTCGAGTGTTACATGCAATAGTCGGTCGTTAATGTAATTAATGTTGTTGATTAGGCTTTCAAATCTTTCATGTAATAGTAGACCAACCCCTGAAACCGCTCGTTCATTCTTGTCTTTGCCGCTGTATATGAGTATGTAGTTTTCATATCTGCTATTTCCTTTGCCTTTTTTCTTAGTTTCTGAGAGTGCACAGATGTCCAGTTTATGTTTCCTCATCTCAAGTATGATTTCTTGGTCTTTGTTGTTGAATGATGTAATATTCCAACATCAAATTCTTAGTAATGCTGGTTTCCTTATTCGTTTAGTCCTTATTCTCGCAGGGTTGTCATTGTTTAATCCAATCTGTTCCGAGGCTGTTCCTTTGGTTCTAGGAGCACTTGTCTTTTTACCCAAGCAGGTCGCTGGCCTCACTTGGAACCCTCCTCTTTTTCCCGGGCTTGGGACCGGCTGTATTGGTCAATAAGCTACTCAATCCACCCATTGACCTCTATAGGCAGAGTTATAATCACAAATCCTTTCACGAATTTCTCAAATAAGTGTACATAATCCCCGACTTAATAAAGAGCAGCCTTTTCTCAAAAATTTCATAAAAATTAACAACCCTATGTGCTAAAAAACGTTAAATGGATAACGTAAAATAAATAATATATTCATCATACACATAGAATAGGCGATGCTCGTAGGAAATTGTTGTCTGCATGGTTACGATTCTGTATTTTGGAACCACCTATAAGGAATGGAAATAATTTAGAATTGTATTTGTAACCCATAGAGGGAGGTAATCCCTGTACATGGCCTGGCTTAACAACTAATCAATTTTAACAATTCAATACAAAACCTTAACAGTAGATACGAAAACAGGTCAAAAGTGTAACGAATTTTCTAGTCAAAACTTGTTTATTTAAATAGTAATTTTTTTAACACTATCTATATAACACTTAACACTAATTTAGAACTACTATTTATATCAGAACAATTCTCTTATTTATATAACCACTTATTTATCGTTTTGATTCGCGCACTAATGCTTTCTCACAACTACTGTACTCTGGCCCAAAGACGATCACTATATATACACATTTCGAACTTTCTAGATAATCTTTGGAAGAAATCCTGAATATTCCCGAATGACGAATAATAATTAGAAAGTCCTCGATCATTCCAGAATTGATCGTGTTACTTGTCGCTGGATAAAGATTTTGTAGCTTGTAAGTTGATAATGAATGATAAAAGTGCCGTACGCTGTGGCTGTGTCGTAAGCATGTTAGCGATAAGAAGTACATGCAGACAAGTTGTTATCGCGCACACGTACGGTGTCACTGGTCGCTACAGTGTGTATAATAATTATAATTCTTTAACAAATTAAGCCGTTAAAAAAATCTTTAAACAAAAACTCAAAATTTGTTTTTAAAACATCAGTTCAGATAATATTCTTGCGAAAAGTGCATGAAATGCTATTTTTCTTTTTTCGAAACGTAAGAATTTATTTCGTTTCCTTTTTATAAATAAGAAGCATTTTCTATATATTTTATTCATTATTTTCATTTTCATATAAGTATCTTAAATCACAACAAATTTATTGTCGGTAAATACTTACAAATAATCACGAGTAGGTACTGTTTGTGTTTATCTGTGGCCAAGATATTGATAACATTCGATTTTTACATTGCATTCGCTGGGAAGCGTTCAAATCTCAGTGATAGATTTTTTAAAATACCTTTTCTCTTATTTTATTTTTACGAAATATCCTATGTAGTATAAGGTGTCCAGAAAGCGTTGGAGGTATTTCTATGTGAGCTGTCGAAGTAGTGTGGTTTAAAGGGGCGCGGTAAAGTTACATTGTTCCATTACTCTTTCGAGATTTAGTAACCATGGAATAGTACGCGCCTATTATCGCAATGATGTTTCGATAGTCAATGCTGAACATTTATATCGTGCAGAATTTAACGTACGGAGTGCACAAATGGACGATACAACTAGAAAATGGAACAATCGGTTTGATTGTAAAAATTAACAATACTGGTCACCCACGCTCTGTTCGAATCCAATTGAGGAAGTAAGGGTTTCAGTTTGTGAAAATCCATCTCAATCAGTCCACAAACGCAGTCAAGAACCTGTTATTAAAAAATCGTCATTGCACAAAATCCTGAAAATGGACCTACATCTTACAGCCTTCAAAATTCAGTTAGTTCAAAAACTGAACGTTACTAACTAACCTTTGAGGCTAGAAGTGAACGTGTTGCGGGTTTCTAACGACGTATTAACTTTATTAAGATTTTTTTGGTAGAAATCTCTGAAATATGTCGACATTTATTTTCCACACTAATTACTGTCACGAACAACAGGAGAAAAGGAAAAGGTGTGTATGAAATACGTATCTTCACGTCTCGCCAGGTCATCTTGAAAATATCGTCGAATGTAATGAAAATCCAGCGTCGGACCTAAGGAGATCCATTTGAAAAATTACTTCCATCCAGTTCAGTTTCCCCAGTGACAGTTTCTCTTTCCTCTCACACGTATGTGTTACTGTGTTCAGTTTTCATATGCGCTGTACCTACCAGACAGTTTATTCATAAATATTCTTCAGTCGCACTGCTTATTTACATTCGAATATAAATTGGATTCTGGTGTCATCAAGTTTCTAGTACTCGTCGTCGTTTGCTAGAGACAAACACTTACTTTTATTTCGTTCGTTCGTTCGTTTTGAAAACCTTTTCAATTGAAAATGTTACTCGGAGATATACATGGGGTCTAAAACTACTGATGTTTAATATTTATGTTACTTCTAGAGCGTACCAGTATAGATATAAAATTTTCTTGTAGTTTCTAAACGAACGGTACAATCTATTCATATCTGTTGGTTAATTGGATTGCATTCATTTCTTTAACATATAGATATATTTTTACCTGTTAAGTAGTAACTAGAATATACTCCTTGAATTCATTACTACTGTCATCTGTTTACCGAATTCGCTGTGAATGAATAAGTGCTTAAGAGAACGGTCAGAATTCGGTAAAATAAACACAAAGTAATTGAGTTACATAATTTTATTGATGCCACAATAATTACTGGTACACTGTGCTTTCTTCAGATGGTGAAGTAATCCCTTACTTTTCTTATTTTAATTTTTGTTTCTTTCATTGTATTATGAAGTTACAATCATTAAACCTTCTTCCATTCAGAATTCACAACCGGATTTTACTGTATGTATCGTAAATGGAATCAGTCTTCTGTGCTCCATATCTGCAAATATGGATACATGTTTCAAAAAATTAAAAGACTACAATCATCTAATAATCAGTAGGTACAGGAAAAAACCTTTAGCGTTAACTTATTTCCACAGTTCTTCAAAGTAGTTCTTTCCCTTTCTCTCTATCCATTTCTTTAAACCAAAATGTGGGTACAGGAGATAGTTTGACCTTTGGCATGATCAAGCGGGAATCAATACAATATTGTACTTCCCAAATAAGTTGTCCTTTCTTCTTATTCAGAGGTGTAAATACCCCTATTGCTCTGCTTTAATTTTTTTGTACTAAATTGTTTTTTAACTCAACCATGTCAAAGAACAGACTGCAGGTAGGAAAAGAATAGTTTGAAATGGATTAAGGTAAGAATGTCCATTTAGCCCCTATTGTTTATACTATTTATTGCGAATGTGGAAGAATTTCTAAAAAAAATGACAGGAAGAAAGAATAGTACTAGGCAAAACAGAAATTTTCACGGTAGTATAGTATGATTAGCAAACACAGATAAAGAGTATGATAGAAAGCCTAAAAATAAATCTAATACAAAAACGATCTAGAACCAAATACAACTAAATCAAAAATATTAATTACCAGCAAAAATGGAAATACAAAGAAAAGGGAATGGGTTTGGGACGAAAAGAATACTATAGAAAATAAAAAATACGAATGAGAGAAAAAGCAAAGAGAATATAAAAGTAGAAATGGAGAAAGAAGAAAATAGCGAAAATAAAGGATAGAAAATATAAGAGAAACAAGATACGCAAAAAGCTATTTAAGATAGACAAAAGTAAGTGTCATTATACCTGCACAGAAAAGAAAAAGTAGAAGACATGAAAAGGGTATGAAGAAATGGAACAGGAAATAAATGGAGGGTAAGCAGGTACTGGGCAAAAGACATTGATAGACAATGTAGATTATGTAAGAAGAGGGGGAATCAAGGGAACATATTATGACGATCTTTAACATATCGAGATCAGAGGAAGCTATGGAAACATTAGGTCCAGATAGGAAACGGAATGGATGAAAAGGTTAGCAAAATGAAGAAGTTCAAATTAAACGTTAAATTCAATGTACCCCGTAAGGATCCATTATAAATAAAAAAAAATTCAACCATTTCACCACCATTAGAATCAGAACAAAATAGTCTCGAAAATGGACTATAAATAATCTTAGGCTGTTAAGTGCTTTATTCCCAAGACAGGTTGTGTGATTTAGACAATCAATATAGAACATTCAATTATTGAAAATATGTACTTGTTAGAGTCAAACTTCTAAATGAATGGCCATGAATGAAATTACAACTTTAGTACATAAATGATTCCTCAAATTGCATATAAAACATGATAATACGTATCTACAACTTAACAGTTACTTTATAAACAACGATAGCATTCTTAATTTGTATGAGTAGTTATAGTAAGTGCCAGAATGCAGCTTTCACATAGGTATAGTTAGTCTAGCAAATAAATAGTGAAATAAGTCATCGTGCTGAACGTGTTGAAACGAACGAGAAATTAAAAACTCCAGTGGCGTAGTGTACCAAATTATATTTAAAAAGGATAATTGAGTACAATTTTTATTTTTGTCTATCTTTCAAATAAATTCACATTTACGCGTTTATACCTATTTAATTATGAACTGTCACTGTCACTACTACTACTGTAATCGACACCTGCTCGTATTATAATTGGCTCAAGAACAGCATCAGTCTGAAAATATAAGTGCCACATATTTTTCTCTTCTTTTAATACAGGGTCAATTGCTTTCTGCCAATTTAAAGAGTTAACTTCATCTACAGCAACATTCAGTAAATGTTGTACATCGGCCATTTTAAATGTAGTATTATTTCGTGCCACATATCCCTTTACCTGTGCCCATATTAATTCTATAGGATTGAGGTTGCAGTGGTAAGGAGGTAACCTGAGAACAGTAATTCCTCTTCTGCGAGCTATTCCATCTACAACATACTGCATATAATGTGGTTGATGTTGCTTTACTAGGGATACCATTTCGACTTTGGTGACGTTATTGTGAAATGGTATTCCTTTTTCTTGAAGCCATTGTTGAATTTCGGCCATTCGACTTGCTGTAGTGGGAATTGCCTCACTTCTACGACTGTGATACGGGGCATTATCCATTACAATTATAGAATTCTCTTCTACACGTTGGAGAACACTGTCGAACCACTGCTCGAAACGATCCGCATTCATATCCTCGTGATAATCGCCAGTTTTTTTTTTTTTTAAAAATATTAGGCTACTATCCTGGAGGAAGCCACTATCCCTGGCTATATGGGTCACAATCAATCGTTATCCTTTTCCCGTTGGACCTCGGAAGCCGGTTGAAACGTCCTCTAAAATAGCTTGCCGACTTCTTTTAACTGTAGTATCCATCCACACTTTTTGGACAGTATGTCTCATCTAAATGATATATTTGTGGTTCTGCTGGCGGTACTCCGCAATCGTTCGGATATACTTTCGTCTCCACAAAACAATTTCTGGTTTTTCTATTTAACCTGCTTTTCGATTATGTTTTGAGTAATAAAATGAATTAGTAAAATACTTGGTTTTTTTGTTTCACTTATTTATTTAAAACGGACATATATGTTTCGAGCTTTTCAGCTCATTATCAACGACATAATGAGCACTTTCGCCGTCATAATCGACTACTATTTTTTTTTCTTCCACGTAAATTTGGTTTCGGCGCCTCAATTGTACCGGACCTTTGCTTTTCACGTACAATTCTATAAATTGTCTAAGAGGACACCTTAGTCATAATTTCACATCAACTAATAAGTGCTTCCGTTTGGCTCATTGTCTTTTCTAAATATTGAAATACGTTTAGAACAATTTCTTTAGCCTGCTCATGAAAAACTTTACGAGGCCTTTTTAAAGTAGTACTTCTTAGGGCACTTGTACTGGATTGATGTTCCATATTGATAATGGATATATTTTCTGTAAAAAATGAATATTTGCCGCTTTGTTGTCAACTTACCAATTCAATTTTTGAAAATATATAAGGTTGTTCGGAAAGTAATTTCGTTTTTTCCCGACAGAGGATTTAATTGTATTTGTTTGCACTTAACTTCACATTTAAGCCGTATAATTTTTATATGCTTTGAGAGCTCATACAGCAAGGCTTGTGTGTGAAAAATTTCAATTAATTCTACGCAGTAGTTTTTGGTTGATGCCCTTTTAAATATAGAGAGCGATAAGCAGAATTTTCGACATATCTTGCTGTTTTACTACAGAAAGGGTAAAAATGCTGTTCAAGCCAGAAAGAAATTGACGAATGTGTATGGAGAAGGTGTGTTGACAGTACGCCAGTACCAGAACTGGTTCGCTAAATTTCGGTCCGGCAATTTTGATGTCGAAGATGCACCACGTTCGGGAAGGCCGGTTGAAGCTGATAAAGACGCGATAAAGGCATTAGTTGATGCGAACCGGCGAATAACAACACGTGAGATCGGATTGAGGTTGAATTTATCAAATTCAACAGTTTATGACCACTTGAAAGGCCTGGAACCAACGATTAATTCGAAAGTCTACTATCATCAGCTGGACAAACTGAATGATGCACTTCAACAGAAAAGGCCAGAACCAATCAACAGGAAAAGTGTAGTGTTTCACCAAGACAACGCGAGACCTCACACAAGTTTGGTCACTCGCCAAAAGCTTTTACAGCTTGAATGGGATACAATACCACACCCACCATATTCTCCAGACCTGGCACCATCGGATTATTATTTGTTCCGGTCACTCCAAAATTTTTTAGACGGTAAAACCTTCACCTCAAATGAGGAGGTCAAAAACCACCTCGATCAGTTTTTTGCCAGCAAAGACCAAAAATTTTATGAGCGTGGAATTATGCTACTACCAGAAAGATGGCAAAAGGTGTTGGACCAGAACAGCCAATATATAATTTAATAAAGTATTTGTTTATTATACGAAAACTGTCTTTCATTTCCACACAAAAAAACGAAATTACTTTATAACAACAACTATGACTAATCACAAACAAAATAATAGCCGAAACATTTGTCAGAGTCCTGTAATTATTTTAAATAAATTTTGTGAAACCAGTCAAGTGTTATTTTTTCCTTTTTTAATTTAAATAAAAGTTAGTAACGCTACTAAAACCTTGTTTGTTTTGCATTTCCGGTCATGCGATAGTGGAACAAGTAAGCAACATAACTAAATAATGCATCTGACCAATCACGACTCTAGCCGTTACACTGTAAGATAGCAATACTTATTGTCTCTATACTGCAGAGATGATGATGATAATATTTGAAGACTTTCAAATTACTTTAAAATTGTGAATCAGGTGATATCGCGCGTTTTATACCCAAATCTTCAAAATGTTTCTTCAGAATTACAATTAGGAAAATGTAGGTGCTGTTGTTACTACGTCAATTCAATGCGATTTGTCGTAACAGTTGTTATTCTTCTGAATTGCTTCTGGTAACAAAAAAATGTAGAACAGAAATTCATGTTTATTTTATTATAACAAGTTACCATAAATTTTCCTTCCTTCAAATATTTGTAGACAATTTTCTGGTTAAAAGCAGACAACTTCGAGATGGTTTGCCTACGTAATATAAATTCGACCCCAATTTAAATTCAAGCTGGTTGGACAAAGAATGAAAGGAAATTTGCTATTTATATGAACATCATCACTTACGTGTATTTATTGCCAGTTAATTTGGTTATTTAAATAAAAGGTAATAAAACTCGTACTTACGTAATTAATATTTTTATACGTTGTACCTATACGTATTCCTTATTTTTAAATTTATTTAAGGAGGTTTGATCCAAGTTAAGGAAAAATGAATCTTAATCCGACAAATTGGAAAAGGCTTTCGCGGTCAATTGATAAACGGAACTAAAAGCCATTGTTGGTTACAGTTGCTTTCTAACGTTTCGCTAGTACGAGTGGCGACCTTCTTCAGACTACAGTCTACATCCAGCATCGGAGTTGGAAGGACATCTGAAGAAGCTCGTAATCTTGCTAGCAAAACGTTAGGAAGCAACTGCAAACAACAACGGCCTTTAAACCCAGATCAGGACATCACCAGTTAATCTTAATCCCTTAACATGAGAGAAAAAGTATACATCATTCAAATTCAATATAGTGTGTTTTACAATTTTCAGTGAATAGATCCCATATGTCTCTTACAGCGGCAAAGGAGTCCTTCTCTTTTCATTCCAGTGTTGTGTGCTTGTCATCGAAACGGAGACGTGCTATAAGAAATTTGAATCTAGGTAAGCTCATAGTGGCGCGAAAAATTTGAGGCCCATTAACGACACTCCATAATTCCTCCAAATTTACAGGACTGTTCTTCAAGACACCTGTTTTGTACAATAAACCAAACACAGCCCTCAATTCAGTTTGATCAGTGTCGCCTACATATCTGGCATCCTTAGTATATTTAGCTCGCTGACGTAATATTTCTTGATTAGTATGAATAACAATAATGCTAATTAAATTTTTTCCTATAAATAGCTCCCATGACGGCAGAACCTCGGTCACTGAACGAGCAACTCCTTTTGTTCCTGGTAGATGGACGATTATATTTTTAGCAGGTCTACGACCTTGACGGGTAGGTTTTATGGCAGACCAACGGTAACCATTTTTACCTTGCAAAGTATGTCCGGAGGTAGACGGTGTTATATTTCCTGCAGGTACGGAGCCAACAAAACGAGAAGTAGAAGCACTAGAATGCTCTGCGTCGTAGTCACTGTCGCTCTCATGGCACGAATCTTCGACGACATAATCCTCATCTTCATCATTAGAATCGTTAAATTCATCTAAACTGTCATATGTGGGATCCTGTCTGTTCAATAAAGCAGCCAATTCATCGTCTGTTAAGTATTTCTTGGACATTTTTGATGTTTAGTCTGATACACGTTATAGTTTTGCAACAGTTTATTTAC
Organism: Agrilus mali; assembly: GCA_029378335.1. Taxonomy (NCBI): domain Eukaryota; kingdom Metazoa; phylum Arthropoda; class Insecta; order Coleoptera; family Buprestidae; genus Agrilus; species Agrilus mali. The sequence goes on along the minus strand of CM055655.1, from coordinate 13,804,980 downwards.
ACAAGAACACAAAAAAATATATACACACGGGAATAGACAACACAGAAAAAAAATATATGCAATTAAATGACCAAAAACACAACACACGAAACATAACTTTAAAGAACGTAATATGTATATATATATATATATAGGACTGTACAAGACTATCGGTACACAAAAAACACGAAAGCGAAATGGCAACTTACTCGGTGGCACTTGGTGGCGGAAACTTGTTCGGTGGTGGATGACTAACTCCTTCTTCCTTGCCGTGGGTCGGTGGAATATGGGAGTTGTTGGTACTGAAAAAAAAAAAACTTTTGGGTTAGTGGTGGGCGGTCTGTCCCCCCGACCTACACTCTTGTGCAAAGTCGGAGGGGTAGGGCGGAAGGCCCTCTTCAGCCTCCTTCAGAAATCGTGGGAATGGGTGGGTGGTGGTGTGGGGGAAGAAAGATGAGACGGACGAAATGAAGACAGAAGAGAAGTGAAAGACTATCTGTGGAATATTACTACCCCATCATTTGCCTAAATGATCCAAGGAAACCACAGAAAAACTTGGACCAGAGTAGCCGGCCCCGGAATCGACCCGGTGACCTCCCGAATGTTAAGCAATGATCTAGACCACTAGACCATGCCGCTCGGTTTTTGTTGGTACTGAGGATTGCACGACTATTTATACACATACTAGTACCAAGCAAGGGTTGGGAAAAGAGGGGTTGAAGGTGGGGTGCTAAGAGAAGGGCGAAAAGTAACAAAAAAAAAAAAAACGAATTTGTTTGTAATGTTAATTTCGCAAAGAAAAACGAAAACATTAGTAACGGAAAACGACAGGGCATACATGGAAACATAAAGTAAAAAAAAGAAACATGAACGTGCGACGAAAATTAGTCAAAAGGAAAAAAAAAGAATTAAAAGAAACGAATGCGAACAAAATAACTAGACTACTGAAGAGACAATGAATAGAAATGAGAAACTACAACCGAAAAAGAGTTAAAGAAAAACAGAAAAAAAGGAATTTATAAAATAGAAGATTCAAAATACAAATTTTAGATAAAAGATAAAAGTACATAGTTGTGTAGAAATTGGTTGAAGCAAGGGCCGAACCAGGTAATTGGGAAGGTAATTAGGGTGGAGAAAACCGGTCGCACGGCAAGTTGGTCGTTGTTGTTGTTAGAATTCTTAGAATAAATTTTGTGGGTATTACCGACACGGTATCAAGTCGAACATGCCAATTTAGGATTAATAGAACACTACAGTATACTTGAAGTTATATAGACCCCGACAACGAAGGTATCGCGCTGCCGTTCTAGCATCACTGAGAAGACACAAAATGAATAATTTACACGAAAGCTCGACAAAGTCGACTAACGCATGCGGTCACTAAGCATGCAACAATACGCGCTCGGGTACGTTAGACCCCACGTATGATGTCTAGGGTTAAGGCTACTTTTCAATTCGATACTTAAAATACTGCCCTAGAACTCAATCATAAAGTTATTTATTACTGTTCAGACGACGACGACAAATGTCGAGGATGGGGAGAAAAGAAGGAGACCCTTATCGTATTCGAATTTGACAGAAATAAAGTCTCAACGTAAAGTTTGTACTGGCTTAATCGGTTTCGGTTATTACATGAGCGTGTGCTGAAATTTATCTAAGCGGTCTAGAAAAGTCATAAAAACCGTTACCAATTACAGATTTTGGAAATACTCGTATTACCTATACGAGCTGTTTTTAGAAAATTTTACGCCTGAATAGTACGGGGGCAACATTGTAAAACAATAGTATGACTTGATTTAATCAGCCTCTGGGGGAGGAGCAACAAAAATCTTCTGGAGACTGCAATCATTTTTACTTTACATCCAAATTTTACGATATCATTTGGTAAACATACGACCAAATGAGTTGTAATGTTGTTATGTTAATTATAAAGTAGAAGATTTCATTGCTGATTTTGTTGGGTAGCTGATGATTAAAAAACTCAGTTCCCTTCATTCGTCAAAACTTTATTGACTGTTAAATTGCTTCCAGTGTAAAACTCCATCACACACAAACCGTTTTTTAATAAAATCCCTATTCAACACCTTTAACTTCTGTCACGAATAAGAGAATTTTTATGGTGTTTTTAATGATTGAATGAATTAAAAGATGTTATGAAAATGGATAACACTTAAAAACCAATTACAAATATATATAAAACTACTTGCCTAAATAATTATCAACTAGGGGCGTTGATAATGGCAGGGACTTTTGGAGCTTTATTAGAGTGAGTGATAGCGGGCACCCGTTACACCACCCTAACCCTTCTCACTCGCTTGATTGATCTTACTGTTTTTCTGACTACTTTGTTCTTTTATAATGACCAACATAGTGCTTTTTTTATTACCCCCAAACGGAACCTTGGAAGTTGGTCACGGCCTATATATACATGCAACTATGTCGAATGTCGATCTTCCGGGTGGCGGTTCCGTGTTTCGTAAAATCAAACACGTTGCACATTTAAATTAGAACAAATGCAATATAATCAAATATAAAACAATTACTGAAAAATATGAGTACTATGTGACACTTCCTCTTGGCTAATTGAAATAATGCTTACTCCTAAACAATTATTTTTGATATATACAAGCACGAGCTTGTAGATGACCTACGTAAATCTTATTGCACTAACTTTACATAAAACCTTCAATTTTTAAAACTAATGGGAAATCAATTTATTACTAGACCGAGTATTACATTACAAAATATTACAAACAAATTAATTTCATACATGTAGAACATTCAATTCCTAATCCCCAATTTATCCATTAATTGTATGAGGTTTGAGTTGCAATTTTAAACTGGTATTTCTTTTTCAGTAAAAGAAAATTGCTTCGTACTAACAAAATGACCAAATATTCAAAAAAGGACAACATATGTTTTAAATTTTAATCTTAGTTTTGTATGCGACGTCCTCTTTTTTAAAATCAGTATTTTAATTAATTGAGGTTATTGAATCATGTTGCACTAGGTAATTGGAGTTCTGAAAATGGAACTTTCATTAATCCATTTTTTTTTAAGGACTGTATTACATTTTCAACTATTGGAAAAACATCGCTGCACTTACTAAAAGTTCTTTTTTTATTATTTTTCAAGTGTTGCTAATGTGGCTCACTTCAGTTTTATCCTAGTTTTTTCCTTCACGAGGTCATCACCGAATCCTTATCTGTGTCGCTCTTTTGCACAGTTATGTGTCCTTTAGTGTTGCCTTCCAGGGACGCTTATCTATGTTATGATGAACCGCATTTACGTGAAACTTGTTGGATTCACTCCTATCTCTAGTTCCTCTTTTCCAATTTCTAATACGATATTCAAAAATCCTAGCGTAAACATTTTCATAACTACAGCATAGGAGAATTTACCTGATGATGGTAATGTCGGCCTTCTCTAATACTTTTTCCTTGGGTCAATTAGGCAAATGCTGAGACAGTATTAATATTCCATTCATTATCTTTCACGTTTCTTCCTTCTTCATTTATTCGCTCATTATTACGATTCCTACAGGAGGCTGAAGATGACGTCCTACCCCAACTTCCGCCTTTTTACAATAGTGTAGGTAGGACGGACTACTGCTCATCTACCACCATTCATGCTTGGAGAGAACGAAATATTCACTTTTTTTTATCTGCTGTTAGTAGCTATGGAGATAGGAATAGCTACGCATAATCTTTGTTGAACAGATTTCCGGGTTTTTTCCTATTTCGAGGTTCCAAATTCGTTCTTTAGCTACTTTGCTTTACATTTCACGTACGGTACCTTTATGACCGCTTTGTAATTGCATGAGTCGTTACTTAAAGTATCCTACGTGATATAATGGCAACAGTTTCCAAAATACTATTTCGTTACTGTCTCCCATTATTATCTCAAAGTGCCTAAGTCCGGTTGGTTTGTTTTACGCCATAACACAACAAAGATCATGTACATAAGTAGTAATTAGTTTCGAAAGTTTCACCTAATCTCGTAGCTCCTAGAATCTTCTCTAAACTACATCGTTTCACAAAGTTTCGGACTTAAGAAAACTTTGTGCTCGTGTGCCGAATGCTTCCCCTAAATACCAAGGAGGTGGACAAACTGATGCAAAAACACGATAGCCAACGGACAGTTTTCACTTCTACGTGCAAAAACGATAACGTAATTCGGTCAGTGAAAATCAAATTACCTTAGGTATAGATGTGCATTCAGAATGAATATCTTACCTTTCGTTCAAATTAACATAAAATACAACTGGTTTCCAAATTAAGAATGAAGTATTTAGAGTAAAGAGGATGGTGCTTAGATTAGTATAACAGAAAAATGCAAATAAATTGGAGAAATGAGTAAAATTATAGAAAGGCACTAGAACGAATGCTAATAAACTCAACCTACGGAAGAATACAGGAAAATTACGCCAGAAATTACAAGAAAACAAAAAACAAGAAATATATTGGAGTTCAAAGCTACATTCTGAAGCGAGAGCAAATGGACATCGGAAATTTGAGAAGAATAGGAAATGTAGGCTAAGTGAAGAAGAAAATTCAACCGTACAAAGCATAATTATTGGATATAAATGTAGGATAAAGAATCCTGGAATGAGTAACAGATGAAGAAGTAGTTTAAATTTTTGTGAACAACGGATGGAGTAGATGTACTAGTCACCAATATTTAAACATATTTTATAATAATCCCCAACGAGTGCGATAAGAGTTCTATGAATTATTTGAAGAAATAATAAACAGGGAAGCATGAAAAATAGTTAGGATTAAGACAAGTAAGAAGCCTGTGAAGATAGAAAGAGAGTTGACAAAAATTCATTCGACATGAGAATTTGGTAATAAAGCTAGTCTTATTACTTATTGTAAATAATGTCTGGTGTTTTGCGACGTGAAAACTAGGGACAACTTTGTCCAAAATGTCCTGATGTTTTAGAAATATATCCAATAGGAATATGCTGGTATTCCAGGGAATATATATTAGAATTTTTAGGTAAGGAAATGGTGCACACTCTAATGCTACTATTTGGGTTGTGTTCTTTTTATGAATGTTTCATTTGTTGCATCGTTTAGTTACATAGTGCAAATGTTAAGCAATTAATTTATTTTTACCTGCAGCCATCAGAAACAAAAGAGTTACATGAAAATCGACATCATAAGCATGGCTTTCAATTTGTTTTAAGTCAAAAAATATAAGAAGATTGAGTAAGATTTCTAATTATCTTTATTTCAATATAATCAACAAAAAAATGTACCTATCTTAACAACAAAACTTTTTGGTTTCTACGCATCGACGCACTAAGCCACGTTGTATATAATACATTATTAAATTTATCACTCAACAAAACCTACAACGAAAGGAATGTTTAGTATCTTCATATTCCCTTGTACTGAAAAATGACATGCCTCTCACTACTACAGTATACAAACCTATTCTACAGAGCATTACCCGAAGTGATTCAAGAATTTTGAAATCTTTTTGCAATGAAGTTTTCAATACCACAGAAAATAATGAGTATTTTGGTTATTGTCCATTTTATGTGATACTCGCTGACCCATTGAAACCCAGGGAGATTCTTCAATTTCTCTTTATTTATTGCAATTAGGGAATTTTTTTGAACAACTTTTCGTGTTATCTTTAGAATTAAATCCGACCAAGTCAATTTTGGATAGGTTGTTATCCCAATTCGTCTTTTGAATCACGAAACCCGGTGAACAGCACCTGCCCCACACATTCGTCAGCAGTTTGCAGACCGAACGTTTCATAAATATTACCTTCCCAACTTTTGACCTTTTCTGAACGTGCACTAAAAAGATTCTCCTCAAGTTTAATAAGATAGTTTTGAGTAAAATGAGTATTTTATCGTTTTTAGCAATATAATAAAATAAACTCCATACCTTAAGATATAAGCAGCAAGGCTTTATCGATTCCTGACGGAAGGTATACTGCGAAGTACGAATATAAACGTCTTCTCAGACTCCCCATGAAATTTTTATGTTATGTGTGAAATTTAGCTTAATAAGATTTGTATGAACAAGACTAGCACAAAGCTATCACTAAAATGACTTCAATCCTTAAAGTCCCAATTACATTTTGAAATCGACGGACTTACATTGACATGTAATTAAATTGAATGGCCTAAGCACTTGTGAAGAAGTTTCGAATGCACTATAGCGGCTCGCGTTATATCGAAAGGGCTTTAAACACATCAAAATACATAAAGAACTTTGAGCACGCTATAAGAGCTTGAATCAATCCAAAGGCGCTTTAATACATCCTAAAGCTTAAACCTCTGCTAATGGTTTTGGCTTGCATTTTAACACTTTGAAAGACCTTCACAAACTTTAACAGGATCTTGAGATCTTTGAAATCGCATTTTATAAAGCAATTTTATAAAATAGTTTGATTACCAAGTTTTTAAGCCCCAACTACTTATTCGCGAAAGCTTATAAGCTTTCAAAGAACTTGAAGCACATTTTCAAGTACAAACTACTGAAGGCTCTGTCCCGCTCTATAGGGACTTATCAAAACCTGTATATTAGATTCTAAACGTTTTCTTAACGAAATAGGACTTATCATCTGATAAAATGTGTATGTACGAGAACTATTTTAATTCAATTGATGCATAAAGTTTGTTGGTGCGCAATTCATACTCCTTCTTTTTGAATAAAGCAAAACATTTGTGTAGTTTGCAGTTTCGAAATTTGAATAACGTGCCGGGCAACAAAAGAACGTTATCTTAATAACAGTTTAGGTTTCCCCAGTAGGTAACGTCCCTTCGCGTTGGCCACCAGATGATGGTTCAATAGACAATTACATAGAGACAATTTTGTGACAGTAGTCACGTAGCCACTAACCATAGCCTTAGGTCAAACACCCCACTAACTTACCTCCACCACCTATATTTTGTTGTTATATTTAAGTATTTTATCTATCGAGAGCAGATGTTTGGAGGAGTGTCAGAAGTTTACGAATCATTGTCCATCTTTTGTAACTTAATCGTGTAATTATCTTTCATGCTAGTAGTAGTCGTTTTTAAGTGTACATATCTTCGTTAATTAAATCCATATAAGCACTAGTTCGTGTCATTACTCGCATGATATAAAAAAACATCAAAGACAAAAATTAATCAAGGTCGCTGTATCATCCAAAAAATATCGACTTCGGCAAATTAAGTTTTCGCGAAGAGGGTTAAGTGTTCCTTAGGAAAATCAAGGCAAGCAACACACCCGCATCATTCAACATGGTCCTTCGAGCCGGATATAGCGGAAAACAATAGTGACATTAATGTCGATTTCATCGTTTGTGTAAGGTTGGCAATTCTGAATCGCCTAGTATAGTGGTCAGTGACAAGCCAAGCAAGCTCAACAACACCGTTAAGGTCAACTTCTGAAGAAATTACAACACACAGTAAGTCTCGCATGCTTTGTTAACGTAATCATCAATCCTAGTGTCTTTGACAATTTTTCCTTTGTTTCGTTGCTTCTATTTCATTTATCGTAAAAATGACAACCGTCGAGAGAGATGCACGCATTGTAAAACTAAACAGAAAATGCGGTTCATTAAAAAGTATGCTTACAAACTTCACTAAATATGTAGATTCGTTAGGAGATTGTCCGGACCTCATTCAGTTAAATTCTAGATTGACAAAAATGGCAGACGATTTTAAATCATTTGAAGAAGTACAAGACGAATTAGAAATGTTGGTTTCGGATGATGACTTTGAATCACAATTAATTCAGCGAACAAATTTCGAAGATGAATATTTGAAAAGCTCATCATTAGCGCAGAAAGTCATTAACATCACGCAACATGAAAACATAGTCAATATTGAGAAAAATAGTAATACTAGTTCACCTAACACACTTTCAGAATCTTTTCAAGCTACTAATGATATTCATATAAAACTTCCCACCATGGAATTACCTAAATTCAGTGGTTCGTACGAGGCATGGCCAGGTTTTTCTGACTTTTTCAAATCAGCTGTTCACGATAACCCTAATTTTCGCGACACACAAAAACTGCTGTATTTACGGTCCTGCTTAACAGGAAAGGCTGCGGAAAAAATCGAGTCACTTGAAACAACAGCCGCCAATTACTTAGTAGCTTGGTCGATTTTAGAAAAATATTATGACGATCCGAAAGCCGTCATAAACAATCGCATTAAGGCAATATTCGAATTACCTTGTTGTTCTAAAGCATCGCCGCAGTCTTTAGGCGAACTACTTGATAGGGCTACCAAAAATTATAAAGCGCTCATTGCGCTAAACAAACCTTTCTTAGAGGATTTTCCGTTATATGCTATTGTTTCTTAATTAGATGACGAAACCCGTCGTAAGTGGAAGGAAAAGACACAGAACACACAATCTCCTACAGTGGAGGAACTTTTGGAATTTCTGCACTATCGTAATAAAATCATAGAAAACACAAAACAAGACAAACCGGAACAGAAATCTCGCGTACACAAATCACAACAAATTTCAAATCGCTTAACACACAAATACACAACACAAACCACTTTAGTATGCCAAATATGTAAAAAATCGCATTTCACTTCAGCATGTTTTAACAAAACTATTACTTGGTTTTGAAATTATGAATAGTTTGTTTTATAATCAATTTAATTAACATGAAATATTAATAAGAAAACGTGCTCGGGCGCCACTTTGTCAAACAAAGAAAAGAATAAATGAAACGACAACTTTATTGGGCACCGGGTAGTGCATCGGTGGTTCCTGTAGAATCCTGAGAGTCAAGAGAGCTCGAAGCTCTCTTAAAAAAAACAAAAAAACTTGAAGAGTATATTAACAAAGAATTACACACAACAAAATAACAACATAACTTACAACAACATATGTAGCCCCCCAAAAAGAAAGGTTCCCTGCTCCACTGTAGGGACTGGAAGCTATTCTAAGAAAATTTCAATGGGCTGACAAATAAGGGCACAAATAAAAGTGCTGATAAATTTCCTAAAACTAAAAAATATTAATCAAATGTTAAAAAGTTGTTGGCATTGAAGATGCTTCAAAAAAAAACGGATAAAAAGGGAGGAGTAGGGGTGTCCGTCGTTAAACCAACATGCACTCAAAATACACCCCAGATACCATAAAAAATTTTGACTAATAAAAATATATAAATTAAAAAGTGAGAAAAATTAATTAAATGAAAAGATATAAAAATTGGCCACAAAGGCCCAAAAGATTACAAATATAAAGTTAGATAATTAAAAAAGAGACCACGTGCTACTAAGGAAAATTCCGTAAAAATTAATTAATGTTACATCAAAAATAAATATTGAGTGAATAGCAAAAAAAAGATTTTAAAAGAAATAATTAATTTAAATGAATTTTGCATGAACTATTAAAATGTAAAGGTAAGTGGATCACAAAAAAACTCTCACGCAAAACCAAGCACAGAACACCAACAGAAAAACACACATACACGTCACGTCAGTGTCGAGGATCAAGGAGAAAGACCTCGAGCACCGACCGGAAAATTTCATCGATCCCTCCATCGATCGCCTAGTCCTGC